>OX463761.1:24313886-24968727 GCA_949825005.1 Gasteruption jaculator | reverse complement strand
TAGCAAAACCCTAGCAAAACCCTAGCAAAACCCTAGCAAAACCCTAGCAAAACCCTAGCAAAACCCTAGCAAAACCCTAGCAAAACCCTAGCAAAACCCTAGCAAAACCCTAGCAAAACCCTAGCAAAACCCTAGCAAAACCCTAGCAAAACCCTAGCAAAACCCTAGCAAAACCCTAGCAAAACCCTAGCAAAACCCTAGCAAAACCCTAGCAAAACCCTAGCAAAACCCTAGCGAAACCCTAGCAAAACCCTAGCAAAACCCTAGCAAAACCCTAGCAAAACCCTAGCAAAACCCTAGCGAAACCCTAGCAAAACCCTAGCAAAACCCTAGCAAAACCCTAGCAAAACCCTAGCAAAACCCTAGCAAAACCCTAGCAAAACCCTAGCGAAACCCTAGCAAAACCCTAGCAAAACCCAGCAGAACCCTAGCGAAACCCTAGCAAAACCCTAGCAAAACCCTAGCAAAACCCTAGCAAAACCCTAGCAAAACCCTAGAACCCTAGCAAAACCCTAGCAAAACCCTAGCGAAACCCTAGCGAAACCCTAGCAAAACCCTAGCGAAACCCTAGCAAAACCCTAGCGAAACCCTAGCAAAACCCTAGCGAAACCCTAGCAAAACCCTAGCAAAACCCTAGCAAAACCCTAGCAAAACCCTAGCGAAACCCTAGCGAAACCCTAGAACCCTAGCGAAACCCTAGCAAAACCCTAGCAAAACCCTAGCAAAACCCTAGCAAAACCCTAGCAAAACCCTAGCAAAACCCTAGCAAAACCCTAGCAAAACCCTAGCAAAACCCTAGCAAAACCCTAGCAAAACCCTAGCAAAACCCTAGCGTATTTAGAGCCCCTATAACATATCCAAAATTCAGACGATTCCGTCGATGGAACACCCTAGTAACCTAGCAAAACCCTAGCAAAACCCTAGCAAAACCCTAGCAAAACCCTAGTAACCTAGCAAAACCGAAAATTCAAAAAAATTGACAGCTGTCAACTAAAATACTTTGATCGCCAAAATACAAGAGTAAAGTCCAAAAAATTCAGGATTCTACCTAAGTGGGTTGTATTCCACAGCTCACGGGCTATCTAAAAATCGAATTTCCAAATTTGACAGTTCCAAAAAATTTTGAACTTTTTCGAGATATGCAACTTCCGGTTGTCGGAGAGAGTCGAGACTGGTCTCATTCGACTCAGAAGGGGTCCTATATGCTAAATCCACAGTCACTTTCCACCGAAAATCCAAAAAAATTGACAGCTGTCAACTAAAATACTTTGATCGCCAAAATACAAGAGTAAAGTCCAAAAAATTCAGGATTCTACCTAAGTGGGTTGTATTCCACAGCTCACGGGCTATCTAAAAATCGAATTTCCAAATTTGACAGTTCCAAAAAATTTTGAACTTTTTCGAGATATACAACTTCCGGTTGTCGGAGAGAGTCGGGACTGGTCTCATTCGACTCAGAAGGGGTCCTATATGCTAAATCCATAGTCACTTGCCACCGAAAATCCAAAAAAATTGACAGCTGTCAACTAAAATACTTTGATCGCCAAAATACAAGAGTAAAGTTCAAAAAATTCAGGATTCTACCTAAGTGGGTTGTATTCCACAGCTCACGGGCTATCTAAAAATCGAATTTCCAAATTTGACAGTTCCAAAAAATTTTGGACTTTTTCGAGATATGCAACTTCCGGTTGTCGGAGAGAGTCGGGACTGGTCTCATTCGACTCAGAAGGGGTCCTATATGCTAAATCCATAGTCACTTGCCACCGAAAATCCAAAAAAATTGACAGCTGTCAACTAAAATACTTTGATCGCCAAAATACAAGAGTAAAGTCCAAAAAATTCAGGATTCTACCTAAGTGGGTTGTATTCCACAGCTCACGGGCTATCTAAAAATCGAATTTCCAAATTTGACAGTTCCAAAAAATTTTGGACTTTTTCGAGATTTGCAACTTCCGGTTGTCGGAGAGAGTCGGGACTGGTCTCATTCGACTCAGAAGGGGTCCTATATGCTAAATCCATAGTCACTTGCCACCGAAAATCCCAAAAAATTGACAGCTGTCAACTAAAATACTTTGATCGCCAAAATACAAGAGTAAAGTCCAAAAAATTCAAGATTCTACCTAAGTGGGTTGTATTCCACAGCTCACGGGCTATCTAAAAATCGAATTTCCAAATTTGACAGTTCCAAAAAATTTTGGACTTTTTCGAGATTTGCAACTTCCGGTTGTCGGAGAGAGTCGGGACTGGTCTCATTCGACTCAGAAGGGGTCCTATATGCGGGGTACCAAATTTCAGCCCGATCGGTCAACTTTGAGTTTGTGAAAAATTTGGATCTCGAAAAAAATTTTGAAAATCAAAATTTTGACACTTCCCGACGTCGTAGGAGGCTGCGCGACAGCTCATTCGAAGCGTATTTAGAGCCCCTATAACATATCCAAAATTCAGACGATTCCGTCGATGGAACACCCTAGTAACCTAGCAAAACCCTAGCAAAACCCTAGCAAAACCCTAGTAACCTAGCAAAACCGAAAATTCAAAAAAATTGACAGCTGTCAACTAAAATACTTTGATCGCCAAAATACAAGAGTAAAGTCCAAAAAATTCAGGATTCTACCTAAGTGGGTTGTATTCCACAGCTCACGGGCTATCTAAAAATCGAATTTCCAAATTTGACAGTTCCAAAAAATTTTGAACTTTTTCGAGATATGCAACTTCCGGTTGTCGGAGAGAGTCGAGACTGGTCTCATTCGACTCAGAAGGGGTCCTATATGCTAAATCCACAGTCACTTTCCACCGAAAATCCAAAAAAATTGACAGCTGTCAACTAAAATACTTTGATCGCCAAAATACAAGAGTAAAGTCCAAAAAATTCAGGATTCTACCTAAGTGGGTTGTATTCCACAGCTCACGGGCTATCTAAAAATCGAATTTCCAAATTTGACAGTTCCAAAAAATTTTGAACTTTTTCGAGATATACAACTTCCGGTTGTCGGAGAGAGTCGGGACTGGTCTCATTCGACTCAGAAGGGGTCCTATATGCTAAATCCATAGTCACTTGCCACCGAAAATCCAAAAAAATTGACAGCTGTCAACTAAAATACTTTGATCGCCAAAATACAAGAGTAAAGTTCAAAAAATTCAGGATTCTACCTAAGTGGGTTGTATTCTACAGCTCACGGGCTATCTAAAAATCGAATTTCCAAATTTGACAGTTCCAAAAAATTTTGGACTTTTTCGAGATATGCAACTTCCGGTTGTCGGAGAGAGTCGGGACTGGTCTCATTCGACTCAGAAGGGGTCCTATATGCTAAATCCATAGTCACTTGCCACCGAAAATCCAAAAAAATTGACAGCTGTCAACTAAAATACTTTGATCGCCAAAATACAAGAGTAAAGTCCAAAAAATTCAGGATTCTACCTAAGTGGGTTGTATTCCACAGCTCACGGGCTATCTAAAAATCGAATTTCCAAATTTGACAGTTCCAAAAAATTTTGGACTTTTTCGAGATTTGCAACTTCCGGTTGTCGGAGAGAGTCGGGACTGGTCTCATTCGACTCAGAAGGGGTCCTATATGCTAAATCCATAGTCACTTGCCACCGAAAATCCCAAAAAATTGACAGCTGTCAACTAAAATACTTTGATCGCCAAAATACAAGAGTAAAGTCCAAAAAATTCAAGATTCTACCTAAGTGGGTTGTATTCCACAGCTCACGGGCTATCTAAAAATCGAATTTCCAAATTTGACAGTTCCAAAAAATTTTGGACTTTTTCGAGATTTGCAACTTCCGGTTGTCGGAGAGAGTCGGGACTGGTCTCATTCGACTCAGAAGGGGTCCTATATGCGGGGTACCAAATTTCAGCCCGATCGGTCAACTTTGAGTTTGTGAAAAATTTGGATCTCGAAAAAAATTTTGAAAATCAAAATTTTGACACTTCCCGACGTCGTAGGAGGCTGCGCGACAGCTCATTCGAAGCGTATTTAGAGCCCCTATAACATATCCAAAATTCAGACGATTCCGTCGATGGAACACCCTAGTAACCTAGCAAAACCCTAGAACCCTAGCAAAACCCTAGCAAAACCCTAGCAAAACCCTAGCAAAACCCTAGCAAAACCCTAGCAAAACCCTAGCAAAACCCTAGCAAAACCCTAGCAAAACCCTAGCAAAACCCTAGCAAAACCCTAGCGTATTTAGAGCCCCTATAACATATCCAAAATTCAGACGATTCCGTCGATGGAACACCCTAGTAACCTAGCAAAACCCTAGCAAAACCCTAGCAAAACCCTAGCAAAACCCTAGTAACCTAGCAAAACCGAAAATTCAAAAAAATTGACAGCTGTCAACTAAAATACTTTGATCGCCAAAATACAAGAGTAAAGTCCAAAAAATTCAGGATTCTACCTAAGTGGGTTGTATTCCACAGCTCACGGGCTATCTAAAAATCGAATTTCCAAATTTGACAGTTCCAAAAAATTTTGAACTTTTTCGAGATATGCAACTTCCGGTTGTCGGAGAGAGTCGAGACTGGTCTCATTCGACTCAGAAGGGGTCCTATATGCTAAATCCACAGTCACTTTCCACCGAAAATCCAAAAAAATTGACAGCTGTCAACTAAAATACTTTGATCGCCAAAATACAAGAGTAAAGTCCAAAAAATTCAGGATTCTACCTAAGTGGGTTGTATTCCACAGCTCACGGGCTATCTAAAAATCGAATTTCCAAATTTGACAGTTCCAAAAAATTTTGAACTTTTTCGAGATATACAACTTCCGGTTGTCGGAGAGAGTCGGGACTGGTCTCATTCGACTCAGAAGGGGTCCTATATGCTAAATCCATAGTCACTTGCCACCGAAAATCCAAAAAAATTGACAGCTGTCAACTAAAATACTTTGATCGCCAAAATACAAGAGTAAAGTTCAAAAAATTCAGGATTCTACCTAAGTGGGTTGTATTCCACAGCTCACGGGCTATCTAAAAATCGAATTTCCAAATTTGACAGTTCCAAAAAATTTTGGACTTTTTCGAGATATGCAACTTCCGGTTGTCGGAGAGAGTCGGGACTGGTCTCATTCGACTCAGAAGGGGTCCTATATGCTAAATCCATAGTCACTTGCCACCGAAAATCCAAAAAAATTGACAGCTGTCAACTAAAATACTTTGATCGCCAAAATACAAGAGTAAAGTCCAAAAAATTCAGGATTCTACCTAAGTGGGTTGTATTCCACAGCTCACGGGCTATCTAAAAATCGAATTTCCAAATTTGACAGTTCCAAAAAATTTTGGACTTTTTCGAGATTTGCAACTTCCGGTTGTCGGAGAGAGTCGGGACTGGTCTCATTCGACTCAGAAGGGGTCCTATATGCTAAATCCATAGTCACTTGCCACCGAAAATCCCAAAAAATTGACAGCTGTCAACTAAAATACTTTGATCGCCAAAATACAAGAGTAAAGTCCAAAAAATTCAAGATTCTACCTAAGTGGGTTGTATTCCACAGCTCACGGGCTATCTAAAAATCGAATTTCCAAATTTGACAGTTCCAAAAAATTTTGGACTTTTTCGAGATTTGCAACTTCCGGTTGTCGGAGAGAGTCGGGACTGGTCTCATTCGACTCAGAAGGGGTCCTATATGCGGGGTACCAAATTTCAGCCCGATCGGTCAACTTTGAGTTTGTGAAAAATTTGGATCTCGAAAAAAATTTTGAAAATCAAAATTTTGACACTTCCCGACGTCGTAGGAGGCTGCGCGACAGCTCATTCGAAGCGTATTTAGAGCCCCTATAACATATCCAAAATTCAGACGATTCCGTCGATGGAACACCCTAGTAACCTAGAACCCTAGCAAAACCCTAGCGAAACCCTAGCAAAACCCTAGCAAAACCCTAGCAAAACCCTAGCAAAACCCTAGCAAAACCCTAGAACCCTAGCAAAACCCTAGCAAAACCCTAGCAAAACCCTAGCAAAACCCTAGCAAAACTAGGATTAAAGTTACGCTAGGGTTAAGGTTTAACTAGGGTTAATGTTACGCTAGGGTTAAGGTAAAACTAGGATTAAAGTTACACTAGGGTTAAGGTTTAACTAGGGTTAAAGTTACGCTAGGGTTAAGGTAAAACTAGGATTAAAGTTACACTAGGGTTAAGGTTTAACTAGGGTTAAGGTTTAACTAGGGTTAAAGTTACGCTAGGGTTAAGGTAAAACTAGGATTAAAGTTACGCTAGGGTTAAGGTTTAACTAGGGTTAAAGTTACGCTAGGGTTAAGGTAAAACTAGGATTAAAGTTACGCTAGGGTTAAGGTTTAACTAGGGTTAAAGTTACGCTAGGGTTAAGGTTAAACTAGGGTTAAAGTTAGGCTAGGGTTAAGGTTAGGTTAGGGTTAAGGGTACTATAGGGTTAAGGTTCGGCTAAGGTTTTGGTAGGTGAAGAAAAAAAAAAAAATTTTTGTGAGGTCTAGGGTATCGCTCTAACGGAGTGTCAACGGAGTGTCAACGGAGTGTCAACTGAGTGTCAACTGAGTGTCCTGGGAGTGTCACGGGAGGGTCAAGGGAATCTCATGGGAATCTCACGCCATTTTTCGTCCGAAATAGGAAAAAAATCCGGAGAAATTCGGACGTGTTAATTGTGCCACACTTTTTTCAACTTCTAAAGTATCAACTTTACCAAAAAATTTCCAAGGATAAAAAAGGCTTAGAATCTTCAGAAAATGACACTAAAACTTTTTCAAAATTTTCCGACAATTTTTTGAAATTTAACTTTTTTCACAGGTGTCAAAAAAATCTGAAAAAATGCTGGGGTGTTCCTTGATGAATTCTAGGCACTTTTTACTCTTCACATTTTTTCGATAAATTTACATGTGTCGAATACAAAAAATCTTTTTACTCGAAAACTCACTTTCAGAAAAAATTCACAAGTATAAAAAAAGCTTGGAATTGTCGTAGGAACACACCTGAATTTTTTCTGAATTTTCCGTGAATTTTTTTTAATTTAACTTTTTTTTTCTATATGTAAAAAAAATCTGAAAAAATTCTGGGGTATTCCTTATCAAATTCTAAGCACTTTTTATTCTTAACATTTTTGTCGAAAAATCAATAGTTTATTAGTTAAAGCGTCGAACATAAATTGAATAAAATTCCTCAAACTCGGTTCGGACTCCGTTCAGACTCCGTTCAGACTCCTTTAGACTCCGTTCAGACTCTTTCAGATTCCGTTCAGACTCTTTCAGACTCCGTTCACACTCTTTCAGACTCCGTTCAGAGTCTTCCAGACTCCGTTCAGACTCTTTCAGACTCCGTTCAGACTCTTTCGGACTCCGTTCAGACTCTTTCAGACTCCGTTTAGAATCTTTCGGACTCCGTTCAGACTCCTTTAGACTCCGTTGAGGCTCCTTCGGACTCCGTTCAAACTCCTTCGGACTCGGTTCAGGCTCCTTCGGACTCCGTTCAGGTTCCTTCGGACTCCGTTCAGGCTCCTTTAGACTCCGTTCAGGCTCCTTCAGGCTCCTTCGGACTCCGTTCAGTCTCCTTCAGACTCCTCCAGACTCCTTCAGACTCCGTTCAGGCTCCTTCGGACTCCGTTCAGACTCCTTCCGACTCCGTTCAGGCTCCTTTCGACTCCGTTCAGGCTCCTTCAGGCTCCTTCGGACTCCGTTCAGTCTCCTTCAGACGCCTCCAGACTCCTTCAGACTCCAAATATAGGTCCAAAATTTTTCGAAAGCGCATACGGTGGACCGTATTCAGATTGAAAAGGGCTATCTAAAAATCATAATTTTGAGTTGGTCAAATCCAAAAAATTTTGGACCTGGTCAAAATTTTCAATTTCCGGTTGTCGGAAAATTCCTAAAATAGTCTCATTGAACTCAGAAGGGGTCCTATATGCGGGATACCAAATTTCAGCTCGATCGGTCAATTTTGAAATATCCAAAATTGGCAGGTATAAGGAAAAAAAACAAAAAGTCGAAAAAACACAAGAATAGGTCCAAAATTTTTCGACAGCGCATACGGTGGATCGTTTTTGGATTGAAAAGGGCTATCTAAAAATCATAATTTTGACTTGGTCAAATCCAAAAAATTTTGGACCTCGTCAAAATTTTCTACTTCCGGTGGTCGTAGAAAGTTGGGCATAGTCTCATTGGATTCAGAAGGGGTCCTATATGCAGGATACCAAATTTCAGCTCGATCTGTCAATTTTGAGATGTCAAAATTTGGCAGGTGTCACGAAAAAATAGTAAAATCCAAAAAACACAAGAATAGGTCCAAAATTTTTCGAAAGCGCATACGGTGGACCGTTTTTGGATTGAAAAGGGCTATCTAAAAATCATAATTTTGAGTTAGTCAAATCCAAAAAATTTTGGACCTCGTCCGAATTTTCAATTTCCGGTTTTCCGAAAATTCCGAAAATAGTCTCATTGGATTCAGAAGGAGTCCTATATGCGGGATACCATATTTCAGCCCGATCGGACAATTTTGAAATTCCAAAATTTGGCAGGTGTCACGAAAAAAAAACTTTAGTCGAGAAAACACAAGAATAGGTCCAAAATTTTTCAGAAGCGCCTACGAGGGATCGTATTCAGCTTGAAAAGGGCTATCAAAAAATCATATTTTCAAATGTGGCAAATCCAAAAAATTTTTGACCTCGTCAAAATTTTCCACTTCCGGTTGTCCAATCGTGGCGGAAATAGTCTCATTCGACTCAGAAGGGTTCCTATATGCGGAATATCAAATTTCAGCCCGGTCTTTTGTCCAACATCTTTTGCTTTTGTCCAATACAGAATTCAGTGGGTGGAGCCATCTCTCGGTCTTTCGTCTAAACTGGAGTATCTTTGCTTTTGTTCAATATAGAATCGAGTGCGTGGCGCCATCTCTCGGCCCTTCCTCTGAACTCCAGAATCTTCGCTTTTGTCCAACATAGAATCGAGTGCGTGGCGCCATCTCTCGGCCCTTCCTCTGAATTCGTGTATCTTTGCTTTTGTCCAATCTAGATTTGAATGTGTGGCGCCATCTCTTGGTCCTTCCTCTGTATTCGCGACTTACCTTGGCTTTTGTCCAATATAGAATTGAGAGTGTGGCGCCAGCTCTTGGTGTACTTCTGTATTTCTACTATATTGGCTACTTGAAATCTGATTGGTCATCAATAAAAATTTTCCATTTCTCTAATCTTAGCACATTAGAATAATATATTTGATTTTCATCTGGGGAACGTGACTAATTTTATAAAAGTCAAAATTTATTTTTACTAACTTCAGAGTGCGAAATGCTCTAGCCATCAAGCGAACGTAAGTCGTAACCGTGTATCCACACACTGCCACACACACACACGCGCGCGCGCGGCACGTCGATGATTAGCGTCGGTATAATTGAGTCGGCACAGCTGGACACAGCAGCGTACAACGGTAACCCCAAAAAAGTGATGCACGTGGAGGAATGCATGTTGATCTGTTTGATTACTTCTTGTTCACTGAATTGTAATTATTTTGAAAATGGGTTTTGTGAAGCAAAAAGCCGTGAAAAGGAAACCAAGCGTTTCAAAAACTACAAATATGGAAACTAATGAAAAAGATAAAGAGAGCGAACCCGAGGAAATACTCGTAAGAATTCAAATTTTTTTTGCCCTGTTAATATTTTGCTTGGTATATCCCAAATTTTATTCTGTGTTAACATAAGAAGTTCAGATTTTCGCCGAACAATATTTCTTTACACCCAACTTTGCTTCTTTACAGAAGTTTGAGGTTAATGTCAACAGCGCAGAAATTAATGGTGTTGATAAATTCTGTAATATGTTTACATTTAACTTCAACATTAAAATAATTTTGTAATGTAATAGCTTATAATCTGATCTATCCTCCTTGAAAATTTAAGGATTCCGGAACGGAAGATTTATTGGCAGGAGAGTTCGACAATGAGAACGACAGTTCCGACGAGGAAGCTGACAAAGAAATTGAAGTACCCGATTCCGATGGTGAAAAGGATGAGTTAATCTTTGAATCTGGGGATGAAGGGAGCGATTTAGAATTTGATACCGATTCTGGCGAAAGCTCGGAACGTAATAGCGAGGAGGAAGAAGAAGAAGAAGAAGACCATGACGAGGATGAAGAAGAAGAGGAAGAGGAAGAAGAAGAAGAAGAAGAAGAAGAAGAAAATGTCACTAATAGCAAGGAAGAATTGAAAAAAGAAGCAAAGCAGGAACCTAAAAAAACTCTTGTAATACAAAAACCGACTAATAAAAATATTAATGAAACTGCAACAAAGAAATCCCAACAAGGGGAATTAAAAATAGATTGTAAGAAAGGAAAAAATGCTATGTCCAGAAAGTTGCCAAATAATGGTACCGAAGCACGCAATAAAAACAAAATGAATTTCAATGGCGAAGCATCCGAAAAGAAATCAACGGTTAAAGAAGAAAATAAAAACGTACGAGTGACAAAAGTCATGGACGAATACGAATACGACACCTCCGACGAAGAAGACACCAGAAATACGGTTGGAAATATTCCAATGAACTGGTACGACGAGTATCCGCATATAGGGTACAACTGGGATGGGAAGAAGATTTTGAAACCAATGAAAGGGGATCAGTTGGACAATTTCTTGAAACGCATGGAAGACCCCGATTTCTGGAGAACGATCAAAGACCCGCAAACCGGTCAAGATGTTATTTTAAGCGAAGCGGATATCGAACTCATAACTCGAATTCAGAAACAACAAATTCCAGATGCCAAATTCGACGAATATGCGGTTGGTATATTTATTTCTTTATGGGATGGAACGATAGACTTTTATATAATTTATGTTTTTTTTCTCTTTCTCGCAGCCCTGGGTAGAGTGGTTTACCTCCGAAGTCATGAAAACACCTCTACGTAAATTCCCGGAACACAAACGGTCCTTCTTGCCTTCGAAACCGGAAGCTAAGAAAGTTTCCAAATTGGTACACGCTTTGAAAATGGGTTGGATAAAGTCAACAGCCGAGATGGAGAAGGAACGAGAAAAGAAAACCGGCGCTCCTGAATTCTACATGCTCTGGCAAACGGATGATCAGCCGGAGGAAATGAGGAGAATCCACAAACACATACCAGCTCCGAAAAGGCATTTACCGGGTCATGCGGAAAGTTACAACCCACCTCCGGAATATCTGTTCGATAAGAAAGAATTGAAAGAATGGAATAAGTTGAAAATGACGCCGTGGAAAAGAAAGTTACACTTCATACCGGAGAAATATAATTCGTTGCGAGAAGTTCCATCGTATCCCAGATACATCAAAGAGAGATTCCAGAGGTGTTTAGATTTGTATTTGTGCCCACGCGCGTTAAAAATGAGATTGACTATTAATCCGGAGGATCTGGTACCGCAATTGCCGAGTCCGAAAGATTTACAACCCTTTCCGACCGCCATGTCGATGGTATTCAAAGGACACACGGATATGGTTCGCAGTATTACCGTAGAAAGTACTGGACAGTTTATCGCTTCTGGAGGGGACGATATGAATTTGAAAAGTATGAATTCATTTTTAATTCTTTCGGTTCCACTAATTTCTAAAATTTCTCTTATATTTTGATCCACCTATCGAACAAAAATACACTTCAATTACAGTATGGGAGGTGGCAACTGGCAGGTGTATGAAAACGATTCCTTGCGGAGGAATCGTAAGATGCGTCGGTTGGTGTCCAAACAAAGCGATTTCCCTAATCGCGGTTGCTGCCGATAAGAAGGTTCTCTTGATAAATCCAGGAGTTGGCGATCGTTTAATTACTAGCAAAACTGATCAGCTTCTGGAAATTATACCTCAAAGTGACGTCATAGGTAACTTGATTTACACTTTGAGACACTCGATATTCATACTATATAAAAAGCTTAATTAAAACACTTAAAAATTAATAAATTGCCAATTATTAATAACTGACTTTATGAAGATTATATTTATTCTAAAGAAAACGATCAACTGAGAATTCTGTATTAATTTGTTAGTTAGCGAAAGAGTGAAATCAGCGGTTCAGTGGGATCAAGCCGAAGGTGAATATTGGCAAAGTGGCATTCGAATAATCCTTAATCATTTTAAAATGGTTAAACAAGTTACGTGGCATTGCAACGGCGATTATTTTGCGACCATGGTACCAGATGGACAAAATAGATCCGTTTTGATTAACCAGTTGTCCAGACGGAGATCTCAATTGCCGTTCAATAGATCCAAAGGATTGGTTCAATGCGTCCTTTTTCATCCATTCAGACCTCTCTTATTCGTTGCTGTGAGTAATGAATGAATGCCTTCGACGCTTTTATTTGTGCTATGCCGTTACTTTTTTTTTAATTGTTGCTGATTTTTTTACAGACTCAAAGGAACGTAAGGATATATGACTTGGTGAAGCAAGAAATGGTGAAAAAGTTGTTGTCGAACTCGCAGTGGATTTCTACAATGGCAATTCATCCAGGTATTCGATGCTTTGTAATCTAAATTATTAATATAATTCTATAGTAAGTGAATTACTAATTTCGTTGAAAAAATAATTTTGTTTCAGGTGGAGATAACATTCTAGTAGGAACGTATGACCGCAAAATGCTTTGGTTCGATTTAGATTTAAGTACGAAACCATACCAAACATTAAGACTGCACGGAACTGGAGTTCGTGGTGTTGCTTTCCACAAAAGATATCCCTTATTCGCTTCTGGAGCTGATGACAGGGGTCTGATTGTTTCCCATGGAATGGTTTATAAGTAAGCAATTCTAGTTATTGTGTGGAAACTTAAATTTCGCAAAAAGTACGAAACATACAGATTACCACGTATAACATTTTAATCGTTCTTTTTTTTTTCTTTCATTTACAGTGACCTTTTGCAAAATCCATTGATAGTCCCGCTGAAAAGATTGTGCGATCACGAAGCATTCAACGATTTTGGAATTTTGGACGTGATGTTTCATCCCACGCAACCATGGGTGTTTTCCGCTGGAGCCGATGCCACTATACGAATGTACACTTAAGAACGAGAATTGGCCGCGCTTGACACCGTTCGAATGTCGCTAATAAAAGAAACTTTGAAATATTATTTTCAATTTTACAATGAAAAGAATTCAAACTTTTTCAAGCCTAGAATGATCCCAAATCCTCTTCGAAAATCCCTGCAATAATATTCTATATATATACGGCATTGATGTGGAACTTTTAGATACAATCAATAACCGAACAAATTTTTTTACGCCATATCCAATTTCGCATTGCTTTTTAATTAGCTGAATTTATGGCTTTTGTTTTGTTTTTTTGTTTTTTTTTTTTCATTTTTACAATTTTTCCAGCTTAGTGCCGTAAGTCTTTAACTTCCCCGCCAAACTTACTGCACATGCGTCCAAATAATTAAAAAAAAGTCGTCTGTCTGTAGACATTTTTTCTCTTTCCGTATGATTAAAATGAGATTTAAAAGATACATAGGACGCTAGGGTTTTGAGATAATTGAATACCCATAATTTGTTTCATTTTCAATAGAATTCTCGGAAAAGTAAAAGGATGGGATGACAGTCAACCATACAGAAAGTGTCCAAAGTAAACAGAAACATCCGGGTGCAGAAGACGTAACGTGACGTATCTCTCCCAGGAGTGCAACACTTTCACTGTCATCCACGTAAACATAAACATATTATTATCATTGCTGTCTGTCACCAACAATGGCACTGGAAGACAATCTCGGATTCAAGTTGGGATCCTTTTTATTGGAGGGAGGAGTCACCGGTAAATTTTTGTCGCTTTCGTTATTGCCGTTAATCGAATCGCGAAAATCAATACTGCTAACGCAATATCAAAACGAGTGCGTATGTCGCATGTAGGTTCAAGTAAATATCACTGTCTATACTATACACGCGCATATGTGTAATTGTATGTTTATACAATATATGGCCTATGCTATATAATATTGTATTTGCTGAATCTTATTAAACCTCCTTCCGTGAAATATCCATAACTCTTGGTCTTGAAATTTTCATTTTGAATCCGAATAGAGTCGATAAAAATAATATTATATTATAGCTCTGTGTATCGGCAGATACGTTTTATACAATTATCAAAATTTCAGCCAACGAGTGGAAACTGCTGGGTCAGGAAAAGGATGGATCTTTGCTTTTGACGTGGACGGAGGTAGGAGCAGAGTCTTCGAATTCGAGATTTACAGTCATTGGTCACTACGACCGGATTAGCGAAAAACTGAAGGTACAATTATCTCCTTTTTTTTTAATACGCCAACAAGGTCCAAAAGCCCAGTGAAAAACATTATGATTAACATTTTGTACCTCGTTTAACATTTTGCTACGTTGGTAATCGACGAGTTCATTTATACAGATTTTTCACAAGTTCTTGGAAACGATAAATGTGATACAAGCCACTGTGAATAAAAGGCATTCTCTGCTGGGATACGTAACGAAAGGTTGGAAGCAACGCCTAGATTCCCCCAGCCGATCTTCCAAACTGGTAAATCATACGACGGACTCGGATGAATCACAAGTAGAAACGGAAACTTATTCTACCTACATCGTCGAATTGAATTCCGAAGAGGCAAAGATACACCCCGTGGGACCTCGTCGGGTGAAACAGACGCGTATACAGTTTCTGTATAATCAAAAGGATCATCCGGAATTTGACAAATTCCTTCTCCTTATCCATCAAGAATGTTGGTATCGTATAAAATACACGAGGGAATGAGAAGAAAATTTAAGCTCGTTACGCCGATAGTTAGATGCTTAATTTTTTATTATCTAGGTGTTTTGACCTACACGGTTTCCTATGATACGTCGGTGACGACGAATCCCGTGAAGGAAATAAAATTCGAATCTCTGGTGGGAAGTTTTATTTGGGCGCAATGGGACCCCACCAATCAAGTTTTGTACCACATACATCACAGGAGAGCTCCGACTAGTCTGGTCACGGAAGATTCTTGCGAGAATCGTTTCAAAGCCGCGGGATCTTGCCCCACGCTCAGCGGTCTTCAGTTCCACGATGATCTTCCTCATGAGACAGTCGTAAGTAACTCCCACAGCCAATTTCGATACAATAACAAATGTACGTATCATCCTAAACCGCCCCAAGCTTGAATTTCATTGAATTCCCATTCTCTGGAAGCTCAACATTCCACTGAATTTACCGGAACTCTCGGCATCCAGTAACTGTGGGACTTACGAGGACGATGTCATTCCTCTGAGAGTTCGAGACTGTTCTTTGGATCTCATAGTGGTGTCCGATCCGAAAGGAATGGTTTGCGTGTGCCATTATTACCTGTATAGACCGGTCCAACCGCCGCAGCATTTATTCGACATCGATCCTCTTCTTAACGACAGCAATACCGTACACTTTGCTTATTCGGTGACTTTGCTGCATCACAGTTGCGTAATACACTGCGTGATACCTGGAATTCAGTGGTCTCGAGCTAAACTCATGAGACCGTCTTTCACGATTCACGACGACTACATGGTGGTTCTGGTTCACGATTCTTTTACCCATCTTCTGGAGATCGGTGTTAACCACGAGCCGTGTTGCCATATTCTATGCGGCCCACTGAACACTGTTGTACCTAAAGCATCTTATTTGGTTCCTTTGTTGGATTTGAACCCATCGAACAAAAGCAATGGTTCGTATTTTCATTTGGCAAAAATTCCGAATCTTTCTAATGGCAAAATTTTCGAATTCGTGCCAAAAACAAAGAAAAGAAAAGAAAAGAAAAGAGAGAAACATTGAATTCTTATCGGTTTTAATTTTCATATTTCAGCTAAACTCACCATCGACCTGCCGACGCTGTTCCTCATCCCGTTAACGATCGCTCCGGAGTTTCTCATCGAAGTGTTTCGCAACGAATCTTCCCTACAAGTTCGACTAGGAATCCTGCACTATTTCCTCTGTCATGGAAATGACTTGGACACGGTGTCCGAATTAATGTCGATAATCACGGAAAAACCGAGAACCCTGGACCTTCCCAAATTCATGCAGGAGATTCTCATCGGCGCTTCGTTCTCCCTGGTGCAGAAGAATCTGTTGGCCGACGCCGTTCCTTTGCTCTCTCTGTTACCCGTAACCACTTTGGAAGAGTTTTTCAGTTACGAAGTCAAAGTTCACGGGCTCACCGTTACGCTGAGCCATGAAAAATTGTGGAACACATCGGTAATGCTTTTATCGCCTCAACAGAGGCTAGTACCTTACAACAGCGATTTATGGACAAGATTGTGGGACCAGCTGGGAAAAAGAAGCGGAGATAAACCGAGATTCAAGCCTAGCCAAGTCGTGGAGAAACTTCTCGTGTCCTTGGCTTGCTATCAACCGGAAGCTTTGTCCCGATCCAGTACCCCGATGTCTCCCGGTGGTGGGTAAGAGTCGTTTTGGGGATAAAAATTTCACGTTTAGGTTATCCGGAATCCTGTGTGGAAATTAAATATTTTTTTAAATAACCTTTCAGTCTGGTGGTAACCACGGCATCTTTGAGCGACCTGATGGGTCCTCGAAGCAACAAAGTGATGGACTCAAACCTGCCGTTCGTCGAAGTTGAGAGTTGCACGGCATCGAAACAAGAGCACATAGTATCTGTAAATTTAAGGGAACTGTCGATGCATCTCCTGAAACACGGTACCAGAACTTCCGCTATTCCCATTCAAGGAACTTGTACGCCGTTGCACGTTCACGCCATGGCTACCAGGCACGTGGCTGCTCAATTGGAATCGTCCCGACTTTTGTGCCAAATCTTGTGCAAGGCCGCGAATGTGGATCCCAGGGTCGAGCACGAACGGGGATTCGTTTTGGTGTGAGCATATAACTACGGATATTATACATAGAATAAATACGAATTCCATTTCCAGTTTCATTATCGTATAATCAGAAGGTTCATATGTAAATTGAAATTTTCAGGGACCAGTTGGACGAGGGTAGAAGATGGTTGTTATTTATGCTTTTGGAACGTTATAGACACGCCACGGAAAATTCAGCTTTTCCAGTACCGCAGGGATTCACGTCTTTTTTTACTTACCTCGGTTACCGTACTCTGAAATATCCACTTTTCCTACAGTACGTTCAACGATCGGTTTTCGAGCTGCAAGTGGACGTTAGTAAAATTATCATGGGTGGTGAGTTTCTGTTTTCATATTTTCCATTTACAGTAAATTCGAAGAGTCGAAATTCATGTAATTCAAGGGAAAATGGTCATACATAAATTTTCTCGTGTAACTATCCGCAGATATCAGCGACACGAAGGAGAATACAATTAAGAAATTAAGACTGTTATCGCTTCTACCGAGATCTCGAGCTAAACGGTTGCTCAATCAATGGTTGCATCCTGTTAGCTTCATGCTAAGAGCTCGCGAACACGCTACCAATATTTTGTCTGGTGAATTATGCCCCAGTCGTGGAAGAACCGCCCAGCATCGCCATCATCATAACGGTAACTATGGAATTTTGATAAACATGATATATTTTACGTATACGTATATGTATGTATATTCTATTCACTCGTAATTTCGAAAATTCCGAGAAATACAAAATTTTGTCTTCCAGGCTTAGCTGCGTTTCCAACAGCCGATCGTTTATCTCCTCTGGATACATTCCTCGATTTGCTCACTGCAAAAGGTAGTCAAAAATTGGTACTTTGAACTGGAAACAAGTTTGGAATTATACGATGATACATATACCAATGATCATTAATTTCCTCTTCTTTGCTTTATATTTACAGCCAGTCTTGCCGAATTGGACTTTGGGTTATTGATCGAAGCAACTGTAACTTCGACCGAGGATTTTCTTTAATCGTACCTTCGTTCCGTTTTTCATTTTTAGCAAAACCCTTTAGCATAACCCTAGCAATTGTAAAATTGCCTGTAGAATATCTACTGTGTACTTAATATACAAAAGGGAATGAGAAAAAAATAATTTTTATCGTCGCGAACAAAATCTTCCGGGATAACAATTTCATTAAAAAAAATTAAATTGAAGAAATTCCACGTAATGGTATTCCCTAAAGTCTAACTAAAAACAAGTACCAAAAAAAAGTATTGTCGATTAAGATTCTTCGTATTCTTTTGGGCTATTCTTTCCAACAAACAATATTTTGAGCTTCCCGTGAGCAAAAAAATATCTTTTTCTCTACCTTTTTTCTTCCCTTCGACAGGAGTCTATAAATTTGATTTAAACCAAACGGAGTAGGAGAATTTGAGGTCTAAAGAAATTTCGTTCATTTTTCACAGTAATCGTACCATTTTCCATACCTATAATGGAATTCTTAATAATCAGAATAATTCTTTTTTTTATGGGAAGAAACAATTAATTTTTTGAAATTTCTTTGATCTGAAATGATTTACGAATTAATTTCGTAAATTGACAATTGCAGTATTTACTTAATTGTTACTTTATTACCAAACGTTCCTAATATTTTACTATTCGTCGCAAAAGTATACCCCGTTATTTTTACGACGCATTCGAAACTTTTTCTGTGATCAATAGAACAAATTCTGTGCAATATTTCTTATCGTCGAATGAGTCGAAACGACATTTGTGTACGTCGCGTTTATACACCAGTACAAAAATCGTTTATACATATGTATATGGCGTTTCTGATTTGTTACAAGACAAACTTGCTGTTTTTGAGATTGATGATTTACGAGAATATAGCGTAATCGTAAATAAAAGTATGATAACGTTCGTAGACAGTACAAAATGTAGTATAAAATTCTTCGAAAAAGCGAATGGGAATGTTTGATATCATCGATTAGTTGGGGAACACTATGTACCTACTATTGCATTTTTCACTCGTCCAATCGTGTAACGGCTTGGAAATCAGAAATGTTGTATTTCGTTGGTAAAATGTTTTTTCATTGGCCACCTGTTGCGGAAATCTCAGACATCTAATATCTATACACATAGGTACTTATACTTATAGAAAAAAATTTCTATTTTTAAGTTGATGCTTGCAACTTATCGACACTTATTGTCGTTTCAAGATGGATTATTTGATGCCAGACTGTTTAAATCTCGATAATGCGATTGTTTCGTCGTTTTCGCGATTCCTTGGTGAATTGGTAAGAGAGAAATTACTGATTTTTCGAATTCAAATGCTACAAACACAAAAAAAGATACGAAATAAAAGAACTTTAATTAATTAAGTAATTGAGTAAAAAGCAAAAAAAAAAAATGTCCTTGTGAAATTAAAATAAATTCATATTTGAAAACTACAAAGAATGTAAATCAACATTTTTCTAACGAAAAGTTCGAAATTGTTTTGTCAGGTGATCAACTCCCTCGAGGCCCAATCCGATTCAATAGCGATAAGAATAAACATTATAGAGAGGAAGTTACAAGTGATCGATAATGGCCTGGGAATTCCATTCGATGTCCTGGAAAATGCAGGAGAATATAATAATAACGACGTTATATCAGCAACTAATGAGAAGTGCGAAAAAAGAAACGGAATGAATTGCCATTTAAATCGAAAATATCAAAGCTTTAATCACATTCGTAGCTCGTCTTCAGTTTTAATTATCAGCTCCCGATGTTACGATTCTTTCGAAACTTATTCGAAGGTAAAAAATGCCTCAAAGAAGATATCCATCTTTTTTAAAGTTTTCTAGACAATTCAAAATTTGACCCGATAAAATCCTGTTCGTGAAATCGCACCGTGAATTTTCAGATTTTTCAGTCGGGTCGTCCAGCGAAAATAATAATGGAAAAATATCGTCCATCAAAGGGAACTACAGTCACTGTAACTGGATTTTATCAACCCAATTGGAGCTTCTTTGGAGAAAAATTCATCATTGCGTTCATAGTCCTTCTCCTCGCTTTGATCAACCAAAAGGTTGGTAGTCACTTAAAAACGTCAAATACAATATCAAATACGTGCAATTATTTACAATGTAAATTTCTATGTTTGATAGAAAATACAAAATAGTTAATTTTTAATAATATATCAAATACAGCAAGTTTCTAAGGATTTCTAAATTCTACCGAATTCCAGGTATCTTTCACGGTAAGGGATGATTACAGTGGCTCGATGCTGATGAGGATTGGAAAACCACATAAACGTCAAAAAATTATACAACTGTTAAACAGCAGCTCTTTTTCAAAGATTTACAAAAAAATAGCGAGTAATCCTCCAGGTGAATTTGGCGTTAAATTTGTCAACTACATGAGACTTCGGCTGACTGGAAAGTGGATTTCTGCCTTCCCATGGGTCGGGGAAAATTTTCAGAAGATGGTTCTCGAAACACCAGGAGGGATGAAATCTATTCAAAATTTTAAAAGATCCAGAGATTTTGCAGAAACTCCAAAACAAATCAGCTGGAATCGTTGCGTGGATGAGAAAAATATGGTGACGATGGACAATGATTTCTTAGAAATTTCTCGGGTTAAGAAGAGAATTCTCGAAATCTATGCGGTAGATGAAAATGTTAGTTCGGTTACAAAGGACAATATAGAGTTGCTTCGACAAATCCATAATGGAAATTGGATTGCATCGACCAAAGTCGGTTGGACAATGAAAAACTGGGAGAAAGGTACACTGGAGGAATCAAAGAAAAAGGATACAGTCTATGCGAGTCCATATTTTGGTCAAATTGCGAGTCATCAAAACATCTTGGTACCAATGACGGAAACTCCAGTTTGCGTCGATCTTGATTCCTACGATTGGTCGGACTGGTATTACGGTAGCGAGGACTGCGACAGGGAAAATCAAGGAAAAACCTCAAAAAGTGTAGAGAAGGTCCAGGAGAAAGGGATAAAGATATATTTTAATTTCCTTCCACGCAAGCTGAACGCTCTTCTGGCATACGGAAGTGTGAAAATGACTAAACCAATGTCTATTAGAAGTCGTGATTCAACGGAATTAAATTTTCCTGGTATTAATCAAACATAATTACGTAATTTACAATTTTATTGTCAATGGTTGAAATATTTACCATGAGATCATTATTGAAATTATGCATAGAAGTTTTCTCTTGTATGACAAAACATGAATTTTGGTAATAATAGTAACGTTTCATCTATTACTTGTTACGATCAACAACAATATAGTGAACTCTCGACACCAAGACACGGAAGTGCGACTTTGCAAGATCAAGCAACGATTCTACGAAATCACACTGAAACGGGAGACCATCGATACCCTCGACGTCCTAAATCAGATCAATTACCAGTTTATCGCAGCTTTGGCTGTGCAAGAGGGCACGAAACTCTTGGTTCTGATCGATCAACATGCTATCGATGAACGAATGCGTTATGAAATTCTTCTGAAACGTAAGTCTGTGGTACAAACAAAATCTACGAGTAAAATCTGAAAGAGGAAGTTGCTTCGAAAATTAACGACCTTATTAAAAAAAAAAAACATGTTTTTCTCTTTCTTCCAGGATATCGCGATGGCGATCGGTTTTCAAAGTACGATCTGAAAGTACCGATTTTGATAACGGACGTATCGAAAGACGCGTTCTCATTGTTGGAAATAAACACGCGTTTGCTGGAAAAATTTGGAATGACCGTCACGACTATCGGAGAAAACGCCATATCGGTACACGGCATTCCATTGTGCTTCGTTAAGAAGAAAAAGTACTTGGAAGATGACGCGAAAATCATCACCTCGACTCGGAAGCTGCTGAAAGAAATAATAGAGAAAATTCGGAACGGAACCAGTATCGCCTCTGTTCCAGTAACTATCAATAACGCAATTGCAACCGAAGCTTGCAGAGGTATTTACATATATTAAATTTGGTCTTATCGATATCGGGCGCAGGCGCAGGCGCAGGCGCAGTCGTTAGGCTAGTTGAGAGAAGATTTCGAAATTGAGTCTAACTATTTACTACTAATTCAGGTGCCATCAAATTCGGAGACCCTCTGACTTACGGCGAATGCAAGAATCTTATCGAGTCGTTGAAGTCGTCGAAAGTTCCAAATAGATGCGCACACGGGAGACCCTCGATGTACCCACTGCTGGAATTTCCAGGTTCGAGGGCACAACGCGATAATGGAACGACTATCGTAAGTTACATTCAACGATTCGATTATTATTTTAATTGTCATTCGTGTGTACAAAGTTTAGTGAGATAACAAGAAACAAAGGCAAGTGTCGCTCGTACACGGAGGAATCCTCGAGTTCTCTAAATTATATCCGGGTAGGCGGATATCAGGATGTCCTTGCCGAAGTAATTCACCCTACTGGCGTAAATCATGAATTCCGTGCCACCGAGAGAAACTGGACACGCGTTGTTGGGTCGCGTGTAAAAACATAGGGTGTACAGTGCCATTTCCAGTTCGGGCGAAGTTCCCACGAAGATGGTCGTTACCGGTTGCACGATATCGTTCAACGACGAGCGTAGCTTCACTATGGCTGCATTCTGGAAGAAGAAGCACACGTATTATTGTATGATATTGTATAATTTTCAATTTTCGTTATTCGGAGGGAAAGCGAAATCTACAGCGAAAACTTGGCGAAAAATGGCAAAATACTTACACTTCCAAGATCGGCTTTCTTGATATATCCGAGGTAATTCAGCTTCTTGCTCTCCTCCTGTTTGGCGAAGTAGATCCAATTGTGCAACCCGATAATGTCGTTATCGAACTGTTCCGCCAAAAAGACCGTCTCGAAGCCGGAACTGGAGGGTTCACCGTCGATCCTCTTGAACTGCGAGAACCAGGTGCGCTTCAGGGTATCCTTGAATTCGTATTCGTCGTTGGGGATGTACCCCTTGCTGGCCAGGAACTTCATGGCCGTGGACAAGACGTCGGTGGTCAGAAAAGCATCCAGCAGGTCCGATTCCTCCCTACGCTCCTCGGACGTCACGTCTTCCTTCGTCCGTACGTTCAACTCGTAGTTGTCCAGCAGCGGGAGGACCGCTTTCACCGTGGGGATGTCGTAAGCCTCGGCTTTCACCGTCAGCAACCTGCGAGTAGGAAAATCCGCTCCGATAAAACCCGATATTCTCATATTCTTCTTCTTTTCTTTTGCTTTTTCTTTTTTTTTTTTGGTATTTTATTTTCCCCAGGATTCGGAACTTACGATTCCGCGGCTACATCGGTGACGCTGTCGTCGGTCTTCTGACCCTGTAGATTCATGGTGATGTGCTTGAAGGCATTGTTCTTGTCCTTGGAGTAGAGGTCCTCCGTCAACTTCTTCAGGTCGGCATCGGTGATGACGAATCCCAAAGGATTAGGGTTGTTCTCCGAGCTGCTTCCCTCCTGGGCTCTCGGAGGACTCTGGTTGCTCTGCGAGTTGACCTCCTGGAGCGGTTTGACGTCGGTCGGAGCGGCAGCGGGTGGGGAACCGCCCGGAGCTGGCTGCTGGTTCGTATTGGTAGCGGCTGCCGGTTGGTTTCCGTTGGCATTGTTATTGCCGTTATTTTCACTGCTCGGTTGACTGGTTCCATTGTTGTAATAATTATTGTAGGTGATTTCAGTGTGGGTGGTACCGGCTGTGCCGCCTCCGCTCGTTCCCCTGGTTCCGTAAATGCCACCCGGTATCAGGCGATTCACGGCGGCGTTGACACCAGCGCTGACGCCTGCGAACACGAAGGCCTCTTTCGCCAACTGGCCGATTCCCGGCCTGGATGACTGCTGTTGCACGAAGATCGTTTGCGGCTGCGAGCCAAAGGACGATCCGGTACCGCCGATCGTCGGGATTTGCGGGTGCGAGAAAGACGAGGGATTGTAGGACTGAGCGCCCCCTACCGGTCCGTAAGGTTGCCCGTAAGGCGAGTGTCCTCCGGGAACTGGATTGTATCCTCCGGAGGGGTTGTAAACGTGTCCGCCCGAGGGATGATAGCCACCCGTAGACGGAGAGTAAGGCGGTGGTGCGTGTCCAACTGGAGCCGATTGACCGTACGGAGGTGGTCCGTGGCCCACCGGAGCCGATTGACTGTACGGAGGTGGTCCGTGGCCCACCGGAGCCGAGGGGCTGTAAGGAGGTGGTCCGTGGCCCACCGGAGCCGAGGGGCTGTAAGGAGGTGGTCCGTGGCCCACCGGAGCCGAGGGGTTGTACGAGGGTTGTTGTTTCGGATACCCTCCTAAAAAAAGTTTCAAGTTAGAAAAATGTTGGGTTTCCAACATTTACGGTTTCCGGAGGTACCGAAGTCGAGACAAAGCGAAGGTCGAAATTTGCAAGTGGACTTTGCGAAAATGAAAACTACGAATGTCCAAAGCCTTCCATAGCTACGAATGTCGCGGGTCTTCCTACTGAACCTTACATACCCGAAGGACTGTACCCAGATTGCACCGAAGTCGCACTCGCTTTGGACACCGTCTGCTCCGGAGCCGAAGGCTTGGTGTCCTTGTTCGGTACGTTCCAGCCTATCTTGCCAGCCTCCGAACCTGTTCGAAAACCAAGAACCAAGAGTCCGTATTACCCAACGCGGAGTGGCATCCTTATACGATATTTTTATGAAACCTCAAAATTCCATGAATTTCCGAAAGACGGAAATTTACAGAAAGACCAAATTCCTGGAATTCAATCTTTTTGCAAATTCATCTTCGGCCAACGGGATTCTCATTTTTTTCTTAAAAAGTGCGCTTCCGGATATCTCCGGGTGCGCCCTCGGATCGGATCGGGTATGGTTTTTACGCAAAAAATTCATGGATAATCCGTGGAAGACGCACCTCCCGAACCGTGAGACGTAGCCTGGGTCGTCCGTGGCCGGGGCGTCGTCCGTCGATATCCGCCTCCACCGCCGCTGCCTTTTCTGCGGCTGCTGCTGCCGCCGCCTCTCTTGGCCTCCACGGTCACTGTCGATCAGAATAGAAGACGCATTAGCCAACGTTTCCTCGCCAGCTACGTGGAAGTCAATTGATATGATCCGAAGGTCCGATGTTTAATTCACGCGCGCGTTCTCACCGACCGCTTGAATAGGATTTGATATCTATCATGAGAACGAATGAATCCACGGTGATTGAGGCTCTCGCCTCCCATATACGAGCCACCGTACGCCTGGTATCTCGCTAGTGCTCTTCAATTGTCGCAAGTGAATAATAAGTGCTTACGTTGGCGTCACAGTCTTGGACCAATTTGCTAGAAACGGACTCACGAACTTCAATTCCGCAACGAACGAGCAAATCGGCCCATCGCGTTTCTCGGAAATTCCTTGGAATTCCGCTTCCAAGAATTCACGCACACCAACGAGCCGCTTTGCTCCCACGGACTTGCGGATTTCTCCGCAAGTAAAATTTCCAGAAGGAGCTAAGTTCGATCTTACCGAATATCAGGGCGATCAGGAGGATCCCCACGATGATGGTTTTGCGCTTCATGATGCTCAGCGACGTCCGAAGCACCTGTTGCCGTTTAGCGCCTTTGTGCAGGTTTCACGGAGTTAAATCGCCTAGCGTGTACGATATTTATCGTTTTTCGAGTAGCTAGGAGAAAACACGGACACCGTATCTGGTCTCTTCTGTTTGCGCACTGAGGTTCGAGGATACTCGGTACTGGATTTAATACCCTGAGTCACAGCTCGCATGTAGGCTTTCTCTTTCCATTGATCTTCAAGGGGCTTCCTGCAGAGTGGGGAACCAACTCGAATGATCCATGATACCTGTGTTTGTTCGCTCGTTCAACAGAAACCGTAGCATTGAACGCACAAGGATTCCATTACGCACGGTGTTTACCAAGCGTGAACTTTCGTCTCTCTTGGACTCTCGAGAAAATTTCATGACGAATACCCGAAACTTTTGGAGAAATTTTAAAAAAAGGAGAAAAGGACGGGAACGAGGAAAAATGTGATCCGAAATCTTTGCCTTCTATCCAAGAAAATGATTCTTTCATGGGTTAAACTGCGTTCCGATATCGGTTCGATTAGTAAATTGCCTGAATTGTCAGAAAACAAGATTTAGCTGAATATAATTGATAATTTTGTTATCTCGTTAAAATTCCATCCAGTAAATTCAATGAAATTTCGAATTTTCTAACAGGTCTTATTAGAAATTGTATACCGATACGTCCGATTACTGCTTAGATTATTTTAAAAAATAGTCTCGAATCTTCCGATCCGGTGTTAAATTAAATTAACTCTGAATTTTCATTTGCAGGGTCAACTGAATCTCCTTTCCTTGAAGAATTATAAAAAATCGAATGGATCGTCCGGTCGGAAAGGAAGCCGCGAGTGACCGTAACCGGGATCGTTTCACTAGCCACTGAAAACGCCAGTACTGCGAATACTTTCTATTTATTTTCACCTTTCTTTCCGTGTGTTACAGCATTTTTGGTGTAAAACGTTACTATTAAAAATAGGACCTTAAATCATAGGCAGAGCCAAGTCGATGATATCGGTGCCGAAATATCTGAAGGAGTGAGCGTAAAGGTAGAATTTTGTTCCCCCCAGTGATACCGGACACAAATCGTTGGGTCGAGCGTAGAAGCAGATGGTGTAAAGAGACATTTCTAATTCTGGGGTCGTTCCCACGAAAATCGTGGTGTTCCTCGTCTGGAGTCCGTTCATTTCGTAGTTCAGTTTCAGGAGTGACGCACTCTGCAACAGAGACACACACACACACAAACCGATATGAATTTCAGTAAGCCGAGCGTCGAAATTCTCTTATTAAAAAAAATTTGTAATCCCAAAACACGTACATTTCCGATACTAATTTTATCGACGAATCCCATATAATTGATGTTTTTGGTGGACTCCTTGTGATCGAAATAAATCCAGTCTTGAACTCCGAGGATGTAGGCAGCGTCGACCATCTCGGCCATGAAGACTCTCTCGAACCCGGAGGAGGATCCCTGGAATTTCGTGAACCAAATTCGACGGAGGGTATCCTCCCTCTCGAAGTCGTCCGGGTCGATGAATCCGTTGTTCGCCAGCCAGGTCATGGCTGCGCTCATTACGTGAGTATTCAGAAGTTGATGGATGACGGCCTTCTCTTCTCTCCTCTTTTCCTCGCTGGAGATCTCCTTTACCCGAGAGTCGAACTCGTAGTTATCGTAAAGCGTCCGAATAGCCTGGATCGTCGGAATCTCGTAGGCTTCCTGCTGGACGAACAGAAGGCTGGAAAACGAGAAAACGATAAACGAGGTTTATCGACGAAGAGAGAGAGAGAGAGAGAGAGAGAGAGAGAGAGAGAGAGAGAGAGAATGTTCGTTACTCCCATCTCCAAACTTACGGCTCGCTCGCCAGGTCCGTGAGGTTCTCCTGATTCCTGGCGGACCTCTGTAGATTCAGAGTTATAAATTTCCCAGGGTCGTACTCGTTCTTTGCGAAGATCTCCTCGGTGATGTTGAAAAGCTGCTCCGTAGAGACTTTATACACGGGTCCTTCGAGTCCTGTCGCGTTGTCTCCAGGATTGGTTGAATTATTCGCATTATTCGTCAGTGAGGAATTAGCTCCAAAATTTGAATTACCAACGTTCGTATTCTCCCGAGGGCCAACATTCTGTACTGGACCTGCAGAACTTCCTACTGAACCTGTAGAACCTGCTACTGGAGTTGAAGGACCCGATGTTGGAATCGTTGGACTCGATGGTGGATTTGCTGGACCCGATGGTGAATTAGTCGGACTCGATGCTGAAATTGCTGGAGATGGATTGCTTCCTTGAGCATCCCTATTGCTAGCTGGCCCACTTTGCGCTGGAGTGGATCCTGCTCCAGCTCCAATTCCTGCCGTTGCTTGACCTTGAGAATTACCATTCGGTCCTGAATCACCGTAATAATTGTTTATCGTCGTGTGAGTATTCCTGGTACCGGTAGCTGAATTCGATTCCTGAACGTGGTGGTAATGGGGTGGATTCACAAGCCTATTGACCCCGGCATAAATCGATGCGGAAATTAGACTGTGCATAATCGTGTCCCCGATTCCACCCCCGCTGCTGCTTCCACCGCCTCCAACGAAAACGGGTTGACCGGGTTGCTGGTTGTTGTTGTTATTGTTCACGATCACGACAGGTTGACTCGGAGTGAACGGCATAGGTGCCGGTTGTCCGACGTGGCTGAGCGGATGCTGTGACTGAATCGGCAGGGATCCACCGTAAGGACCGCCGTAAATCGGAGAAGGCGGTGGCGGTGGCGGATAATTCTGAGGGTGGGGGTGTCCAACGTTCGTATGGTATGGTGCGTTAGGGTGAGGGTGTGCGGGATTAAGGGGATACGGTGTATTTGAATGAGGGTAACCAGGATTCAAAGGAAACGGTGGACCAGTGTGAGGGTGTCCAGGTATCGGAAGATTCTGGGGATTGGGATGAGGGTATGGGTATCCAGGATGTGGTGAAATGGGATTTCCTAGAGGAGTCGTAACGATTCTCGTGGAGTTATTGCCAAGATGAGGCTTGTTGTGGGATGCCGTTGGTTGTGGGTAATGTGGATTCGCCCAGTCTGGGTAGGAGGACGTGGAGTTGCCGCCTCCTGGTCTTGGAACCCTTGGTCCCGTTTGACCTGAAAATTGAGAAAATAACTGCTATCATTATTATCATTTATTATTATTTTTTCAAAAGAAATTGAAATAGACAGGAGCTACCGTGTTGACTAGGTGCCGATTCCTTTTTCGCCATAGATTCCGATACCGAAACCGGTGGTTTCACTGGATGGGGTGGCCGAACTGAAACCCAAGCAAACGTTTACGCGTGATTTCGAATTTCCCAGAGAATGGCATTGAAACGTGTCAAATAATAAAAATCGGATGCTGTCATTGCTTACGTACATGTTACCGCTGGCGTAGGAATCCTCGGTGGAGTTGACACGGACTGACCTGTAAAAAGAGGGGTTATTATTATTATTATTATTATTATTATTATTATTGTTGTTGTTGTTGTAATTACCGAGAGTCAACAAGAATCTAGCATCCGACATGCGAGCATCGATGCTCCAACTTCTTGACTCTCGGCTCTTAATGCTTTGATAAAAAGAAATTTTTATCTGCGAGTAACTTTGAACTTCCTTCGGAGCCTGACCTTTGCTTCCACGACGGTAGTCGGTCAGTGTGAAATCGAAGTTCTTGGACTGTTTCGAACCAATTCCAATGAATATGCCCGAACACATAATTTTTTTTTCGATATTTTTCCCTCTTATCATCAATTTCAGGAATAAGTTAATTGAAACTTGTTTTCTTACCACCCCAGGGTCGATTCGTAACCGGATAACTTCCTCCGAATCTGGGAGTTGGTCTTGGGTAATTGACGACCGGTCTCGAAGTTGGTCTCGGAGGTGGAGGTCGTCCGCCTCGTTCGGCATTCAGCAATCCTCCGGAAGAAATTTTCCCCAACGATGACGAACCTCCTGAAACGCGGAAAATCCATGGTTATGGCTTTGAACATCAAGTTCAGGCTCGATTAATAGTATTGTATTAATTCCTCGGAACTGACCATGATGACCTCCCCCGCTGCTTCTATGACCCCAACTGCTTCCATAACTCCTACCGCTTCCGTGATTCCTACTGCTACCACTGGTTCTTCGTGCTTCCGTTGCACCTGATAACCAGTTACTATTATAGTTTTAAAATACCAAAAAAAAAAAAATTGACGATTCAATTAGGGGCAACGAACTTTCCAGTGTTCATTTACAAATTGACCAGTCCAGGAAACAAAGTAATCGCTACATGATTTTGATAGCTCGAATTCTTATCAAAGATGTTTTTGTTTGCCCTAAGCGGTATTCGTTTTCATCTGAAACACGAACACCTGGAATTTATAGCGTTTCGTAAGTAAAGTATCAACATACTCAGGCTAATTAGGAAGAGAAGAAAGAGAACCCTCGAAAAAGGCCAGTTCATTTTTCAGCAAATTGGTAACCAACGCAGTTAGTTCTCTTGGGGATGTGAACGCAAGTTCTCAGAAACGCAGTACAAAATAAAAGAATCGCTGAAATGGGAATTAAACACCGAAGTATACTACAAAAAATCCAAGAAACAGAATTATGCCGATGATGAAAAGGAGCACGATTGTTGCTGTAACTCCAGAACCCATTTCAAGAAAATTTCAAGTTTGGGAAAAACGTGAAATTTTTCTCCGTTTTCCTTTGCAATACAGTAACAAGTTTTCACCTATTCAGTTACGGTCACCTCAAAGTAAAACAAAATTAACACAGTTTCCGAAAACCCTCGGTTTATATGCCGTTAGGCAAGGAACGAAATGCAGTGGCGAATGTTGCTCAGAAACTGATAGCGATGAAGTTTTACGCAGATAATATATGTACCAAGCGGATGCTGAGTTTTTACGCTCGTTTTGTATTTGTTGTCGGCGTTTTCTCGTTCTATGCCGATGAAATGTGATATAGAAGAGGTTGAGCCATTGGCTTGACCCAAGATCCAACGTTATCTATTTTTAATGGTTTAATTGCGTTGGTAATTCCAGAGTACGTTTGTTGCTACTGTCTTTGGTACGACAGCAGATCCATTCAGGGATTTTCCAAATGGTAAATATGTGTTTTCGTACCATTTGAACAAGTTTCCATAGAAAATCTGAAAACGGGTTAAAATTAGTCTAAAATAATTCTTTGCAGCATCAAATCTGAAATTTAAAAATCGATTAGATTTCGATTAATTTGTTTCGAAGAATCGATTTTTACCTCGATTGCTCATGACAATTTTAATTGCAGCTAAATCGCTTTCTTTTTCAACTCCTGAAAAATATTAGTAAAAAAGCATCGGGTTTATCTAAGAAAGTGTTTCGTTGAAAATTAAACATCTGTATTTCCTTTTACCGAATAATAACATTGATAAGGAATAATTTCCAAGTAATGATACAATTATCCGTTTAGAATATGTATATGCAGCTCGAGACAGATCCAAGAAATTTCTAATTTTTTTACCGTACCCTTCACCAAAAAAAAAAACAGTAAGAAATTCAACATTTTTGTAGCGATACAGCAAATGTTTCTGAGAATATCTATAGTTGTAACTTTTTTTAACCAGATAAAGAAAACAGTTTTCTTCCTCCGTTTTCCAAGCGCTTGCCGATTGTTACAAAAATATTGTAATTACATTTACTACCATAGTAAAATCTGTTAAAAAAAAACATTAGTGTCCGAAAAGCCGAAGACACCATATATTATATGTATATGTATATAATTATAAAAAAATATTTTCCATGAGAAATTCAGAGACATCGCAATACTGTTTTGTAAACCGTTAAAACCTCGATATAAAATATATATTCAACTGTCATCATTATTAAAATTATAAAGCCTGAGAAGATTCTTTCGTGATAAATCTGTCCAAAATAGCCTCGCTGGGGTAATCCGGAACTGATAATTGTCGGAAAGCTTCGTCATCCACAAAACAGATTTCGTGTTCATCCTGGAACAAAGTTTCTCCATATAAAACTTGGTATATATTTTTCATATTCATTTCTCATTGAAGTTCTAAATTTCAATTTATGACACTGGCTCGTTGTTAATCGATCGGCAACCTTTATTTCATTTTGCAACGATATCTCTCCTTTCTTGTCTTAATAAAAAACAGTAACGGTACAAGAGTAGCAAAAAAGTACCTTTGGATGCATTCTCGTATTTCATCGAGTGCGCTAAATTGCTAATTAACAACTTGCAATGAAATTATGTATTATATTTGAAAGAATAATAGGAAGCTGGCGGCGACATACCGGATCGGCCAATATGATGACCCTCACCGAAGCCTTCCCAGGAGTATCCAATGTAATCAAATCGGTGAGAATTTTTCCTCCACTGTCCTTGACGCTCTTCTGAATCGCGGGTTGTTCCGCGTGAGGAACGGAAAAAGCAATTCTCCCATAAGCCTTTGCGCGATTCACTTTGGTGCCGATATCCTCAAATTCCAGCTTAGCTTGGTCCTGCTCGTATCCCAGGAGAACTCTCTTAGGCTCTTCTTGGAATACTTTGAGTTTCAACAAATCCCTCCAATATTTAATAGTTTGTTGTAGATTTGAACTCGCCAGAGTTACCTTCTCAACCGGATCTGAAGGAGACGCAAAATCATTTGCCTTTTACTACGAGCTGGGTTATAAAATTAAATTCGATATTGAAACTTGGTTTGTTTTTGAACGTTTGTCAGTTCTATAATTTGTTTCTTCTTTGATTCCCAGTTAGTTATCTTACCTTTATCGGTCGGCTGGGGTTCGTCGATAAGAAAGTATTTGTATCCTCCGGGTGCTCGCAAAACGATTTTGCCGGATTCTTCGCCGACGGGCCAATTTTCGGATCGTGCCCGTTCTATGGCTTCTTTCGAACGAACGGTGATACCGCGGAAATCATTTCCAGACTCGTAACGACCGATTCCATAATTGTACGTTAGCTCGATTACAAAATGATTATCCTCTGGGCCGTATCCCACCATAGTTTTACTCCAACGATTGGCGTAGGGTCTAAAATTTGTTAATCGATCGAAATGAAAATTCCATCGCAATTTATCGACGGCCTTTTTGGCCATATTATTGCCATTGGTAATCAACTTTTAAAAATTGTATAACAACATGATGGATCGAAAAGTGACAGAAATAAGAAAAACCAACCCATTGCAAGCGGCTTCGCAACCATCGCTGAATTCCTCGTGTCTCAGTACCTGGAATACACGGAAGTCTCGATTACGATATAATCAGGTGTCTCTTAGTCATAAGTCATTTATTTCGCAATCCGATAACGCGTATAAACGGAGAAATAATTACGGGCTATTAATTACTCGTAAACGATATGTAAGTCATGGTCCTCACCAACCTTCATTCCAAGAACCTGACGATAAAATCGCATGGTTTCCTTGCGATCAGCGATTTTGAAGACGAAGTGCAAAGCCCTGCCGTTAATCATTTTCACCGATCGTTCACAAGATTAATATCAATAATTACGATTGTTTATTAAAATCGAGCAACGAACGCACTTTCTGCTGCCAAAACCCGAGATTCAACCATTCAAGTTCCTCTGTTTTGCTATTGGTCAATACGAATGCCAATTGAATTATAGCGAATAGGGCTAGAAGTGGCGTCATCTCTCAGTCGTGAGCGGATTTCCTACCTAAGATTCTTAATGGAAAAACGAAATTATGTTAAACGTATTATTTCTATTGACATATAAATTAGAAAATTATACCATATCTTATTGTAAATAAGATAAGAATGATAATCTCGCTCATAAGTGATAAAATGACGGTAAATTATGCGGTAAAAAATTGTGTTGATGGCGCCATCTGTCGGCACTGGCGTGAATTTTTACGTTACCGATGTTTCGCTTATTGGATAACCAAAGACGCCAAAGACAATTATTTTTTATTGACGTATAAATAAGGGAATCGTACTATTTTTCGATTTAAATAAGGTACAAATGTTATTTCGCATAATGTTGATTTTGTTAATGTTGAATTGACATCTCGTAATGCATTGAGCGAATGCGCGAGTGTAACGCAATCTCTCGGCTATACCCACAATTTTCAGAGCTTTGGTTTTCTCATAAACGGACTGTGTCGGTAATGTCCACATTCGGCGCACGGCCGCGAGATGACGCGATACTCATACATTTAACTATAATGCATTGCTGTTTTTTTTTACCTCAATAAAAAGATTAAATTCACGTTGAAAGTGAACTTATTTTGTAGCTATTTAAATACCATACAGTTTTGTTCGAAAAATGTTGCTTTAGAAGTTATAGTTAGTTCATTATTTCTTCGCGTCTTCAGTTTTCTCGTAAGGAAAATGTCGGTAGCGAAAAATTCTGAGTAAAGTCAAGAGATGTCGCCACACTCGCACATGTACCCAATGCATTACGCGACGTATTTCATCATTTATGAAGAAAATCAACGTTTTTATTTCATTCGAAATCAGGAATGGTACAATTTTAAGTTGTCAATTGCGGTATAAAATCTGAAGTATTCCATTACGGATCTTAAATTTAGATTCATGGGTGGAATGGTTACGTAATGTTTTTTGCCACCATGTCTATACCATAGAGATTGTGCTTAGAGAATTTTTCTTTGACGAAAACGAAAAACGCTTCTTGAATCGCGTGTTTTGGGATAAATTATTCAAAAAAGGCCATATTCGTACTTCAACGGCTTACGTAACTCCAGACCATAGAACTTATATAGATGGTTCCATGCTCCAGACACAAGAGAGCTTCGGGTTCTCAATTCCGACCAATCTCATTCCACCTTTTCCGCGGTGGCTGGCCAATGGCCGAAGATCCGCCATTTTGAATTTGTTCCCCTGCCCGCTAGCTGCTATTAGCAGAACAACATCGTCAGTGGTTCGAGTCAGCCATTGTGGAAATGTACATCAAGTTCTCAGCTGCATTTTGACAACGTTCGAAGGAATACATTTAAACCAGACAGCATTATCCGCGAAGATGCACACGATCTCGGAAATCGGCACCACGGTGCCGGCCTTTCTTGGCAAACTTTGGAAACTTGTGGAAGACCCCGAAACCGACGACCTTATTTGCTGGGCGCCAGTGAGTATCTCTACCTTCTTCTCTCTCTCTCTGTCTCTCTCGCTCTTTCGTTCCGTGCGATCGTCTATTTTGTTATTATTCTCCGCCGATGATACTCTCGTGTCACTGCACTTTCACCCGATCAGCCGTCACTCGGTTTTCCAAAATCGCCCAGTCCCTACCCATATAAAATACCCGTCAGTGACGCAACGTGTTTATTACGTCCCGGCGTTCGGCGTCATGAAAGGTGGGCAGCCGTAAACGTATGTAAAACGTTCGGTTGGATGTCTGTTCCTCTCGGGTTACCAGTCTTACATGGGACTGTTTTTTTTTTTAAATGCAATTACCATGGATTTCTTTTACAGAGCAAATTGATCTTCTTTCTTCCCTTACTTTTCCTTCTGGTATTGGACTCACGGAGAGTAATGATGAATTAACATTGATAATTGGGTTTGAGCGAGTCGGGTCTTGAAATTTCTGCAATTTCTAAAATCGTATTCCATGTTTTTGCAAAAGGATAGAATTATTTTTCAAATTCGAAGCATCAAACGATACCAGAAATATATTTGAAAGTCCAAAATTATACGTAAAGTTTCTTTGGTGGTAGCACGATGGCTTTATCGCTACGTTTCATTGGGATATATTCATAACTTTATACGTAAATTGGATACCCACTTTTTTTAAAAATGTCACCATTAGTCTTATTTCATTGTTTGAAAAAACCGTAGCAAAACCCACTCCGGTGGACTTTGGACCAGTGTCCTTTCGCCTTGACACATTTTCTATTAGGAAATCATCGTTTGTCAAATTTATACGTAGTTTGTTCGCAACAGAGACAATATCGAAGCGAAAAACAGTTTATAAAAAAAACTGTGTTTCCGTAAAAAAAAATGTAACAGGGGCAATCTTGTTTCTCTTTATATAAACATTTAGGGGAAAGACTGGATCTTATATTAATTTAGATATAGCTCGTAGCGATACACTTATATAATAATACAACTTTGGTATTATAGTTCGATAGTTTTGTATAATTACAAAAATGATAAAGCTCTGGAGAACAATTTAAGTTCGCCGTGTACTTTGGTCGCTTTCGCTATTAATTTCCATACGTAAACGTCCTTTAACGTTGCGGCGGAAAAGTTTAAAACGTGCTTTGCGGAGTGTCATTTATTTGGGACAAAGCCAAATCGTACGATTACATTTTAGTCTTCGTTATTAAAAAAATCAGTGTACCGCAAAGACTTTGGAAAGTTCATACCCGTTATAAAAAAAAGAAGAAGTTATTTGATAATAAAGAGATATTGACTTTGATTGATCAAAGTTTAAAGTCATTGTTTTCCAAGTTCTTCGGATGAATGGAAAATGAATGACTCATACTTCATAATTGAGTACCCTTTCTATTTGTTGTTAACGGTAACGTCGACGTCGTCGCGAAGCTCTTTGAGTGGACTCGTAATAAGAAATTGTTGTACATTATTTCTTTCTTTTTTTCAGAATGGAAGAAGTTTCTTCATAAGAAATCAAGCTCACTTTGCACGCGAATTGCTCCCTCATTATTACAAACATAACAACATGGCGAGTTTTGTTCGACAACTAAATATGTGTAAATATGAAATGACACGATACCACACGAGATAATATTCTTTATGGAAATGGCATTACGCGTTAATCGATCTTAAAATATTTCAGATGGTTTCCATAAGAAAGTATCGGTGGATTTGGGAGGGTTGAAATGCGACCGAGATGAAATGGAATTTGCCCATCAATATTTCTGCAAAGGACATCCATACTTGTTGGAACACATTAAGAGAAAGGTAAAAAAGGAAAAGAAAGGCTTTCTTGTACCGCGTCTGAGTAAAAAGTAATGAATTTCAAGAAAATATCGTGTCCCTTAAATTTGGGGGAAAAAAAAAGGTCGAAAACGGTTCCTTCTTTCTTTTTTTAGATCGCTTCCAGCAAAGGACAAGATCCGACGCAAGCTCCGATGAAGCCAGAACTAATGAATAAAATGTTATCCGAAGTTAGAACCATGAGGGGGCGCCAGGAGCATTTGGATTCGAGACTGGGTGCGATGAAACGGGAGAACGAGGCTCTCTGGAGAGAACTGGCAATGTTAAGGCAGAAACACCTGAAACAACAACAAATCGTCAATAAACTTATTCACTTCCTGGTGACATTGGTACAACCGAATCGAAGCGGCGGTCTCTCGGTGAAACGACGTTACCCACTCATGATCGACGATACCAATCGTCAACGTAACAAACAGAGTAAAACGTCGAAGGTAAATAGGGAAGCTCCCAAGTTATTTCATGATCATCGAATTCTAAGTAAATTGTAAAAATTATTATTTTATTTAAGCCGCAACAATCGCCAACCGGTCCAGTAATTCACGAATTGGATGCGTCCGAACCGGATTTGGATTCTGAATATATCGTTGCCGAGTAAGTTGCGATTAACAAATGTTTATTATCAAAATCGCTCTTTCTTTTGAATAATACATACTCAGCCATTAAAATACGTAATTAAAAAGCCAAAGATTGATAAAATCAAGGTAATTCGAACATGAAATTTCCACTGGTGTTTAATCTTACCCTTCTCCGTAGAATGTTGGAAAATCATCAAAATCCAGCGATTCAAAGTCCGGAAGATCATCATGAAAATCCGATCGAGGATGATATGCAACATATGGAAACTACGGTCCATCTCATCGACGAATCAAATCAATTACAAGTGGAACAACTAATAGATCAGCAAGAGCACGAGCACGAGCTGAAGAAAAAGAGGCCCAAGGGCAAAAAGAAGTAAGTTGAATTTCTATCGTTATAACTACAGTATTGGTAATAATCATACAAAAGCGTGATGTCTACTGGTTAATTAATCATTTCTTTGAAGAATTGTTTTCGTACCAGGGAGCTATCGGTATACATTATTTCCTTTCTGTTTACGTAAATCCGAAATTTTCATTTGCGAAAGAATACATTTGTCAGTAACATTTAGTATTCCAAATGTTTCGTAAAATTCTTAGATCGAATTCATCTCGTGTTTGAAACTGTCGAACGTAGAAAAAGATTCGGGAGCTCATTTTTATAGCACTTTAGAGGAAATACCCTGATACTTCGATGACGTGTCCAAAAATGAATCTCCGAAACCTTTCTATAGTTTTATAAAATCATTTGTGTGTTCGATCGAAGCAAAATTCGGTGGAGAATCTTCTTTTAAATTTTGACACTTTGCAGAAACGATTGCAATTTCAATGCACCCGACAGACATGACCAAAAAAAATTTATTTTTTTCCATTATCATACGTCATACGTCGTGCTTTTAACTAATTTTCCTTTTTTTATTTGCTGCAAGTCCGTCATTACCCCATTTGTGTACTAATACGATTAAGACAAAAGTCACGATCTAATTTCCAATCTTGCAAAAGAAATGAGAGAATCCACTGGAAGAGTAATTTAGAAAGAATTATTAAATAATATATTTGGCTAAGTTGGATGAAGCTGGATAAATTAATGACACCTTAACCGTTGGATTGTTTCCAATCGCTAAAACGTCAACCCTTGCCAGGAGGAAAAACAAGATGCCTGTCAAAATTCTGATCCCATCCATGGAGAAAGGAGAAAAACCAAGGTTTACTTATTTTATATATAGAGAAGAACAATTAAATTTTTTGTTTTTTCTTTTTTGTTACTTCCTTTGGTGTTGGTTGGTATCTTTTTAGTTTTTCCTGCCTGTAATATATCTCGTTTTCCGAAACTTCTACCTTTGCTTTCGTTTCATATGGAATTCGATTAACGATTCTTCCGCAACGATCTTCCATGTTTCTCTTTTATTTTGCATGATACAAACACATTTTCATTTATTATATTTACGTGTCAGTCAGTCAGTCAGTCAGTCAGTCAGTCAGTCAGTCAGTCAGTCAGTCAGTCATTTAGTTAGTCATGTATGGAATTTATGGAAATTTGCTTCATCGCCGAACATACACGTATTCTAATTTGTTATTTGTAAAAATATCGTTTCGATGGGAGAGTGGGAGGGAGGGAGGGGATATCTCTCGAAAGAATCCTGAAATCGATGCGATTTTTATTGTAACAAATTAATACCATTACGAATTCTTTGCTTCTCGAAACTACGTGTCGTGAAAAGGAATTCCTGCATGATTCCCTTTACTTCCTTGCATGTGTGTATGTAAGATAAAAGTTAATCGGGAGAGTGAGGCTGACTTTAGATTTCTCTTTAAAACGACCAAATAATAAAACCACCTCTGTAGAGCGAGGAACATAATGCAATTTAGTTGAAAACAAAAATTTTTGGTAAGTTAGCGTAAGAACGTATAGAAAGAAATCAAGACTGGCAACCCGCTGTCTCGGTTTTTAGGGAAGAAACGCTTTTGCTCGACGTTCCATCGGAGGAAAGCCCAGATTCGGTAGACTCACTGGAGAAGAACGGTACGTCACCTGGTTCTTCATCGAAACCAATCCCGTTAGCCACGGTGCGGAGTTCGAAGTTGACGGCGATGGTAGCGAACATGAACAAAGGGCGGAACTATAATAATGCAGAGCCTGAATTCGAATTGAACAACGAAATAGAGGAGGAAGAGGAGGAATCGATGGCTGAAGAAAACGATTGCAATGTCGTGAACCTCGAAGACATTTTGATAATACCCGATGTTCTTGATAACGAGATCAACGAGAGCAATGATGACAATGTCGATAACAATAGCGTCAGTGGAAATAGCAACGGAAGACACAGCAGTATGAGCAACGTCAGCAATAATACCAATAACGTTGGTAACGGCTCGACATCACCGTTTAACAATGCCCCTTCTGCCGTTTCCTCGCCTGAGGCAGATCCAGGACGGGCCAATGGAGCAGCAACGACGAGTACCAATCCAGCTTCTTCCGCGAAAAATTTATCCTTGAGTTGCGTCAATCCTTCGGGGATTTCTGACGCTGCTTACAGGTTAGGCTCGATGTAAGTTCAACACAGACCATGGATTAGAAAATCTGAAAAAGGCATACGTCTAGAGAAGACGAGATACGCTCTGCCTTTCGTCCTTCCAGTACGAACAATTTGCTAACGAATCGGTGGGAACGCACAGAGGTGGGATCCCGATATTTCTTCTTCGTCTCTTTTTCGCTTCCCTTTCTTTTTTCGCATCATACAGGAATAACTGCAAATCGTATAGAGCAATCGTTTACAGTACCAGTGTCTTTGAGAGGTTGCCCTCCCTTTTCTTTTGACAATATTTTTATTCATTTTCCAGCAGATATCATTTCAATTATTTTCCCCATCTCCTTTCAGCCATTTGGATGTAAGGAAAAAAGTCCTCCCTCCGCCGCGCCGTCAAGTCGGGTACAATTAAAATTTGCCCTCCCGATTCCTTTCTTATCACAGCAGACACCGAGAATCTTTATTACTTCGTACCACAGTTTTCCAACTTTTTTTTTTATTTTTTTTTTTCCTTTCTCTTTAACGAACAAATCGATTTCAATCGACAAGGAAATGTCTTTAATACTTTGGATCGATGCTAATAATCATCATCGATGCTCTCATCCGCGATCCGTACCTAAATACTTCGTAGCTCATGGAATTTTCAATGATTCGTACGGGTCGCCAATGGGAACATGTTTAATTATCCAGTTGGTTCGATCGATCAAAGACTCGTGAAAGATATTAATTTGATTCGATGCAATAGAAATTTAAAGTTCAATTCTAGTTGAATCGTTGAACTAAATGGAGAGAAATTTGGAAAGGAGATAGCTAAAATCGTCTTGGCAAGTATAAAGCTCAAATCAAGGTAACGACTATTTACTATCATTAAATGGAAATACGTATATATATATTATTATATCATTTTGAATAACTCACTTGGCAAAATTGGGGTTCGGGTTCTTTCGGTACTATTTTGGGAGGTACTATACTACTTCGAAACTTGAAAGCGAATCAGTTTGGGGATTGAATTTTTCACAGGGAATTGCAAATTTCGTTCCACTTAGCTTATCCATTCCTCGAGAAACAATGTTTTTGATTATTTCAAAAAAGAGGAAATTTCTTGCCACTGTATATTATCCGGTACCAATGGATACCACCAGTGCGCTTCTTAGTGTGACTACGTATTACTTATCGGAGATATTGTTGAAGAAATTTTTTGAAAATCAATCTACGGCAAATTTTTCTTCTAGGGAGGAAATGGACAACCACCTGGAGTCAATGCAATCCGAACTCGAAAACTTGCGTGAAATTTTACGCAGCGAAGGATACAGCATCGATGCAAATACACTTCTTGGGGTAAGTTGCTTTTTTTTCCCACAGTAGTGTTAATTATGGTGATTCACTGTGCGTGCGAATGTACATTTTTATTGTAATATATATTTTATGTCGCGACATGCAGTTGTTTGGAGCGGACGATCCAATGTCCTTTGGCATTCCTGTAAACCCCGAATTGGATCCTCAACGTGAAAGGGAAGACGAAGAACGCCAAATGTTCGGTACGTCGCCGTCGGACAAAATCGTACACTCTGTCTCATAATATGTAATAGTTGCAAGCGAATATAGGAAGGTGTATTTACAACCGTATGTATGTACATTATCCTGGGACAGAGATAGTAATGTACGAGTATTAATGGCGTTGGACCCGTCGATGTCGAGTCTTACTACATATTTCGAAATTTTACAGATTCGGGAAATAACAAGGAAATAATGGCGTACAATCCAACGCCAAGTCTACTTGATTTTGACGACGATATATTTTTGGGTGCTACTTCGTCGTCACCGGGGCTCGAACAAAATGCCGAAACGAACACCCATGAAATGTACGCGAATGATCCTTTGGATTTGGAGGATAGCAAAGCTTCGTTACTCGACTCTTTGGTCAGTGGTGGTAAACTCGGATCACCCAAAACATAAGCATCCATCTTTCCCAAGGTAACAATTATTATTTAAAAGGACATGCCCATTTTCATTTAAGTTCCCGTTAACTTCTCGCTCAATCCTATTTTTTACGAGTTTTTCGTACAAGCTAAGGAGTCGTTTGGCGGTATTTCGAAAAGTAAAAGTTTTTCGTCATAGAACATTCTTCCCTCCCATTGAGCAAAAGAAACAAAGAAGGAAAGAAAGAAAGAAAGAAAAAAAATAAATAAACAAACAAACATTCCTTTTATTTCTCAGTTGTAACTCAAATTATATTCGAAGACGAATTTTTTTCCAGGTGTGACACTCTTACTTTATGTTTTGTTCCTACGGATCGATGAAAAAACGTAACGCGACTCGCTTAAAATATCGTTTGGCTTAAAAGCACGCTTAAAGCCGAGATAATCTTCGTTGCGGACGATTGAGGCATTAATAGTAAAAAACTGGGATACTCGATCGACGGGGTTTCTTTTTTAACTTATCGGCGAAATTCGAATCGACGGATAGCAAATTTGTCAAAAGTAAAATTCAGCGGTGGTGCTAGCGAGTGTTCACGAACTTCGTACTGTTGCGTGGAGAAAAATGTCATACTGTATCGAAAAAAGAAAAGAAACTTGAAGTCTCTCAGACTTGATTTCTTTTCTTTAAGGAACAACATTTTTTTATAGAAATTTATATACATATTTCGAGTTTTCGTATGATGTTTTGTTTCATAGACTGGTTGCTTAGTATGTAGTTGCTTTTGAAATGTTTCGACTGAAAAAAAAGAAACATGCGATCGGTACAAAATTCAACAACTTCTCATTCTCATCTCAAAACGACAAATTCGATCCTTTATCGTTAACAAGCGTTGGTGTGAGAGATTGAAACAGCTTTAAAAAAGAAGATTTTCTGAGAAAATTACAAAAATGTTATTTGATTCCTGTGGAATAATACTAATTTCTTGGAGGAAAGAAAAAACCAACAGCGATTAACGTGTATTTAATCGACGGTATTTTTTCTGGTTTTTTTTGTATATATATTATTCAGTAATTTCCTTGTTTGTCTAAAACCAGAGCGAAATTTCTTTCTTTCATTTATTCAATAACGAATTGTTATAAATTAATGTGACATTGATGTTACACGAAATTTAAGAAAAAACAGGTGAACTTAAAATTTGTCATTTTGTATTTATTTGATATACTTGAATACAAAAAAAAAATTCTCACGTATAAGTAGTATTTGGAATTGAATATTTTTTATTTAAAAACATTACATCGCTCGGGTTTTGCTACAGATCTCACAAAATTTATAGTATTGAAAACAATATTGATAGTATCGAAAGATCGAAGCTTTTGTCGTTCCTTTGAATTCCAGTATTTTAGAACTACGAAAAGTGGATTTTTCTGCCAGGAATAAATAATTCTTGAAAATTCAAATTTTTTGAAAATCCGAGATATGGACTGTTTGTTACGGGTTTACAGTGACCCAATAATTCGATTTTGTTAAACGAAAATATCAAGAATATTTTACCACATGTAAATTATATGCAGAGTGTGAAATTGTACTACGATATTGTTAGTTGGTTTTTTTAAACAAAAATCAATCACGACGGTTATACTTTTTGTCATTCTTGTTGGTTACTTTCACGAGAGGAAATAAATGTTATGTTAAAAGCAACGAAAACAAAACAAGAATCAAATGTCGATGTAAATTATTAGATAGAGACATAAGCAACTTCCGTTTTTCTAATCGGACAGTTGTAGCTGCATCGGACGTTACTTATGACTCGGCTTTGATATCCACGACGGTAATACGAGAATTATTGTTTCGACGCGAAGTACTCAATCGATGGAAATTTATTTTTCCATGTTTCATCATTCATTTCATTAAGAAAAATCGCGTTGGTTTTTTATCTTCTTATTGAACGTCTTGCGAAAAAAGTTTGCCTGTTCTGAATTACCATCCTCAAATCGCCCGAAAACGAAGTCACCGATTACTCAAACCTTGAGCTAAAAGGCTAGGAAATTGCAGTTTTAGCTTTCGAATAGCTTTGACTTTTTCTTTATCAATTTCTTCTAATCAAGTGGAAAAAGAAGAAAATGAATTACGATTTCCTATTCAAATACCAGACAAATTTCTCTCTCTCTCTCTCTCTCTCTCAGTTTGTTCAAGTATCAATTTTCAATAGTTATATTTTGAAAATTCCGAATAAACTCTCCGATTGCGCAAGTTGCGAAATTGACAGTGAAAGAATTGCAAATTTTCTGCAGCTAAATCTGAAAAAAAAAGATAATTTACGCTTTCCAAAGGTGATTGACAAATTTCAAACGAAAACGTCTGGAATAAAAAAAAGATGGAGAGAAATTCTTATATCTATAAGAGTACCGATAATAAAACTGCACGTAATTTTCTAAATCTTTCGCTCGTTCCGATTAACACGCATAGAAAAACTACGTTGATAGTTGAAATACGCAACTTTTTTGTTTTGACTTTTTCGTCGAAATTGTGGTATATCGAAAACAAAAGTCGCAAAAATACCAAGCAGGTATTTTCGTGGTTGTGACTTGAAATTTTCATGCAATGGATTTTCACGTGGGAAACTGGTCGTTTCGAAATTATCGTACACCGTCTCGGTGTTTGTAATCACACCAATCAGCTTCAGTTTTCAAAACGAACCAACGCTCGGCGTACAAGCTTCGAAGCAAAAAAGTTTTAATTATGTTTTATCCTTTAAGTTGATCGTATCGATGCAAACTGGTGAAAATTGGAAACTGGATAGAGCTATAGAAAATTTTGTTTGACAATTTTTGAATTGTTCGTGCTTTCGTCTCATTTCGAGTGGTTCCAGTGTCGTTTTTGAAATGTTGTTTAACCAAAATTGAAATCAATCGAAGAACTCAATTGCAAAGTACAAAGCGGTAAATTCGTAACTGCGATCTATCCAGTGTACAGTTATCAGCCAAAAGGCATACATATATTTATTTATTTATTTGTGAAATGCTTTCTGGAATTTCACTAATTCAATTGGAAAATATGTGAATGATCTCATGTCTTTTGATTTTAGCCTCGGAGGAAAGACTCTGGATTCTTCTTTGAGGAAGAATAAATTTAAATACAAAAAAAGAAAGCAAATTAGACATAAAAATCCACATATTTACAGAAACACATTTCTTTTTTCTTCTTCACTGTTTTTATAAGGACACAAGGATAATAGAGAAGAGAAAGAGCATCGGGATAAAATCAGAATCAGTGTTATTAACAATTAAGATATGAAATTTATATATTTAGTCATTTAAGGAAACAAGATTCGAATGCTACGATAAGGTTTTACCGTAGGAGAACAGTAAACAAATATCTCACGAGTATGGAAAAAAGGAAAAAGTAACGAACAATCAAAGTAATAGTCTCACAATTCTCCCCTTTCATTGTTTAATCTTTGTCGTCGCGAATTCCGAATTTGTCAATTGCTTTCGAAGAACGTACATGTTTATTTTGGCTTTATATTGTAATAATAGAAAACATTTTTTAAATGAGAAAGTAAATACAAATCGTTTGAACGACGACAGTGCGGTAATCTCCGCTGTCGTCCATTTATTGTAAATATTAATTAATGAATAATATTAAATAACCATAAGAATCGTAAGGAGGCTTGTTTGTTTTGTATGTGTTTGGATACAAGTGTAGAGATTTAACGATAAAAAAAAATATGATTGATATTATTGATAAGAAGTTGAGAAAAATATTTTGAGTGAAATTACGTGTGAGAAATCGTTCACTTGGATACAACGTTATCGACGCCTTTTTTTCAATTGAACATTTTTGGTACAGGGGCTAAATAATGTAGGATTACCACATATTTTCGTTAAGCGTTTTACCGAAATTTTTCAGTGTTCCGACCAATGGTCTTGTGGGTTCGAGTCTTGAAAATTGTCTTGTCCGAGAGCCGACAGATTTTTCCTATTTCTCTAAACTCCTTTTTCATGCCTGCAAGTATTAAAAGGGATATCCAAGTTGTTTCGAAATTTCAGCTGTAATTTACATTTTCACTTTATACGTTTGCTTAAAATGCACGTCGACTGAGCGAAGTGAATACCATTTTAGTAGTATTCGGAACACTGACTAGATTTCCGATCCATTTATTTACGTATGTGTATATATTTAAGATACCTTTTTTTTTTTTTCGATTTCATTATCGTTTTGCAATAATTTCTTTGTTGAACAAGATGAAATATATATATAATGAAATAGACATTTATATACACTTTTGTGAGAACGACTGCAACATAATCTCATCACTTTTTTTGTAGTCACAGAAACTTTTACTTTCTTCTTTTGCATGTTTCCGTTTTTAGTTGCAAACAAAATAATAGAACAGAGTGGTTCACTAGAAAAAAATGATGATTTGCAGGATAATTGCTATTGTCCTTCGTTAGACGCGAAATTTCAAAACACACGTAAACCGTTTCTTTTGATTATCCCCTCCTCGGATTACGTAATTTAATTAAATCCGGTTTTTTTTCCATTAGCTTTTTGCACTCGAGACTGGAGAGATCGATATTTAAAACTGGTGACTCCGAGAAGCCCTCGAGTGTAGGGAATTAATATTTAAAAAATGAGATACCCCCCTAAAAAAAGGATGAAGTTATCTACAATAAATTGAATAATTACAGATATAATTTGGATCGAAATGATTTGACATTACATGAATTAATTGCTGGCTTTCAACTGCATTTTGTTTTTGTACCGAAGGAAGAAAATGTACTTTCGTTCCCTTAATTTCAAGGATTTAAATTAAAAGTCCCTTCTATAATTCAATCCAATGTATAACTGTTGTATTTAAAAAATTATTCGAATGTATCGGCTAATCAAAATGAAGTGGTCCAAAAATTGGAATTTTGTAAGAGTATGGGAATACTGTATCGGTGAGAAAACCTGGAATGAGGGAAAATTCATAGTAACGTATCCAAAACGTAGCTTGTGATTTTCTGCGTTTTTTTCCTTTTATTTCTGTTAATGAAGCAATAAGTGGATGCAAGTCAAAAGTCCACGCGTTACCGTCTGAAAATAAAGTGTACGATCGCTGGTTCGCTCGCCGCTTTGATAAAAAAAATATATATGTATAAAAATAATGATTTCATTTGAATAAAATTTCAGTTACGAAATGAAAATTGGATTGATGTTATTCCAATTACAATGTCAACAAATTTTTATTAACCAATGGACAATATTTTTAAATTTCTGATTTCTCTTCGGAACGGAGTTAAATGCAAATTAATGGAAATCGAGGATATAAACACATAGACTTTGTCAATTAAAATAATTATTCTGACAAGAGGAAAGGTCGCATATTGTAGTTTTGAATGTAGTAGCCACCACCAATGATCCCCATTTTCGCAGTCCGTAAAATGTATGAGTTACATATTTGTACAAAATGTAATTTGTAATACATGCAATATTACAGTACAATCGCTCTACAAGATACCAAAGGGACCGAAGGGGAATATGATTCTGAAAACAGAAGAAAACTACCGTTCCCCCACTCAGCGGCCTGTTACGCCCGAGAGAAATAGATCTCACTATTGTTTGTCATTTATTTCCGTGGTACATACATTGTATGGAGCGAGCGACTCCACATTCAAAGGCGAAAAGGCATTAGGAGTGGGGGTAGTGGATAGCGAAGGGGAACCCGAGGTATCTTGTAGACCGAGATCGAAGGTATCTTGTAGAGCGATCGTACTGTACATAAATCTTGAGATTGAATCGATGAGAGTGAGTCTTTTGTTTTATCATTCGTCAGTGTGGAAATGAAAAGGAGTATGCGAGTGTATATGCCGGTGTCTCTTTTTACGAAGAGTATGACTGGACTGGACTGGACTGGAATGGCCGAGAGGAGATTCCCGGAATGAATAATTCATCGATGAATTACCTAACACGAGAAGAGGAAGATACGACGAAAGAAGAAAATATATCCCGGACCAGTTTAACCAATTATAAATAGCATAAATAGTTAGTTGGTTATTTAGCGAATTAATTTTTTAGTAACGTTTTTTGTATATATAACATTAGCGCAACGCAAGCGTTCCGTCTCTCCTTTATATTGTAATAACAAGATTTGAAATACTGGGTATCCGCAAAGAAAAGCTAGAGAAATAAAATGTATAATATATTTATCAAAATGTAGGAAAATCAATAAAAAATATGACGTTGAATAATTTCTGAACTTATGGGAATTGATTGACTGGAATAAAGCTTGCAGTGTGTCGATGGTCCGATGTAAAAATGACAATCTCCAATTGATTGCAATTATGTATATTGAAATTCCAGTGAAACGAGTTTCTATTCGTTCGAGTAAATTTAGAAGCATCGTTTGCGAATAGCGAAATGTAAATTCGTTATCGAAACAAGAATTCCAAAAGGTGCCGAATAAATAAATGAATAAAAACTCAGTTTGCTGCTATTCACAAATCGTAATCGACTCGAAAGCCATTCGAATTTCAATTATTTGAGCCACAATTGGTATTTTGTAAAGTTTACTCGAAAATATAGTCACGACTAAACTTGAATCAGTTTTTATTGTCCAATAAACACTCTCTAACAGATAATATAATGTCGTAATAATTGCATTTAATAAGTAATAAGTAATAAGTGTGAAAAGTAAAGAAAAAAAAAAAAAGTGTGACAATTCGTTTGGAATATACACTAAAGTGGGATTATCCTTAACTTAAATAGTCTTATCTTGTCCTAAATAGTCATACAAAGAATCGAATCGAATCGTATCTGTTACTCGAGTCAACAAAATTGCGCGTCGATTTTAACGATCTTTTTTTCCTTCCCTTTTCTCCGAGTTTCAACATTCGAGAAAATTTTGATTTCCCCGGTAGAATCGACGCCCGATTTTCATGAGAAATACTTCGATTTTCAGAAGATGAATTTCGGCAGTAATCGAGATGCGTATAAAAATCGGTCGAAGCAATTGTGTCATTTTCAGGTTCTTCTTGGAACCTCTTCAAACATTTTCGCATTTTTCTTTTTATATTTTTAATAAGCTGTCCGGTAAAATCCGCCTTTTTCTTGATTTCCGGGTAATCGGACGTAACGAATTATCGCAAAACACCGAGTCCTAAGAGAACCGCGATGAAATTTTTGAGAAACCATTGGAATATTTTTTAATTCCGAAGCTTTGCTTTTCTCCCATTTATATGTATATCGAAGTTTATGAATATCCAATACTGCAATTTTTCGTTATCAGCATTCAAATTATCAAGATCTTATTACAAGCACTATTCGAAACTTGATAACCAATTAATTAGGTTGCATTATTAAATCTCAATTATGTTCAACTCGCTTTTGAGATTTACTCGGCTTTTCGGAAGGAAGGCTTCCCAGAAATTGCAAAAATATATATCCTTGAAGTGTCCAGCACCTCAAAGTATCGTCATAGAATTCGGATCAATTTCGAGTCAATCCACGATTCGCAATTTCCTCTACCGAACCGTCACATACATTTTTCCGCTTGCATCGCTTTTCTTTTCACAGCATTCATCGAAAAACTTTGCTGAAATGTCGAAAATAAGTCCCCGGGGTATCCGGCACCCCACGAGTATCCAACTCCCAAAAATAAAGAAAATAAGCGGTAGCCAATTTTCCAACTATAATTTAGATTACAGCCAGCCATTTGTTTTAATTCGAAATGTTCACTTTCATGTTTGTGTCCTACTTTTCTTTATACTCCTTAATTCTTACTTCCTTCGTTATTACCCTCTTGATTGTATTTTTTTTCTCGTCGCAACTCGCGCAAGGAATGATGAATCTTTGTCGTATTCTTACGTGAATCAATGATACTCCTAAATCCTTAAAAAAGATACTTTATAATATAACGAGATAATCTTACGATAATTTTCTGTATCCTGAAAGTGCCTGTAGCTCGGAAAACCTTGGAATTCCTCTCTACGGAAATTCGCAAAATTCTTCGGGACATCTCCAAAGAGGAAAAAATCTTCCCTCGCAGCTGCAAATACTTTCGGGCTATTTATTAATTCTTTACTGTGGCCACTTTTATATATATATATATATATATATATATATATATCTATATATACGTGTATATATATGTATATATATACATACCATATATGCACATGTATATGTATATATACGTATATATCTCCTTCCCTTTTCTCCTTTTTTTTTTTGGAATGCTCTCATACCACAGCACGAGCTTCGGGTAAGAAGCTTTCCCAGTGTTTAATCAGTTGATTCTGGTGTTGCAGCATAGTTTCCAAATACTCCGTTAACTGTTTCTTGAAATCATCAACGCGAACCAACTCGAATCTCTCGATTTCCTTCTTGATCATCTTTGAGATGTTGTCGAACTCCTCCTGTCCTCTTTCGACCTTTGCTTCCCATTCGATGACTTCCGTAGCCGCCTGACTGGTCTTATCGCTACGTCCGGATTGCTCCAATCTTGCTTTCTGCTCTCGCTTCTTGTTCAACATCATTTGAGCGTGTTGCCAGTTCTGGAAGACCTTCACGCGTTCGTGAAACACATCCTGGAGATAAAAAAGACCGGGGTTAGAAATGTTCTTTTTGATAGTGATCAAAAGTTTCAGTGATCGTGTTTAACAAAAGGAAACTTTTGTAAAATTCTCGAGCGATACCTTGATAGCACCGATGAGCGCAACGTAGTCTCGTAACATTTCACCAAACTGATACAGGTCGCTGTTGCTTTGCGCTCGACGAACTTCCTCGACTTTCTCCAATGTTTCGGCCAATTGCGCCAAAGCCCTTCCCAACGATGTCCCCGGTTCCCCGTATCCAAGAACCGCGATGGACTTGGCGGTAGCACCCGTGCAATTTGCCAGCTCCCTTCGTTGGTTCGTCAAACTTTCCACCGCAGAATGCAAAGCTCGTAATTGCGTGTCGAGGGAATCAATTTGAGAAGTTTTCTCCTCGAACCACTGTAAATGAAACGTAGAGGATGAAGCATTATTTTCATTTCGAGCATTCGGAATTTCAATATCTTTTCATTTTTTGTTTATTCAACATTTTCGAATTCCGCTGGGAATCGCCTGAATTTTTAGCCGATTCGAATAAACACTATTTTTCTTAAAAGTGTCAAAATTTCAAATAACTCGAAACATACATTCGAAATTTGATAAAACGGATGAATTTAAGATCAAAAAAGTTTGTATGAGATGCAGGACGCGATGAGATGAAAAAAGGGGGGAGGCTGTCGTGAACATGGTCGATGGAAAAGGAAACATACCTTACCCTCCTATAAATGTATGCAACAGAAAATCGGATTGACTATATTTTATACAACGATTGCGTGCAGGATGAATATAAAAGAAAGAGAGAAAAGGATTTTGAAAGTTCCTTACCGAATCATTTTCATCCATTTTATATGTAATTTTATTAACGGTCTCACCAACTTTATTGAACAATCGCATAACACCGGCACCACTGAGAGCCGAAGTGTTGGTCGCTTTGGGTAATTCCATATCTGGAAACGGACAATTAAAATGACAAACTCATAAAAGTTGGCTAGTTGCGATTCAACGAGAAAGGAAAATTACTTCCTGGTGATAAGTAAAGTATTAAAAAAAAAAAGCGAGTATTCGTCGGTTAAAATAAGAATAGTTGCCACGGAAATGAAATGAAAACCTTACCGGCTTCCAAAAATTCCCGGAAATCTGGATCTACGATTAAAACGGGATGCGCCGCTGTCCGATTGAGATATCTTTCCAGAGCGGCGCGTCGTCTTTCGATGAATTCGGTAGAACCGGAATTCTGCTCTTGGCTTTTATCGCCGGACATTTTAATTTTTGTCATTCCTACATGGACATATACGAAAATCGGTAGAAATTTCGAAACTTTAAACCGATGGGATAGAATTTGTCAAAACGATACTTTACCTATGACGCTTTTTTCCGGAGCTGGTGGTACGATTCTTCCATTGCGTAGATACTTTTCGGTCAATTTATCGTGTAATCCCAAGAAATCGCTGAATCTTCTAACGACGCCGAACGTTCTTTTACGGAAAATAGGCATATTCGTTTTAGTTTCGACTCTGTAAGCGACGTAAGCTCCCATACCTTCTCCGATCTTCTGCGGCGAAGTTACGGTAATTTTTAGGAAGACATCCGAGGAATCCGGAGGGACCTGTATGGACAGGCAGTGATTTACGCGAGAAAATACATCCGAGAAAAATTTATAACAATTTCGTATACAAAAATTTCTTTAAATTTTTCTTGCATTTGGCAACATTTCAGTGAAACATCTTAGCGAATTCTTTAATCGTCGATATTACTCGATGGTACGGATTTCTCCTGCGAGTGGAATAGAATGAAAAGGGATGCTTTACCTCTTCCAGGGAAGGCTGCGACATACCGCTCGGCGTGATATCGGCGTTATCGTTGATCGGAACGTCGTGCAGGTCGCCTATATTCCCATCCATGGGACCCAGAGGTGGGCTCAGTGGTCCGGGAATGGGACTAGAGACCGAAGAGAAGGAATTGCCCTCATTGGCTTCCCGTAGCGTTAGTTTGGGTAACTCGGCCTGCACTTTGGACACGCCGTTGTAGGGAGACGAGTCCTCCAGCTGACTTTGGTCCTTGATAGATAGACAGATAGATAGAAGGAAAGAAAGAAACACACGGAAAGTGCCGATTACGCTTCTTTTTCAGTTCCACGGTGGATCTACGGAACGACAGAAGGAGGAGGAGGAGGAGGAAACGGAGACGAACAAAAGGGAGAGAGGGAGAAAGAAAAAGAATGCGAAATATGGGATATACCTGAACGGCGGAAGCAAAGATATCGTCGTCGTCATCGTCATCGTCGATATCGTCGATCTTGTGTACATCCATGCCATCGAATAACGGTGGTGGTTCCTTCGTATCAGCCATCTTAAGCGTTTCCTTCCAACTGCTTCGCGGTTTTCTCCGTCAAACGACGATGGACACTGACGGGATCATTGGGGAATGGGGATCGGCCCCCTGAAAGTGGTGATGTCACGAGGTTACTCTACACTCCGATAACGAACCGACTACTTGAGTACTGTAAAAACATTATATCGCCTATTTAGACGATAAACCCGTGGGATTCATTCCCAGCATCCACTTTTTAAGTCTTTCTCTCTCTCTCTCTCTCTCTCTCTCTCTCTCTCTGTCTGTCTCTCTCTTTCTCTCCCTTTCCTCCTTTCTTTATCTCTCATTCAGCGAGAACACGATTATGCGAGACGAAAGACGATACGCGAAAGCAAATTATTAAATGAATTGTAAATTCGTAAGGTTCGCTGTGTTCCTCTAACCTCCTCCTTTTTTCTTCTTCGATATCAAATTATCGATCGTACGTAATAAAGGATTTTGCTGTTGGTAACGAAAAGCGCAGAAATCTTCCGGTAACGCCGATAGGCCACGATCATGCGATGGATGACAGAGAATAGACACGGGAGGGGGTGGTGGTGAGGGAATGTGTCGAATTTTTCAAATAATTCCTTGTATTTTCGAAATTTTGTCTTTCTTTCGGATCGAATACGCTTACGTATATTTTTCCATCTAGACGCAACTTATTCCTTGTTTTACATGAAGTAAATGGATGGTGGTATTCTCTCAGTTTCGAGATTCGCGCCAATGCTCCATACGATACTCCAACGTTACGCCATCTGTACCCCGTATCCCGAAAGAGAAAGGGATGTGTAGCATATTATAGATTATACATATATATGTGTGCATCATACACAACCGCAAAGTTCCTCGGTCGGTCGGTGTCTCGCGAATGCAAATAGAAAAAAGAAGGGACGATATCTGATATCTTCATGGACCAATTGAATTAGACCTAGGGAGGAAAAAGCGAAGGTAGAGGTTATTCACAAAAACTAACGTTTATTATTTATCGATAAGAAGCGTAGCGAAGCGAGGCGAGGGGAAGGAAAACCGTACATCCCCGAGACGATCTAAATGTCTCGGAAAGAGCTCGGCTCTTCCGATAGTAAAACAAAACAAGTACCAGGAATTTCTCGTAGCCGCTTTTTCGGTAACGGCTACGGCAACGCAACGGACAACTGCTCGAGCGGTGAATATGAGATAATCGGGTATCGCGATCCTTCTCACAACGCAAACGCATCACCGAACATCCGCAGGAATGGCGGTAACGCTACTATCAAGGAAGAGGAGCTGGAGGAAGAGGAAGAGGAGGAGGAGGAGGAGGAGGAACAGCGGCAGCGGGAGGAGCACTGGAGCAACGATACCGAGACCGAGAATGGAAACGACGCGGAAACGGTCGCCGATATCGAGAAGTGGTTGAAGAACAGGACCGAGGGTGTCCCCAACATGGACTTGGAGCCCATCAAGAGCGACGTCGAGGAAGGCGTCGAGCGATACTTGAGGGAGGAGTTGCCCCACGCCTTTCTAGGAAAAGACCCCGACACCCTGTCCATAGATATCGACTTGTCCGACAAAAAGCTCAATCTGGGTTACGATCCGATCCTCCAGGAGTTGCAGAACAGCAAGCTCCTGGAGGTCTGCGAAAAACACGACGAATTTGGTTTACCGGAGTTCCAGTTGGATCAGCTGGATCCTCTGACCTTATCGCCGGAGGACATGATGGTGGCCGGAGAAATCCTTCCTTCCACCAGCGTGGTCCAGTCTTTCGACGTTACGGCCAGTGGTGGAAGGGGAACGCACGAAATTCAAGGAAGTTGCATTCAGAGCGTACAGTACGTCGATCAAAGTTTGCGCACAGGTTCGTACGATTTATTTATTCGCTTATCGCCGGATTAATCGTTATACTCTCTTGTAACGTTCTCAAAAAATATTTGTTTAAACTTGTACGATTAAATAAACTTTGGTCCGGTCTTAAAATTTTGTCGAAAGAGAATTTTGGTTCCACGGGTCTTCGGAGATCGTAGATTTTAACGCCATTGCCAAAAGGTTTTGGATTGTAATTTTCTTCCATTTCTATGTTTCCGCAGAGGAAACGCGCTCGGAAGGTCTGGATTCGGACCCATTGGCGTCGGAGGTACCCGTAACGATAGACGAAGGAGCGGAATTTAAAGTTAAATTAACGCCAAGAATAATAAAGAAACATAGGAATAACGACAAAAATGATAAGATACCGAAGCGAAGCGAAAGCATGGACACGAAGGATGGAATCATGGCTGTCGTGGCTATATCGACCAACAAAATTTCTAACATGACGCAAATAGTTATAAATACCGGTAAAGAGGAACAGATATATCAGGGAAAAACGTCGGAATTGATAGAAGCAACTGGAAATTTTCCAAAATTACCAAAAATCGAAAGTTCGGGCAGTTCGGATGCGACCGTTTGGAATGGCGTTGGTTGTTCCCAGTTGGCGGATGTTCCCAGTAGCCAACACGAATTGATGGTTTCCAAAGCGTTGGAGGAATTGGGAATTACCGACGATACTTTACGAGCCACTTCGATTAGCGAAAACGTTAAGATCTGGGTCTGTCCGAAAGAAGACTGTTGCCGACAATTTAGTAAACTGTACGCTTTAAAAGGACATTTGCTCGCGCATTACGGCGTTCGACCTTTCAAGGTAAATCGCAATATTCGAGTTTAGTCATATTTCTCAATCCTTAGTCTTTCTCTCTATCGATAAAATATTCTTTGGAAATAATGTTGTAGAATATGTCACAAGGCGGAAGCGGAAGATATTATAAAACGAAAATGATGTTTAAGCTGTTTCTGTCTGATTCCAGTGTGATTTCGAAGGGTGCGCGTGGGCCTTTTATTCGGAATTCAAACTGAAACGACACAAAGAGACGCATTTGAAACGGAAGGATTACATTTGCGCGGTGCAAGATTGCAACCGAAGATTCACGACGATCTACAACCTTTACAGTCACCAGAAGCTTCACAGTCGTCCGAATCGCATAGTCTGCCAAGTACCCGATTGCGATGAAAGGTTCCAAACCAAGAGGGCATTGGAATTGCACATGCGGTCGCACGATCAAAGTCATGCCCCGTATGTATGCAAAGAGAAAAATTGCGGCAAGCGTTATTACAGCAGCAACGCCTTGACCTCCCACCAGAGGTGTCACAGCTACAAGGAGATCGATATCAAATGTTCCTGGCCGGGCTGTGGTAAAGTTTACGACAAACCCTGTAGGTTGAAGGCGCACATACGCACGCATACCGGCTGCAAACCATATTCCTGCACCTATCAGGGCTGTCAATGGTCCTTCACGTCCTCCAGCAAATTGAAGCGTCACCAGAAGAAGCACACGAACGAGCGCAAATTCAAATGCGACGTGCCTTCTTGCGGCAAAGCGTTTATGAGATCGGAACATTTAAAGGAGCACAGTTTGACCCACAAGGATCGTCAGTTTTTCGAATGTTTCTTGTGCGACGCTCGATTTTCAGCAAAAAGCACGCTCTACGTGCACATCAAGAAACATCAGACCAAGGATGACGATGCTTTTAAAAAACAGCAGAAAACAACGCAAACTTCCAATTCTTTGGCGCCTTCGTCGTCCTTGTCGTCCTTGACGATCCGGTCCAGGGTCAATCCCGTTAAAAAGCCGAACAAGACGTTCGAACCCGTTATGGATACCGTTATCCTCGAGGAAGACGTTTCGATTCGGACTACGGTCCGGCTGCCCGACCACTCGACGGTCGACACCCGTTGCCGATCGTATACCGCCAAATCTACCTTGAGGGGACACGCGTCGAACATTCACGAAACTCTCGCGAAAGAGAAGAGTTCTTCCGATAACAAGGTAACGGACGAATCCTCCGACATGGATTACATTTTCTACGCGAGTCCCGTGCAAGGATCGGACGGGAATGGGGTGTTCTTGGTACCGCCTTGCGATGCCGTTATCTTGAGTACATCCGATACCACGACCGTCTCCTTACCGGAACCGGAACCTCCACCGCCACCTCCGTCTCCGCCCCCACCTTCATCATCTCCACCGCCATCTCCGCCTCCACCTTCACCCCCGCCTCAACCTCAACCTCCTGCTCGACCTTCGCTGATAAAGTTTGAGAACCACTCGATGGTGGAAATTCATGAGAACGGAATCCACCGGGAAGAGGAACCACGGGAAGAGGGGTCGCGGGAAGAAGAAACGGAAGAAAGGGAGAAGGACGCGAAGAAGGAGGAGGAGGAGGAAGCGAAAAAATGTCGAGGATCGGCCAGAACGGATTACACTTGTTCCGATATTTGGAAGCTGAAAAGCGGCAAGAATCTCGGAGAAAGAATCGCGATCGATCCCATTGCCGTCGGAGCCACCGACGTCGTTCTCGGCGGTTCGGACATCGGGGAAGGTTTACTGCTGACTGAAGAATTACCTTCGATGTATTATCACGACGATATGGTCGCAACCGAATGCCAAGTGCTGCTGCTCGATTCCACTTCGGAGAATAATATTAGCTTACGTGATCTAGAATAAATCGTACAGTTGGTCGACGGCTTTCCAAAATTCGTCGAATTCGTCGAGTTAATCGGACAGGGGAATTTGGGGTTTCGAAATTTGCATTTGTATTTATATTAATTCGAAAGCCGAATTTTCGTTCCGATTTCGTTGGAAATTAGAAGGAATAAGAATACGAATTTTAAAGGCATTACATTTAACGCAAACCGTAGAATAACGTACTTTTGATTTCTAACGCTGGATTTTTATATTTTGATGTGTTTTTCTTGATGCCTCGATTCACCGTATGTCACGAAATAAAAAGTACTTTTAACGAATTTTGGAAAAAATTATGTGAAATTGTAGAATGATCGTAATGAATTTGAATGATTTGAAAGTACGAAGGAAAAAAAAATGAAATGTTTGCTTATGCTTCGATGTACGCGTGTCTTTTGTATAAGGTGTGACGCCGAAGAGAAAACGAAGCGAACGCGCGAAATGTGAAAATTTGTAATATAAGCTTTTTTAAATGGGTCTGTGATCGCAGGGCTTTGATCCAGCCGTGATTATTCATCATCCGTACTACGACGGTCCATCATTACTTTACATTGTTATTTTATTAATAAATCGTTGATATTTTTCCATACCACGTTTGATACTATTATTTTGTTTCTTTGAAGGAAACGATGGGGATCTAATACGTAGTAATACAACTTGATTCGAGGAAAACCCCATTCGCCGGGGAGAAGATCAGGCGGCAGTTTTCCGCCGAATGATTCGATTTTGGAAAGAACTTTGATGACTTTCGCAAGACCGATATCCGATGTAATTATATTTGTTTCCGAGGAGTCCATTTTCGTCGTCAAAATTGCCGATCTCCAATGGAAAGTGAGATTTTTCCTCGATTTTCGACGAAAAAATGTATTTTTGACCGGCTTCCTTCAGGAATTCATGAGAATAGACCTTTGAATCGCATTTTTGAAACTTTAATTTTCTCGCCGATCTTACGATGCGCGAGACGACCCATATATCTATTTATTATTCTTTTGGAGTTCGAAGCAGCCAATGGAAGCTCTCGATACAAATATACGCGTAAAGAAAAAGACACTGGCTGTTGAAATCGCGAAGGGTACTCGGAGGCGATACTAGGTTAAACGTCACGCGAAAAATGTAATAGTACGAAAGGAGTTGGAAGAAAATTTGTTTCCAAATTCTGAATATGACGTTTTCGCTCGATATCGTCAAATTTCTCGTTCGTTCGTATTCCAAACGAAGACGGCTTTTTTTCGAACCTTTCTTGGAAAAGCATCGATACCACGAAGCTTGGACCCTGTCGAAATTCAAATTGAAGGGGAATTTCGAGATGCGTAATTTCTTTTCCTCGACGACCTTTATTTTGCCAGGGAGGAAAGTTTCTTGTGGACAGGAAGTTGGCAAAGCCGCTGGGAAAATCAGTTCGGGAAGCACTCTTTTGGAAAGCATTTTCGAGGTCATTCTGATGCTTTGCAGATTTCTAGTGATAGCCTCCATCGGTGGCACTTTGCTCGCCTTCTACGTAATTACGCGTTTCGTTAAGAGGAAGGAGTTTCCCAAATTGTTACTTATAGGTGAAATCAAGAAATATGTAAATTCGTTTCTCCTTGAATTTGTCCCTCTCAAACTCGCTCTGAAAATCTATTTTTCCCGTGCCTTTTCCCTTTTGTGCCTTTCCACAGCGATCGAAGCTTTGGGTCCGACATTTGTGAAATTCGGCCAGTGGATAGCGACTCGACGCGATTTGTTCTCCGAAGAGGTCTGCAAGACTCTGGAAAGTCTTCAACGGAACGCGATGGCGCATTCGTGGTTTTACACGAAACATCTGTTGGAATTGTCGTATGGCGAAAAATGGGAAAATTTGTTTGTCAATTTCACCAGTGAAGATCCGATAGGTTCGGGATGCTGCGCTCAAGTTTACAAAGCTTTTCTCAATCTCGATGCCGACGTCCAAACGATCAGCCGCGATCCAAAAATATCGCAGTTCGTAAAGGGTAGGTACTTCTTCTACTATTTTTACAATTTTCACATGTACGTATTTCACCGACTGCAGTTCGCACCGATTGCATTTTAATGAGTCTTTCTTGCTTTTTTATAGTTTTGGAATTTTTACGTTTCGGACACGCAATCGGTTACTTCGGTAAGACATCGAGATCAGCTCTCTACCATAAATATCAAAATTCATTGATCGCTCGCGCCACGAATTAGCGTTCGAGATATGCGATACGGGTATACCGTACTATCGAGGTATCGTTGATTATTCTACCGACAGAAAAAGCTCGGGCGATAAACGATCGTCATTCCGAAAAGAATCGTCATCCGGTAGCGATAAAGGTTCTTCATCCAGGAATCGAAGCTCGACTGAGGTAAATCCGGCATTTTCTTTTCAAGACAAATTTTCAGTCCGAGCTTACCGGATAGGACGCAGAAATTACACCAAATACCTAATGAATTTACAAAGTCTCCCATTTCCGCTTTGCGCGCAGGAGAGATCTGGCGATTATGCGATTTATCGTAAACTGCGCGATTACCATCGTTCCGAAGTTACGTTGGCTCAGCTTGCCCGATTGCCTGGACGAATTCTCCCGACTCATGGAGGATCAAGTGAGCCAGGATTTTTGGAATTTTTGCGTCTCCAAAATTCCGATCACGGACTCTTTTTCTTTTTTCTTTTTTCTTTTTTCTTTTTTCTACCAAGGTCGACATGGAACTCGAAGCATTCAATTTGCAAAAGTTTTCGCGAAACTTTGCGTACACGAAAAACGTCGTTTTTCCACATCCTTACTTGAAATTGACCAACAAGCAAATCCTCGTCGAGAGCTTTCACGATGGCACTCCGATATCCGCGTACCTGGACTCCAACGATTACAAATTTCAACGTAAACTCGCCAAACTCGGTATCGCGACAGTTTTAAAAATGGTGAGAATCCTTTTTTAAAGAATTTTTCCAATTTTTTTGCAAATAACTCGAATTCTTCTTTGCTCCCTCGATCGCTGTACATGCAGGTGTTTCACGATCGATTTGTACACTGCGATTTACACCCGGGAAATATTTTGGTCCAACCAGAGGGAAAGACGACGACGACGACGACGAATCTCGAATTCGAATGGCTCAAATGGCTCGAACCATTTCGATACTTTTTGGGATATGGGCCACGGCTCGTTATTTTGGATTGCGGCTTGACGGCAACTTTGAGCGAGCGATGTCGAAGAAATTTGCAAAATGTCTTCCGTTGCGTCGCTACCGGAAATGTAATTTTTCCAATTTTTCTTGTTTTCGTAAAAACACCTAACGCGGGATACGACATATGTATCGTAACAATCATAACGTTAATATAATAATGACAACGATAACAATAACAATCCGTAACTGTTCCTATTTTGCGAATGTGCAAATAAGAGGGGCTATAAAAACAACGACGCGTATCTCGACGCGACTCGGTTACGTTGAAAATGTGACATCTCGAATTTTATATCTATCTTGTGTTTTATCATTCCGCGTACCGTTCGCTCGAAAGAACAGAAAAAATAAATATTATCCGAATGTTACATAATCCCATCGAAAAAGAGCATGAATATCTCTCAGCGTGAATTCTTTCGTATACTCACTCCTTCCAGCATTATTTCCGTCTTTATCTCGCTTCTCGCGTGTATGTACCTATATATACGCATACACGCGAGTATACTATACGTACGCGGGTATACGTAGATAGGTGTATATACATATACGTATAGGCGTACACCCACGTCTTTTACAGGGAGAACTGGCTGGAGAATATATCATGAGACACAGTACCCACATGACACCAGATCCCGTAGGATTTAAAACAACCCTTGGTAACATAGTAAATGAACACTTACGTAACCGGTTGGATTTAAATAACGTTAGTATATGAATCTTCTTACTTTCCTTCCACTTCGATTCAATTGCATATGCGTCGTCCGAGATTTTAATGATACGGCGCGGCATACATACGTATGCATCTCCCGAGTCCCCCGATATATATACATATATATTGCGCATTCACGCATGCATACGCGTATCGTTTAAAAATGATTTTACATTTTCATTTGTTCGCAGGTGAATGTCGGTACCGTTGTGACGGAACTATTCTCAGCGATGGTTCGGTACCGGGTGAAGCAGGACGGATCTTTCAGCAATGTCATTCTGAGTATGGCCGTGATCGAGGGTCTTGGGCGAAGCTTAGATCCGAATATCGATATCATTATGGAAATATTACCGTTCGTTGTCGATGGTACTCATTCGGATGACTGAAAAGGAACTTGTTTGTTTCTCATCGACGCGGTGCGGCGCGGTGCGGCGCGGTGCGGTGCTTGCAAACGAGTTCGACCTTACCACTTCTGGAACGATCAAAAAAAAAAAGGAAATAACTTTTCAATGTACATATTTTTTATCAGAGAATCCGACGAGATTTCGTAGAATGAAATTAATAACTTTTGAGATTTTCAATGATTTCTTACAAGTTATCGAAAACCGCTTTTAAACAAGAAAGGTGTCTCTTTCTTGCCAGAGGTTTCGCAGAATTTTATAAAGTTTCATAGGATTTACAATAGATTTCACGGATATTTCGATTCGGTTTTTTGAAATTCAATGAATTACCCACGAAAAACTAGGAAATAAATTTGAAGCATCGAGATTCTCCAAGAAGGAGAATTCGTTAAAGGGGTGTAAAAAATAGAATGGATCCCGGTGAGCGGTAAATTGAAACATCATCGATGGAATGATACATATCGGTATTATAATATTTCTTTTTGCAGGATATTACGCGGATACAAAGATATACGAAGTACGAGGACGATATTGGAAGAAAGAAATACGAAGAAAAAGATGAAGAAGCGACACGGAACGTCTTAAAACGGAACGCAGAAGCTACCGGTGGTACCGCCGTGCCGCCACCACCTCCGCTACCGCGTAATCGCATAAGAGAATTCCGGAGAGTGACCAGTCGTCCATGATCGCTTCCTGGTTGGACTGGCCGTCTCTTTGGTGCACGGCGTGTACGCGTGTATGTATCTACCGTACGTGTGTGTGTGTAACACGGATAACAGATTCTTCCTATAAGAGAAGGTATCGATATGCTGGAATAAGTAATACCGGAGCGGAGAGGAGAGAAGAATCTTTCAACTTGTTTAAGGACATCGCGAGAGACTGCAAAAAGAGGAGTCTGAAAATAGAAAGAAGTTACTTATCGAAAAAGAAGTTATCGGAATTTATTGGAAAAAGGGGAGCCGCCGATATTTCCAACACTTTCCAACTCGAAAATTTATGTTCGAGGGAGATTTAAATGGACGAAGAATTTATAAATGTAGAATAGAAAGCGGTTAAAACTCGTTTCCATTGGATAGAAATAAAAGAGGAATATGTATGTATTTACAGACCGTGTAATTAAATCCGATTCAAGACCGTCGTGGCGGTACAAAAACTCGAATTTTTCTTTCCTTTTCAAATTATACAATCGGTATTTTTCGGATCTTACCTACCGCGAGATCGCTCTTCTTTTGTTACCTCGATCATTCGAAATGAAACATCGAAAGCCCGTGCCAAATATTGAAACGCGTTACCTCTGAAAATTGCCATTATTTGGCGAACGATCGGCCTTGCCACGCCGAAAGCACCGGTTCCCCTCGGATCGTCAAAGTTGAGCAGAGCTGGGCGCGGTTGGTACTTTGGATGGTCGGCCATCCATTGGGGAACACCGCGCGTCTTTGGCGCTAAATAAAGAGACCGAAGAATAGACAATTTTGGAATAAGAAGAGTGTCGCGTTGTAAAAGGAATGATGGCAACGGACGAGAAAAAGATAATCCATCGTACCGCGCTCGATAAAATAAAAGCGATAATACCGCGCAATAACAACAATAATAACAATAATAACAATAATAATGGAAAATTGGTCTAAAAGCCGGCAGGAATTCTCCGGACTTGACAATATCTCAATAAAAAATATACTCTCGGATGTTTTATGATATTCCCATAATATGTAGTTTGCGCATTTAAAGATTTATCCCGAAGTACGGCGGGCAATAGTATGATAATAGTTTCATACGTAATTGAGAATCGGCGCGATGAAATCGTTGAAATTCCAGGCGATTGGCACGTACCAACTAATGGCGGTAAACGTTAAAACGTGATCTTCTTTTTAAGACGAGATAGAACGAAAGAGGAGAAGAAGAAAAAGATGGAAGGAGAGAAAGAGAGAAAAAGGTTCATGCAATTTAATGAATAGAATGAATTAAGGACGAGCGAAACGAAGGTCAGGAACGAAGCGTTCGTTTGTCGTCTTCGCTCCGATACACGCTAATTTTTGCGCAATCCATTTTTACCGATATACATAGATACGTATATAACGATTTCGCTTTATGACAATCTCTTTCTATAAGACGCAAAATTACCCCTCGATAATAATCTTTCTAGTTCTCACTTTGACAGTTTGTCGACCTATTGATCGCGATAATAACGATGATGACGATGACGACGACGACGATGACGACGATGAAGATGAAGATGAAGGTGATGGTGATGGTGAGGAAGGAGAAAACTAGTTGTATCGGTAGAAGCAAGAAGAGGTAGGAGTAGGGTAGGATTAGTACCAGCAGTAACTAGCGTTGGTACCGGTAGCAGCGGCAGTATTATCAGTAAAGAAGCCCTATCGGTAATAGTATTGGTATCAGTGGTAGCAGCAATAAGCTGTAAGAACGCGAGGGGTTAAGAAGGGGGAGAAGAGAGGGAGAGAGAGAGAAAGAGAGAGGGAGATGGATGAAGAGACGACGAAGGAAGGTCTTGAACGGAGATAAGCGAGTTTGTCTCCGTACCGCGTAGATCGCTCGGTGAGCTGGTGAGCTGTTTATCAGCTCGCCCTAATAACCGTGAATCCGCGACAATATAATGCGCGGCTTGACGGTAGTACATACGTTCTTCATCGTATCTCTTCTTCTTCTCCCCCTTTCCACTGGATTTTTTCTCTTCTTTCTCCGCCAGTTATAATTTGTCTCCTTTTTTCCTTCCTCCTCCTCCTCCTCCTCCGCCGCCACCACTACACCACCACCACCATCATAACCACCTCTTCTTTCTTTCTTTCTCTCTCTCTCTCTCTCTCTTCCACTACGATAATTAATATGCCCGAAGAAGACGTACTACGGAGAGAAGTCGTACGTACAGCAGCGGGACTCTTTAAAATCGTGTGCGTTTTTTCTCTCCCCTCTTGAGATCTCTCTTTTCTCACTGACTCCGTGTATTCACTGTCTTTCAACCGTTCTTTTTGCCCCTTCTTCCCCATCGTCTCTCTCTCCCTCTGTCTCTTTCTCTCTCTCTCTCTCTCTCTCTCTCTCTCTCTCTCTCTCTCTCTCTCTCTCTCTCTCTCTCTTACACCAGCTTCAAGATTTTCCAAAATACAAGTCCTCCGGAGAGATTTTAGGATCAGTACGATCGCGAACGTCTACCGAGAAGGTGCCTCATCGTCGTGTCTTCTCCTCATTCTCGTTCTCGTTCTCGTCCCCATCCCCGTCCCATCCCCGATTCATTTTTCCGCATATACTTTACACGCACGTGTACTCGTACGTACGAATACACAGATATTATCCGAAAATATCCTTTTTCCGACATCGTCGAGGAAATTTGTTCTTCCGATAGATATCGCGATCGTTTCTAACTCGTCCGGTCATCCTTCCAATTTGGCCTTTGTTTCTTTCCATTTTTTTATCTTCATTCGCGGCACCGCTACCTACCTTCTCGGTGAATCGCGAATCCTTTTTTCCTTTTTTTTTACCGCCTTTTTCCCATTCACCGTCCGAGCACTCATTTGTTTTAACGATATCGCTATTATTGAAAATGAAATATTAAAGATCACCCTCGTGGAAGTTGCGTCTAAAGTGAGTTCAGTTACAGATATAGTGTCGTAGATTTTCTTATACGTGCGCACATGTACACGTATGTACGTATGTGCGCATAATATGTGTTTGTATGCGATGTATGTATGGACACACGTATATGTATACATATACATTGCGTTTGGTTAGCCGGTATCGTGTTTCGTACGGTTAAAGAATCAAATGAATTGTTAAATTGCGAGAGAAATTGCTTGGCACGATAAGAATACATGGGGAGGCACGTTTTAAGTATACATTGCTGATAACGCTTCGTATCGTTGAAAAAAAGAAAGAGAAAGAGAAGAGAGACGGAGAATGAAGGAATGTCAAAAAGAATTTTGCACTTTTGAGATTCCAAGTGGAAGGCCGAAACGGAAATTACGTAAAACGGTGGTTTGCAGGGTTACTACGCTTTTTCCCACTTCCGACGAGAACGTCCGCAATTGCCACCTTGTATCGATCTCGTCGAAAGATAAACCCTGGAAACCGTCCGTCACGGGTGAAATTGTTTTCTGTCTTTTTCGAAGAAGGCGGAAAGAAATCGGGAGGCGTCCAGCGATGAACGAAAGCGAGAAGGTTGAAGGTCGAAGGATGCGTCGTATTTCCTATAAGAATAAGACAAACCGAAAATTCATACCGGGTTGGTTAGAGACCGGAGAGGGATTCCGATTCCGAGCCGTGACGCGTTACGCTCGAGTCTTTGACGTTGAAGGAATCCAACGACCAAAGACAACGTATCGCTTATTTCATTGAATGAAAGACGCGAGTAACGGTAAGCCGAGGGAAGCGCGAGTCTGGATAGTATTTTGTTTACACCTGCCGGCTCGTTTTTCATTCGCTTCGGAAATACTAGAATAGAGGGGACGAGGGTGTGATCGTTATAGGGAGCTCCTACCGTATACGTAAGTATGTATATACATGTACCATATATGTATGTGCAATGCAGTTGGTAATAAAAATAGGAAGTCGAGGTTGAACAATGACGGGAAAAGAAAATTCATAAAATGTAGAAATTGTCTCCATTTGGAGATGATTCTACGTGTATTTGTTACGTGTCCAAAGGTCAACGGCAACGTAGTTACTTACCGTTGTAATCACCGACAACGCCGGACTACGTTAAATTACGCAATTTCTGCGAAGAACTGGGTATCTGGAAGCACACTGGCTCGACACAGGAGAAACGACGAGTGCCGATGTATCGTAAATGTGTATAACGTCGAGACGATCGATGTGACAATAATCGATGTTCTTATCACCGTTTTCATTACAAACGCATCGAGATACAAGTAACAACGCGGTTGTTGTGATATTTCGCAAAACGTTGTTTATTATCGTAACGAGCAGACTGCCGAGAGTGCAGGCGAAGGCGATATGCAAATGCATATGTATGTATATAATACACGTATATGTATGACAAATAAAATATCCTGACTTTTTTTAAAAAGACACTTTGTCCCGTCATCGATTTCCGATTGATATTGGCAAGAAATGATATTTGTCGAAAAAGCCAAAGAAAAACAACGGGTTTCCTCGCTCTCTCTTTGCGTGAGTTTATCTTTCGATGGAATAAATACGAGGTGGCAATTATGGACGTTCTTATCGGAATAAGTGTCGAGATGTATCTATGATACTCGAAGGTGCCGAAGGTTTTTTTTTTACGTAATTTCGTCGGGAGGAATTTTTCACCTTTGCGGTTGTTTGTGCGTATTTTCAAGAAATTCGTTTACCATTCGGAAATTTAGGCTCGCGAGCGTTTATGACGTTTCTATGAGTAAAACGTCGAAAGTTATGAAATCGTCACCCTGTACGGAGAAGACCCAATTGTAAATGAAAGTTCAAAGTACTCAATTGTCGTCTTATCGGTGTTGCGATAGCTGTACGCGTTTAGTACGGGTTTAGGATATTTTATAATAATTAATCGATAGCCTTATCTTATAATATTTTTTATTTATAAATGAGACTCAGTTTTCTAGGGGCAAAGGAAAACATTTCTTTTGAATAGTTAAACAATTGCTTGTTTCGCATTAGATACGATAAGATCGATCTCTCGGAAGCCAAAAATAAAATGTATGCTATACGTTTATGTTTAGGTATTATGTAATCTCAAATGCGATATGGAGATATCAACTGGCGCGCCTTATAGGGTAGATCCAATGTAGATAATTGGTCGATGATATTTCGAGGTGGGGAGTTGGGAAGATCGTTATCGCGAGGTTATTTGACCCATGTACCGTATGCCCATACCTACGATACCGAACGAGAATTTGGGAATTTGTCGAGTGATCCCTATTGTTATCGTTATTGATAAATTCCTGAAAGAAATGTTTCTCTCCGCGTGATCGATATTCCTTTGCACGATATTGCATTAGCACCAATAACATTGGTATAGCAACTGTCGATAGTATCGAAGGTCAGTTTCAGCAAATTGGACCGATTGGTATACGTAAGGTCAAATATGTATTTACACGCGCGCGTACGCGAAGAACGAAGATACGCGGTGCGTACATCGACGAAATTTCAACACGCGTAATTGCGCGTATGGCAAATTTATCCGAGATTGACTTTCAGAACTATTAATAATCCGGAAAACTTCCTTTATCTCCCTCTCTCTTTCTTCGATACGCAAATAATAGTAAATATATTTATTTATGACTTCGACCCAGAAATAATTACAACTTATTGTTATCGGGTCGAAAGTCATCGCGAACGTTCGAGCCCGATAAAAGCTGACTGAATATACACGTACATAATAATACCAATAACAACAACAATAATAATGCTAGTTATAAGAATAATCATAATAATCATAATCTTGAATAATACAAATACGCGTATACTAAATTCATTGAATAATCTTCATTTTCTCAGGAAGGACAAGGAGAAGAAGAAGTAGAAGAAGAAGCAGCAGCAGCAGCGGAAAAAGAAGAAGCGGAAGAAACGAGGGAAATGCTTCTGTCTGGTGCGTGGTTCGAAGTAATAGCGGCTACTCTTCTGGCTATCCTCATCCTTGCGACGAGTTATCGTCCACCCTGGTGGTTTTGGACAACGAGGAGCTCGAACGAAAACGGTGGTACGTGTCGATTATGGACGAGCTGTTGAAAAATGGGAAAAAATCAAGAGGGGTAAAATAGAGCGATTGCGTTTGAGATCGGAAGAAAGGTCTCGCGACCCAAGGCCACTGACCTAGTAAGCGGAAGGTAGGTACGAAGGAAGGAAGGAAGGACGGACGGACGGATGATGGATCTAACTCGTCGGGTTGCCGCTACCCGAAGGAAATGCATAGAACAGGTGCAAGAGACAAACTCGGTCGACGACGGATTTCCATCCGGTGGCGTCGAATTCATGAGCGAAGAAACGAGCGACGAAATTCCAACTCTTTTGCTTCCGCCGATTCAAAGTTTGCCGGCTCGTACTCGCACCGCGCGGTCCTCTCGCGTAGAAGGAAAGTAGAAAAAGACGGAGAGAGATGCTTGTTCTTTTTTGGAAGAGCTGAAAGTAATTACTTTCTTATCTCGTCTTATCGATCGTCCCGTTTGTAATTGCATACGGCAAGAAGCACAGATACGAGAAGTTCGAACCTATACAGGTTTCGACTGTTTATTAATGGTCGATGATCTTCCTGCGCGATCTCTGCATCGCATTTGATGATTTCCTTTTATGCTTTTCTCGTTTATCGCGTCGACGGTCGACGCGATTCGTTACTCGATTGACGTGGGAATTTGTGGATCGATGGGAAACCGTGAGAACAATTACAATATGACGCTCGACGCTTCTTTCTTTCTTCGGTACCGAGAGATTGGCGTGCGATTAATTAACACCTCGTTGAATTCGTAGAAAGAGGCGGGTATTCCGTACGTACGGATATCCAAAAGAATTATCCGTATACGGTGGAGCTTTCCCAGTTTTGAAGGCACGGGTCTCTCGGTTTACCAATTTTTTTAGGGAGGCAAGTACAGAAACTTCTTTCTCCCCGTTAGGCCGAGCGGTACGAGAGCGACGGTCCGATTTTGGGTCCATCTCTTTCAGCGCGCGCATCCCGGAAAGAATACGATAGACGTATAATTGAGAAGAGGAAGAAGAATAGCGGAACAAATCAGGGGAGGGGGATTCGCCTTCTCCTCTTGTAGGGGAAATGCCAAAATTACGGAGGCTAAAATTGGAGAGGCTACGCTGTATCGATTTCGACTGCCCCTGTAAAAAAAAATTGAAAGAAAGTTTCTTGATTTGGGTGTTTGCTCTTTTTTTGCAGGCAGCCAAGAGGAGAAAAACGAAAAAAGACGCAACACGGTAAAAGATATACCGGGACCGTACTCGTTACCCATCCTTGGGACAAGATGGATATTTTCATCTCTGGGTCTCTACCGGATAAATAAAATACACGATGCCTACAAAGGTAACGGTTTTTTTGGTATCGCGTAACGCCTTAATCCTCCATGGATTGCGTTTCCTTCTATACGACTTCTATACGAATGCGAATGATACGGGCTCGACTTTGAAACCTTTTGACATGGATAACGGCCAAAAAATAATAAGAATCGTCTAAGCGAGTTTCCACTGCGCCCGAGCTCGAAGCTTATTTTCTCAAGAGGTTCCCCGGCGTTTCCGGAGTCGCCGATTTGTCCGTCGAAAGGTTTCGAAGTCGAGTGTACGTATCTCGGGTACCCCATGAAAGAAAATGCCGTTACATTGCGATCAAATCGATTTCCTTGTTCTCAAGAATAGACCTGAATCAACGCTACGGGTCGCTGTGCAAGGAAGAAGCTTTATGGAATTGGCCGGTGATTTCGATATTTTCACGACGCGATATCGAAGCCGTCCTACGAAAAGGTTCCAGGTACCCCCTGCGTCCTCCGCAAGAAGTGATATCGCATTATCGTCAATCCAGGAGCGATCGTTACACCAACCTCGGATTGGTCAATGAGTACGTAAGCGCAATTTCATTTTCTACCTTGGTCGATGCAAGAAAGGGAGGGGTCGTGGGTCAAGTTTAAGGACCGCGATGCGACCGCGACATCGGATCCTCCACTAACTGCCTACCCGTCTGCCTGCTTGCCTGCCGGCCTGCCGGCCTGCGTGCTCGCCTGACTGACTGACTGACTGACTATCGTTCCTATACCGATCGCTACCGTTAGTCGTTACTGTATTTACCACTGCTGGTCTCGCGAGACTTACTTCTTCGATAGAGATGCGACACGGAGAATGATAAGTGGCAGAAGCGAGACGCGTAAGATGATCATCCGACACCTTGCGATGTCATAAGAGGCCATTACGTCCCTCGGAGCATTGAAAAATAACTATTCGTATTACGAGATATCGAGCGAGTTACCATACCTTAGTACCGCGTGAGGGAAAAAGTCTTTCCCGTGTAGTGAAAGTCACCGGAGTTCAATGCCGCGGTCTTCTTCTTCTCCTTCTCCTTCTGCTTCTCCTTCTCCTTCCTTTCTTCAAAACCGTCTTCGTCCCTATTTTCTTCTCCCCCCCCCCTCCCCTTTTTTTGTTTTTCTTTCCCTTTTCTCTTTGGAGGGAATACGCGTATTTTTGGTGAGAAAACATTCGGTTCATCGATGCGTGAAAGAATTTATTTCGGCAAATTTTTATCTTCCCGCTTTCTTCCCCGGCAATGATTTTTTACAGCGGAATAATTATTCGATCAGGTTTTTTTATGGCAAAAGTCTTTAAGGAACGCTGCTAAAATATCGCCGTTTTTTCTTTTCTCTCAACTTTTATCGTCTTTCTTTTTTCTTCCATTCCTTCTGGTACACGGAAGAAAAGTCAAGACGTTCGCGCGAATGTCATTCCGGCCGATTTTATAGGAAAGCCTACAAGATAAACCGCAAAAATTGGAATTCGTTCTTCCGTAGGTACTATAACGTTGAAATTCACGATTCGCGTCATAATCGAAGTTTACCGTCGAATTAAACGGGATTATTTTTGTCAAAAGCTCTCGTAAAATCTTGATCGTTGGCGAAGAAAAATTGTATCGTAGGCACGTAGTACGTTCCGGCTCGGTCGCTCGTAAGTTTTTTTTGTAAAATTCGACGTTTGCGATTTGCAGGCAAGGATTGGCGTGGCACAAATTGCGAATGGCGTTGACTCCGGAACTGATGGGGGCGAACACGGTGTTGGGATTTTTTCCGGCGTTGAACCGCGTCACGGATGAATTCGTACAATTGATACGCAGTCGTAGGATCGACGGCTCCTCCGTTCCGGAATTCGAGGATTTGTCTTACAGGATGGGCTTGGAAAGTGAGTATCTCGCGGATAATTTGCAAATTTCTTGGCTTTTCGAATACATACCGCATGCGATACCTATACGTACATCGGCGAATATATGTATGAAAATGAATCGAAATGAAAGACGATTCCTTCCTTCTTTCGAGGTACGTGTACGTTGATCTTGGGAAGACACCTGGGTTTCCTCAAACCGGATTCCAGTTCTTTGACAAGTAGACTCGCGGAAGCTGTAAGAATTCACTTTACGGCATCGCGAGACGCCTTTTACGGATTACCGCTGTGGAAAGTCCTGCCTACGACGGCTTACAAACGGCTCATAGAGAGCGAGGATACCATTTACAAGTGAGCGATATCGAAGAAAACTCGAAGAATTTGACCTACCTACTAGACACCGCGCTCTTTCATTTTTTTTTCTTATTTCTCTCTTTTCTTTACCCATCATTTTTTGTACAGCATCATTTCCGAGTTGGTCGACGCAACGATGCACGAACAGAGCGGAGACGCCAGGGATGACTGCATCGATGCCGTTTTTCGCTCGATATTGAATAAAAAGGAGCTGGATATGCGGGACAAGAAAGCCGCTATTATCGATTTCATCGCTGCTGGAATTCATACGGTAAAGTTATCGGAATACGCGAGAAGATTTCTCGCGAGACTTCCCGATCGCCTCCTTCTTTTGGCCGGCTCGCCTAGCGAAACTCGAGAATCGCGATTGTCGCATTTTCTTCTTCTTCTTTTTCCGATAAAATGACATTCAAAGATGCGCCGCCCTCCTCTCTTTTTCTCGACAAAAGATATATCTACCAAACTCGAATCGCACCTCCGGCTCTCGAGCATCGTCAAGGGAATGACTCAACATCGTTGCAAGAATCGCGTTTCCTGACAATTTCCAACACCATTTTCAAGGTTTCCGCTATAGCTATACCCATGATATTTCGATTTACCGCGTCGAGTAGATATTTTCGGTGCAATTAAGATGCTATTAAGAAGCAATTTTCCGATCGTCTACGATTCGAGAGTCGCGATTATCTACCTTATCGTTGAAACTTGGAAATTGTAGAAACCGTGTATTTACGTACCGTGTGCGCAGGCGTAATTGACAAACCGAAAGTTGGCTCGGGAAACTCAAGTTTCGAAAGGTTTTTCTACGAGCATTTTTCCAAATCCCGAAAATAACGAATATTTTGAGAAAATTCAGATAGGATAGGAAATCGAGAAGAATCGGTAACGAAGAACTCGAGTCTCGGTTGATCGACGAACTTTCATTGGAATGTATGTTCGCAGCTAGGCAATACCTTGGTCTTCGTATTCCATTTGATCGGACGAAATCCACGCGTACAAGAACGCCTGCATCGAGAAGTTCGTTCCTTGGCACCGGAGGGCTGCGACCTCGCTGTCGACGATCTACGAAATGCTAAATATTTACGTGCCTGCATTACGGAGGCTTTTAGGTAACAATGCCGCAAAGACGATTATTAATGACGATAACGATGACGATGTCGATATTCTTTTATCCCTTTCAGATTGTTGCCCACCACTCCGTGCATCGCTCGAATTTTAGACGAACCCATCGAACTGAGCGGATATCACCTGGAACCTGGGGTACGTCTGTCGGAAAGATATACAAACATTTCTCGTACCTACGCGTCACGTACTATTTCCATTGCATCGCTCCTTTGCCGTTTGTTTCAGTAGACGGTAGTCCTCTTGCACACTTGGATCGCGGGCTTGAAGGAGGAAAATTTTCGCGACTCCATGAAATTCTTACCGGAAAGATGGTTGAAGCCGTCGATACCGCACTCGCCACTCTTGGTAGCGCCATTTGGCAGCGGCAGGAGGATATGTCCGGGAAAGCGATTCGTCGAATTGGCCTTGCAACTCATACTGGCTAAGGTCTTTCCATTTGATCATTGAATTCCCTATATCTCTATATTGACACCCCTATTTCGATGCAAAATGCCCAACTCAATTCCCCAGCGATCAATTTCAAAGGGGAAAAAAAAAAACAAAAAACAAAACAACGAAGCCAATACCACCGATAAAGAATTTTTCTCTTGTTCCAGGTAGTCCGCGAATTCCAAGTATCGGCAGACCGCGAGCTCGGTTTGCAATTCGAATTCATCTTGGCGCCGCAATCTCCGGTGACACTTTCCTTTCGAGATCATACGGAAGCGGGAGGCAATTAATATCGCATATTTATTTCATACACTAGACTTCTACCAAGCCATTTCACGAGTCGGGACCTGAAACGTTGAAAACTTTTGATGAAACGAACCGCGTTCATGGGCCGCTGTCATTGGTTGCCGGGCCTGTGGATATTTCCTTCAAACTCGCTTTTATGCCTCGATGTCGCATTTCAATTTTACGCGGAGAACATCAGCCAGAAGTGGGGCGCCGTTAATGTCAAAAGGTTTGGAAGTCGAGTGTACTTGTTTACTTTCGCGCGTCTCTCGGGAAGGAACGTTCTTCTACCGAGAAGGGCCGAATAATTCTTTAAGTACAAGTCGAACGTATTTCCTTGTTTTCAAGGAAAATCTACAAACGAGTTATTTTGTGTTTTTTTTACACAAAAGTCTATTATTCGTTCGTCCCTGATGCGGCTTTGGAAAAAAAGCCAACGGTCGCGTTTCTTCAATTTTAGCCGTTAAAAAAATGGGAACTTTGGGAAGAGCTTTTTTTTTTATTTATTTTATTCAAAACACATTCGTCTCGTACAGGAAGAACAAAATGTCAAAGAAGCTGGAATATCGAGAGATTACCATTGTTAGTTTCCAATTTTTCGCGAAATCCATTTGAATGGATACGAAACGATGGCGATTAATTTACTGAAAATCAACGGAATCGAACCAAAATGAGGAAAAGAAAGGTTTTCGATATATCAAGTATGAATAAAAAGAGAGAGAGAGAGAGAGAGAGAAGGAGGGGCCAGGGGTTGGTTAAACGTCAGCCCGTCTCTTGGTAAAAAAAGGTACTTTGAGACGTGCCCAAGACTGTTTTTAGATAGTGTTTGTTTCCTAAGACCGGTTTTCAACCCGAAATCTTGTGTAGAAAACACTTTATACTTCTATGGGTCCCAAACTTCTTTCAGAGTTCCTTTGTTATACAAAGAACTTTATTTGACACGCTATAAGAACTTTACTACCATTAGGTCGTGTTTAAAAATATACAAGATGCATACAAATGGTCCCTCCTTTTTTCTTCTTCTTCTTTTTTTTCAGAAAACACAATAAAATCTCATTCCAGTCTTCTTCTTCTTCTTCTTCTTCTTCTCTTTCTCTGCCCTTTTTGTATAAACAACTTAGGCGTCTCAATTCAACAAGACACTTTCGGGGGACATTTCTATGTATTTTCTCTTTATAAAATTGGGCCTTCCATTTCGGAAGAATTTTGAAAATTTCAAACGGCTCCCCTCGTACCGAATTTCGACAAAGCGAAATCATTCAGTCATTTTAAGGTAAATATATCGTATGTAATATATGTAATTATATTTATATGAAATATAGCGCGTGTAACATAATTATTATTATGCCACGCGCTTCGGATCTTCATTCCGTTATATTTATCATGTACTATGTATAATAATTGACACAACTGTTATTATATATACCACATGTGAGGTTCGCGGGTAACAAATTACATATAACGTATTTATATAGTTTTTTTTTTCAGAAAATTAATTTTCGTCACAAACTTTTTTCTCCTCTAATTTGCCTTCCATTTGATCGATTTGACACCGAAGACATATTGTCTCTTGTATGTCATGGAAAATATATATATATATATGTTGCGTGAAGTTTTTTTTTCTCCGTCTCATGAATCATTTTCACGGAATCATTAGTCATTTAATCTACTTTTAAGTAAAGAAAAAATATTATATATTTGCGTTTAAAAAACTACGACTGTAAATACTAAAAGTTATTTTTTTTCTGTGTACATAAATAAAATATATTTACCTCGACAAAAAAGAGGAACCCAGTAATATATTGATAATAAAAAAATGCAAAACTTTCCTTAAACGGGAAACGGGTGAAAAGAAAAATTTGTCTTTACTTCATTTTATTTTGAATGATTTCAATCAATGGCAACTTCTTCATCCCCCTTTGTTTCTCGCCGTTCTAATAATTATTATTAACGATAATAATTATAGATTGTTAAAACGTACAACCGTTGTTAGTGCCAGTATGGAACGTTATTATTTCTTTTTATTTTCTTTTTTCAATAAATTTGTATATGTATTTGTAATAATTCTTTTTTTTTAACTTCCCGATGTAATAATTGTTATCGGGAAACGATGAAACGACTCTACCGTTATATTTTACTTATTAACGAGGCTTTTGATACTTTTTGGAAGATTCGGATTTGATCCTTTGTTTACGCTCGCGGTTGTCGGTCGCATAAAACTTTGACCGTTGTTGTTACGCGCGGTACCGATTTTCGGTTGCATCAACCGACTTTTCGGAGCGTTGCCGCCGGGAGAAGCGATTCTCTCGTTGCTCCGTCGACGATTTCCCAGCGGATTCGAGGACGACCGTTGACCCACGCTGCTACCGCTGCTACTGCTTCTCGACGATACGACGTTTCCCCTTGGTCCGATTCCTTGGTATTTGTTTGCGGCGTTGCCTTTTTGAATTTCGTTTATTACCTGAAACAACGGGAGAATCGCGATGTTTTACATTTTCGTAGAAATCTACTTTGTAAAAGCAGCCAAAGCGGCTACGAGATATCAAACGCGCGTACCGCACTGGGTGTCCTACGAATGCTCTTGGCAACGGCAAGGGGACCGACGCTGCTACCGCTACCGCTGCTCCTACTGGCGGGAATCCTGGAGTTGGCGAGCCCGGTCGTAGCTTTCGGGTTACTCGCTTTCCTCTTATCGTCCAGGGCTTTCAAATGGACCGAGGAAATGGCTGGGTTATTCCGCGACGAAGAAGAAGAAGAAGAAGAGGCAGCGCCCCCTTTCCGGAGATCGCTGGTCAGAGCGCAAATGGCGGAGGTGTAGCTGCCGAGGTGCGCATGGGAGGAGGAAGAGGGCGGTAAATTGCGAACGGTGTTGACGGAAGTGGCGCTATTGAGCGAACTTCTGGAGGAGCTCCTGAGGCTACTCCTGGAGCCCGATCGTTCCACCTCGTACCTGCTTTGTCCGGCGTTTTTCTTCGCGCTCTCGTTCCGCTTCCGCGCGTCCTCGCGTCTCGTACTGCCGGTGGACTTGGGCAAGAAACTCGATTTTTGCAATCGCAAGGAACCCGTCGATCGTTTCCGGTGGCCGTTATTGTCGCTTTCCGTTGTCGATTTTTCGGCGGTCCGCTGCTCGGAAGAACCCAACGGGGAACCGCGCGAGACGGAGTCGTGCGCGTCCGTTTCGTAATTCCCGGAGGAGGTTTCCTGACTCAAGGTTTCCGATACCAGACTCTGCGTTTCCTCGAACCCCTCGTCGTTCAGTTCCTGATCCTTGGCTTTGTTGTATCCACTCGTCGTGACGCTGATGTCCGGGATAAGCCGATTCTTGAACGCCTGCTTCTCTTCCTTGCTCTCGTCCCGATGAGAGACTTGACTGGGAGGGTTGCTCGTCAGACGAACGGCTTCCTTCACTTGACTGGGATCTATCATGCTCCTGTGCCGCTCCCTGCTGGAAACGGCTCGCTCCGCGACGACCGTCGAGGCTTCCCGCGGTCTGGACTCCTGCATCACCGGACTCAAGACGGTATTCGTCACGGCGATGACCGGTGGAGGCACGGAGGACTGGTTGCTCACCGGGAGCCTCGAGTTCCTGTGCGAACTGGAACTCCGTGACAAACGTTGCAGGTCTTCCCCCGATTTCGCGATTTCCGCCAAAGCGTTCTCGATATCGTTGGAGCGATGATGACTCTTCTCTCGTCTTTTCAGCTTATCCTGCCACACTCTCAACATGTAATCCCCGGAATCTTCCGTCGGGATTTTCTCGGAATCGCCGGATTTCCTTTGGCTCAGCGACAAGGTTTTTGGCCGCTGCGGTCTACCGTCGTTCCCGTCTCCGTCTCCGTCGCCGTCGCCGTCGCCATCTCCGTCCTCGTCGTAGCGCTCACCGCAGGGAGGGTCCCCATTGCCATTACCGTCGTCGTCGTCGTCGTCGTCGTCCTCCTTCTTATCGCCGTTGCTCTCCGCCTGGGCTTTGACCTCCGTCGATTTCTCCTGATCCTGAGATTTCTTATACCTCCGAGTCCGTCGAGCGGCGCTGTATCGATCGAAATTGCCGATACCGAGATCGCTACCGGCACCGTTGGCTTTGGATTCGCGGCTTTGCAAAGAGCTGCTGCATCGCTCGCGTTTGCAGGGTTCTTTTTCCACCGGGCGCACTTCCTTCGGCGGACCGAATACTCGCCTGGTCGCCGGGGGAGTCTCGATGTTGTCCGAGTCGATTTCTATCTTGTCGCTGATTTTATCGTCCAGTTCCAGCGACGAGGACGATTTCTTCCCGAATTTCGAGAATCTTCGTACGGCCGATGTCGACGGTGGGACTATCTCGGATGTCGCGCTCGTGGACGCGGTCGCGGCGCTAGCCGTAGTCGTAGTCGTAGGGACGATCGTTGGTTGCCGAATGTAAATGGTAAGTTCGTCCTGTCCCTCGTTGTTCAACTCGCTGATTTTGTTCTTCTTCCTCTCCTCCTCGCGTATCGCCTGTAAGAAATCGACGTTCGTTACGATAACGCAACGCTGCGTGTCGTAAATACGATAAAACAATTACCTGTAAGGAGCCAAGCGCGTTGTCGGAGCTGAGCCTCGATCTGAGTCGACGGGAGTAACGAGGATCGCTTTCATCCATGCCGTTGGGAACGTTCAAGCTGGACTTTCGCCAGGGTGACTTGTCCTTTTGCAACGACTGAGGTTGAACCTCTGAAATTTTACCGCGCATGTAAGTAACACGTATCGAATTCGGATCCATGCCATCGAACGAAAAGTACGTATTCGCGTATATGCGTACCTTCGATAGCTTCCATGGTTCTTATAACGTCCGTTTTCTCCACGGAAGGTCTCCAGTCGTATACTTCGGATCCGAAGCGCCCTTCGTGTCCAGTGTCTTCGGTCAAGGTGTTCATTGCGGAGCTCTTGCCTTCGCTTTCTGTTCGTGAAAGTCGTTCATGAAAATAAAATCGACAACGAACCGCGATAAGGTATAAGGATTGGCCTTTGGCAAATCAGAAAATAGTACATTTACCAAAAGCCAAAAACCATAAAAGCTAAAAGAGAAGCGAAAATTGTCGAAAAAAGAAGGCGGAACAATGGGCCAAAGTATCGTACCAGAGTCTTCGAAGGATCGTCGATTGGCTTGCAATTGTCGAGCTTTTCGTTGAAGTTCCTCACCAGCGCGTTCCTCTTTCTCGTTTTCCGAAAGCCAAGCTTCGATTTTCTGCCTCCAAGCTTTTCTATATTTTTTGCATAAATTTCGTTAGAAAACGGAAGAGCGATAAACCGTCGAAATTGTGAAAAGGTTTTCTTTTGTCGGTTATTAAAATTACGTAGTTACCCGGTTGGTTTCGTTTCGACTTCCTCCTGAAGAAATTGTTTGTTCTCCAGCAAAGGAGAAGGCGAACTAGGTCTTTCTCGATCCCCGGAGAAATCGGCATTCAATAAATCTCCCCTGCGCGGTTGTCCCCTCGCTCTTCTCGCCCAGGAACGATCTGCGGATGAGAAATGACATCGTTTCGTGAAACGAATACCGATCGAAGGGAGTGAGTTACCCAATGGAGACGACGAAGAGTTACCTAAGCTTCCCCAAGATTTGCGTTCGCGCGTATTGTCCTGGCCGGAAGTCCTCAAGAAATCCATCAAATTGCCATCGTCGTCTTCGACGGGAATTCGGCTTCTACGGCGTCGTAAGGTTCCATTTGGCGTAACATCTGAAATTGTTCGATCGACCGAGCGAATTCGAATCAATATTTATGTAAAATAAAAATAAAAAATTTCCAAAATTTCTAAGCTTTATTTCTGATTGTTATCCTTTTTTCGAAATTACCCGGCGAATAGGTGTCTTCTTTGGTAGATTGTTGATCCTGTCCACCCGAACACGATCCCAAACGTCTCCGAATACTCGGTGATCCGGTTACGGAAATATCCTCGTCGGAAGTTACTCCTGTCACGGAAGAAACCCCATTTTGCATTCGTTTGACCTGAAACAATTCGAGTAATCATTTGCGCGCGATTCGTCACTCGAGGAAAGAACAAAATGATCGCCATACTTTGGCATCTCCGCGATAGGCTTTTTGGGGGAATCCAAGATCGAAGAGTCCATAATCCAGCAGATTGCATTCCGATTCCGAGCCAGGAGTTTCCGCTTGATTACTCACTGCGCGCATAAACGACATATTTTAGGATATCGGGATATCGGGATAACGGATTCCTGCCAGATTTTTGCCCGAAATTCAAAAGTTCTTACGTAGACGTTTCCTGGCGAGCAATTGTTCCTCGCGTTGTTTACGCCTGGCGATAACTTGTTCCTCCTGTATCCGTCTCCGTTCGTTTTCGGCGACGGCTTGATTGAACTTTTGACAGAATTGATGAAACACTCGGTAACATTCTTCCAACTTGAACGTATTGGTGTCCTCGCAGAAAAATTCGGCCAAAGAACGACGTACACCTTCCAACTCTTCCATGTCCCGCTTGAGTTGTTCCATTTCTTGTTCCGCCATCTAAAAAAAGACGACGAGCTATGACCCGTTGTCGGATGAATCGAACGTTTTCATAAAAATAAGCGTTATTCAGAAAATACCTGTAAAAATTGCGCCATTTGTTCCTGTATATCGCTTTCGGTCGTAGACAATTGTATCTGGCTCTTGATTTTTGTAATCTTCGAATCCAGAGAATTGAACTCGTTATTCAGTTGTTCGATCGTAGTCCTTTGCATGAAAATGAAAAATATAGGCACCTCCGAGCTATCGAAATTTTCTCAAGTTCTCTTAATTCCTAGCGCAAAATTCATTCGATTCTACTGGAAAATACTCGATTCCAAGGAAACTCACTTTGTCGCTCCTTCCAAAGTCGTCATTCCTCTCGCAAAGTTCAAGAGATCCTTTCTCTTCCTTTCCGCTTGCTGGGGAAATATTGACAACGGATAAGGCAAGTCAAGAAAAAATAAGAAATATCGTTGGAGAACGAATGAGATGCATAGCATGGCGTACCAGCGCTACGTAGTGTATGAGATTCATCCCCGGCTTATTCGCTCGAATTTCCGTGAGCTTTTGCAGCGACGAAAGCTTCACACCCGCCGCGTTGCCCGCGTATCCACCGGAATTGAGGAAATTACCAGCAACGAGAACCATATAGAGCACTTCTTGAAGGGATTTGTTCGTCATGAGATCCTCGCCAGCGAGAATCATCGAGTTGATACTGGGCTCCAAGTAACTCATATTCGCTGCGAATTCTTCCTTCAGCAACATGCATTCGATGCGAAGTTTGTAGCTGAAAAGTAAGCGGTAGACAAAAGATGAGCCCACGAAAATTCTCCTTTCCTCAAAAATTCAATTAGGTACTCCTCTCGCTTACTTGGGTACTCGTATGAGTTGTAGAAAAAATTTCTCGGCGTTACCAAGTTTCGATTTATCGCCATCGAAACTTTTAAGCATCTCCAATTCGTCGACCTCCGGCAGTATTTTCAAAAGTCCGCGTAACTTTTCCGCCCCTATGTCGTCGTGACCACCTTCGCGTATCAATTGTATGATATCTTCGTTGGAACTGAAACAAAAATATACATGTATTCGTTTGACAACCCCTTCGTGGATTTGGCCAAAGTCGAGTAGAAGCGATCGGAAATGTAATCCTTACCTCCGGAATTGTTTCAAGAAGATATTGACGTTCAGGCTTCTTTTTCCGTCCAACAGGGCAATCTGTGAAAATCAAGTCGAGTACTTTTCGAGCCATACGCAGTTTTAACGTATACTTAATAACGATTACTTTATTTATTATGGATTCGCGAAAACGCGGATAACCACCAACCTCGGTTGGTTCTTTGCGACGGCGGTCGGCGGCATCCAGTCCACTGCAATAAGACGACGAGCAAGAGGTCGGCGGCAACATCGGGGGTATTTGTTGACAAAATAAACCCTCCATTTCTGCCCAGTCCAAGTCGGCCATCGGGGAATTTTGATGCTCGTTCGCTACCAATGCCCAGATATTTTTCTTTCCAATTACCTGCGAGAAGATATCGCGAATCATATTTCATCCGGCAAAAGGAAAATACGTTCGACTTCCAATCGGGAGTCAAAAGGATCGGGAGTCGAAAGTTACCAGTGACCAATTGTCTCTCATAAAAACCTTGTGATTCGGAATCTTATTCCAATTGATGGTCTTCATCTTGGTCTTGGGTGTCGGGATCTCTTGCTGAGGCAGCAATTTGGCGTTGCCGTTGCCGTTGCCGGTACCGTTGTTGCTCGGTGGATCTGGCGTCGGTGCGCGAGCGACCGGAGGTACGCGCAACGGTGGTGGAAGCGGCGGTTCCATCGCGACATTGGGAATCGCGGCGCTGTTGAAGAGGGGTGGCGGTGGTGGCGGTGGTAGGATCAAACAAGCCGGTGCACTCGTGGGGGTCGCGTTACTCGTGGACGACGAGGTCGGCGCGGTCGTTGCGGCAACCGGCGCCGGTACCGGTACCGGTACCGGTACCGCGTTGGTCAACGTTGGATTACCGGCCTGAGCGGGCAAGGACGCTTTCCTGGGTGTCCCGCAGGTTTGATCGGTCGCTCGACAATGGCAACACAAATTGGTCTGCAAGCGCAACGGCGAGTATAGGTATGTATCGTTCTCTGGATTGCGTACGAATTGAAAATCTGGAATATTACAAATGGAAAGCCGCCAATAACTGACGCGAACGTACTTGCAGACTGGGAGACCTTAAGAGTTTGGTGGCATCTTCTCGGTTCTCCAAAAGAGTAGCGCGATGTACCAGGGTCTCGGCGGTGTCCCAAGCGAGATCACTCGCGGGTTCCTTGGGATCCAAGCGAAGCAAGTGTTGAAGAATACAAAGGAACGGTATCTCCTGTGGCGTGTCCGCGATCTATATCCATGGCAAATTTGTTTTTGTTGTTGTTGTTGTTTTTTTTTTCCGGAGATCGATAACCACGATCGGGACCGCGGAACTCGATGAATTCTTACCTGGCCCAGTATAGCGTAAAAGACGTCGACGTGAGAAGATAGGTCGATCCCGGGAGGACCTTGATTCGACGATTCTTCGTCGGCGTCGCGTTGATCGTCGAAGACGTCCAATTGAACTCTCAAATCCGGTACGTCGCTTTTTCTGCAATGACATTCGAATTCGCTTCCAACTATCTATCTCGTATCTATCGTACCTACCGGTCGTACACCGACGCGGTCCATGCGGGTGTCGCGTCGCGGCAACAACGATCGCTCGTTCGATTTCCTTCGCCCTTTGGTCGTTAGGATCACCGTGTTAAAAGGTGTTGTTATCGCGGGAGATGGATAATGAGAATGAGAGTGACGGTGACGATGAGGGTAGCGCGCGTGCTTGTGCCCGCGTGAGCGCGAGAGGGAGAGAAATACGTGGTTTTCTTTGGAAACAAAATTGGACTAGAGACCAAAGGCGTTCCAGTGAAACGCAAGAGAGATGCAGTTGCAGGTGCAGCGGAGAAGGAGCTTTGCCCTAGAGTTAATTCGGTAACTCCCTTACCCTCTCCGCCCACCCGCCGCTCTTTTCTCATTCCTCGCGGCCTCTTCGTGTATCGTAAGCTTTCCTCGCTATTCGCTGCTTCGCCTCTTTCTCTTCTTCCAACTTACTCCAACCAACCGTAAGAATGCCGGAGAGGAGAGTAGAGGAGAGGACAGGAGAAATCACTGGATGGGTACTACGTGCATGCGCGAACCATGCGTATTATACATATCGTGGTATCTATTTCTCGACGTAGCGCCGTTTACAGTCCTTTTCGACAGCCGCAATCTTCCTTTTTCGTCGTTAACCATCGTGCTCCAAATACAATTCATTCCCCGTCGTGTCTTTGCTCCTCCGCTAATCTTCTCTTCTTTCTTTTCTTCCTTTTTAACCCAAACTCTCTATCGCGATTCTTTATTTCTTTCTCCGAATTTCAACATTTCTTCTTTTTCATTTCCAGAATTACCGCTCATTCGACTCAACGTTCAATTAACACTTTGACTGCCACGTTGGTCACCGGTGATCGAGGCTAAACTTTCCGTACAGGCCGCGCTGGTTATGACAAATGCAATAGCGTATAGCGTTACGACCCACGTGGCCGGAATAGGGAGTCGCGTAAATTTTACGTGGCGGTCAAAGGGTTAATCGTAAAATTTACATGTACAAAAAACAATGTCGATCGCAAATTTTCTCTCTCTCTACTTGTCGATAACGAGCTAAAGAGGTACTCAATGACGTTTCTAATTGCAATTGATGATTTCCGCGACGGTAAAGACAAACGCAAGAGTCCTGGATTACGCGTTTCAAGACATTTTTAACACCCAGTGCCTAGAGTAGATTTCTCCGACAACCGCCCGAAAACACATGGTCTCGACTCGGTATAAATAAAACTGTTATGGTGTTAAGACTCAAGATATAAATAAGACCGCTCGGTTCGAAAAAGCAGATCGGTGATAGGGTGTTCAAAATTTCTTCGTTTTATCCGATCCAATTCGATCCTAAAAGCTCGAGATAATATTTATTGCGGATGAAATTTGGAAATGAAGGAAGTCAATTTGATTTTTTCTACCCAAGTTGCGTCGAGTCTTGTTACGGTACATTATTATTGTTGTTATTATTATTATTATTATTATTATTATTATTATTGGTTTATCAATGCCATGCAGGAAAGTTGGGAAAATGATGTATGGCGTTGCCATTGGACTTCATTGTCAAAATGAAAGAATTTTATTAAAAATACCTCTCCATGTAAATAGCATATAAAAATGAATTCGTTTTCTTCTTTCTTTCAATTAGGTAACGGTAAGTGTTATTGGTGTTAATTCAGTTAATACACGCCAAGTTTTCCAGCTGAGAGATAATCGACTCACCTCAGCTCATTCAGTACCGGTAACAACTTTAGTCCTGAAAAATGAAAAAACACGGTGTCAATTGCTTTCTCAATGTCCGAATAAAAATATCCGGCGCGATAGATCGATCGATCGATCGAAATGCGCCCCCGTCGAAGGACAATGTAGTACTACATGCGTTATGGATTCGATCTCTAAATAACAAACTTCTAAACACACTCGACTTCTAAACCACCCGACGAGTCGAGTCGGAACCGGAAACGCTCGAACTTTGTGACGATACGTAGTGATTATTCGCCCGAAGCTCGAGTGCACCGAAGACTCGCCTTTACGTTTATAATTTTTTTGCGTACGTTACGACGTCATACGGCAAAAGATTTAAGAGTCGAGTGTCATCTATAAAGTATTTGTTACATAGGTGGAAGGTCGAATTCTTTTACGAATTCGACGTCCGATGCGTGCTTGCATGCATGCATGCATGCATGAGCGCGTGTATGCATGTACACATATTCGATACGCGATAGTACATTATGCATACGTATAAAAAAAAAGTTAAGCTATATTCATTACCAATGAATTCATTGCGGAGGCGTACGCGATCCTTCAGGATCGGAGTGGATATCACGAGGCAATTGACGAATGCCAGCAGTGCCGTCTGGTAGTCTTCGGCTGTAGCTTTTTGTAGCTCGTCGACGACCACTCGCAACCTGTATCGTTCGCCTTTGCGTTCCTGTGGTACAATAAAAACGAATCTTCCATTAGGGTAAATCGCCCGAATCGATTCTCGATCTCGCTTCGACGCGTGAAAATATTTCGGTACGTAACAATTGGGTGGATAGGCTAATCGTCAACTTTCTTCCTTCTTCTTTCGCGTATCGATCTCTTACCTGGTAAATGTTGAGGGTATCGATAGCTCGTTGTCTTCCATCCTGGCTGTAGACGCAAAGCGCCGATAATAAATCGACAACTTGTTTCTTCACGGAAGTGCAGGCCGTATCCAAAGCTATCGAACAAACGAAACATTGTCTCTTTATAAATAAACTCCTTTTTCCCAGTTGATATCCGCTTCGTCAATTGAACGAATCGATACCTGACGCGAGTTTCGCGCAATAATCCGGATTGTCCACGATGTAGTCGAGACCGACGTTTGAATCCATGACTTCATTGGAGTTCTTTGGCACCTAAAATCAAAACGGATGCAAACAATTGCAGCGAAATAAACGAATTATTTGCCACGTGCTTTCGTTGCTTTGTATGGCGTACGATACATTAGCGTATGATCATTCCTTTCCGTTTCGAATTCGTTGGATCCTACGATTCGATTCGCTAGGATTTTTCTAGAGAAAACCTATCGGGTTCTACCGCATTCGGTGTAAGGATAATCGATGGGTAGATCGTCGCGGTACCGTGCTTCTCTCGCGATGTTATCTTTCGATTATGCCTTTTCTCGAAACTTCGCGATTGGGAACTTCATCGTCGACTCGAGCGCGGTAAACGGGCCGGTATATACTGCTAATATCTACACTTCGATACACTAATTAACATAATAAGCATTCTTTGATAGCACGATTCAGTTCAAGGCGGACTTGAATACATGCACTTGAATGAACAAAATAAGTGGGACAATTTCCAAATCGAGAGACTCTTTTCTTCCTCGAAATCGACGCTATTTTTCTTCGATCCAAACGTACGGTGTACATACATACGTACGTATCAAAATACGACTCTCGTGCTACAATATACATATACATATATACGTATGCGTTTGTGCAAACACACACGGCTTTGCCGATACCCAGGAAACTCAGTCATGGACAAACCATGATATCTGTAACACCATAGAAAGAAGTTACCGAGGTGAACCGGAGTCAATTGCAAGTGACTCGAGGAGTCAGCGTTAACACGTAGACCAACGTTTCCCTCTGCCTCTCCCTCTCCCTCACCCTATCCCTCTCGTTCTGGGTCTCTCTCCCTCTAACGCGAATTTCTCTACCCAACAACGATGACAATTCGGTAAATAATCGGGCGAAGCCTATAACTTTTGCGTGAAAAGTTTGACAAAGGGATAGGAATAGCAAAAAAAACGAAAGCGTTTCATTTTGTCGAGCGTAATTAATTGAAGTAGAAGACTTAAAAAAATTTCAAGGTTCCGAAGAAATCAACGGATTTTCGACCTACGATAAAAAATTAATGGATCATGGATTAATAAATACATCAATAACATGGAATAATTTTTGCTGAGATGAAAAGATTATTCAAGTGTTAGGTATAAATCAGCTACAATTTCATTAAGGTCAAAAGTTATCGTTTTCCCTTTCGGTGATGCAATCTCGTTTTTTTCGTTTATTGCGAACGAATCGCATTGAAATGCGCGATAAAAAAGAAAGAAAGGGAGATGTCGCAAAGAGAAAAGACCCATAAGATTACATCACATTCGGAGCACATGCATCACACATACGCCTCTCTAGTCATGTTTAAAAATAGAATGTGCCAAAGATATTAAGAACGAACCCCCATACGACTTTTTATGCACTTTCCCTCTCTCCCTCTATCTCCCTCTTTCGCTGAAATTGATCGTTGCCGCAACTCCAATTAAACTCTAATTGAACGTTCCCAACGAGGCGTACCCAAGTGCCTATAAATTGCCGAGTAGGAATCCCTGTTTTTCAAAATTTAAGAAATTTGTCGAGTTCGATCACGAAGAAACGGTTCGATGCGAAATTGAAGTTGGATTATTTTTTTCCGACAATTTGTACGATAATTTCGGTGAAGATACGTAATAATTGCTCGGCGAAAGAAAGCACACCGCGATGGATCGAGTATTTCATACGCTACCTCCCATATACCTAGACGCAATTTGAATTTCCATTGGCCTTTTCTCTGCGCGTATACGCGATATGAGTCACCACCAAGGATCACGCCAAAAGGCTCGCGTAACAACTATTATTTGCATCGGTGGTTGTGGAATGAATAATAGTGGCAGCGGTGGTGGTAGTAGTAGTAATAGTATTATAATAGTAATAGTGGTCGCGGCGGTACGACTAACAGTACCGGTACCAGTAACGGTCATACTTATTGTAGCGAATAGTCGTGGTAGTTGTTGAGCGCTAATCGTAGGTAGTTTGAGGTATATAGAGAATAACATATAGGTACGTAAAATGGCACCTCGTGCCTTCCCAACGAGAGATACCATATCGGGCACCTTGTTGACCTCGCCTTGTCTTCTCTGTTCTCTCTCCTTCCCTTTCTCGCAAACGCTCTTTTCTATGATATCGACTCCTCTGCTTTTACCTCTACCTCGTTTCTCAATTTCGCTCGCGGTCTACCCAATGTCAATCTCAATTTTGTTCGTAGCCACATTTTTTTCTTTCTTCCACCCGCGTCCCTTTTCACCCATTTTTTCACTGGACCGACGAACAACCGTCCGAGCACATTTTTACAGTTAGTCGGGTCTCGCAAAGTCCGTTTGAATGTTAATGCGCCCATTCGTAGTCCGACCAAATGGCATTAGTTGTGACTTATTTGGTAAAGGTGGATGTCAATCGGGAACCGAGCGCCAGGCCCGAATGTTAATCGGATATCGTCCACGGCTCGCATATACCTACGCGTATCTACGATATTAGGTATACTCGTTTCGCTTTACGACACGCGACGCTCGACGCTCGACGCTCGACGCTCGACATTCGATACTCGACACTCACGGTTAATGGACAATGACAATCGGCAAAGACAAACGTCACCTCTGCCGGCGGAAACGTTCGACATCGTCCGGTTACATTTTATTTTCACACTGGGTCACTCGTCGATCGTCAATGGTACCGCCAACCAGTTTTTACATGGTACCATTATCGCGAGAAAAGAATTCAGACGAGCCTCGGTTTTTCTTTAGCCGTTTCGACAAAAAGTACATCTACTTCTTTACTTTGATGCAAATGTTTACTCGATAGGTCGATAACGACGGTAAATCAAGTACCGATACCAACAGCGACACCAACATGTCCAAATTGATCTCGAATGAATATTGTCTTTTAGGAGATTTCGATGATTCTGCTCGAAATATCGCGTCTTGCCGCCAGAGTATGGTCGTCATCGTCGTCGTAGTTGGAAAATTTAAAGGCGAAAAAACACCTTTTTTTATACACTCTTGAAAGATTCGATATCCAATTTTTCGGTCGCGATTGTAATAAAAATATTTGATCCATGTCGGGTGACATTTACAACCCCCGAAACTCGCAAATTTCGAACACGGACGAGGCGAAGAACAGCCATAAGTCTTCGACTAAATATTGTTTACGGAGACTTCAATGCCAAATGGAATAAAACGAATAAGAAGTGTACCCTAAAACACGTATAATAAAGTAATCGCAAAGTTATGAAAAAAATGATTAAATTCTTCTTGGAAAACAAAAAATAATTTTTTTTAAACTCCTAACGTTTGGTCCGCTGTTGTGGTTTCTTCTTTGAATTCAAAAAAGAGGGGTCGTCCTTCGCTCGGGGCAACTTTCCGACCGATAACTTTGAATTTTCAGAAGTCGATTCGAAGTCGGAAAAGATCGAATATTACCATAAAAGTCGATCGACTCTTCGATTCCGTGCGAATCGATCACCGTGAATCGGAGTCACCTCCTAAAGAATTTCAATGGAAAAAAAGATTCGCATGCGAAATACCGTCGATTATTATTTATGCGCATATTGCAAATCTGGTAATATTTTAAGCTAACGCGAGTAACTTCTTCTCGTGTTACCTTGTGGTAATGTAGTTCATGGCCCCGAAGAGACCAGGTAACCAAGTAACTATTAACTTCGAGTAACGACGTCCCCCCTTCACTTTTACTCCTATACGCGAGTATTAAATTCACGATCATCATCGTCGTCGCCGACGTCGTCGTCGTCGTCGTCGTTGTCTTATGTGCGTAACAGTACTCATTTTTTTTAAAATTATAATACTTAATACGATGATGACACTGTAAGAATGTTTAAAACGTCACTCGCAACGATTACAGAAACCATAGAGAATCGAAGTCACGCGAGAAGAGAAAATACGTAGAATGACATTTTTATGATTCTTAGAAGAAATTCTCAGGTGGTTCTTTTCTCTATATTTGGACGTTCACCTGGAAGTTGAAACCGCAGCGGCTTTTGCTTGAAAAATCGTACTGAAAATTGCAATTGTTACAACAAAGCGAAACGTCGAATGTTAATTTTGAAAAAAAAATTAAGAAAATGATAGAAAAGAAGCGAAACCGGATAATATCTTCTTTTTGTTCTTCGCGAAATTCGAATTTTCGTTTTTTTTGTAACTATCTCTTTCATTTTCTCGTTGTTTTGAAACTTTGTCTCACCTTTTCTCTACATTCGCGTTAAATCCTACGATACGAAACATGGAAATATTCCGAAGAAGCACCGTATCACAAAAACATTATCACTTTGAAAAAAAAAATGGGTCGGATTCTTCGGTCGACCGTTTGATTTGAAATTTTTGCGGAAACTGCGTTGCAAAAGAAGAAGGGAAAGAAAGAGCGAGAGCGAGAAAAAGAAAGAGAGAGAGAGAGAAAGAGAGAGAGAAAGAGAGAGAGAGAAAAAGAACCGAGAGACTCGAGTATCGGTTTGAGAGAACGCGTGTTGCTCATGTACGGCGTTAAAGTCTCCCCACTTTGTTAAAAACCTTCGGAATATATTCAAACCCCACCTTCTCTTTTCCGGTTGAACACCCACCACATTACGAACCGAGCCCCTCTCCCTCGCTCGTTTCCTTCATGGGATTACTCGGGAATCGGTCGAATCTGTCAAAGAAATCTTCTGCATCGTTCATCGATCATGGAGAAAATGGAAAACGATAAATAAAAAAAAAGAAAAAGGATAAGTATCTTCGAATGTTGACTTTTTCTTCCGACGAAGAATCTCTTCCATGATGAATTTCAACAGATTCCTTCCTACGAAATTCACGTAGTTGCGTATCACCGATTTCTTTCGTCTTTTTCCCCCCTTTTTTTCCAAGAATCGATAGGCGCAACGTCCAAGCAACGAAGCAACGAAGCAAATGAGACCGATGCAAATAGGTGTCGCGAGAAAGATGAAGTGGATGAAATGAATTTCGCCCCGTCAAGAAACGTACACAGGGAGGCAGGCAATTGAATTTCATATTGATTCTTCATTGTTTCTTTCGTGAATTTCTACGTAGTTTTTTTGTCAGTTTTCGAGTTTGCGAATTTTCGAGAGATTCCTAAGAATCACGCACAGTAGCACGTTGTCGCGGTAGCATTGGTAGTGATAATAAATTTTCTTATTGTTTTTTGCGATAATTGTAAATAATTTGGAGTTTAAATAGGATGAAAGCTCAAAATCGCTGATGAAAATTAGACGGTTGCGTCGGCTGAGCGGTCGAGTAAACCATCCCTTGAGGTTGTTGGTGCGTCATGGCGTGACTCTGATGTTGATGAAATTCAGGACCGCCGTGAGGTCCGTTCAGTCTTACTCGTTTTGGATTTTGCCCGTGATTGTGTTCGCTGTTACCCTGCTGTTGCTGCTGTTGCTGCTGCTGTTGTTGTTGCTGTTGCTGCTGTTGTTGCTGCGTTTGTTGCTGAAAGGATCGGAAGAAGAATCGATATCAATTCGTTTGTCCTTGGCATTTTTTATCGCGCAAATGATTTCAAATCCTTCTAGTCCTCGGGGCTTTTTCAAATCAAACTCAACCAAGTTTTTTTTCAAATAAGTTCGCGATTATCCGTTATACCTTTTTTTTGCCTCGCACCTCGATCCGTCATCGAATGCGCGAGATACTTTCGAGATAAATCTTGAAGTTGCGATTTTTTTCTATACTCACCGTTTGTTGCTGATTTTGCCGTGCTTTATTTTCAGTCTTTTCCTCCGTATCGTCATCCGTTAAGAATTCTCGTTTCGGATAAGGGATCGGACAACCCGCGAAGATACTGCAAAATGGAGAATAAATTGTTATCCCGTTCGCTAGCTTTCTTTTATTTTCAAATAAATAACGATGTAATAACGCGTCGAAAAGGAAAGAAAAGAGGAGAAAAGAAAGAATTGTCAAGATGTAACGTACTCCTGGGTTGGCAGTGGCTCTTCTTGAAAATAAGCATCTTGCATGGAATGCTCCGAAGTGATCCTTTTGTTCGGATCCATCATCAGTAGTTTTTGTAACTGCGAAATGATATTATAACGTATAGTATGTACCAATGAATGTATAGAACGAAGAAAAAAAAAACAAACGGAAACAGACCAGTGTAGCGGTATCGTACTTTTTACAAAATATATAAAGGGTTGTAAATAAAAATATGTTATCGTTGACTTACCAAATTGAATGCTTTGCTGTCCGGTTTAATTTTATGACGATCCATGTACTTTGTCAGCGAACAATTTGCATAGCTGGTGAACAGACGAAAAATTAGTACGCTTGAGGAGACAGTTGGAAGAAAATTTACGAAAAGTGTGATAAATTGTCCGAAAACATCAATTTTTGATCTCTATTCTATCGATTTCATTAACAAATATCAAATACCAAACTTACTTGGATCGTTTGAAATCTTTTAGAAGCGTTGGATGTTCCGGCATTTTCTTAATATCCTCCCAATCCTTTTCCAAAGGGAACCCCATAACGTTGAATATCCTTAACAAGAAAGTATCCATTTTTAAGTGTTTCATGAAAGTTGTCCAAATGTCATTGCAGCGAAAGTTATCGCTTATTCGCTCGTATATTTTACGGTACTACGCTACGCAACAAAATTATTCGTCGAAATTTCGCCATTTTTCGAATGCTCGGAACTTCGTCAATTTCCATTGTATCGTGATATTTTTTTTCTTGTTGATTTTATAGGCACGAACAACTTCGAAATGGCATAACTCGGCCAAAAAAAATCTGATAGAGATACGATTTGATACAATTTTTTGAGATCCGTCGAAGGTTGGTCGTCCGTATTCGAAATCGCCTACATCCCAATTTTTTCGAGTAACAGTTAACGATGAATAATTATGGAAACGAAAAAAAAAAAATAATTTCACACAAATTTTCACCTATCTAATTGATCGTGATGGTACGGATTGCTAGTCTTAATGTCCTCTTGTCTACAGTGAAATATCGGCTCGGATGTTAACAGTTCGGCGAAGATGCACCCAATCGCCCAAATATCTGTTTGGGAAGATAACCCAATGTAAAATCAAAGTATGCTATATATAAGAGTCATCTAAGTTTTGAATTGAAAAATGAGAAAAAGAATCAAAAGAAATGAATATTTATGAATGAAGCGAGAGAGAGAAGCTTACCGATCGCTTTCGTATAGTGCCTGGCGCCTAGGAGTAATTCGGGAGCTCGGTACCAAAATGTTACTACAACGGGATCCAGATCCGCGAGAGGTTTAAGAGGAGCATTGAAAAGTCGAGCGAATCCCATATCCGCGATTTTCACGCGTCCTCTTTCATTTCCTTCTCCCATAACTAAAATATTCGCCGGTTTCTGAAACGTATACAAAAACATTGCGTATCGACCGATCGAGGGACGATAATGCGAGGAATCGTTACAGCGAGATGGGTGTAAATGGTGTAAATGCTGTAAAAATAAAAACGCGCTTACCAAATCTCTATGCAGTACCCAATTGGAATGTAAATAATGAATACCATCTAAAATTTGATATAACAGAGATTTCACCATCCCCTTAGGAACCATCACTGGTTTTTTATTCGCTTTGGCCGCTCTGTGAAACTTGATGATATGCTGCAAAAAGCAAATTGTTCTCATTGGAAGCGCTTCTTTTTATTTATAAATACATTGGAAACAGGAAAGACCGGGGTTTAAGGGTATTAACGCTACTCGATTTACAAATGAAACTGTACGTACCCATAAATCGTGCTCCGCGAAGTCAAAGAGCAACCAGACTTTTCTATCGTTGTGAGAAAGAAATACCCTAATGAGCGTGATTACGTTCACGTGCTTCAGCTCCCTAAGTAACTAAAAAAATTAAAAATTAAAATTTCGATAAGAACTCTCGTTTACAGGAAGCCTCGTTACCTCTGTCCGATTTATAAATAGCAATTTTTTATTGTCTTTGCCACTTTCTGCAAATTCTCAAGAAACTTACGGCGATCTCTCTACAAGCGGACATGGAAAGTCCCGTCCCCTCTATTTGTTTCAATCCAAAATCTTTGGTATCCGGTCTAGACTTTAATTCGCTATCCGGAACTCTGAAATGCGCAACGTCGTTATGTCATTTAAATCCGCTTCTTGCAAATTTAGAATAAAATTATAGCTCGGCACGAGCTGCATAAATAAATGGAAACCAAGGACGATACGTCTACTATGCGTAGGAAAAAGTGGAACTAATGTTACATGTAGCTCAAAAACGGTCAAATCTATATAGCCATGAAATGAGAGAAGCTCAAATTTACACATAGCAATAGCAATAGCAATAGCAATAGCAACAGCAACGACAGTGGCAATGACAATGACAGTGGTAATGTCCACCCAACCATAAAAATAATAAAGGGAAGAAATGGTCCTCGTTTCTCGATATCTTCCATTAGGTAAATAAATAATAAGAGGTAGTAGGTCTGTAGCAGGGGCAGGGGCGGATGCGGGTGTAACGAAAGAAAAGAACCGTCGTTACTGCTGGAAGCGAAAAATAAGAAGAAAAGACGTATTCAGGAAGGAAAACCCTTCTAAAACTAACCCTTCTTTTCTCCGAGCCTTATATACGTGGCCGTAAGTTCCTCTACCGACCTTACACCCCTCAAATTCAAACAAATCTTCCACTTTTGTTCGATCTTTTTGTGTTTTCATTTTAAATTCATAATCCATCATGATTAAGGTTAAAGAAACAAGGATTTATTATGATAACCGTTTGACACAACCGTCTTGCTCCTCCATCGTCCTTTTGCTAGGGTTTAGCAATATGTAGGTAGGTAGATGTGGTGTCTCAATTCGAGACCACATCCAAACCACACGAAAAATACCGACGGAGTAGTGTCAATAGTTCCGTTCAGTTCCAACAGATGACGCCAGTGTGCAGCAATCCATAGGTGAAAAGGGTACCGAAAGATGGCGCCACACGCTCAACAAAAATAAAATACAAAGCCACGGCTTTGGATTTCGGTATTTTATCTTTTGTCCAACAACCATAAAGCGCCATGTTCAAATAAGAAATGTCATCGAATCGGTTGAGTTTAGATTCGTATTAGAGAGGGTCTCGAAGAAAGAGAGTTGAGCGTGCGGCGCCATCTTTTGGTACCCTTTTCACCTACAAGTTGCTGCACACTGGCATCATCTGTCGGAACTTAACGGAACTATTGACACTACTCCGTCGGTAACGAAGAAATTCAGAGGGTCGTCAGGAGATGGCGCCACACACTCAACAAAAATAAAATACAAAGCCACGGCTTTGTATTTCGGTATTTTATCTTTTGTCCAACAACTATAAAGCGCTATGTTCAAATAAAAAATGTCATCGAAGCGGTTGAGTTTAGATTCGTATTAGAGAGGGTCTCTAAGAGAGTTGAGCGTGCGGCGCCATCTTTTGGTACCCTTTTCACCTACGGGTTGCTGCACACTGACACCATCTCTCGGAACTTAACGGAACTATTGACACTAGTCCATCGGTAACGAAGAAATTCAGAAGGTCGTCAGGAGATGGCGCCACACGCTCAACAAAAATAAAATACAAAGCCACGGCTTTGTATTTCGGTATTTTATCTTTTGTCCAACAACTATAAAACGCCATGTTCAAATAAAAAATGTCATCGAAGTGGTTGAGTTTAGATTTGTATTAGAGAGGATCTGTAAGAGAGTTGAGCGTGCGGCGCCATCTTTTGGTACCCTTTTCACCTACGCTTTGCTGCACACTGGCATCATCTGTCGGAACTTAACGGAACTATTGACACTACTCCGTCGGTAACGAAGAAGTTCAGAGAGCCGTCGGGAGATGGCACCATGCGCAATTTCTTAAGCTTAATAAAATGAAATCGCTTCGGTGATGCGATTGGACAAGTCATTTCTAAGATTAATTTGACGCGTAGAATTGACTCTCAAGATGAATTTTCATGAATTCCTAAAAAATACGTCGGCGCCATTTCTCACTTCTATCCGTAGTTTCCACATTACCGACATTTCAACGTCCTGCTGTTACCAAACTATTATTATGGGACGAAGGTTCCAAGATGAAGTTACACTTTGTTAATTGGAATGTCGCTAACGATATTTTCTCTGTCGCTAACTAATATCTCTAACATCATTATTTATTTAAAATTTTATAACTGAATTGGAAGATGCTGTTTTTCATTATTGATATTTAAAAAAGTCGAACTTGTTACTCGATTCAATAATTATTTATTATCCGTTGTACAAAAAATGAGTTTCTTCCGTTATTGAAAAGACTGAAAATGATTTCAAACGTAAGTTGCACTGGGTTTCGAGTGCCAGTGGTCGCGATATCGATCGTTATCCAACGTACATACGAGGATTCGGCGGTCGGAGATACGCATTTTGAAGGAAAGAAAAGAAGAAAAAAAGATTACTCAAATTTTCAGGATCGGCGCGTTTCGTATCGTCTCCTGTAAAATAATGATCTCTTTTTTCCTTGGCATTAGATTCGTAAAATTTCTTAATGAAAACTACCATCGAATTTTCTCGGACTATTAAAAATTAATTTATTTCATTTATATTTTAAACACTTTCTTCTTAATTTCTGTTTCTAATATTATTTTAACTATAAAGCAAAAATTATTGCAATCTTGTACTTTTTCCTTTCCTGCAAAGTCAAAAATCAATTTATTTGAAATCCACAATTTGGGAAAAAACAAGTACCATCCGATTCGGTTTCACTTTTAGCGAGTAATCTAAGGCTAAATAACGTTTATTTAAAAAAAAAAAAAAGGAGTATGTATTATTGTTACTTTGCAAAATGGAAAATTTGTGTAAAAAAAATAGGTTCGATAACACAGAAAGCGGATCGATTTGACATCACATGAGATTTGCAAGAGAGGCGGCGGATCCTCGTTCCGCTTCGACTCGAAATACTGCAAATTTACCTCTACTCTAAATCCAGTCTCTGTGTTACCAAAGATGAAGAATCTTTGGATATCAAAGATTCGTTGGTCCAAAAATAATTGTTTAACAACTAACTGTCCTTTAAAACGACATTTTTTCACGTTTTGAGAATTCTTCTTTTTTTTCGAATGGACAATTTCAAAATTCACTCGTGGTGCGAAAAGAAAAGGATGGAAATAGAAAGTATCTTATATTTCGTGTACTTTTTCATCGGACGTATATAATTTTGGGAATTTTATCATGGATGGTTTTGAAAATCAGCGGCAAATTTTTTTCTTTTGAATAATTTCGGAAATTATTGCAAAATACGAGAAGTTAAAAATTGGGAGATTGGAAATATTGGCTGCCGCGTAGGAAAATTTGTTACGAATTGTCATTGGACAGAGAAATTTCCGAAGCTTTCATTTTCGCCCTACTCCAGGTTATTACGATCTTTTTCCATCCCTTCGACTCTCGCTGGACCGAGTATCGGCAGGATTGAGTTACAATTTCAACAACGACCGAACCAACAAAGTCCTCTTTCATTTCCGAATATTCTTTGCGATATACCTTAAACGTAATCACTCATTCGAATCACATATTTAAACGCGATACTCAATAAACTTCTTCTCGTTTGTTTCAGTTTTTTTTATCAATGGTATAATGTTCTTTTTATTTCGTAGTAAAAATCGAGTAATAACAATCACATATCGTGTTCTCATCTAACAACGAGAAATATTTAACACGCATTTCCTTCGGTTTCTCTATTCTCTTCTCGAACATCTTTGCAATCGATGTCGACGCGGGAGGAGACACGAATAATTCATTTAGTTCCCAAACAAACACTCGTCGATCCGATTTTCTTCCGATTGACAATTACATTTCGGTAGTTCGCTTACCACCCTCGCCGGGGCCCTGTGTTTGCTCGATCCCTCGTTACGCTGCGTATTTCAGTTTCTCAAATTGAATTTGCCTTGTGTGCTTTTAAAAAATCATGTAACATTAAAAATAGAGTTTATATGTATAATATATGTATAAATTGATCGCGTTTCTCCTATAAATATTCCATCTAAAAAAATCTTGTGAGATTTGACAAAAACAAAAGTAGTGTCCGTTCAAGGGACAAACTTTTCAGCTTTTTCCGCTTCTGGCCCCCTCCATCCCTCCCTCGCTTTCGCATTGTCAACTTTCGTTCTTTAATTTGCTTCTTCTTCTTTTTTTTTTATTTAGGCACCAATGGTATAACGGACCCTGTCTTTGGTACATACGACCGATTTTCCTTCCCTCCTTTCTTTACTTTATTTATTTAATTACTTTCAATAACTTTCTGTGTTCGAACGTGGAAGACTCTCTTTGCTTTTCCTTTTCCCTCAAAATTCTTTACACTTCTTTTTTCTTCTTTTAATATTTATTTATATATATATATATATATGTATCTATATATTTATATTTATGTGTTCACGTATTACTCGTTACTCGTTCCCATTCGGTACGCAAAGTCTTCCGCATTTGAATCGACGACGTCTCGTATCTTTTTCATTTTCCGAAGCGAAAATGAAGAAATTCATTTGGTGGGTGGGTAGTACTTTCCTTCTCGAATGTACGTCTTCGCTCTTTCGTGCAGCAAAAGGTCTTCGTCATTGTCGAGGATGAGGACTTCGATTGCATTCGTCAATGACTCTTGCGTGCAGCGGCAATGATGACACTCAGTCTTCTTCTTTCTTTTCGGGTTTCAAGTCTACCATTGCGTGCAATTCTTCGGGGCTGTATCTGAAAGAAAGGTGACGGATGAGTGTCGGAATTTTGGTTGCAACGGGATATCGGGAAGATCCCGAAATTGTCCTGAATTCGAGCAAAATAATTCGTCCCCGTGTCGAGAGACGTCGAGAGGAACTCACCCCAGAAGACTTTGTAAGTCACAGACGAAACGATACACGTATCGCTTGCCAGCGGTTTTGTGAATGATGTTCTTGTCGTAGTAGTAACGCAGACCGCGACTGAGTTTCTCGTAATTCATCTTGGGTTTGTTTTTACGTATTCCCCAACGACGGGCAACTTCGTCCGGGTCCGTCAACTTGAATTCCCAGCCATCCCCGGTCCACGAGATGAACCCTTGACAGGATTTATCCGTCAACAGTTCCAACAAAAATTGCCAAAGTTGAATGGGACCGGAACCGGTGAAACAGGGACCTCCTCCTGAAAATTTCGAAAGACCTCCTTTTAGTATTATGATAAATTTGCGAAATCCGAGTCGCGAGATCCGAAAATAAAGCGCGCATCATACCCGCATAACCGGCAAGCATCGCGCTTTGGAGAAGAGGCTTCTGGTCTGGATTATTGCCGATGGAAGAGGGATGATGTGGATTCGACGAGTCCCTGGGACCGAGCCCGGCGAGGAAAGCCGGATGGTGCGACAAATGTTCGCCGATCGGGCCAACGCCCCATTGATCACCGGTGACGTTTCCAGTGGTACCTCCAGTGGCGTTTCCACTTCCAGGAACCGTTTGGAACGGCGTCGTGTCGTACTGTCCGTACCCGCTCTCGCTGTAACCTTCATGGTAACGACCTGAAACAATAGAATTGCCAATTAACTCTGTGTACCGGAGCTTTGCATCTTAACGTCGAACTTTGTGTTTCGAGAATTCACAGGAGTACCGAGTAAAGTCCCTTGTTTGGCTTCTGCCTTAAGAATCATTTCTAAATTGGACGAGCTTCCTCTGGAAAAGAAGAACGGTTACTTCGGTACCGGCCCTTCCCTTTTCCAAATCTTTTCCAAATTTTACGCTAGTACTCCTCTTTTCGGGTGTTTTTATTATTACATTTTTTCTCACCTCGAGGGTAACTCTTGAAAGGAGGTGGTTGATATTTCGGTTCCAGATGGATCCCACTGGTGCTGTAGAACTCCGGCGATCCGTCCAAATTGTAAGGATGAGAGGTTTGGTGCTCCTGCGGTAGACTATGATATTCGGATGTTTCGTCGTATCCGGAATAATGCGCCGGAGTCATGTAACTCTCCGTTGCTGCGGCACTAACTCGAAGGTCAGTCTCGTTATTCGCCGTACCGCCTAATTCACCTCCACTGGTTAAATTTCCACCACCGCTCTGTAAATGCTCCGTTATATGGTGATTCGTGTAATTTGCTGGAACATTCAACGTTGCAACAATTAGTTACCGCCAGTCAGCGATTAGACGCAATTTTCACTCATGAGAGCTGCGAGATTCGAAACGAAAGGCACAAAGTCGCTTCTCTCTATAAATTTTTGCATGTTGGATGGCAAATTTTACAAAAAATTTCTTTCCTTTCTTTTTATATAAGCAAATTTTTTCTTTGTTGTAATTGTAGTACACATTGGAAGAAGTCTTGGATATAAACATTATGAATAAAAATTTTAAAAAGTCAAATATTTTTATATGTAACCAGGGAAGGCCCAACAATTGATATTTTTTAAGAATTAAAATTACAAGGAAGAGAGCAAAACAATAACCATTCGCAGAAACCACAAATTGGATGTTTCTCGAGATTTTCGATATACTTACATTCCGTTTTGAGCTGATTTAAATTCCGTAGGTGAATATACGCGTTACTCGCGTTATTGTTGTTATTGTTGTTATTGTTATTGTTGCTGTTAGGTGTCGTGGAATGAGAATTTGGCGCCTGAGAGTTATGGTTGTGAGGTGCCGGAGGTGGAGGTGAAGTTTCGTCTCTCTGACTTTCCTCCTGGCACATTGGACTGCGTAAATGGTTGTATCCGCCTGTGAAATCAAAAATCGAGGCTGTTGGTTTCGAAATTTCGGTGGGTACCTTTACATTTTAATTTTAATATCCTAATTTCAACGAGTGTCTCGCGATCGAGGATAACGTTATTTTAATTATACGACAATGAGGAAAAAGTCGTTGGTCTCATTTTTCTTTTTCCTCTTGGTCTTACTTTTTTTTTTCTCTCCGTTTCTTTCGCCAGGGCTTTCGAAAAGCGATAAAAATAGCAACTGCGGTTTAACGAATTCGTTTCTGCGAGAGAAAAGAACATCGGATCTCAGTGAATCAGGCTCAAACTGATTATTCATCGTACCGCAAATGACCCAACGGGGAAGGCCCCTTATCGGGAAGCTCAGGAAGCTGCTTATCGTTAGCAACTGAGCGTTTCTTGAGTTCAGTAACAATTTTAACGATATGAAAAATTCTGCATTTCGGATTCTATCGCGATTCGTCCAATTAGCGAATTTGCGGACGTCATTTGCCGAATTCGAGTTCGTATCGCTGCTCCTGACCACCGACTTCTCGCATGGAGGCACTGCTACCAATTTCCCAACTATTTTATTTCCCTCTCTCTCCCTCTTCTAATTTATCTCCGTTTGTTTGCAGAACAAACGGACATTGTACTGGAGTCGTTGCAAAATCGCATTTAACGAAAGAGAAAGGAGACATAAAGGATTTCGCTATCTGCTGGAGAGGAGGGGGAGTCAGTCAGTCCATGTACTAGTGAGTAGTATAGTACATATACATTGTGTACTTATGTATTTACTGAATTAAGTATATTGCACATACTACATAGTTGCACGCGCTACGTCGTCAATGTAAAATGTGCCGTCAAGTTCTCTTCAATGAGAGGAGGCACCCCGGTGGGCGGTTACCATCCGACCATTGGTTCACTTCGACTCCGCCCGAGTCCTTTTTCCCCGCATCCATCGTCATCCATTATTACCCATCGACATGGTTTTTCCTACTATGCCCAAACTATGCCGTCACTCGGCGGTTCGATGGTAACGGCTATCAGAATTTTCCACCGACCGAGACCGAGAGAACCCACAACAATCTACACTACTACTATGTAGTTCGTGCAAAGCCATCGTCAACTATCGTATTGTTGTTGCTACAACGATAGAAACACGGATGATGATGATTGACCACCCTAGCCCAAATTTCTACTTCGACTGACTTCGTTCGAATTGCACTACAGTTGAAAATCGAAATCACAATATCATTGCCGGTACCGAGAATCGAACCCGTGAGTCCCGAGTGGAGAGCAACGACACTACTCCTAAGCTATCGCGGTACCTTCGACTGTCTTATAGTTCGCGTAGGTTTAATGCAGTAACGGGGATCGCGACAATTAATATAAAGCGGTAGAAAATTTGATTCCTAATTTCTAATTCAATTGTTGTTTTCGGCATAATCGCCGTTATTGCGTTTCAACGAGGAAACTTGGACGAAATGGGAGCAATTCCATAAATATGGATGGCTCGAAAAGCTGCGCGTCAACAACTGGACATATGTCATCGTCAATTTGGACAAAAGGGGTCTCAACTGGACACCCCAACTTACGATGCCGTAATTTGACGTAGTGGGACCCGGTAGAAGGTGACTGGGGATGGGGACCGCGGATATTTTTTTTTTATAAATATTTTTTGAAATGAACAATTACGGGGGTGGAGTCGTTCCTACCCTCCGGTAGACCACAATGAAAGGAATCCCATGAACGCGTGTTTTTTTTCGTTTCGTGTCGGTACACGCCGTTATCGTATAGAAAGTGGTTATTAAAACAAGAGAGGAAAAAAAAGGAGTCACTGGTATCGAGTGCTGCTTAAATCACGGAGTACACGATAACGGCAAAGCGATAGTGACAAGTACGGTAGCGGCTTAAACTTCCGTAATTATTTACGATACCATTTAAAAGCGAGCTAAGTGCAAAGACTCGCATTTTTATTATCGCATACATAACAATTAACGAGTCTGCCTCTCATCGACCTCCTCGCTTCTCGTAACGGTCATGCGAATATGGCATGCAGACTCTTGCCATACTTGTGTTTTTCCACCTAGGAACCTTATTCGTACCCCGAGATCGGCGCACGTGGTCCCGTCGTGGACTTTCGACATACTTGCATGTCGGAACGACGACGGTATGGCAAAAGTCCGGCGTTAGGCATGCACGTACCGCGTTGCTTTTTGTTTCGTCGAGAAAGAGAAGGAACGGAACGGAACGGAACGGAACGGTTGAAATTTGACGTACGGCAGGTGAAAAGAAGATGTTAAACGCGAGATGATGTGAAATAATGCTTTGCGGAATCAGTGACTGGAACTGAATTAATACAAGAGAGTCGTCCGTCTTACTCTTGCCCGCGTCCCTCCTTTTCTTTCCAATGTCGGGACGGCTCGTTCTTTCTCTTTCGTGAATACCTAAAGAGGGTGCATTTAAGGAGCATGAAATGCAAACGCCAGCGTATGGCATGGCGTGAGGGCCGCTCTTGGACTCCACTCCCACGCTCACCGTCCATAAAATGGGGTGCGAGGTGCAGCTTATGTACCCACACGGTACTGCTCTATGGGATATAGACGTACGCAGGTGTAGACTTCTCCCGTACCCATACGCTATACGTGAATATAGATATTCACCCATACACGCACGTGTGCAACTATATTAAGTATAGTTGGAACAAGTATGGTTGGACGTCTTCCTTCGACGTCTTCGTTTTCCCCCAAAGAAATGGGCGAAAATGGAAATTTCAAAGTGGACCTTGCGGAACTCTTATCTAGGGATAATTCTAAAACCTATCGCAATTGGCTCTTGTAACGAAACTCTAGAGAAAAATTCGTGACAAAACGGGTCACGAAGTTTGAACAATTTGCAAATTTGTTCCAGCGTTTCGGATTTTTTCCAATTCAACGGAAAATTCGTAATTAGCGATTTTGAGAACCACCATTCTCCCGAAGAAGCAAGGGACGGATAAATTCGTGACTCAAAGGGTCGAAGGAGGTCGTCAAAGGGTTCGAGAATTAGTCTTCGAAGGTGGAATTCAACAAGGACTATATGTAAGAGCGTACCGAATCGAATGGAAGGGAAGAAAGGGAAAAAAGTGCAGAGGTGTAGAAGTAGCAGCAGCAGCAGCAGCAACAGCCGCCGCGTATCAGCTGGAGAACAGGTGCCGATCCCGGTCAAGAAAAGAAACTTGGGTAACAGCAAGCGGCCACGGGGCACGCGCCAGCCAAATCGAATGAAACGTCAGTCGGTGTACCGAGAACAGCTGCTGTATTTAAGGACTTGGCTTCGGACCAGACCGAACAACTTCTTTGGCAAATTAAAGGCTGAACGGACTCCGTCTCGTTTTTGACCACTGCGCAGCGGTAATTCGATTAGGATGGATATGCATTTTTTCCTTCGTACTTATGGAAAGGAACGAGTCCAATTTGTTTTCGACCCAAAGTGGAAAATCAAAAAAAGGCATTTTTTCTTCGAGGTGAAGAGTCAATTAACGGAATCGTGGCTATTAACGAAATCCCTTTTTTCTTTTACTACCCCTTGGGGGTTTTTCCCCCCAATCCGCATCCCCGGCAAATTGCTGATTACCGATCGGCCTTATCGGTAATACGCGATTACCGCGTTACGGTGGATTCGTCTCCTCTTGCGTTACTCCTCGGAATAGGAATCCGGCTCGATTGCACGTAGGAAATATGAAAGATCTAATTCGAGTGAGTGAGGAGGTAGAGTTGAATTTAGAAACGTCCGCGTGGGTAGAGTTGCATACGTGCGATGCACTTGGTGCACACAAAAAGAGCTGCTATCGTCCTCGATGAAACTGCGCATTGTTCGATCGGGTGACCTGCGAACTCTCCCACACTTTTTTACACGCGCACACATACGCCGTACCCACTCTTTGGTTTTATGCAGAAATATATATCCTAAGTACGTAAGTAGTAACATGGGTCCGAGTTTCTGTGTACGCTGTATTTTTTTTATTCATCAATTTTTATATATTGTCTTTGTCGATGCGAGCTGCATTTGTTTTGTATCGAGGAGTGAGTTACCGCGGTCTAATGAGATTCTTGCGATTTATTTGAATTGTATTCTAATGAACGACTCGCTCTCGATTCGTTTCGTTTCGTTTCGTTTTCTGTCCTCGATATTTTTCGCATTTTTATTAATATTATAATACGACGACGAGGCGTCGATTGTGCGATTACTCCTATTGCCGACCTTTGTCCCTGAGGTATCGGACAACATTTTTCCAAGTTCGAAATTAGAATTGTGAAAGTTGTTCTTTGCCATATTTGAGAATCCGCCGCATCGATATTATTTATTGACGCTTTAACGTCCGAGTGGACACTTTTCAGCGTTAGATTTCTTCAGGAAAGAGGGGTCGAAAAATGTCCACGAGTATGGCTCCTAATGGCTCGACCCTTTGACTGCAGCGTCAAAAAACGCTTTTGCGGCAAAAACGCCCGCATCAACGTGGACTGGGAAAAATATCGGTGACTCGAAAAACGCACATCTTTTATCATACGCAGCCAAGGCCCCTTTCGTTAAAAAGAAAAGCCCATCTTTCCCTAAAAAAAAAGGGGGGAACGCTCGAAATTGGGGCCGATTCCGTCCCCTAGTTGCGGATCTCGATGCTGGAGGAAGAGCCTCGGGATAGGCTCGGTTGCAATACCTGGAGTATGGGTGGTGGCGTCCAAGGAAACCGGCGGCACGATGGTATTCCTCGGATGCTGCTGCTGATGGTGCGGATGCGCGAGGGGCTCCGTCTCCTGATAGGACGACGGATAATCCGCGTAGAAGGGCTCGTGGGCACTCACGAAATTATCCAACATGTGTAACACCATTTCCGAGGATGCCGCTGGATTGCTCGTCGTCGTGAGGTCGTTGTACGTACCGATAAGCGCCGCGATCGCACCGGGCGTCTGCCCGGAAGTCCGGGACCCCGACGTTTCGATGCTCACGACGCCCGCCGTGACTTCGTACTTCCCCGGCCACTTATGATCGCGCTAAACCACTTCACTCGCCAGCCTCTCGGACGGTTCCAGGGCATCCGGCTTTTCCAAACTCGGGTCGGAACTTATCGGCAGCGAGATTCGCTTCGATCCGTCCACCGGCTGCGATCCGGTGGTTCCAAGACGGTGGTTCCAAGACGGTCCACCGATCCACCGGGTGAGCTCGAAATGGTACCTTTGGAGGCAAATTCCAGGAATCCAAGAGCGAAACGGGGTTAATCCTTGCCGAAAAAAAGTTCCTGGTAATCCGGGGCACTGAAAAAATTCACTGATCGATTTTGTGGATCCCGCGGCGAATCGATGCCGATCCGATGTCTTCGGATTTTGAGCTAGATCGGCTCCCGTCAGTCCGAGGGATGCACATTTGAGGGACCGAGCCGGATCAACGGGTGCGAACCCTGGTCGAAGAAGATCGCGGAACGCGCAAAACCGGGAGATCGGCCACTGGAATATCACTGGATCCGTTGGTATCGCGTTAATCGAGGAGCAGCGGTGTAATGGCAATAGTGGTATCGGTAGTAGTGGAAACCGGGAGTAGAGGCTGCTCGGCACGCACTACACTCCACTTGACGTGAGCGCGCGTGTCACTGTGACGGAGCGGTAAACCGTTTCCGCTCTGTGGCCCTGTACTTCCCTTCTCCTCTTCGGAAGACTCCCTCCAGCCCTGCACTTTTCGTTTGTAATGCACAGTCGAGGGTAGTGGTAGAATTCCTCGGTGGAAGGAGACGAGCCTCGAACGGAGGTGGGAATGGTTAAGGTTCGGACACACGGTATGAGAACTAAGGAGGGAGGGAGAGAAGGGAGAAAGAGAGGAGGAGGAGGAGGAGGAGAATGGGAATGAGAATGAGAAAGAGAAAGAGAAGGTAGTAAAGAGAGGAAGCTTCCAAACGCCCCCTCGGACCTTCAACCACCTGCTGCTATATACTCATGGCAACATGTATATACATATGTACTCCAGCTTGCTCTATGTACGATATCAATCCACTGGACGCATCTACGTGTGCTCCTGTAGGCTCCGCTTTGCGCTGAAATCAACGTTTTCCCGTTTTTCCCACCCAATGGGAATCAATCGAGACATCGGGGTCTAACGAATTTGAATATTTAGACCCTGACGCATTTGAAATGGATTTCTCCCCGTGCCACCAAAACCCATATTTTCCATCCAAAGAGCGAAGATACGCGTTGCTCGGCCCTTGACCCACTTATGGGCACGATATCCCGATATTGGAGTCTTTCTAGCTTTCCGGGACCGAGCCTTCGATCCTGAGAGCCCTCTCGAAATTTCGCATTATCGCAATTTTAGAAGCAACGGATGCGAGACGTTATCGATGCGCAAAGATTCGACGGCAAGAGATGGAAGAGTACAAAGCGAAGCATGGTACGATCGCGCTCGTCTTAGGGCTAGGAGAGTCGTGTGGCTCGAAAGAGGCAGTATGTAGTACGAAGGGCTCTAGCCTATTTTTGAGAGGAGGTTTGGGTAAGAGAGACGGAGAAAGAAGAGACCGGATGTTGAGAGGTGAAGAACACATAAAGAGGGGGAGTTTTCGTAGCTCGCACGTGATGCAGAGGGGACCGGAAGTGCCTGAAGCACTCCCCTTCGCCTCGTGCCTCTCCTCGTTTCTTAGCAGTAGAAGCAATAACGCACGGCTCGTATGGGACTTTGCCGAACGCAATAAGGACACGCTCGGCTTTCCGCGTCCCGATCCAACGGGCTTCCTTCCGACCCATCGCCCTGACCGTCCTTCGTCGATACGCTTCGCAAATATCAACTGCCACGACGATTTATGATTTACCGATCGAACGTTCCAACCGTGGAAAGTCGTCGATTCTGCAGAAGTATCCCTTCGAAGGGGGATTTCGAGTTTGGTACAGGTTGTATTCATTCACTCGTTCATTCATAGTTGGCACGACAAAGCCTCGGCTCATTCAGAACTCGAAACACGTAGGGAAGAAGAAGAAGAAGAAGAAGTTTCTTCTTCTCTCTCGGTTCGTCACTTTTGTGGTGGTAAGAAAAAAGAAGAGGAGAAGAGGAGAAAAAAAAAGGAACGAAGAAAGACTGGAAGCTCGCGTTACAACCGGAAGTTGCGAGGAAGGGAACGGCTACGTCGTCGTCCGTCTCAATACAGACGCGCATGGGGCCCTAAGATAGTTTTATAATGTCCTCGAGTGCTCCTCCCTCGATCGTTCCCTTAAATGCATCCCCCGAAGAATCGCATCCCCCCGTGGCATTGTTGCTCACTTTCGGAGGTGGATCCGACAGATGCGCGAACGCGATTCCAGTCGGATCGGTATTACCATTACTGCTATTACCGCTGGAGTTTCCATCGAACTCGTCGAACGCGTCTCCGTCGATCGCAGAGCTTTCATTCATGGGAACGTGCGCCATTGTCGGGAGACGGAGGGAAAGAAAGAGGGTGTGTCGTTATTATCACCCTCTCCCGGCTCTTGTATCCCCGGGTCGTGTCTTCGAACCGTCTCGAATTGGGGGGTTGGCAAAATTTACCTACGATTCGAGGATCCAGCCCCGAATTTAGGGGGAAGATCCTCTTTCGAAGGGTCGTTATAGAAATGACAGCCCGGACCTACGCCGTACTATCGTTTTTTAGAATTAAGCTCAGGCATACGCGTATTTATTAAACGCTTTGGAACGAGTCCTCGGAAACGCAAAATTTAAAATGTATGCATAAACAAATAAAATCACATAATCATAAGTGAGAAAAAATCTAAGAATAAAATATGTGCAATAATCAGGCCTCGCTAAACAAGCCCGATTCGCAGCCACCCGATTGGGTACCCCACAATCTGGACGAGAGATCGAACTAGGATGCGTTTACGGTGCATCTACGAGACAACGGAACGCAAACAAAACACCCGAGAATGATGCTATCCGTGGAGATGCTGCGCGAGATCTCGTGGAGCGAGGGACGTTTGACGTCTCTCTCGGGGCAGGTAAAAAGGGAAAGGTGGAAAGACGCGACGCACATGCCAATTCGACCGCTAGTTTTTCGGAAACTGCATAGGAAGCGAGAGATGCTTATCCCGCGGAGCTTGGAAACGACCGGAATACTAATTGATCGATGGGGGTGCAGTTTTTGGAGGATTTCAACGGTCCCAGGGGGTACCGTTAGGTCTCGTCCGCCCACTCGTCACTCGAGGGTGAGGAAGATGCGCGAAATCGAAAATCGAGACGAGGGGATCCACATCATCCCCGAAATCCCATCGAGTCGGAGTTGCTTAATAAGCAAAATACATATGGATTGACCAATGGTTGCCATAAAGGACGACATGGCGTCAGAAGGCAGGTCCTTTTTAGGAAGTACGTGTCAGTAAACCGAATGCGAGAATCGTTTGCGCACGATTCTTTTATTTCTCGGCCTAACGCTTCCATGTGCGTTCGCGTCTTTGTGTGCTTGGTTTCTTCTCCCAATGTGGATTACGTGCACGTGCTACGACGACGCTACGTGACGCGATGCGTCTATGATATACGTACAGGCCGACCGAGGGAATCTAACGTTTTTTTAACGTGTCACCGGTAACGTTAACACGTTCCAGACGAAATGTTCCTTTTTAGAAACAGCTCCCGGCGGTACTGGCGCTCGGCTCTTGAGTGTAAATAAATAGACCGAGTCTATTACGCGGAGTGGCTGCAACCTGAACGGAGCGTGCACTCGACGCGTCGCGCGAAAGTGCGTCTCGAATTTTGCGACCGAGTCCGAAACTTCCATTTCCGAGCCTACGGCAACGGTGAAGTTTCCCTGCGCGTAGACGCGATGGTGCATCGTATCGGTTCGGAGAGACCGAAAGCGAGGATAAGCGAGAGTCGAACCTAGAGACCTCGAAGAGCCTACGATACTTAACGTAACAGTACGCCGGCAAGCAGAAATAATGAGTCTATTATACGGTCGTCCGTGCCGGCATCGACTGCACCACCACGCTGGTCCCGCTGTCGGCGCATCGCGTATGCACTGGCGTGTATAAATCCTGTTTCTTTCGTTCAACCTTATGTAAATTCATCGAACCACTCTCGTCCACTCTCGCTTTCCTTCTATCCCTTTGTCCCACATTTACAAATTTTTTCATAGCAGCGACATCTATTTACGAATCTACGGTTTTCGGAATTTTTTCAACGGTACGAGCCACAATTTTGGCGCAAAATTGTTTCTTTCCTCTCAAAACAGTGTCTTTGAATGGACTCGAGGGAAATTGGCAAGAAAACATGTATTTTCAGCGGGGCATCGAAAACGGAACGGTCTATGAATTACGAAAGAACCTGAATGTAAGGTAATTGAAGAATGAACGCAGACCGTCTCGTTCTCTCTCGCATCGTAGTGGATGCTATTTGCCTGCAAGCAAGGAAACGCACGCGAATGTATAGCGAGCAACGAATCATCTCCATTGTCCGCGGTGAAGCGTGCAGTAGGCCCGACTTTCCCTCGTTCACCCACGGTCACTGTTGCAATGATGTAAGGGGGACTACACTTCTACTTCTACTTCTACCGCTTCTTCTGCTTCTGCTTCTGCTTCTGCCGTTCGGTAATTGTTACCTACGCTATTACCGAGACCGATCCCCTCGCCGTTCTTCCTTTGTCTACCGTGTCGAAGGAACTAATCCTAATGGCACACATTTGATTTGCCTTGTCAATAAAATCATTTATTGCGCCGCAATAAAACCCACCACCATGGTTGTTACAAAACCCATCTCTCTCAAGGATACGGCTCCTATCCTCTTCTCCAGTGGTTTAATGACGACGGACGGCGTCTCCCTTTTTCTCGTTCCCGAGAGGCGTCATTTATCTTTCGATCGAGTTTCAAGTAATTACGCCTCGCTTTTCCACACCCCAAATCTTGCAAAACGCGAAATTTTAATTGCCGGTTTTCTAGCGCGAACGACCCGAGAGAAATCGTCGCTGGCGATGTCCCGCGGTACGTCCAAAGCGTGTAACGCGAAAATCCACAGGGATTATTATCCCCACGGCGACCCAAGGGTCTTGTGGCAACGCGTGCAACTGCAACAAAGATGCTATCGCGTCTGACGTAACAATGAGAAACTCCGTTAACCGTCGTCGCTTTCGTTTGCTGGTTGCGATCGAACGTCAGTTGCCGAGGTGTTTCTTCCGAAATGACAGCCCGCGTCTATTTCTCAAGACCCATTGGGACGTTTGGTATAAACGAGTATGATCGCCAAACACGAGGTTCGTGCGAAGCGCGGTACCTAAGAGTTTCCTCCATACCTGCTTAACTTTAGAGAACTTTTTGCTAGACGTTGGTTGCAGTGCGGCCAGAGACTTGGACATCGAATTTTGGCACTCACCTTCACCGTGGTACTGTCTCGACTGCAGCGGGACGACAGCGGGGGCGGCCGGTGGGATCGCAGTGGAAGCCGATCCCGCGGCTGCGGCGGCGACGACGTTGCTCGGAGGAGCTCCCGACGAGTTCGAAGTGGTCGAACTGGCTGGAGTGGCCGGACTTTTGTGTTCCGGTGTGGCCACCGGGTGGTTGGTCCCCTGGTATCCTAGAAAGTCCACCAAATCCGGTACACATCCCGTCTCGTACAAATTGGCTGGCATATTCTCCAGAGATGCCTTCTCTACATCGACGTCTGGAACAAACGCGCTATTTGTTTTACAGAAATTTCTCGGGGCGCGAAATATTTTTTTATCTTTCATTCTTTTCGTTACCCGGTTGCACGGAAACGAAAGTACGGCCGAGACTTGGGCCGTACTTCGGTTTCCAGGCGTTTTCTCGTTAGGAAGGTATTTCGTCACCGCTGGAATTAGCGAAAGAACAAGGATGCAGGAGTTTCTTCTCTCTATTTATTTTTTTTTTTACGACATAAGAGGAGTTTCCTAATATCCGCTGGTGGAATCGAAACGATTACCCACGCTATGTCACGTTTTTTGCACGCGTACGAATCCGCACACCGTTAAGTTCTATCGCAACGTCGGCTCTCTCAAGCGGGAGAAACGGACGATTCGGGTTCATTCAAGATTCTCCGCGGCTCTTTCGGGAGACTGCGATGAATGGGAATCGGCTGGAAACGAAAGTACCGCAAAATCTGTCTGTGATGGACCAGCGACGGCGAGACTGACCTTTGCCATACTTGCATCCGCGAGCCGACTCTTCTTGGACTCGCGATTGTCTCGATTTTTCGAGAATAGCGTCCGTGTTACCCGGCAAACACCGCCGAGGAAGTACGGACTTTTGCTTAACGGCAGTTAAATCATGGGTGAACCTCCGTTTCCCGTCTCGAGACGGTCTCGTTCTCTTTGCTTCCTCGTATCGGCAGAGACACGCTTTGCGCGTAAAATGGCTCGTCGCGTGGAAATCATAAAGAAACCGATCGTTGCGAATAGATTTCTTTGGTGTGAGAGGAAACACTTGACTTTGCGTAAAAGTGGATACACGCACGCACATGCGCAATTGCGATACGTTTTTTGTCGTTGACAAATTCATAAGGAAAAAAAAAAAATTCTAATTAATTTCAAAGCTTTTTCAATGATTTAATTTTCCCGGTCGTAAAAAAACCCAACAATGACCTACGCGTTCTTCGCATTCATTTACGATACCTTTAATCCCTTTTTAAATATATACACAAACACACAGGTACGCGCGTGGGTGCGTGTATGAACGAATCTCTTGTTCGTCGTGATGTGCAGCCTTAGATGTTGTAATATGAGTGGATTTTAGGTATACGCTATACTTGAAAACCACGTAAGTGGCTAAGGTAATAGCGGGTCCATTCTGGAAGCACAGGATATCCGGAGTTTCTATGGTGGCATGTTTTTTTTTATTATATTCTCTGTTCTCCTTCGATAAATAAAAACACGGCGATCGAAGTAAAAGCCTACCCTCGCATTACCCAGCGGTGGAATCGTCATTGTGAGCAGGGTACCTCGCCTTACCTTTTTTCCTTCTACCTGCCACGACATTGCAATTTTCATGGAAATTCGATACGCCGGGATATCTCTTCCTATATAGATATAACTGCACGGTTTTTCCTCTCTCGCGTAGAAACGCAAGTACCTACGGTGTCCCGCGGCAACGTTTCGAATTGGATCGGACTCGAACTCACCTTTTTGTAACATTTCTAGATGCTCCCAAAGAATATCTCCCATGAAAGCGGGAGCACGTGCCAGAAAGGATTCTTTGCCCATCGCGCAAATCTGCTTTCCAGTCATGTGTTGCCACGGTTGCATCGGTACACCCTCCAACGAGAATTCCCTGATGGCCCAATGCAGCCAGTGAGCCACAGCTGTTTCCGACCATTGCCTCGGATCTGTAAAGCATACAAACACACGTCTCGGAGTGAATCGCCGAGTCTTTGAAACATTCGTACGCGTCTTCCCGACGAAGACGGCAAGTTACGGCGAGAATCGGCGCCGATTTAAAAATCAAAGTATGGCACGGGTCTGGGATGCGACATTTAACCGCGGCATCGGATCGAAGAGGACAAGAACCTCGATCGATAATGACGATAAATAATGAATCCAGGAATAGCTTGGCAATTATACGGGAGGAGCGAAGGGAATGGCAGCTGTCAATTGTACGCTATTGAAATGCTTAGGGGGAAAAAGTAGCCGCAGTCGCGGAGGTAACTCGCATATATCGAGGCAGGCGAGTGTCGCTCGTTGGTATTATCATATAGGCCCCTGCAGCCATCTTTGGTAGAAGTAATACCGAGAAACATCGGAATGTCCCATTTGAGGTGCGCGCCCATATTTGCACGCGTGTCTTGCATTGTTTCGTCGTATCTCTTTGCGTAAAAGTACAGTACAGACGACAATGCAAACAGGAACTACGCAGGTTCTTCCCGAGGATTAGATGCTGCTTTTAGGAGACAATGTTTTCCCAAGTATTTCATCACCCGTTTCCATCGATGCCTCTCTTTCTGTCGTTTTTTATTATCGCTGGACAAACAACATTCCCCATACCTTTCCCATACTTCCTCGTCTCGTTCGCTCCGATCCCGATTTTCCCGGACTCGCCGCCATACCGCGGATTTTTGCTCTCGAATCTGGCCACGCGTGGATTTCTGACCCGATCCGTGCGTCTTTGTGAAACGTGGATCGGATGAAAGGAGCGTTTTGGGAAAAAGAGGAGGCTCGATTGTAAATGAAAGGAAGGAAAGAAAGAAAGAAAGAAAGAAAGACGAAATGTAGGAAAGGGAGGAACGTCGAAGCGTCTAACGGCACGATCAAAGCGACCGACCGATGTTTGAGGATCGCGCCGATGTTTGTCCAAGTTATTCCTTGTCAGCATTGTTAACAGACCTCTCTATACGCGAGTTTCGTCTCGCACTCTCCATTTCTCACTGCTCGTTTATGAGCTCATAATGTTATACTCATCGATCAACACGAGCGGCTACGTGTGCGTCGCTGAAAGGAGGATCATCTCGTTTGCGTTCCTTTCCTTCGTCGCTGCACACCGAGCCTGCAACTACTCTACCACGCCGAATTCAACGATACACCCGTGTATGGCTAAACTCATTTTTACGCGACCGATCGTAGAGGCACTCGAACCATCGTCTCCGGTAGCCGAGACGAGAGTACGGCAGAAACCGTTTTTTTTTTTCCTCCACGGTCCCATATGTTGCTCCGTTTTTCTCACCCACGTGGAAGAATCTTTTATTCAAGCCTCGTTCGTATTCGGACTCGGTACGGATACGGTGTATCTTTTTACGATACCGGGATTCGATTCGAACGATACTTGCATTTGCCGACTTCCATTTATCAGTGGCAGCAAAAATAAAACATAGATTGTACAGCAAAAGTGGATAATTGATAAGCGATGCGGCAAATCTGCCCAACTTGTCGGCTGTAGGGTCGAGAGTATGTCGAAAGTACTTTGTAAGTCCTGTGGGACGCCTTTGTTGGCATTCCACGAATGTTTACGTAACAACGATCTCGCGTTAAACGGCGTATCTGTGCTTCGGAGCAACAGGTGTGTGCGACAGGTACGGGTCTGTCTCTATCGGGTAAATAAACCGCCAGAGCGTTATTCCTAAACCAACTGAAAATCACTACAAGCGGACCCTTTTCTACGATTTCTCGAGAACTGTCCCGCACGTGGCACCTGCCAACCGACCAACCAACCAACCCTCGTATCTGTTCTCACCGCTTGCGTTAACCGCAGGCAGTTTCCGAGGTACTGCATTCTGGTCCCGATCTCGTTTAATCGATAAAACCGCAGTGGAAATGAGAAAGTATGGCAAACGTCAGCGACAGCTACCATATGAGTGAGAAAAAAATTGAGTACCAGGGATTCGTTTTCAAAACTAACGGAAATCTAGCCTTTACGAAAATATTTTGTAGAATTAAAAAAAAAGGACGAGGGTGGGACGTACACCTGCGAGGTTCCAAAATAGTTAATGACTCCAGAGATGGGGTAAATATGGCGAAAATAAAATGAAAAAACTTGAATGGGTTCCTTCTGGACTCGAGTCGCGGCAGTCTGGGATAAATCGTGGTCCTCGAGACTCGGATGACTCGAATGGCTCGTTGCTCGTGGTAGGAGCGGATAAATGCGCGTCGAAATAGGGTAGAATGTAAAAGAGGAGGATTTTGAAAGTCGACTCCAACTACGTGTGACAGCGAAGTCGGGACGGGTGACGGTTGGTCGAGCGGCCGATGGACACGGGTAAACAGCGTGGACGAAACAATCGTGGACGAAACAACGACGTAATCTCGGTGGAGTCGAGTAAAGAGCTGTGGGAGACAAGGGGGACATGGGGAGAGAAAAAAGAGAGACGAACGACGAGGTGCGTGCGTGCGTGCGATGTGCAGGAATCGTGAATGCGATGTTGATGGTTCTGATGGGGAGCCGATGCCACACATCCGGTATGCGCATTCAGAACCACGCGGGTGTGACGTTACTTCCGGTCTAGTTGCCCCGGGGTCTCTTCCACGTACCCTGCGAGCAGTCGGATCGCTTCGTCTGACCTCTCCTCGTGAACTTAGGTCGCGTTGCTCCACTTCGTTCTCTGGAATCCATCGTCCGGGTTCGACGTCGCCGAGGTACCGGCGACTTCGACCGGACGGGAAAGGAGAAAAGCGAGAGTCTCACCTTTCGTGATGTTCAGGCGCACTTGTTCCTTCTCCCAAGATGCGAATGAGGCTTTCAGAGCCTCGGTCATCTTCTTGTTGGTCCCAGGCGTTAACGGCGGTACTTGTGCCGGAATATCTGTAACAGAAAACGAGAGAATAGCCTTTACATCCACGTATCGGGTTGGAAATCAACGGATTCCGGAGCTCCAGGCTCTTGCCGTGCTCCAGCGCGCATTTTCTGGGTTCGAAAAACCGATAGGACGACACAAGCCGCCTAGATGTCGCTAGTCTCGGAGTCAACTAATTTTGTTTATATGTACAATTACGCGTAAATAATAAGTAATAAATGCACCCTCGGCTGCGAGACAAGTGCAGGCGCATGTGAGAAGGCAGGTTAATGGTACTTCTCACACGGTCGGAGTGGACGCGGAGCGTCAGGTGTCGCAGCGAGGGCAAAAGCGAGGGGCGCATATCCTAGATAGCATCGTCGTGAACGGAGGGGTGGGCAACTGCTGGGCAGGTGTATGTAGGAACTTTTGTGCACCTTATGGTACGTTCTTGAATTCACGACTTGGTCTTTCCCATATTTCTCTCTTTCTCTTTGCCTTTGTCTCCGTCTCCTCACTTGGACGCATTTCACACCCGTGCCAGGATCGGAGTCCACCTTCGAATCGATTATCGGAAGATTCTCGGAACCTTTCGGACTGTCGATTGTCTCATTCGGACACGCTGGAAGGTGTATCTGCATCGAAGGTTGAACAAGAAGCTATTCAGTATGTATGGCAAATCGTCTACGAAGCATCGGGACGCATGAGGAGTGGCTTCAAGAGCCACCGGCTTATACTCCTCGCTTTGCCGATTGAAAATCCCACGTGCCAATCGACGCCACCACCGGAATCTCAATTACCGCGACTCAAACTTAACCTTCTTTAAGCCGATGTTCGAGCACGTGACTATCGCCATGCTCTCCCCCTCGCGCCCCAAATTATTACCCCAGCCGAATCCGAACTTCGGGCCTCTCGGGGCCAACCGTCCAAATTCGTCGGGCCGAGTCTCCAAACGAACCGCTTCCAAATTGTCCCGACTTCAAAGATTCCGCTTCGCAACCGCGAGAATCTCGCCCGGACTTCAATGACAGATTTTAACGGTGCCCTTCCAAGTTAGGGGCATCGTTGGATGTAGAAAACGAATCGAGAGTTAGTTATTGGATCGGAATTTCGGTATGGACTCGGCAGACTGGTCATTTTAGTCATGGAAAATGGATCGAAGAGAGTCAGAGGCCGAAGAGACTGCTCCTAGTTTCCCATCGGACAGTTTCAAATTAGGAGATAATATCGAAAAAGAATGAGGTTTTTTTTTAGTCTATAAAGAATAGTTTGTATACGTTATTGCGTCTTGGAGTGAAATAAATCGAAAGTGTGAGCATATCGCGCTGAAAGAGCGTGGACGTCAAAACGCTTATTTCGAATCGACGAGAAAATGTAAATAGAAGACCCGTGGCCCAGGTGACACCCGACCCGACCTTTCTCGCTCTACATAAATTTCCATAGACTCCCGAGCGTTCTGCCCGTGTCTTGTGACTAATTATTCCGAAAGATGAATATTTCCCCTTTATCCGATAACCTTAATTGGCTTAAAAAACCCATTCGTATGCGACCCGAACCTTCTTATGGTCAACGAGTGAAAAAAGAAAAGAAAGCCCATGGGTTTAACGAACCCCGCGGAGATGACGAAAGTATGGCACGAGTCTCGATCGCTCGATACTCCCGAGTATCGAGAGATCCCTGATATCGGGGATGAAAGTATGGGGAGGGTCGGTCGGTCGGTCGGTCGGTCGGTCGAGTACCGATTTCGCCTCTGGTTTGGCAAAGGTTCGAAGCTCCGCCGAATAAGCAATCGAGACATGGCACGACGGACATTCGTTGGCAGTGCGAGTATCTGCCGTTGATAAGAAAGTACCGCCCTCCCAGCGAGAAATCACTTTGACGAACAATGGAAAACAGTTTAGTTAGCCCGATAACGAGTATCAGGAGGATAAGGATAACGACAATCGCGTTATTCATTAACGAGAATTCTGTGTCACAAATAAAGTTGCCTTTGCATGCTCGACGTATGGTGCCAGAGGCCTCTGCCTCTGCCTCTGCCGGACCTTCGCCATACTTTCGAAGGGGAAAGAAACGGACGGAGCTGAAATTCGGGGCCAAAGTCACGCGAGTAGGGTTTCCTCGTCGACTTTAATCCCAAAAATGAATTTATAAACGATACCGAAAGAAGACGAGCGTCTCCTTTTTTTTTCTTGTTTTTATGTGCCGTATATATATGTATAAAAAAGAGACTCTGTTTTTTCTCCTTAGTGGGGACACCTTGAAGACTTTAACGAACACGAGGCACGTGCTACGAACCTCTTAAGGTTTATCCCTCTTCCTCCGAAATATATGTACTCAGCAGCAGCCCAACAACAACTGTGGCAGCTGTCCTTACGAGTTCGGGGCCTATATATACATGCGCACATCCATCCATATACGCTTATACAGCCTTATTTCCAAAATTCATCATCCTCGTTAACATATGGCGGAGGTAAGGTCAAAAACGATCCCGATCTTTCCGTTTCTTCTTGACGATTTCGGAGACAATTTGGCTTCACGAGAGGGAGGACTTTGCTTTACTTTATTTAGTGCCTCCGAAGAAGCAATTATTTCCATGTACCGTCACCTGGACAGAATTCGAAGCAGCCCGATTAGTTTCGTCATCTGGATACCAAAGTATGGCGACAATCTGGCGCGTAATGCCTAATCGTTACATCGCCATACCCTCCATTCTACCGCGGATTTTCCGCACAGAAAAGTTAGTATGGCAACGGTCTGGGTGAAAATTCGCCGGGTACGGTACTTTGTCGATTCCAGCTGAATTTGGAAACTTTCCAGGATTCTAATTCCAGGCTTCTCCATGCCACGACTCCGTTCCAACGATATCTGTAGGAAACGCTCGAACGAGGGAGCGAGCGAACGAACGAACGAACGTGTACGAGCGACCGACTGGTACGTTTCGTACACCTGTTGCTTTTGCGAATAACTGCATTTCGTGTTCTCCTTCGACCCTTCTCTGCACGAAGGTATAGATTCGCGTCGCACCTAAACGAAAGTGCCGTTTATACTCGCGTAGCGAGACTGTTCCCATACTTTCGTTTCCGCGAGGAGCGAATGTCTCGAGACCCTAGACTGCCTGGCGGGAAAGATAATATGGCAAAAGTCCGAACACGGTGTTCAATGGTTGTTGGAAAAAAAAAATAAATAAATAATTGCCATAATTTCTACATACATCAAATTCGTCCAAAGTTTTCCGAATGAAGACCCAAGAGCGTGAATTCGAAAGCGGTGTAAAATGAGACGAGGTGAGATGAAACGAAGAGAATGAATGAACGAAACGTATGAATGGTTCGAGTTCCTCCGAAGAGAATCTGTGACCGATAAAGCGAGCGACTCGTACCCTTGGAAGTACATATACCCATGCGGCACATAAATACACCATAAACTAGGCAGGGGAGGCCAAGTCGAGTGATTCTAAATTTAAACTTAGCTTATTTCGGTAGGCGCAAATCGTCGAGGACGAAAGAACGAGCTTCCAGTGGCGCGGATTTGCGCCCCGGCACGCGAATATTGTATCTTTCAACGAATTATACCGAATCAGAAATAGTCGCGCCAACCAGCATCCATAGCACGGCAGAAATCTCGCCGAGAGAGAGAGAGAGAGAGAGAGAGAGAGAATGAGAAACGGACGTTTCGCAACCGATCCTCCCACCGTGCCTCATTTCCAGCAATTGTCGTTGAAACCGCGTCGATTCTATTTACCCACAAGTCCGCGACACGTATTTCCCATACTTTCGATCTTCCGAATCCATTGCTATCGTTTGGTGGCAAAAAAAAGTACCTAAGCACGCCGAGAGTCTCGCGCTGGAGATCTTTCTTTCGGCGGGTCCTCGGCCTAAACAAATGGAAGGCAAAGTCTGGGGAAACGATGGAAAATGTCAAACTACAGTGAAATCTGCGGCAGACCTTCGCCATACCTGTTTATTTAAAGATAAACGGCTGAACGACACATGTTTCTGGCGGGAAGGATCGCTTATCTGGGAAAGCTCGGTCCTCGAGGGACCGGAGGATCTTGATTAGCGGCAGCAACCGTGGCACGAAGAAAAGCCCTGGTCTGGCAGTGGGATAGTCGGAACATCTTGTTGGTCGTTGGTGCGTTGTCGAACGCTGATTATGAAGAAAACCGCGTGTTTTACCGAGATACGAGCATAGCGAGTGTGTCGGATGATAATAACAACAAAACGAACTTCCTGAGTCGCAATCCGTAAGATTGGGCACACCAACGATATCGCGCAAGGGGAGAAGAACGCCTCGGTTGCGTTATACGTGTGTTTGTATGCGTACGAGTCGACACTTTGTTCCTACTAATTATTCTATCAGCTTTGACCGACCGACCGACCGACCGACCGACCGACCGACCGACCAACTTCATTCCAGTCTCCCGCCAGCCCCAGCCCGGCACGCGGATAAGCCCTTCCAATTCGGCAACCTCGTTTATTGGAATCTCGTTGACGGATTTTGCCCAAAAGATTCCCATGGTTGCGTTGTCCCGATATGCGTACGCACGGTACGCGTTCCAGTTGTGGAACTTGAAGCGTCACGACGAGTGGTCGAACCAGACTTTAAATACGCACGGATGGGAACGGGTAGAGAAGCGAACGCGGTCGTAAGGCGGCGGGCTCGCGCCCCGAAGATCCGTGGTTCGAGCCCCGGTAGAGATAGATTCTTATTGTTTTTTCATCATTACGTATTATCACAAAAACGTCCACAGCCCTGCGAAACGGTATCGATTTGTGACGATATATAAATATTTTAATGTGCCAATCGCGATAACACGTTTGCGAGGCATCGCCACGTGATGGGAGAGCCTTCCCCGAGGAACAAAAGACACCGTTTCTGTCCAGAGATGACATGCACGCGCGGATAAATATGTCGCGTAAATACAAATGTATAAATAAATACATAAAGGTTGATGGAAACGGACGAAAGTGGCTAGCTATGAATGGGTAAACTATTGTACAAAAATACGCGAGTCGACGGGAAAGCTTGCCCAACGACATGGTATTGATCGTCCATCCGGTACGTGTATGAAAATGATGAAAGAAGTTCAGAAATAGCTATGGGGTCACGACGAGCGACTTGTTTTCCATGATTAATCGCGACAATCGAACTTTCGATATGACTGACTGCTTTCGATGTACATCGCCTAAGCCAATAATAGAGAAGATTACATCGAGTAATCGATGCCACATTGTTCGACGCTCCAATCTGCATGGTATTACTGTCGATTCCGTTGCATTAATAAATAAGCGCATGGGCGGACCCACGCACAAACGACGCCAGATCTTTGCCATACTTTCGACTTCCGCGCCGTTCCCGCGCTCGAGGTGGTCCGTGTTTCGGGTCCGGGGTCGTTTTTCGCGTACCCGTCCGCTTTGACGATTCCTTCCCCGATAGTAAATTTCCCTCAAAGACGATACTCCCTTTGTCGTTGCCCGTCAGCCATAAATTTCGAGGAGCGATTGAAGCGTCCGACAAAATACTTAAATACTTCAAAAGATCTTTCTTGGACGGCGTCGATCTTCCGAAATCATCCGCCAAATCTATTTGGGGAATCCACTCTATTTTGCAAATAAGAATTATAGCCCGAGTGAAAACGACGTACGATCGAGTCGAAGTATGCCGTAAATCTACGCGACGTTCCCAAAAATCCCATTTCCCGAGACGGTGGGAATCCGAGTATGGCGAGAGTCCGAGCGCCTCGAGACACTTCGAATCGTTAGCATCGGCTTTGAAAAATCCCGAGGCTGAGTCCGCGGTGCACCGGAGTACGACTAACCCACTTTTAGTGGCATTAAGATAAAATATCAAATGATAGTTTAAGCGTGTCAATTTAGTAATTTGGTAAGTGTGTGTTTATTCGCGCGTATATTCCTATGGTCACGCATGTGGAAGCTCATGGGAAACATCGCGAAGCTGATTACGTCGGGTAAAAGTCGAAACTCGAGAAAGTACCGTCCTCCTCCAGACTATCCCCATACTACTGGGTCCCGAAACTCTCCTTCCGCTAGATATTCGATTTATGGGTTCTTTGTTGCGAAAGGCTCGAACTTTGACCACTTCCTTGGCGATCATGATGGGGGAGAACAGCAACAACAACAACAACAGGAACAATAACGTCAACAACTACAACGACGACGTCCCTTCCACCGGTACCGTGGTTCCCTCTCGGAGAAACGCACACCGTAGCGGGGATCCGGCAGTTAGGTCGAACGATCCGCGACATTTCACTACGTCGCGAGTGTCACACGCATGGGAATGACACCCGAGAATGTGCATTCCCAATGACGAACTCGAAAAAGCGTGAAACTAGCATTTATCCGTGTCTCTCTTTCTCTCTCTCTCTCTCTCTCTCTCTCTGGAAGGTAACCGGAAACCCTACCTCTGGGCCTGCCGAAGGACTTCATGGCCTTGATTCCCATTCCGGTGTGAGCTTCGGCGGCGCAGTCGACGTACATGAGTGCTCGGCTTCCAGCAAAAGAGTACTCCAGTTAGCGTAACATTTGGCACAACGAGTTACCGTGATGCACATTCGCACTGTCGTTGACACTGACCGACCGGTCTTTCTCCCTCGGTTGACGAGAAAGAGGATGACGGTATCGAGGGGTCTCGAGCGCACCGAGGGGGTGCCGCGGCAAGGATTTATCCCATGTTTGGACGAGGACGCGTCGTTCGACGAACGTTATCGGTGTCGCCGGGCCATGTGCTCTTTTTTGTTATCGACCCGACCCGACCCGACCCGCGGACACCGACTGACTCCACTTTTCGGGCTTTCCCGCCGAGGTAAGTCAGCACCGGAGATCACTGGAAGCGAGATATGGATCTGGATGGATCCGAATGGACCCAGGATTCAGGGTTTAGATACCGGAGACGCGATTAGACGGCGCTAGGATGAGCCAACGACTCCCTTCGCAACTCAAGTCGACTAAAATACCAGTGACGGGTGTTTCAGGGCAGAGCTGGCTCTCGCGAGAGGGGAACCTGGCTGGCTCGGCTTATTATAGGGGGAGTGTGCCAGCGGCAGCAGCGAGAAGAGGACGAAGGGAATGCATGCGTTCGAAGGCATGCGATCCGAAGAGAGATGGTAGTAGAAGCCACTTGGCTCGCGTCTCTCGTATGAGCGAGCGAGCCCCCACCTTGGACGGTCGGTTTCAGGGCCTCACTTCTCAGTTGCTTTTATGAATGAACGAACGAACGAACGAACGAACGAACGAACGAAAGAACGACAGAACCTTCTCTCGACGACGGCGCATACTCCGAAAGAAGCGATGCAGGAGAGTACCCACTGAACCAAAGGCTCTCGCGGAGATACGCGCACGTACGATGCTCCACGATGCTACACCCGGGGCTTCCGTCTTCTCCATTCGGACCTTCGTTCTCTCCCTGAACTCTCCGCCAGTTTCCAGTCACGTTCATTCATGCTTGCTGCAGCTACTGCTCCTGCTGCTGATGCTGCTGCTGCTTCGTCTCTTCGGGCTTTACGGGCTATCCGCTCACTCTTTCGCAGGAAGATGTGCTGCCTTCAATTGTCACTTTTAGCCCGAAAATTTCCTTTTCAGGAACATTGGGCGATTGTTGGTCCCTCCATTTCCACGTAATGAAAATAATTTTAGAAAAACAGTATGGCGAAGATCCATCGCGGATGCAATTTCGGACGCGATGCATTTCGCGGATGCAAAAAGCGTCTAAATAAAAATCGCTAACGCTAGATCGAGATGCAACAATAATAGAACCCGAGGGAGAGGAGGAACGGATCCATATGGAGTCGCGGAATACTTGATGAGGAAGAGTGCGATATAACCATCGGAAAGTAAATGAGTTCGATCGGGTCTTTTGAATAATTTCATTCATTCATACTGTCTGACTTATAAATAGAGAATTCACTGCGGCTACGTGATTGGAAAGTGGCGTTTCCGCGGTCCAGGAACGGTAGCGAAACTCGGTCAACAAAGAATCAATTACGTAAGACTGGAAAGGCAGTGTGAATGAGAGAGAAAGAGACGAGTATATGTGTACGTTCACCATTCAGAAAATGGATAGCGACTGTTTACGAAGAATTATCATTTCCTCTCAGAAGGAGCATTTTTCTCGTTCCTTCGGAACGACGAAAAAGAGCAATTGGCTAGGATCGGATCGGATCGGATCGGATCGGATGGAATCGGGTCGAGTCTGCTCTTGCTACCGGTAGCGATATTAACGAGTACGTTTACACGCATTACCACTACCGGGGCTGTTAATGTCACTATTGCCACTGCTATTTACAAGATACGTGATGGTGATCGTAAAGGACTTGGAGAGAAAGACGTGATTACGCCGGGCACTTCCGGTTCTACCATCCACTCCATTCATGAGTCGCCCCTCCGTCGAGATTCATCGGAGAAAACTTTTACTCCGGCCACGCTGGAGTGGACGGTGCATGTGAACCATGTAATTACGGGTCCTTCCCTTCCTTCCTTTCTTTCTTTCTTTCTTTGACTCACTTTGTGGATTTATCAAAGTGGATCGAAAAGACGCGTCGATTTCAGCCATAGCGGATTTTACGCCCTCGTGGGGGCATTTATCGCCAAAGTATGGCAATGGTCCGATTCGTCAAGGATAAGTAGTAGCTTGGCACACTTCCGTGGAATGTCGTACTCGGGGCATGGAGGTCGTTGCGACCCCTAATGACAAAAACTGCATATTTAATAATTCAACTTGATTTTTCTTGCTGGAGTTTCCGAAAAATAGACTTTTTAAAAATATATAGATACAAATACGGACAAAAAAATTAGGTGAAGTTGATTAAAAAAATTAAATTAACGAAACATAGTCGTCGGGAGCATATGACCCCTGTGTGCCGAGTAAGGGTTGATAATGAAATTAAAGTTGACTACCCTTGGCTGACTATCGCCATACTGGGATTTCCATCGAAGTTGAGGTGCCAAGTTTCCAGCTGTCTCGTTTTTACGAATAAAAGTGGCTCCGCTCTTAAAACGGAACGTGAGAATTTCATCTTGTACCTTTTTCTCCTGGAAACGGCTATCGAGAGAAATATACTATAGACATATATCGTACACATATGCATATACATATATATGATAATGCGTAGTGTAACGAAACCATGTTGCCACTGATTGTGACTCGATTTCTGTTTCGTCTCACTTCGATGTGTGTATACGCACTACCGGACACCGGTAGAAGTCAATTAAAAAAAACTTGTAGAATTTAAAGCGTGTAGGATTCGTGTAAGAGTTCATTAAAAAGTTATAATCATTTATGTCGAGATAACAGCATTTTTTTTCTTGGCCCTTTTTCCCTATTATCGAGTTACATGTTCATTCCGTACGACTCCGGCTACTGGAATTCATTCGGACCCGCCTTGGCTGCGCTTCGAATTAAAAAGATAATAGATTTTCGTACAAAAGTCAATGATTAACTTTTACAATTTTTCTGTCTTTTTTTTTTAAATTTTTTTGATCGAAAAGAAAAATACTTTAGATTCGAATTATCCACTCCGAGAGTAATAACTATTTTTTGTAAACAAATTTTTACAAAATAATTAATTTCTTCGAAAATATTCGTTGGAGCTCTCGAGTATGGCGGGAGTCCGACGTGGATCGCGAAATCTGACTTTCGTCGTACTTTCCGACCCCGTTCCCCCGATGAAAAAGGACAGCGTAGTTTATCGGCGACAAGCGAGGATGCATTTTTCACGCGCGCAGTAACCGCGGTACCGTCGAATGGTACACGCGCACTCGCATGGACATTAAATACATGTCCGCTAGAAATTGATAGTCCCATTTGGAATTGATCTCGCTTCCAGACGGTGCATCGGTAGCATCCGTTTATACGTATAGGTATTTCATTAATGGAATTTCACGATTCATTAGCGAACGGCTCCCGTGATATTTGCAACCACGAGGTGACTACTCCGGATCCGTTCATCCCGTTTTTTTTATTTTCGCCCGACATTTGAAATGCAAAGACCGCTTGTACCCATTACTCCGGGTGCAATAAAACATACGGAATCTTTCTCTCCGCGCTGTTTTATTGATTACATCGATAACCGAGACGCGGGGTAAATTTGAAAGATGAACGGATATTTCTAACGCTGGATGCGTTATTAATTTTGAGGAGAGACGAGGAAGGAAGTTATATCGGATAATACAGGTCATACACCTACAGACTCCGAGAGGGGGAAGAAAAATAGATGCTGCAGAAGAAGAAGAAGAAGAAGAAGATGGGGAGGATGAGGAGGATGAGGAGGATGAGGACGAGGATGAGGATGAGGAGTTATCCGAAGCCCGAGGAAGGGATATATAGGTGTTCCGCCGAAGGCTGAGCAGGTTTTTGCTCGAGATCGTTCCTCCTTTTTTTCTTCCTCTCCTTATGGCATTTATTATAACTAGGAAGCTGGATGTACTTCTCGAAGCTGTGCCTGATAATGTCTTTCAGTTCTATCTGAGTATGTTGTATATATCAAAGAGAGAAAGAGAAAGAGAAAGAGAAGCAGAAGAGAGGCAGGGGGATGGAGAGCGTGAGAAACACGTTAACGTACATGTGAGGCAGAAGGTAGAAGGCGAAAAGAGTAAGAGAAGTCATTTCAGGACAACGTCACTTCCTTCACCTCGAGCATCGTCAGAGTTTCGTTCGGTTCGGATCGGTTTGGTTCTATTTGCTTTGCTTTGCTTTGGTTTCCTTCGTCCCGTTGGCTCGGTTCGGGTTGGCTCGGCTCCGCTTGGCTTTACTTTGCTTTGCTTTGCTTTGCCTCTCTCACCTGTTATACGGTCACTTGACTTCCGTTAACCCCCCTTCGGATCAGTTTGCTAATGCTTCCGGTCTCTTTTTTATCATTCGAATCTCGACCAGCGCTCAGATATACCATACAACTTCCTTGATCTTTCATCGGTTACGATATGGGGAAACAAGGGGGGGGGGGGGGGGGGGTCTTACATTGATTAAATATTGAAATTAATCCAAGAAACGATTAATCCAACGACTGGTTATTATAATTAGGAACTTCATCGCACAAAATTGGGAATTATCTATATTTACTCTATATTATTAGTAGTAGTAGTAGTAGTAGCGGCAATAGAAGTAGTGGTAGTAGTCATTATATTACAATTATTATTAAATATATGAAATTTTGTGACGACTCTTGAAAAAATTGCGAGGATCTTGCAAGATCAGCGGCAGACCATTGCCATACTCATCCAATGTACGGATGGAAAAAGTGTTACTGGAAGAATGAAAGTCCATTACGAGGTGGTTTTTTGTAGAGTCAGACTCGTACGGTACGGAAAAGAAGAAGAAAAAAATGCCAGCAATAATTACATGCAAGAAAGATAACCGATAAAGTCAATCAATCACGTACAATTTGTCAATATTAAATGACTCGTAATTAATAGTCGGATTGATCATTAATTAACCGTGACATTTATCGGTAGGTATATGACATTTCTCAATATTCCCAGTCTCCCAGATGGAGCCAATGCACCGACAGACGGACACTCGCGAGGTGGACACCTCGCTCGCGAATTATTCCTCGGCGATTGATAATAATTCGCAGCTCTCTCTCCGTGCGATCAAACCCCACGCGGGAGCATCTTCCGCGTCTTGAGAAATTCACTTTTCGATTGATACGTAACTTGATATCGTTTAATAATTGTTGTCTTTCGTATACGCGCCTGGAAGTATGTTTCCCTTTTCACCAAACGTCCAATTTTGAGACTCTCATTTTTTTTTTAGGAAGATCAAGGCATTCCCTAAATATGTAACTTTTGAGTATTTTGAAAAAGAAAAATTTAACGCGAGGAATTTAATTATAATTTACATATAATGTCCAGTAATGAAATTCCTGATATTCGAAGAGAAATGGCAATTTTTTAACCAATTTCCGAAAAATGTCCATTCTCGAAACTTCAATTTTGTCCCATTTTTTTCTGAGGGAAAACAAAAATTCATTAGAAATTAATTCTATACATTGATATATTTTATTTCCATTTTGCTACCGCCTCAAAGAATTCTACTACCGCATTTTCGAATAAGAAAAATTTCCCTAGAATACCGCGATGAGCAACTAAATTCTACTAGGAACGTACTACTTCATAATTATACTCCTTTGATGGCTCGGCCATTAATTTCTCACGCGATGGCTGAAACTTCTTGGCCGAACGGTGGCTCGATTATAATGAAACCACCTCGAATTCGCATACGCATACACACACGCATACCCGTGTACGCATACGCGTGTCCTCCCGATATACACGTACGAGGTAAGTTGCTTCGAGTGTGGTACTTCAAAAGCCAGGAGATCTTTAGAAGTATTTGAACCGTGGGTCAAACCAGTCGAGAGCCTTAGCTCCCACGAATGTTGTATGGACGACAGGTGTCGCGTCAAAAAGGAGCTCGATATATAGAAATCCCCGATCCTCCCGCGATAAACGTTCGACAAATAACAATCATAATGATACTTCGCCCGTAAACCCTTTTTTTTTAAATCCCCGAAATTTCTCAATGATAGGAAAAAAAAGTTTTCAGGTTTGTCAATGAAATAATCTCCAATCGGCCGATAACTGTAAAACCTCCTCGGGTCTGGCACAAGCAAGTATGACAAATATATTAATTCCGTAGCAAAAAGCAAGGAAGAATCGCGGTAGCGGTTGGTAGCTTCGCGGCAACTCGTTTTCAGGTTTGACTCGTTATCAGAAATGCGGTAAACGCAACACCCGATGCGACGACGACTCAAACCCGTGCCCATCCGTCTTCTGGATAAGCTCGAAGAAAAAGGACTTTAATTGCGATAATTAATTCGATCGCTCGATACAACCGATACCGGTAATTCAATTACCTTCCCCCGGAATCGACACCATGAATAACACGATGGTCTTTGCGAATAGAACGCACGGTGTTCCGGTTTTTACCCTGGAAATGAGCAACCTTCCGTCGGTATCGCAGGAATTTCGGTACTCGACCCGCTTCCGAGACGAATGTCGCCCATAACTAAGAATAGAATGATTTCGAAACGACAAAAGGGACGTACGTGTGTTGTTGTCGCGTTGTTATTGGTTGTGGATGTGCGTGTATACTTGTTGGGCTTTGTTTGATGGAAAGGACAAACGTTGTGTTTTGACTCTTTCATTTACGTTAGACGCCATGGTAACTTAACTATTCTCGTTCCGATGTCATGGAAATCATTCGTATGCGAGATACTGGCCATGAAAGGCTGCCAAAGACGAAAAAGAAGACTCTTCTTGCGAGTCTCATTCATTCACTGGCTTACTTTGTACTCCAGTACACTGGTGTTAGACAACTGCTCTCTTCCGGTCCTCGTGTAACTTCTACGTCTCTACGTGTTTCTCATATTTTCATTAGGTAAGACATACTTATACCAACCAACTAACGTTCTTCTTCTTTTTTTCCCTCGCTTTATCTATCTTTTTCAGCGCCTCACCGTGTGCGTGTGTATAGAAGTGTGTGGAATATGAACCTCGACTTCATGAAAATGAAATCCTTACCTACTGCGTTCATCAATGAATCGCAATGGTTCATTCAAATGATTTCTTTGCGATCTTTTCTTGAAGCAAATACGTACAAATTTTGTGGAATAGAAATCTTGAAATTCGAAATTTTAGAATCAACTGTTTTTTTAACAATTTTATTTGAAATCATATTTTTCGGAATGGAAATTTTTAAATTTGCAATTTAGGACAAGACAATTTTCGGGCGATTTCTTTGCGATGTTTTCTTGAAGCAAATACGTACAAATTTTGTGGAATTGAAATTTTGAAATTCGAAATTTTAGAATCAACTGTTTTTTTTTAGCGATTTTATTTGAAATCATTATTTTTCGGAATGGAAATTTTGAAAATCGCAATTTTGGACAAGACAATTTTCGGGATTGGACAAAAGTTCTCTACAGCCTTGGCAGTAGTGAGATATCCAACCGTTGCGATTGTGTGCGTGGATATGGCCAAGCCGTGTACTCGTGAGCGATGATGATTTAGATGCAAAGAGGACTAGGACTCGGACTCGGACTCGGACTTAGCGGGAAAAGAGCATAAACGGTCGAAGGACTTTGGAAGAAAGAAGAAACGATGGGTGGATGGATGGATGGAAGAAAGAAAGGAAGAACCGCACACAGACGTAGAAAAATGACGAAGTCGGGTCGAGGAGGAGTACTCGGAGGGAGTTCGCAGAGTTCTGGCTGGCTGAACACACGTCCGGTCATTAACGGAGCTTATCTACATGAGCACACCTCAAACGTACCCAACCTGGAGCTCCCAGAACGTATTGTACTCATGTGTAAAGTCCCTCTGGTACCGGTACAACACTCGAGAAAGTTTTTACCTTTCAAGCATATTAGATACTCAAGTTTAGATTACTCAACGCTGCCACTATGCCAGCCCAGGCCAGCCTGTGTCTATAGAATGTATGATAAAAATGAAATCCGAACGCGAGACACATGCGTACATCCCGACACATACATACATATATATGTATATACATACGCGTACACATATATAATTACATTTATTTATTTATTTAATAAACATTGGGATCTACTTTATGAGATTATCATTATCCATTTCTTTAAACAACATTTTTCGAAATTAATGCCCAAGAATCTTCAGTATCCCAACGAAAAAAAAATTTTTTGGTTTTATACTTTTTTTTTTAAATTTTATAATAATTTCCCTAAAAATCTTAGTCACAATCCTAAATCAACGGATCAAGTAATAAATACTCCATTTGATCGAAATCCAAGTAAAATCTCCCACAGATTTCCGCCATATTTGTATTCCCGGGCTGGTTGCTTCGAGTTTGTGCAAAAGTTCGTTAAAACAATAAGAAGAAGACGAACAAGAATACGTTGAATCACGGCAAGTGGTGGTAGGGTTTTATTCAGGGGCACAGAGGTCACGCTGAAAGGTAGGGGCAAAAAGTGGAAGCACGCTTCGGTGCCCTCCTACGAGCCCACACAAATTCACGCACACAGGCGCGCTTAAACCCACATAAATATACACGCGCGCGTGTGTCGAGGGTCCTGCCTTCGTTTATTACAGGTACGTATAGGAACACACAAAGAAGAGAGGACCCTCAATATTGTGATACGCGAGTCTCTGTGTGCGCGTGTACGCGCAAGACTCACATTCTGACATCATGCGTTCCATTTTTGCCGCTGGAAAGGCCATTTTTTTTCTTAACAATTTTTTCTAAATTCTCTTACTTCTACATCCGAAAGTTGCTGTTGCGGGAATGCATTTTTTCGAAACTTATTAAATAAAATGAATTTTGCAATTTTCGAATTTATAATTTGCCGAGGCTGGAGGAGAAATTCTAAGCTTTCAAATAAGACTGTTTATATACGTATGTATATTTGTGTCTACGTGTATGTGTGTAAAAAGGCAAAGGCGTTGAACCTACTGCTGCTGCGACGACTGCTACTTATTTACTATCAGAAGCTCGTACATTTTTTGCATCCCTAATGAGGCATTCGTACTTGCTATTACTGTGCTCCTATGGCGATAAGAATAAAAGCGCGATAATGGGATAAACAAAAGTGAGCCCAGCAGTGGAAATACGAGTTTGAGGTGTATCGCGCGATGTGCCGAGAGGACGGGGAATCTATCTACCATTTGTCGCCGATGAAAGAGATACATGAAACGCGTGAATAATTGATCTGTAAATAACGCTGAAGCCTCGTGTGGAGATTCCAGGGGAATCTCGATGATCGATTGCACAGGAAATGACCGCCTGTCTATTCAGGACAAAGTGTATTAAGGTCACCCTCCGCTCCGCATCGACAACAATAAACATCGGCTTAATAATGGATTCCTATAGCCTGGCCTGGCCTGGCCTGGCCTGGCCTGGCCTGGCCTGGCCTGGCCTGGCCTGGCCTGACTTACCCCGTCGAAATGCCCATTCCACGATTATTCCTATTATTCTTATCGAATTTTCATTTGCAACTTATTTTCCATATCATTTCTTCATTTTATTAATATCTTGCCCCCCGGTTCGATCCACAATTTTTTCGAATCATCGAGTAGATTTTATTTTTAAGCATCTTCCAATTTTACTACGGATTTTTCGAATACCAAATTTAACTTTGAATTGAAAATATTATTATTATCATTATTACAAGTAGAAATATGATTTTTCGAATTGTGCGATTTTGGTATCAGTGAAAAATTGAAGATCGAGCGATCTTAGGAAGCCAAAGGGCTCGAAAGAGGGATCCTAAAAAAAAAAGTGACGTGAGAATCCTTTGTTGCAGTTTTTAGTGTAGAGCGTACGTATAAGCAGGGTCGGTCGGGTAGTAAGTTTATGCCATCAGAAGCAACGGCGGCGTGAGAGTGAGTGCATACGAGCTCTCACGATGCCGCTGCATTGTATACGTGTGCGATATCCATCTACATTATTTACCTATCTACCCTCCTCCCGTCCATTTACATTGTTTGACATTGTAGTCGAGTGCACTGCGAAATTCTAGCGAACACCATTAGGTTGTATCGGGGCAGTGTCCCAAAAAACCTCGTTCACGAATTTCCACGGAATGGTTCTCTTTCGACACGCGCGAGATGCGATTTTGAAAAATTCGTAACTTTGGAATCGAAAATTCAAGAAACCTCAGAAAAATATTAATTGGAAGCTCGAGATTTCTACTTGAATCCCCGCAAATTTGAAATTCTCGAAAACATTTCTTCGCGCGTGAGAAATTTTTCAGACGAAGGTGATTTTTCACGATTTTACCGAAAAATTCGTAACTGGTTCGAAAAATTCCAAAAATCTTTCGGTAAATTTTATTTGAAAGTATGGAATCTTTACTTGAATCTCTGAAAATAGTCGTCTCGCAATTTTCTCTCGAAATATTCATTTCTTCGAGATTCGACACTGGGAAATTCGTAGCTTCGGGAAAGTCTAGAAATTCGACGTTTCCCCGAAAGACGCATCGGTGTCTCGTCCTTTGTGACTCTCATCCGAGGGTAATTTCGAACCGTGAACAATCATGACCCACATAAACTCTCAAACGAACGATGGCGGCGGTAGCGGGGAAATGAACTGCGACAATTGTCTTTGAAAAAGCGAGCGAGCGAGCGAGCGAGCGAGCGAGTCATTATCCGTCTGATCCTGCATGGAATAAGTTGCAAGCCGATAATCCCTTATATGGGTGGTGCGTCAATAAGCGTCGTCGACGAAACAGGGTGAAAATAGTATGGGGGAAGTAGCTAATGATAGCCTGCGGTTAAAGATTAGCACTGTCGGTGCCGATATCTCTTTGTCCCTTGCAACAGCCGTCTGAAGTCTACCGTCTATCTCCAAAGGCTTTATTTGCAGTCGATTTAATTACAAGTTCGAGAATTTCCAAGAGGAGTCGCTTTATTTCAAAGCACATATTCCCTCGGAAGCTGCAAATAACGTCACGGTGCGAGGACAGGGTTGTCCCACAACTCCGACTGACTCTTGCCATACTCCCGGCTTCTCGAAGCTGGTATTTTTTCAAAATTTTATTTCTTGGGAATTTTTCAAAACGAAATTTATTTTTCATCTATTTTTTCGAAATCTAACCTCAAAAATTCGTAATTTTAGGATCGAACATTTTTGAAGTTTCTAAAAAATTTTAATCCAAGGGTTTATACCTACACTTTCGAGTTCAACTAGAAAAAGTTTTTTACCGGCCAAGTGAAACGGATTATTATTATTATGAAATTTTTTTTGCGAAATATAAATTGAAGCTCGTGACTGTTGAAGTTCATCGGCTAATAAGCATTCACGAGCGAGCATCGGCGCACCGAATGCACCCCGTGCGCTCTTTTTTGTCTTTCCATCTTTTTGTTTCAATTCCTTTTTCGTAGGAAGATTCAATACCGTTGATAATTGCCATAAAAGAAGTGGAGGAAGGAGATGAGAAGGGAGGGAAGAGGAGCATCCGATGCTTCCAGACAAAGTAACAAAGTTCATCAAGGAATAATAAGGAGGCAATCCAATTGCCTGCGGTACACTTAACACGCGAAGCCATTAATTAATCCATTAGTAGTAGTACTATAAGCTACATCCAATTTCGCACCGGTGAGTTCGTGTGGCTTTATATTATAAATTGCAAAAAAATATCCAAAAAGGAAGATTAAAACGAGAGGAGCGAGGGAATGAACCCTATACCTTACCCTACCCTACCCTACTCAGCCCTACCCTTCCCTCCACGCGAGTCGAGCGGGCTGTGAAACATCGCGTGGCTCGAGTCGAAACGAGGCGAAGGCACCTGTTGCTGACGCGATCTTACCTTTTGCCGCTTGTCTTTCCATACAAAATTCTGATGATATTTACGAAGAAAACAAAATTTGGTAAAACAAGCTGTCCCCAACGTAAATCAAAACTCTTGGACTTCTGGCATACTTCGGTTTCTAGTCGGGATGGTCCTACAATCCTTGCCATTTTTGGATATTTTTTTTATTGACATTATTCGCCACAAAGGCCCTAGCAGCTGAGGATTTTTTTTTCTCATAATTAAAAAAACCTTTTCCCACTTGTGTTAGGCCCCTACCCCCAAACACGCCCTTTTAAAGCCCCTTTCTGTTATTTTGAGCATTTTGTCGATATCTTGGCGAATTTTTGATCTTTTAATATCGGGTTTGCGAGAAAATGAAAGACACAATTAAAACCCACGAGTATGAATTTTTTCAAAATTTGTTGGCGCGAAATTCAATTTTTTTTTCAGCGTTCGAAATATTCAAATTGCTATATTTTAAATATTACGATAGACGATGTCTTGGAAAAAATATATATTCTATATTTTGTGTCAAATTACTAGAAAAAAAATTTGTTTCCGATTTTTAAAATTGGTACGCAGTGGTTAAAAAAATTAAAAACCCGTTTCTTCCCTATTTTTCGGTATTTTTACTCATTGTATGGCATGAAAGGTTTGTCGCCTAAAAAGGTTTGTATTGGTCTATTTTATATTTTGTTCAAAGTACAAAGAAAATGGCAATATGGCAAAAGTCGAATCCCCGACGCAGCTCTACGACCCGGCAAAGACTGTTACCATACTTTCTCTCCCATTTGGGAGAATCGTTAGTCACTGAGGTTACGGGGCAAAGTTAAAGTCGTCGTTGAATCAACAGTAGACACTCCAACTGTGAAAATTTGTTATTCCTGTCTTGAGAATAAGTAACGAAGGAAGTAAATGCATGTGTTTATGCCTCGAGCCTACTTTTACGAAATAATAGTCGTTTCTGCAGTGAAATAATAACAAAGGGGTAATACGTATACGTAGGTAGGTAGGTAGGTAGGTAGGTAAGTAAGTACATCGGCAACGGAGGAAGAAAAAATTAAGTACGGCCATTGCGTACATGTACGCATTAAAAATAAGGGCTAACACCTGTGACATATTCTCACGTGTTTTTATCGTAGAGGGAGTGGACTGTGCACCTGTACCTGGGGATATTTCGTCGAGGGTGAGTGCGCTCGAAACTTGTGTTTTCAATTTCCCACGCGTTTTACACTCGAATCGCGACGATTAACTTTATCGTTCGCTCGCCGGCTCTTTTTATCGTCCAACCCCGAAACCGATGCGAGTGTGGCAAAATACGGGGTCATCGTTTGACGGAAAATCGAGACTTTTGCCATACGATCGTTTCTAGGGGAATTTCTATTTTTGACGATTCGAAAGCAGGGCCATAAAATGCTTGCCACGTATGGTAAATGAATTTTTCTTTTGGATATCAAAGTATTCGCGAAAATTTCGTAGCATCTCCAAAAATGCAAGTTACGCAGTGGAGACATCGAGTTTGGGTCACACGAAGAAGGTATTTTTCTACACGTTTGTACTTTTCCATTGACAAAAAGATGTTCGTGTATATAAAGTCAGTATAAAGAAACACAGCGAGCCGATGTTAATGACGGTACCAGTGATCGCCGAGGCGTGACACAATGACGTCACCGGTGTATACCCTCTTTGTAATTTACGGTATTGCGCACACTTGATGTTTGAAAAGTCCTGAGAAATGTAGTCATGTGAACATCAATTCACTCTTCAACGTTTCAGCTACGAAATTGTATAACAACGAAAAAGAAGTACAAAAAATACCTGCCTCCGCTGCCATTTACACCGTTTTCAGCCCCTTCCGCTCGATGGTGTGACAAAAGGCCATTCCATTGTCTTGGATAGAAATTCACTCGGAAACGATAGTATGGCAAAAGTCTCGACTCTCGATGAAATTACGAAACGTAAAAGCGACGACAAGTATGGCAAAAGTTCGCATCATACGTACGATTTATGACCTCGTACTTGGATGCAACGAAATTCAGCAAAATCGCAGGAGGCGCCGAAGAATCGGAAGATTCTGGAATTGGATGCATGCCCGCATACGCACGTACGTGCACACTTACGAGCGATGTTGTTTCAATTACTGGACGCTGTATGGAGAACTTTAGGGAAATGAGCTACAATTATACCGAGGCTGATTACATACATAGCGATGCTCGGCGTAATCATACTGGACTCGGAGTCGGAGTCGGAGTCGGAGTCGTCGCTGCTGTAATACAATTTTCTAATAATCATAACGCATGTTAACCACCGGCCGCTCGTAAATATACATTTTCGTTCTGGAAGAAATTACGCATCGATTCGAGCCTAGGACGCATTAACCAACAAAAAAAAAAGAAAAAGAATCAACGCGATTAAAATTCCTGCGTTTCTTCAAGGCGGAAAATCATTCCGTGAATCTGCAGCGGCTACAATCGCCGTTGAATTCAGTTGGAAACGAGGGAAAAATAATCTACGGTAGTACGGCGAATGTCCGACAGCCGATGCACAAAGTCTGGGATATTGTAGCTTCGCGAGGCGTGGGTGTATGTACAAACTCACGGACGGTAGCGACGCGTTACGAGGCGGTACCAGGTAGAGGTCAGAGAGGAAACGCACCGGTGTTCCGTCTCTGGGGAATGGTACATCACACGGGGAGAGATCAAGAGTGGGATCGGGAGAGAACGAGAGAGGATCGCAGGATCATCGAGGATTGGACAAAGCAAACTCCTCCTCGCGTTATCTGCCTTCCAACCTGATGGCCACCCACGCATTTCGATATGAAATCGTTGCGATCCCCGCAAACCTCCCCCTCGGTTCCGAGCCTGCCTTGCCCTGCCCTGCCCTGTCGTGCCATGCCCTCTTGTCCTCTCGGTGCACATGGCAACCGCGACGTGACCTCATCGCGCGTCGATCGTTTCTGCGATTTCTGCGATCGTCGGGGTCCTAAAGGGGCGGAATGGGTCTTCCTCCCCGTCCATGGAGGGAAAAAGGTTTATGGAAAAGTGCGTCCTCAATGTGGACTTTTGCTATACTTGAACATTGGGGTGAGACAAAAAAAATAACTGATTGCGAAATAATACAGGAAAATTTTGTCATCCCGGGAAATTTTACAGCAACTTTGTAGATGCAATCGTGAAACTTCACTCAAACGCCGTAATTTCTTAGGGTACAATTTTCTCCCCTAGCGGGTTTTGCGAATTTTCAACGCCCGAATACAAGATTCTAGCGTTGGCTCATTGGCTGGTCTCGGGAATGAAGTATTTTCCGTGGACCGAAGTCAAATAAAATCGAATCTCCCTCCGATTCGATTTGAAGAAGAAGGTATACGTCCACTTGTAGATGCGATGCTGATTGTTGCATTGACGCGATACGGTACCGGGTTTGTTTGTAAATTGGATTTGAATGTGCAGCGTCGGAGGGACGGACAGCGAGCTTTGGTGAAATTTTCAGTGACGGCAGTCGAATAATAGTCGACGCTATTCCGAATAATGGCAGAGGGACGGAGAGAAAGAGAAGGAATAAAATCGGATACCGTTAGATTTGCCTCTTGGCGATCGACTACAATCCGATTGTATGTGTGTATACAATCTTGTTTTGCTCTTTGGCTTGTTCAACAAGTTCCTTAGCAGTTACGAACCTGTTTCAGGCGAAGTGCGCCTTCCTTTGCTTTGCTTTGCTTTGCTTTGCCTTCTTGCTTGCAGGTGCGTGGCAAGACATAGGTCCCTAATAGCTACGCAATATGCACTAGCTAGGTATGCACCATCGCCAACTGCTCTAACTTCCACTTGTTGGAAATCATAACACAAGCTCGCTATCGTATCGATACCGATTCGATAGCTTCGATGCTCCTAACTCGATGCACTTTATGACGAAAGGAATGCAACCGGATGAATCTCGCGCGAGAATCACTTGAAAAAGGTCTGGTCCAGACTTAACGATTTTTATGTCGATATAAAATGAATTAAAAAAAAAATAGAGTCGAATAAAAGAAGATAAAAGATTGAAAATATGGCCTGTAAATATTTAAACAAATATTCATAAATGTATAATTATAAATAAATTGTTATTCGTAGATATTTATAAATTTTTAATGCTTTCATGGTTGTTACGTGTAATATTTTTCTGCGAGTAAATAAATAAATAAATAAACAATTGAAATCAAAAATATGAATCTCGAAAATACAAAGCAAGAAAAAAAATATATACATATAAGTATGTAATAAATTAAATAATGATACTCGTCTGAATTAGCATAAAGCGGATTAAAAAGTAAAATAAAGCAAAAGTAAAGCAAGGTAAAATAAAATAAAATAAATGCACTAATAAATAAACTAATTACCAGAACGGGAGTCTCGGAATTAGTACGATCGAGTCGGTCGGGAACGAATCGTTGATGAGATACAGGTAACGTATACCTACCTACCTACCGGTCGATTCGAAACAAGTCAAAATTCACCCTGAAATGCTTTTAATTAGGTTTTCGCCAATCGTGCAGAATAAATGAACACGCGAGATGCGGAGGCATCCTTCCGACCATCCTACCATCCGACCATTCGACCGTTCGAAGGAATGGGAATATAAAGCGAAGAAATGGGAAGAACAGAAAAAGGAGAAAGAAGAAAGATAGGCAAGGCAAGGCAAAGCAAAGCAAAGCAAAGCAGAAAGTCGACATCAGGTAGCAGTTATGCTACCTCTACCCCGCTTTTATTTCGCATTTAATTAGCGGCATTAAAGTAACCGGCGAATCTCCGCGTTCCCCTTTTATACGAAATACACGACCAAGGTGGAAATTTGTTTGTTTTGTTTAAACTTTTGGGGAATTTTTTGTTTATCGATTTTTTGCGATTTTTCAGATTATTGACGTGTTCTTTTTTATTTCACTATGTAAATTAGTAAAACCGTATATAAAAATTATAATAGTCTCAAAAAAATATGGAAAAATCTTTGTAAAATCATTATCCAAAATTATTTTTCCATTCATTTCCAGAAGAATTTTTATTGTTTCGACGAATCCTTTTTCTCGAATGGATCGCGGTAGAAATAATTTCCACGTTGAAATTATCAAATGACCATAAATTTGCCGATTCATAGGATCCGATTTCCGCTTTGCGATCGGTCCTGGGAAACCGTGGGATTGTCTATCGAAGCTACGGCAAAATATGGATATGGTGCCGAAGGTGGAAAATCAATGGAGAAAGTGTATCGAGGGAAAGGTAGAAAAAAAAGAAATAAAAATAAAGAAATAAAAAGGAGGAGGTGATCGAGGATTTATGTTTGGATACATAAACAAACAAATGTGACACGTAGTTGCCGGAAATCAGGCATGTAAAAGGGACTGAAACAACAAGAGGAGCGATGTAAGTTGCAGGAGTTACAGCAGATGCGAGAGGATAAATCTTTGGCCTGCTGGATGCTGCCGAGAGAAGAGAAAGGGCAGAACGAGAGGGAGATGGAGATGGAGATGAAGAAAAAGATGATACGAAGAAATAAAGAAAAAGGAGAAACGAGAGAAGGAGGAGGAGGAGGAGAAGGAGATGATGATGATGATGATGATGATGATGATGATGATGCTACTGCTAGAAGGGGATTGTAAAAGGATGAGATGAAGAAGAAGAAGAAGAAGAAGAAGAAGCTGCATCCAGCATCTCGCATCCTCTCTCCTTCTCTCGACTTATAAATAAATCTCGATCGCGTGGCTCTCATCCCTTCCACTTCTTGTACGATGCCTCCTAGCTTCTTCTTCTTCTTCTTCCTCTCTTTCCCGTTCCACAAACTGCACAGGTGCATCGGGCTGCACCATCGGCTCGCTTTATGCGAACGGTGCACACGCACTTACGTACATCCACACACGCATACGCGAATACTCGCGTACGTTTATTTATGCTTCTCGTGCTCTTTCGCACCCGTTTTCATCAGTCTCGGGCGTACTTGGGGCAGTTCCGGGAATTTCCAAAATCCCATTTTTCAATGCGATTCTCAAATCTCAAAAATTCCCCCGAAAAAAAGCAAAAAAATAATGACAAAATTTTCAAAAAAGTAGAATCAGAAAAATTCAAAGAATCCCAAAAGTCCGGAAAATCAAGAAAATCCCAGGAATCCCCCAAAAAAACCCCGAAATCCGAAAGAAAAATAAAAAAATCTGAATAATTCCAAAAATTCAATAAAACTTATAAAAACCTCGAAAAATCCCAAAATGACCGGATTGAACAAAATCCCCCAAAAAATATCCGGAGCCTCCGTAAACTTGGAGATTCTTGAAAATTCCTTCGGAAGAAAATTTCTCCTAGATTGCCGCGTGTACTCTGAACGCACGCTGCAGAAACCAGTTGACTGTTTTGCTGCGGAGGAAACCCATTTCCTTTTCTCGCGTGATTTCAATGAATCTCCGTGAAGTTGCGATACATTGATTTATATAAACATCCACTTCTCGGGACAAAAGGAGGAAAAGAAAGGTGTCATTAGGGAGAAATGTCTCGTACTTGTTTTCTGCGATGAACAACAACAACAACAACAACAACAACAACAACAACAACAACAACAACAACAACAACAACAACAACGACGACAACGACAACGACAACCCGCAGCACTCGTCGTGTCACTGGCGATTTCCATGCGTGGAAGAAGAAATTACAGGTATCGGTGGCGCGGTAATGGCACATTTTGTGCACATACATAGATACACGCGTAGGTGTGTGTGTGTGTGCATGTCTATATTATAGATATTGCAGAGCTGTTAATCGTAATCTGGAAGATTAATTGCAGAAACGGGTCGAGAGTCGCCCGGAAATGAGAGGTGCGAAAGACAAACGGATGCCGAGAGTTTGTTATTCGGAAGGTAATAATAACCATCCCAGAGGAATATTGTTCCTCTTCATTCATCCTACCGATTTTATCCTCCGTTAATCCAACTCGAAGCGTTCTCGGCAAATAAGATAACGAAATAAGTAATTGATTCTACCCGAAGGCGCCTCTTCTTTTCAGAGGAAGCCGAACAGGTTTTCATGCTAAGTATATAAGGTCATCCCAGAGCAAACGATGAGATATTCCAACGTGAGCCACTCTTTCAGTTTCAACTGCTTTAAAGGGAATGAAATTCTCTCCTTCTCGCTCCTCTCTTTTCTTATTATATAAGTACCCATAAAATGAGCGTTTCTCATTTGCATCCGATTCCTTCTCCTTGCACCGATAGCCGTTGTGATTTCGCTCCTGAATGCGAGCAAATATAAAAGAGGCGTTAGAAAAATCAGAGAGAGAGAGAGAGGGGGGGAGAGAGAAGAAAAAATAACCCGTTCTTTTAATGCCCCTGATAGATTTATGTTACGGATTACAAAGTGCAGGAAGTTTCCAAGCCTCCGAGTGGAAGTGGAATTATATATAATTCTCATTTGCTCGATCGGAAAAATTTATATTTATGATTTCGCATTGAAATCGCGTACCTGGACTGTACGATTCAGTGGATGTGAATTTATTTACCTATTTATTTATTTATTTCGATGGGAATTATTTATTTCGTCTGGTTTCTCATTTCGCGAGACCGAGCGTCTCGTGAAATAGCGCAAATTGGAAAATCATATCGAGCGGACGAAATTTCGTGGAAATTCCAAAGTCACAGGGGTTCGAGCTGAGTTTCCAAACTTTGAAATGGAGTAAAGCGAAATATTCTATGATTTTTCGTTCCGTAGCTACGAATTTTTAAAGTCCGACTGAAAAAATGCCATTTTCGCAATTTTTCCTTAAAATCGAGGAAATATTTTCTTGGAATGTTGAAAATTCCTATCCCGCGCGCCGAAATTTCGTGGAACCTCAAAATTTACAGGGTTTCGAGCCGAGATTCCAAGCTTTGAAATGGAGCAAAGCGAAATATTCTATGATTTTTCGTTCGGTAGCTACGAATTTTCGAAATGTCCCCGTAAATAATGACTTTTCTCCGAGAATGGTTCATGAGAACCCCTCGGGAAATTAGGAAGTCCAACTAGTTTATTCGGTCACTCCCACGCGTATGGATGATACGGCAGCTGTCGAGATCATCCACCGGCAGTCAACGGGTTACATAAGATCGAATAAAAGGCACTTACTTCGCACTCAGCGAATCGTTCTACTGAATTACGCACTTACATTATTCCAGATTAGCGCTCGATGATAAGCTTTTGTACACGGAAACAACAAATAACGCAGTTATCCGTCTAATAAATCCATTCCAGTGGGTACGTGCAATATTTATTCGCCAACTTCCTCCACTGGGTATTGCATTACCGCAACTGCATATACATATATTGTAAAATACGACGGAACGTAATGGGAATTTCTAGGATTCGTAATTAATTCCCTTTCGGAATCATCGTAAGTCCGAGAGTAAGAAGGAACCTCGTCCGAGGAACCAATAGCGAATCCGGACCTTATCGGGAGCAACGATGATAAACAATGAAATTCCGACCACCCAGGAAGGATGTGGCTGGATTCAAAGAGGAATTTATAAGAATTCGTTTCTAGACGCGACGCGCGCCGGCAAAATTCTGGCAAAACCCTAATTTCAGTGAATCGAATTCGGGGTGATTTTTATAAAAAAAATTCATTTTTCAAAAATTGATAGTTTGTATATTGAAAATAATCTTCTCCGATTTATGGTAAAGCCCATGTAGGAATTTCCATGGGATTTTTTCCGTTTTTTTTTTCCGGACGTTAAATAAATCGAACGTCAGATATCGCAAATGAATCGAATGCAAATCAATGGAATTTTTTCGTACGTCGCTGCAATTAATAATAGTCGGAGTTCAAGGGACGGTACCCAGATAGTCATGCTAATGGGGATAGGAAAAGGTGGTAATAATCAATTATTCGATCATGCAGAACCGCGGAGCCAATGGATCTGTAAGTCAATAATATTTGTACGTCGAGTCATTTATAAAGACGAAACGTTGGGATATTATAAGTTTCAGCGTCACTTTGTTTTTCTTCCTCAGAGATCAACTATAGCTCCAGCGCGTACCAGTACTACCGCTTTTAGCGAATCATTGGATTCGAGCTTTGGAGCCAACTCGAGTGGAACGAAGTGCCACTATTTTTCCTTGCGATGCAACTCTTTTTTATGGAAAAACGAAGAAAAATTGAAGTTTCGAAAAAAGGTTCTTTTTCCATTTTGAAAATTCGCAATTCTCAGATGGAATTTTTTTGAAAGTCGAAATTCGTAAAAATAAAATTAGAAATCCTCATTTTCGTCCCAATTTTCGAGAAAAAAAATGGATTTTTCCGAAAAAGGCAAAAATTTATTTTTCCATTTTGAAAATTCGAAATTTTCAGATGAAATTTTTGTAAAACTCGAAATTCTCAAAAATAAAATGAAAAAATTGCAAGATTCGAAAGAAGATTCGATGGAACCCCCCGCGATATGTCCGTCTCGTGTTATATAGGAAATTTTCGAAGTGGAGCAAAGAAACGAGCGATTTCTTTTTCGCAGAAAAATTAGCAAAAGTGTTATAGCTGTTATCTGCATTATAAGTACGTTGGGTTCTCGTTCCTCGTAAGAGAAGTAATTACAGCTTCTCTTTCAGCATTTTTTCATCCACGCGCGCATCCACTACTCGTTCTAAACGGCCATACTCGTACAAAATTCAAAGTGGTTGCTTTTGCAAAGTGCTATTATAGTTGGGAGAAGATTGGAGGATGGACTTAAATGGCTAGGGATAAAAGTCCACTGGAAGAAGGCGCCGGGCAGGTACTACAAGATAATCAATTACACCGGCCAGTGTTTCTTCTTTGTAAAAGCGAAACCCCCTCGGAAACATCCTCGACTTGTTGCGCGGCTTCGCGTCTATATAATAGCTTAACCCCTTAATCACGGAGTCGAATAAGCACCCTTTCTATTATATTTTACATCCTCGCAGAAATGCCTCGAAAAAAATGCATGGGAGCAACAAAATCCATCGGGGACTTCTTCGATCGGTACTTTTCTCGAAAAATGACATATTTTTTATTTATAAAAATAAGTAGAAAATCATAATTTCCTTCGTTGGATCGTTAAAAATGAAAATTTTATTTTTTCCAGCAATTGAACCTCGATTTTGGCGGATTCCAAAACCGAGGAAATTTCAAAGAAATCTTTGAAAATATAAATAGATTTTTGAAGTGACGGAAAATGATGCAGAAATACTGGGGAAAAAAATGTTAAAGTTCCTTATTGGATTGTACCGTTGGGAACGACTGTAATCATATCGTGACTATATATAATGGAGGAAAAAAAAATAGTTTATAGTTGAAAAAAGTCATTAATGGGGAAAGTAGTCGCTGCAAGTGCTTCTACAGACCGAGTGGTTGGATTAATTTGAATGATATCTTCATAGTTATTTTTAAATGAATCTTTTATTAGTTTACGAGGAGACTCGTATGCGTTGATACTGGTATTTATAAGTTTCTAATATCCTGATGAACTGAAACTGGAATATTGGATGATCCAGAAGACGGAAAAGCAGGAAGTCATTGGTGGCAAACTTGTTGAAACATCCTCGATCCAGCGATCGATAGCTGGATAATTAACGGCGCCTCAATTTACATGAGTTAATGCCACGGCGATATTTCATGTCGAAATAAAGAGTCGCTTTCTTTTTTCAAACGGATTCCTCAAAATCGCGAGAGATCGCGAAATTTCATAATTTTTTTCAAAATGGTACCAAGCGAGATTGGAATTGTTGGACCGTATTTTTTTTTAAATAAAAATTGTAATTTGAAAAAAAGTAAAAATATGCCGATTTTCCTTCATTGAGTTCCAAAAAATGAAATATTAGATTTTTCCGTAAACGACCCACAATTTTAGCGGATTCCGAAAGCAAGGAAATTTCCTAGAAATCTCGTGGAATAGAAATAAATTTGTCGAAGTGACGTAAAATGCAAAGCCCCCGTATAATAAAATAAAGCCTCTCTATAAAATAGAGAAATGGATGGAAGCGAGCATACGTGCAGGCAAAGATCGCGGTTACTTAGGTATATATATTATTTATAGCAACTCTCGTTGTTGCCTCTGGAAATCCAGCATCTTCTGGTCCAGCCCGAGATTATAGTGGATAATAGGGTCCGGCAGGGATAGGAGAGTGTGCTTCTCCTCCTTTTCTCAACAAATTACTGGGTTCATTCATCCTCTCTGCGATCAAGGAAAAAGTAGCCATACTACTTCTGTACAGTATTCAATCTCCTCTTTTATATGCCACTTTTCTGTCTTTTACCTACCTGCATATACTTCTATTGCATTTCTGCGGATACCTCTATAGATAATGGACCTCACCTTCCTCGGTTCCTACGGAATGGACCTTTGCCGATACAAATGTACCCACAGGATAGGATATCCCTAATACGTTTCTAGCTTGGCTCGCTTTCGATTCGAGATTGGATTCTTTGGGATTAGTCCTTCCTCGGGATTCAATTCTTTCAATTGCTACTGGTCCAGGATTAAATTCCCTGAATCGGTACAGGCCTAAAAGAAAGTGTTTGGATGGATTTTAAATTAGTAACGACCCAAAATAAAATTTCATGGATTGGCACTGGCACCGAATTAAATTTCTTTAATTGGTACCGGCCCAAAATTAATAACGACCCAAAATACAATTTTTTGGATTGGCACTGGCCCACAATTAAATTTCTTGTATTAGTACCGGCCCAAAATTAAATTCCTTGGACTGGTACAGGCCTCAAACGAAGTGTTTGGATGGACCTCAAATTAGTAACGACCCAAAATAAAATTTCTTGGATTGGCACTGGCCCAGAAATAAATTTCTTGAATCGGTACCGACCCAGAACCGACCTAAAGCGAAATTCCTCGACTCGACGGCAGCCCTGGCTTCGGGATGGCACCTGACTCGGGGCGCAAAGACTCATTCGCTCGGTGCGCCGCGGTATAGGAAAAGCGGAGCGAACTATCATCGCAAGTAAGACGAGTGAGTCCCGTGTAATGACCATCGAAAGAACGAGAGGGGTAGAAGAGAAAAGTGCCTCGAGGGCCACAAGTAGGATGATTACCAGCTGCAATTATGTCTCCAGTGGTTTGCCTGCCGCTTAGAGGTCGTCTGGTATAGTAGACGGCAAAAGTAGCGACCCGTCCCGCGGACGCCGAAGTATGCCGGAAGTCTGCCGGATGGACCCGGTATCTCGCGTGTGACGGGAGTGCGGCCCAAAGTCTCGATCCCGGTGGGCCGAAATGGGCCACGTCGGTGGTTTTCGAGCGGGCCAAGTGCGCGGCATCGTACGGGTACGCTGCGTCGATGACGTTGGTGGTGGTAGTAAATAGTAGTAATTCCTCCCGGGACTTGTGGCAGCCACTGTACCAGCGGAGGAAAGCAATCGAGCAAGTTACAGAGGAGGATAAAGAGGTTCGAGGAGAGCGAAGAGGAGAGGAGAGGAGAGGAGAAGAGAGGACCTTCCACGGAAAGTATACGATGCCGAGAGTGGCGCACGGGAGGCACGGGAGAGAGAAGGAAGCTACAGGTGAGGTAGAGATGGATATAAAACGAGAGAATGGGGTAAGAACAGGCCCTGCGTCAGGCACGTTCCCACGATCTCATGAATGAACTCGCGTGGCTACTCGGGGTTGGTGGGGGATTTACTCTTTCTCCTGTAAGAACTCCTAGCTGGCGATAGTAATGAACATCGGCTATGTACTACATGCTATGTACGAGCTACCACCACCACCAAAGCGAATACACATACACACACGCTTTGCGTATGTGTGCCTCTTCCACACGGGGGTAAAGAACTCGGGCTGGGTCAATCTCGACTATTCGGTAAATGTATGTTGATGCCAGACTCTTCTTTCTTTCTTTTTTCCACTGATGGTGCCGACGAAGATGCCGATACCGGTGACGTCATTAACGAGCCGCGCGAGATTATGAAATCCATGCGTCTTCCAATTGCCCAGTTCTGGCCCACAACTAAATTCCCTGAATTGATACGCTCCCAAAATAAAGTGGTTGGACTGGTACTGGACCGAAATAAAATACCTTGAATTAGTACCGGCCCGGAATTAAATTCCCTGAAATGGTACAGGCCCAAAACAAATAATTAAGTACCGATCCAGGGATCGTTGGTGGTCCGGTACTGGTCCGGAACAGCCCAGAACTGGTCCAGAATGCGTCAAAACAGCGCAGGTTAATCAAAGGTAGTCCAAAACTAGTCAGAATTTTTAAAAGCATCCTTGATTTTGGTCCGGATCAGCCCGAGATGCAACCCCCCTCCCTTCGCTCCTTAATTTCTTTGCCCCTTCTCCCTCGTCACAAGGGTACTTTATATCAATTCCGAAGTTGAGCATACATATGTGCATGTATGTATATAGGTCTCTACCACCCGTTGAGAGAGAAAGAGAGAGAGGCAGAAGCAGGTACAGCAACAGGTTCTGACGTCAGCAGAGTGCCACGCGACTCCGGCTTCATTCAAGAAATCCCTATAATACCGTGGGGTGAAAGAAGGGTGGCAGGCAGGCAGGCAGGCAACACTTTCTACTTTTTCCCTCCTTCTCGCTTTGGCAGTTTACCCCAATTTCGATGACTATCCCGTTGTTGCGATTATCGCTATTGTTATTGTCGTTATTGGAAAAGAGGGTCCAAATCCGACCCTAAAAAATATTTATTCTTAGATTTTATTTTTGACCGATCAACACGTTTCGAAATTTCTCTCTCCTGTCATGTAAATTTTACCTAAAACTTAAAAAAAAATTTCGAAACAGGGACTCCTATAATTATTGAGAAACTAAAAAAAAATCCCTAAAATTTCCATTTCAATAAATATTCCCTGCCATTGCTGACAAATAAAAATTAAAAAAAAAAAAACAACCATTTCCAATTAAAAAAGAAATTCAATTCTCGATTGAACCTTAATCATAACAAAAAAAAAACATTATTTTAAATAAAAGGATAAACAACTGTAGCGTTGCATCGGTAACGAAGGTACCTCCTTGCATCGCAAGGTAAGATACCGTCGTTTCTCGAGAGGCACGGACGGCGCTACCTATGAGCGAGTCTCGGAACCCGCTCCGCGTTGAGTTACGGTGCGTCCCGATAGAGGTAGCCACCGGGCGGTGAGAAAGAGGAGAGAAGTTTGAAGAGTGGCGCGCATTGCACACTTGCATCGCGCTGCACTCCGCTTCGCTTCAATTTGATTCTCTCCTTATAAAGGCTATGTGGAAAGGCGTTGGAAGCTTTTACATCGCGTCAAACACAGCTCTATCTTTAGCCTCCACCCGACGAGTTCCTCCCCGCCTGTACGCATGCAATATTCAAATGAACTCCCATTGACCGACCGCTCGTTCGCTCGTAGCTCCGTCACCTGACGACCATAGGTGTATTTAAAGCCCAACGCGGTTCGATAACAACCGAATTGAAAACTCGAATGGATTCTACTATTAATGGCTCGGGTCTCCCTCTTCGCTCCCTTCTCCGCGATCCCACTTGGAAACAACTGATTCCCCGACGGTTCCAAAATCTCGCTTGGAACCTTCGATTCCATGAAAAATTCAGAAACTTTGCTCGGAAAATGCCAATAGAGGTTATGCAATTATTTTCCGAGACGCTCCGTTTTTTCTTTGCGAATGCATAAAATCTTTTTTTTTTTTTCGAGCGAAAAATAATGATATTTTTTTTAAGGGAAATTTAAAGGTACTTGGGTTGGTGCATAAGTAACGACGATTTTGGAGGCGTTTAATGTGCACCAACCTGATAAAATTTTTCGAGAAACGGATTTCTTTGAAAAAATATTTTAAAAAATTGTACAAATATTTCCAAGAAAACTGACAATTACGTGAAAATTCGTGGAATTGTCATTCGACTTCCGGCTGATATTTTTCGCGCGAAATTTAAATGTGACGATACAGAAAAAAATAATTGAAAGCATAAAGGCGAGTTTCCACTGCTCGCGAGCTTGAGGCGCGTATTTACTGCTCCGGCAGCCAATGGCAGCGGTCCGTGGGCGTGGTTTATTTTTGTCAAAAGGTTCAGAAGTCAAGTGCCTTATATGTAAAAAGATTTTTTTTTTCGCAAGGAAAATTATGTTATCAATTCCCGGTACTCTGGGTCTTATTGACTCGATACGGGCCGGTTGAAAATTGCCATAAATTGGCTCGAAATTGGGATAATGCGAAGCACTTTGTCAAAATTCGAGATTGGAACGAGAAAGAGAGAGAGAGAGAGAGAAGAGAAATAAGGGAAGGTTTAAAAAACCGTGTGGCATCTGGTGGAAGCAAAGCCGGTGTAAAGTTAAATTGCCGTCGACTTCATATCGTATATGTATATATAATACGCATGTTTTGGAATGGATCGAGGACGTGAGAACTGTATCTGCATGTTGCACCGCCGCACGCACAGCTGTGGTCACACATTTCACGCAATATGACTCTTTCATTTATTCCCTCCTTCGTTCTTTCTTTCACATCTCATACTTGGAAATTTCATATTCGTGTATTTATATCATTCCCATAAACAAGCCCTCCCGGAGTCTATATGTGGATCCAGATACCGGCGCTTTTCGGAGCGCTTTCTTACTCCACAACTAGGGTCCCTCCATGAAACGCTCAGAAAAATCTCCATTCCCATATATTTCGCTTCCAACCATAAAAAAAGAATAATTTCATTTCTTCGATAGCAATCTCAATTGATTTTTCGAAAATTCGAAGATTCTTGTTTTTGGAAATTTTGAAAAAAAAATTCCAGAATTTCCACCCCTAAAAATGTGGACATTATTTTCTTAAAAGAATTTCGAGAAAAATTCTAGAATTTCCATTCCTCAAAATTTGGACATAATTATTGTAAAAATTTGAGAGAAAATGTCAAAATTAAAATTTCTCCAGAAAACAAAAAAATTTACCAATAACGCAACTGCGCATGGAGAAAATCGTTAAAAAATAAAAAATAAAGAAGATTTTGTCTTATTTCTCAAAAGGTTGAATCGAATTTCGTCCCTATTCGTTCGCGTGAATTTCCACTGGAGTCAAAGTATTCCTCCAGGATCGGTACACCCGGGGTTGGTGGTGTTTGGACGAAAGGGTGATAGGCAGATACACATTTTGTCATTCCGAGAAGCAATTCATCGAGTTGTAAAGGACGGACTGTCGTACATTCAATTTATTCCAGGTAGTGGCATCACCGGATGAGCAGGGCCTGACGTCTTACGTGCTTGTACTACGAAGAAACACCTTTTTCTTCTCATTCGTCGAGGACTTTGATGTTACAGCATTGATATTTATTCTCCCGCTCCCTCGACCAACCTTTTTTTATGCACACTTCGAAACCCAACTTGGAATTTCATTCGTGGCTTCTCTCACTTGAAATCAGTAATGAATTTTTATTTCCAATTACCGCTGGATGCTGATGAAGCCACGAATTTCTAGCAGTTGCCTTCAGCCCCTATCGCTTCATTTTTTTTTTTATTTTCAAGGGACAATCTCAAACTTTACATTTTTCCAAAATTATTTCTGCAATTAATTGGAATTTCTAAACGAGGAACCAAAAATTACCAATTTTTTAATAAACTTTATCTGCAATTTCTGAACAAAAAATTTGGAAATTTTCCTTGCGAATGTTTAAAAACACTTCATTAATCCCTCGGAGCCCAGAGGTGAGCCAGGCTCACCCTTTAACCATCGATCTCTTAGGTCTGGAGTCGCAAAGGGTTGGAATCCAACTTTTTTTCCCATTTTCTTGGAATCTAAATATTTTTGTTTACTTCGGTCCAAAGAAAAAGCGCAGTTCGTTTATTAATAATAATTTGATGGAGGCGAGCCGACGAAAGGGTCGAAGGAGCACGCGTGCACCTGTAACCTACCGGAGATGTAGAAAAACGTAGGATTTCCTGTCACCAGTCGGTGTAGGATCGCAGGCCGTGATGTCGAAGGGTTGAGTCAACGATTTAATAACAAACAATCATAACGATTACCATATGAAACGTAGGGCTCCCTTCGTCACGGAAGGGTTGGCTTACATCCGGTCTACTTGTTACGTTGCCTGTCTCCTGTCAACGTTTTAAGGGATAGACCGAAGCGTCATTTAATGGAAACCTCTCGACGTGGCCAGATATGTATTTCAGGCCGCCAGGCTGAAAGCTCGGCTCGGCTTGGCTTTCGAAAAGTGGCCTCGTTTTGGAATCGAGCAGACGCATTCAATTCGATTCGATTCGATTCGATTCGATCGCATTCATGTATTGGCTTTGCAGCTACGCGTAAGCTGCAGTTTACGAGTGAGACGATAAATTGAATAATGCAATGAGTCTACAAGCTACCACTTTTCCAGCAGGTATTGTTGTTTCATACGATCCTTTCGATAGGCTTTCCGATGACAATCGTGTTGAGCAAATACCTATTGTCCTCGACGCTCCGTCGTTGAGTTACTACGCCGAGGAAAATATCTTTCTTCTTTTATGGCTTCCTTTCCTTTCCTTTCCTTGCCTTGCCTTTCCTTTGCTTTTCTTGTTTCAACAATTAGTCAGTCAGGCGGTTATTAAACGTCACCCAAGAAGACGCAAACCCCGGATAAGTGCGTCAATTCCAATAGAAATTATTGACAGACCATTATTTTCCACGAAATTCTCGATCTTCCTGACACGAGTATGGCCAAAGTATGGACGACAATTTTTTCCTACAGTCGCTCGAAGCCTCAAAAAAAAAATTGCAGAACCGAAGCCCAAGTAGCTTGAATGTCTTTCCGGGTCGCCGAGGGTCCAACCAAAAATTATCGAAAAGAAAAAAAATTACAAAAATCCGAAAAATCTCGAGTTGGGACGAAAATTGGTGCGTTCAAGTTCCTGGCAGGGTAATTTTTCCCCTGTACGCAACGATTTCACGGTCTTGGAAATTTAGACGGACGGACAGACAGACAGACGGACAAGTGTAGAAATCACTTGTTTATGGATGATTCAGAATGAGAATCCGAGAAGAGCGCGTAGGAAAGAAAGCAAGCGAGCGAGCGAGCGAGCAACGAGCAGGCAAGCAAGCAAGCAAGCGCGTGGAAGAATCACGGAGAAGAAAAAAAATTGATGTCTCGAGATGCAAGTGGGTGTACTAAAACCTTGCACGTGAGAGATAGAGGAGAATATCGTGTACGTATATCGTAATACGCGTGTACGTATACGCGCGTATGAGGAATAAAGCTGGCGAGTGACAACACGGCCACGCATGTGTGCGTTTTATACGAGGGAAGGCGGGGGCGTACAGTGGGGGTCCTTAATGAGGATGCTGCTGATTATCCAATTCGTAAATTCTCGCTACATTTTGATCGTGGCTCGCCGAGTCGCGAGTAACAAGCTTTGCTAAGCTCGTTGTTCTACACTTTTGTTACGGATCATTCTTTACACCGACGACATGCCACTCTTTTACGTGGATAGATCCTCCGGTGGTGTCTCATCTTCCCGGAATACGCTCGGGTTCCTTCTTTTATAAATGAATTTTTCCCTTTTTATCCTAAAAAAAATTGTAAAATGGAGGAGTTCCAAAAATTTCAAGCTCGACATCTGGGGGAAATTCTACGATTTTCGAGAATCCGGACAATTTATTTAAGGGCAGAATTCAAGAAAAAATGTCGAAAATTGTGGAAAAAGTAAAAATCCCAAATTTCAATCATTTTTCTCTTGTCACAAAAATGTGAAAAATTAAAAATATGAAGTATTTCCAAAAACACGCGGGATAACATTTTATTTTCTAAGAAATTTTCAAAAAAAAAAGTAATTCTTCCTTTCAGGAGCAATTTAAAGAAATCTAAAAATTTCTAAAAATTTATAGAGGAAAATTTTAAGGAAATTCAAGAATTTTCAATAACGATCCAGGAAATTGTGAATTTTCGAACAAAATAATTTTTATTATTGTTATTATTATCAGTTAAAAAAGCTTCCCGTTATTCAACGGTACACGCATTAAAAAAAAATTTTTTTTAAAGTGTTACTGCTCGAAACTGCTCCTTTTTTTCGGGGACACGTTTGATCCCTTTATTTACCCGGAGGGGAAATTGCATGTTAAACTTAATAACACACATGCAGACAATTTTTCATTCTCCGTACACACTTCACACCGTATTATTGTACAATAAAACACCGAAATCCCTCTTTCCTTTCCTTTCCTTTCCTTTCAAAAGTCCCACCTGTTGCTGGAAGCTAATGAGAATTTGCAGTTCCTGCCCGGTATCAACAATAAAATCGTCATGCACACACACTCCAACTCAATTCGACTGCCAAAAGACGTCTCCCCTATTTTCATATATTGGGGTTACATTTTTTTCGGCTCTATGCAGTAGGTAGGCATTATTTTGTATTTGGTTGTACCGTAAATTTCAACAACAGTTGGGGTGAAATATATTTATCGCATCCTCTCGAAAAAATTGCAAATGTCGAAATTCGAATTTTTCAATATTCAAATTTTTTAAATTCCAATACATTTTTCCAAATTTAACAAATTCAAAAGTTAGATTGAAATTTTAAAAATTGGAAGAGTCGAATTTCCACATTTAAAGGAATTTGGAATTTTCGCATTTTTTATTTGGAAAATTGCGGGGCCAAAAAAATAGAAAATCTCCAATTTTCCAGTTTTTTTTGTCATTGACTGAAAATTTTCGCCCATTATTTTCTAGAAAGACTTTACTCATAGGGAAGATTTTTCCCGAGGAGATTTCCTCCCGATCCAACTTAATCTTGCCTCTCCGAGCCAAAACGACGACTCGTGCGAACCTGTGTGTTCAAAGACTGCCAAAAGTTATAAATACACCCGGTCGTCGCGGAACACTATAATAATTGCTTAATTCCGCAAATTGGCTGCTTCGCCTTCTTTGGACGAGAGGACAAAAAATCTCTCGGTCAAATTTCTCACGAAATCTCTCCGGTGGAGGATTCGAGTCAAACGCTTACGTCGCTGCAACGCTCGTGTTATGCAAGTCCACACCGTCATCAGGTGCAAGTAAGATTTACATAGCTCGGAACGTACCGTGACCAACGGTGCGAGCGGCAGGCACTTTCAGCAAAACATTTTTCTCCAGTCTCGTTTCGCGTCGGTGTCGCTATAGCCGCTCGTATTTCGAGACGGAGAAAAAGCTGATTTCGATGCTTTCGAATTTTATTTATCTGCCGTATTTTGTTACCATCCGTTATTTTTTTCTTCTCTCATCGCAAACAATTCCCTTGTACGATTTCATATAAATAAATGTAACGAGTAAACAATTTAAAAATAATCGAAATGCCGATGGACCACTTACCTAAAGAACTCTCGGGATCCGAAAGATCCGAAAGAGAAGGCACTTTTCTCATGGAGGCGAATCGGCCCGGCAAAGCTGGCACCAGACCTTCCTCTTCGGCGTCCGACGCCAGTTCCTGTTTCATGTACTTGGCCATCATCATTATCATGCCACCACCGCTGATGCTACCGCATCCCAGGATTCCACTCCGTGCATCACGCTGAAAGGTTACACAAGAAAATTCAGTGGGATTCCCAAAAATCGCGATTTTCGAGCACCGGAAATCTCCGATTTTCGATTTCTCGTTTACCAGTGTTATCGCACATCAAAATGAATTCTCGCGTTGTTGAAATAGAAAAAAATGGTAATTTGCAACCTTATAAATTAAAATTTGACCTTCTACCACCACCCAAAATTGGAATTTTCAACCTTGACTATTTTTCAATCCTACATTTTTTAACCCCATTCTCAAAATTATCAAGGAAACCATAATTTTCGATACTTTAGCGACAAGCAACGGGACCAAAATCCCAACCGATCGCTGCTACCGAACATTTCGAGTAGGAGAGCTCGGTAGGAGCCAAAATCCCCTTTTCCACGATTCGCTAGAGTTTCTCTCAAAGTTTGTCCTCCGCCAAAGTTGAAGATACGATAAGAGACCGTGGAGTATCAATAAATGGCACAAAGGGACATTTAAAGAGACGCAAGCGTCGAATGGCAGTGGGACGTACGTGGCAATTGCACATACATGGCAACTTGCGGCATTCTGACGCTGATCAGCCTGAACTTGGCTCAGCGGAAAGCATGAATGAACCTGCTGAAGTGCTCCTTTGCCGGAAGAAGAGGGAGGAGGGCGGAAAGAGACTCTTAGAAGTTGGAGCGAACGAGAGGCCAATGGAAAGAAACGTGCTCGAGCTATTCAGCCTCAGCCTCAGCCTCACCAGCAGCCGCAGCAGCAGCAACAGCGGACGAGCGATCCCTGGCAAAGCAAACTCGAATGCCGCTGCAATAAGATGGACCGGTCTCGTCTAGCCGTACGGAAAAGTTGGCTCGAATGGACCCTCCGGTCGTGCCAAGACTTCGCCGTCGACGAGCAGAAACAAAGCTGCATGGAAATAAATCGTTTCTGCGTACTATAAAGCAGCTGCTGAATGAACGGTGACGCAATGCTGGCGTGTATTCATGCATGGTTTTGTGTGTACATTTGTCCGTCCATGCGGAGCAAGAAAGACAGAGAGAGACAGAGACAGAAATTTACACAGCTCTCTCATAGATTTTTGCCGATTCGATACTTTAGTGGCAATTTGTAAAGATCCGTCTGACGAGAGAATGCAGGTGTTGCAGCTGCTGCGATGTAGCAAAAAGTTTCTGTAAACGAGTCTGTAGCAAAATAGGAAATCCCAACTTCCAGATTTTTTAATTGTCCATTGCCAATTTCGAAATGCGCAATTTTTGAAATTACAGAATCGGCAATTTTTCTTTACTAGCAATATTTTTTTTTTATTTGGTTATTAGACTACATTGTTTATTAGCGACGTAACTGGTAAAATGCGCTGTCCAATTGTACCACAAGTAACGATATCTCACTAAAAGCTGCTTGGACGCAGGAAAATGGATCCTCCACTCCGGGCAGTCCCCGCAACAAGGTGACGATTACCCTGACAAAGGGAATAACCTGGAGTCTTGGCACACATGTGTAACAGTTGAAATCCGTCGAGTGGGTTTGAAGAAAACAAAGTGAATTTTAAGAGGCCTGTCATTAATATTCCATTCAGGAGCTGTTCCATTTGATAGTGGCGTATAGTCTAGTTCAAAGTCTGGTATTTAATATGACTCATTTCGAATCAAACGGGAGTTGTCTGCGAATAAAAGCAAGCAACGCGGTTGGATCGCGCGCGAGGGAGAGAGAGAAAAAGAGATGGAAAGAAAAGAGCGATAGAGCGAGAGAGAGAGAGAGAGAGAGAGAGAGAGAGAGAGAGAGAGACAGAAGTTCCAAGAGATTACGGCCTGTTTATCGGTATTACAAATGCTGGAACTATTAAGAGAGAATAGTCGGAAACGTATACGTAGACGTAATAGCGTACACAGTGGCGAATGCGAGCTTGTGTAACGTACAGTTTGATACAGAGGGACCCTTGTTCCAACGATTTAATCAACGTCCATTAACGATGATCCATCATTCCTACTGCCTCTGATATGCAACGACGTGAAGAGAGTGTCGAGGATTCAATCATCGTCCGACTGAATCTTACCGATTCTTATCCTCCCTTTCGGGAAAGGGAGTTCGTCGATGCAATTGCAACTGTGCGATTCGGGTGTGCCGGTCCGGAACTCCAACGTCGCCCGAAGACCAATACAAAGCATCCATTGCTAACCTCCGATTGTCCTCCAGTAAAATGAAACGAACAAAATTATGCATTTCTTCGAAACTCATTTTCCGTCTTTGGATTTTCGATTGTTATTTTCTTCGCTTTAATTTAGAATATTGGCAGGTCCCGATCTTTCCTTCGTTTTTGCAAGAATGAGACGTCGCGGGTAAAAATAGGATCGGCATCGTGGAGAATTCATAAGTTTGCTGGAATCGCGATCGAACCAATTCGAGGCTATTTTACCCGATCGACAATTCTCGAGGCATTATAATTTCCAAGAATTTTTGGACCAACTCTCTCTCTCTTTCTCGCCCATGTACTAGCAAGATCAGCGGGCAAGGATAAATAGCGATCGATGCCGACTTGAGATACATATATGCCCGTTACAGGCGCAAAAGACACGCTTCTTTCCACTTATGCAGCAGCAGTGCGGATTTCCAAATTACATTATCCATACGCTGCGACGTAGCCTGCAACGAATAGATTTACATGTCTGAGGATTCTTCGTCGAACTTGCTAAGAGTCGTTTTCTGCCGGCATATGGAAAGGAGTCTCATTCGGGGACCTCGTGTCTCTCTCTCTTTCTTTATTTCTAGATCTTTCGAAAATGAAAGAAGACAAGAAATGGCATCTCTCGATTTTCAGCTTCACGCCGACGGCATTTCAAGTGCATTCGATGTATTATAGATGAGTCTTCGCCCTTCGATGGTAGACCTCGTTTTTGGAAATCGGTTTTTTTTATTATTTCTCTTCCTCGAATTTCAGGGCAAAGAAATTTGAGTGAACATCCTGGATTTCAATAATTATTATTCCAAATCGATGATCGGTTCCGACGACTCACGATTTTCGGTGAACTCGGAACTGTGACGTGGAAAAAAATGAATGAACCGTGAATCGGCTCGAAAGGGTGCCGATGTTGAGAATCGCACGAGTTTCCTCGAAACTCGTGTGACAAAAATTCAAGAACGAGTAGGTGTTATCTGTATCGATACCAGCCATTCGATAGCGAATTTCCAAGTAACGATTCAACGATGTTAGAAATGATAGATTGCGACGGAGGCGTACATATATACAGATATACTATATGTTTACATAGCGGTAACATGTACTCTTCTTTGTGCAGATATGGATGTTTATTTCTATTGTTCCTACGAACTATTGTTATTAATATCCAGGATTGTTTTATTCAATATTCACGTACGGAGAAAACAAAACGAAGAAAGAAGAGACAATCATTTTTAATGCGATTAAATCCATTCCATTTATTTGGACCGAGAAAACCCAGAGGAAATTCCCAGTTGAACCCAAAGGGAAAACAATTTTTTCGATATACGAGCTCTTCACAAAAGGTGGGCCTAAAGCGGAAAATTGGTGACCACATGCTGTGCATCTGGACACTGTCAAAAAAAAATCTGTGGGTATCCGGAATTCCTCGGATTTTAAAAACCACACTCAATTACTTTTTTAATAATATAATTTCTACAAAACTGGCAACAACGCCCGCACGTTTTTCACGTCTGATTTATGGTCGTGTCAAATCTTAAGCGATTATATCATTTGGAATTTATCGGGTTGAAATTGAAGCTATGCCCAAAAAAATGGACTTTTGGAAAAGTTTTTTGGGAACTTCCGGGAGAATCATACCCGATGTATTTTTTTCCGAGGAATCCAATTCTGTTATTAAAATTCTAGAAATCCCACAGGAAATGCGATTTTTCCTCAAAAAACCTACTTTTTTCCAACTTCCGTTGGGATTTCATCAAATTTGACCTTTGGAATCGATTCTACGGGAAAAATTACCCCTACAAACGACTTGTCCAATCCCATTTTTGAAACTTTAATTTGTCCCCCATTTTTGGGGGAAAATCCGAGGATTACAAAAAATTCGATTTTTGGAATCAACTCTTGGCCACTTTCGGGAGACTCTTATTCCGTGTGGAAATATTGCCGCCATACTTTGAATCTCTCACGCGGGCTGAACATTTATTTATTATTGTCTACATATTTACATGCGCACGATTGCGAGCTTGTTCGATATCGTACACATTTCTCAGGTGGTTTATCTATCGATACTGCTTATATCTAATTTGACTCGTTAAAGTCCAGCAAAAGGCATCGAGCCGATCGGCGTTGTACGTACATAAGTTTGTGTCATGAATGAACGCGGCTGTTGTATCAAGGGAGAGCACGAAACGTGAATACATACGGAATATGAATGGGAAGAGAAAAGAAGAGCCCAATGAACATGAAATTCCAAGTGCTTGTTGCCCAGTAAAGCCTTTATCTTATCATAAATGTACTCCTAACGTAACGTGGGCGACGTTCAGTCTAACAACAGTTGTTGTAAGTAGACTGGCTCGTTGCTTCAAGACAGATAAAGATATTCTCCTTCTCTCGTAGCCAATTACATTACATACGTATCTCTGCAACAATGTAACATTCGGATTAATTATCGCCATCTATCGCTGTGGATACGTACAACTGCCCATCATCATCATCATCATTATCATCATCATTATTATTATTATTATTATATTTCTCATGATCAGAGAATCATCTATCGACAGCAGATTGGCTATTATTGGGACGGGCTACGAATCCTGCCTGAGACTCATCGTAAAAGAGAAGTCGAACCTAAACCTTTGCTCTGCGAGGAAACATCGTAATACCGGGAAAGCCTGGGCCAGACTCTTGCCCTGCCTCGCGAACAACGGTACCTGTTCGACCAAAAGCACCCTCGATCCGATCCATTGAACATTCGGCTATACCTGCGGCCGTAATTGAAGTATAGCTGCAACATATGTCGTATTTCACTACTTCGGGGACTCTGAATGGAGAACTACTGTAACAATAACCGCCCATATTTCGGAACAATGACGACGATCATAAGGATAATCAGGCAGCGGAGCAAAGTAACAACAGTGGATTGTATCTAATGGTTGTTTTGCTTCACGAGCAATTGGATACAACGAAGAACCCTTCCTTGGCCTATATTCGACACGAAATGCGTATTACTTCTGAAGACGCTAACGATGTTGCAACGATAAAGGCACAGGAGCCGAGATCGGTAAAATTAGCGATTTCGAGAACAAACGCGGGCTAAAATGGGGCACTCCATCAACCGCAGGGTAGTAGTCATCAATCACAATCCCCATAATAAAATCTGGACACTGATTTCATCAGAAGGGAATCGATAACACCGGATGCACCGCACCCAAGGAGAGGATCGATGGATGCACTTCTTAATTGTTCTTAACGAACCCTTTCATTAAACACCCTCGTACGTATCTCTGGCACTTCCGTTCCTAAATTGCTCCTAAACGATTCGATTTTCTTACAATTCCTGCCAAGTCATTACGGTAGACCCTCTTCCCTGACGGCAAACGGGACGGGGAAAAGGATCCGTCGGCTTTCAGCTTTTTTCATAATCCCTGGAGTGGGTCGCAGCATCCCGGAGGTAGTTTCTTGCGTCAGGGAGACTTTTCCATAGTAATGAGCATCGTCGGCTCGGCTCCGCTCCGCTCCACTCCACTCCACGGTGTGACAATTGCGCCTATAGAAAGGTGAATATGGAATAGGTCCCTTTCTGCTTCTTTTCTTGCCATTGGAAGGGTAACTGCGAGCGGCAGTGGCCGTGTATGTACGAGCTCGCAAAGAAAGGACGGATGAGAGGAAACGCCCGTGGTAGAAAAGAGCAGAAAGGGAGAGAAGATCCTAAGCCACCAGAAATAGCATTCTTGCGTGACCCACACATAGCAAACAAAAACGAGCTACGGAAGTTTTTGCCGATTGGATCGATTACAATTTTTTTTCCAGTACTCGAGTACTACTACCCTCGGATATATTATTGCACCTTTCAAAAAAAAATGGAAAGATTTTGAAAATCAAGCAAACCCATGGAATACACCTTTTTCCAAAGAATCGGACGACGACTTACTTGCGGGAGTCGTCAGAGTCCGAGCTCCAGATGGACGTAAAAGTTGAACTGATTTCTTACATACGTCTCTGAATTTCAAGACCCATTTTTCCCTTTCAAGGTAAAGGAAAGACTCGCAAGCATATATGAAATACCAGTTCAACCGAACGAAGGAACGAACGAACCGACAGAATCCATGCGAGCGAGTTGCATAGCAGGTGGAGTAGAGAAGAGAAGAGAAGAGAAGAGAAGAGAAAAGGTAAGACGGTGTGCACGCTTTTGAAGAGAAAGAACGAGAGCAGCAGACTCGAGAATAAGAAAAAAGGGACAAGGAAGGCAAGATCGTCGAGTACACGGCGAAGAAAGAGAAGGAAATAAAGTGGAGTTGAAAGACGGAGAAAGAGGGGCAACGGCAACAACAAAAAAAAAGAGGCACACGAATGCCGGTTTACGTTCATTCATGAAGAGTAAAGAACCAACCAATGGCTCTTCGTGACTCCAGTGAGTGGCAAATCGTGAGAACGTCGGGTCTGAGATCTGGACATCGCAACGTATTCTGCGGTCACTTCGGCAACAACCCTTTACCGCACAGTCCTCTCTCACGATACCGATGAGGTATCGATATGTAGTTCGCTGGATCTTTATTCCCCTTTGTCTCTCTCTCTCTCTCTCTCTCTCTCTCTCTCTCTCTTCATCCCCCTTTCTTTTCTTTCCTTTCCGAAAGCTATTTTAAATGTTAAAAAGAGCAGAATACTCTCGGGTTCGAACGAGATGAACTTTAAGCCCTGCCATGCCATGCCATGCCATGCCAGGCCGGGCCGCTTGCTTTTCAATGAGAGATTGTTGCCGCAGTCTTTTAAAGAACCGCTGGCTGGCATCGCCATTCAGTTCTCCAGTAAATAAGCTAAGCATTGGTCGATCGGCAGGCGGCATTTCTAAATACGGCTTTCTATTTCTGAACCCACGCCTTATATCGCCCAGCTACTGCTGCTGCCGCTGCCTCTGCCGCTATCGAACCACACCGCAGTCGATTCTCTCGTCACTCGATGCACTTCGATATGCACTCGTTTCCCTAACGATTTTCCTACCATTTTTCTCAAATTCCGTGAATATAGATTTTTCAAGTATGGGGAACCCGGGATGCCGTAAATTCTTCAAGAGAATCCACCGCAGGAAGTTGAAGATTCCCGAAGATTTGAACCCGAAGAAGATGATTCGAGATGGTCCGATGCTTTTATGCGGCATATAGCGGTGTAGATTCATTGCGTTTAGCTCTTATAATTGAACTGGCTTGCCGGCAAGGGGCCAAGAAGGGTCAAGACTGAGCAGTAAGTTGTTGCAATAAATTCTCTCCTGTCAATAATTTAATCGCACTCGATTAAAGCTACTCATATGCGGCTTCAACGTCTCCTTTTCTTCTGCTGCAGCTTCTTCTTCTTCTTCTTCTCCTCCTCCTCGCTTTTCATCAAAGACATTGTGTCCCACTGAATCCAATCAAAGCAATCGCTCACTTTCGTCTTCCACTTGACTCTTGGCGCGGAGGTAGTACTTTTCGTGTATCCAGACGACCAAAACTTATTCGCGACACCTAGGTACGTCTCTTGTGGAGCAAATTTTCGTATCCAAAGGAATCAGCCAAGGTAGGTTTCATACTTTTCTTTGACCTTTTTAGTCGCGACTTGGGGAACACGACAAATTCAAATATTCGGTAATTTAAAATAATTCCAAAATAATTTAAAATAATTCCAAAAGAGAGTTTCAAGAATAAATTCACTCGGAAGGAAGTGTCCTCTCGAAAGGACACGGCGAGACGAAACTACTCACCTTGATAGAACGGTGGTCAATTGGATATCCTTTTCTAGTTCCGGGGCTTTCTTCGTAAAAATCCTGTTCTTCGTCTCCGTAGTCGTAGAGGGATTCCATGTCCATGTTTGCTGCAATCATACGAGCGAATTTCAAATCATGATTTTGTCACATACCAAAAAAAAAAATTGAGACGCAAATTTCGTAATTTTTATCGTCACGATTGTAATCGATAATGGCTTCAACCATTGTCATTAATAATAAAATAATAAAACAACATTAAAATTTTGTCGAGTCCCAAACGAATTTCAATAACCGAGAATCAAATCAAGATGATAAACCTCTCACGGGTCCTTCTTGTCCGAGCCTAATCAAAGGTATGCCACAAATCGAGGTAAAAGCGATTGTTGTCATCCTATTTTTTGCCAGCCCTCCCCCTCACCGAGCATTATCGAAATTGATAAGCCTATTTTTAGCAGTGATATGTAGATAAATGTGTATACACGAATTACAAAAGTCTGGGACTCCTCTCGAAAAAAATAGGTGGAAGATAAGGCAACGGACACCTGAAATATGTGTAAATGATGTCGCACGACACGCTAATGACACGCTGTAAATGGAACCGAATGGATTTTCGTTACATTGTAGTACTTCTCTCTCGGTTTCTCCTTTTCTGCATCGCATACATATTGAGCACACGAGGTCCAAAAGACAGATCTGCCTTCCAGACGTGGTGCTCTTGAAGAACAACCACACGTGTCTACAAGGACAAACTAACTGTGGCTATCATCTGGAATAGCTTTCACCAAAAACCTTTCTTCCAGAGGACCGCGAGGAGGCTGAGAAAAAACTCTTCCGATTTTACGGCAATAAAAAAGTGGAAACTATTGTTCCTGCAATTTTTGGGGAAAAATATACAATCGGAAATTTTTAAGTCGTTTTTGCCATTGTTCCTTACACTTGGTAATTAATTGGCCGCAAAATCTGAGGATTCGAATGACAATTGATCGAGAAAACGCTTCCAAAAAGAGATTTTTCGAAACACGCGTATCGCGAAGCCAAAGTGTAACGAACTCGGGGTTCTCAGACACGCCGAAGAACATCGGAGGAAAATTGGGATGATTTAGCTTTCTTTCAAGTCGGCTGCGATAGTTCGCAAAGAGAAAGAGATAATTCTCGTACCAGGCCGACAAAGTGTAAATGTTACTAAAAATTGTCTACTTTGTCCCTCGCTGTTTTACGGCGCATATGCCTGTATACAAATTCGGTTTACCAAATTCTAAGCTTTGAAGTCCTTCTTTACGGCCTCCCCATTACGGTTCGTCGTCGTAAAAAAAGCATAAAATTATAATTCATAACGGCAGAGAACGTAAACTTGGATTTTCAGAATCGGAGTAAATTTAAACCGCGTAAAAATCAGCCGCGGGGACATTTGGCTTCCAATAACAAATTTATAAAATTTCGAAATTCATTTTCCCCGGTTGAATAATTCGATCTTTCCAAATTTTATCGTCCGGCTACTCGAGAAATGGAAATACGACGCCAATTGAACTTGAATTTCGTCGCTCTTTGGCTGTTCGACGAACCTTCGAGTTTTTTTCGCGGATAAAGAAACACCGAGTCTTCGATAAGATAAACTGCAGTCACGATCGGGACGAGGGATGCTCACGAAATTATCAGGCGATGGTAGAAGATAAGTTCATGATTTGATGCAGCATACCAATTTTCACCCCGATCGGTCAATTTTGAGATGTCAAAAATTGGCAGGTGTCACGAACAAAATACTCAGGTCCAAAAAACGCAATTCCACATATTTTCGAAATTACGTCGATTTTACGATTTTTGAAAAATCGTCTCTGGGGAGACTCCGGAGAAACGACCGCTGCTTCCTTTTTCTCAACCCAAAATGTGGAATATAATTTTACAAGCAGGTTTTTTTTTCCCCAACACGAAGGAAGAAGGGCTGTGGTGGCAAAATGAGTCCCAGGAGAAGGACCCCTTGCAGCAGAAACGGCGGTACATGGTGCCCCATGGAAGGTGTACATACACACCGTGCGTGTATATACATATACGAGTCACACACGGATACCCATGCCTGTACGCGTGTGCGTGTAGTGGGAGGGTTTGAGCACTCTGGTTTCTACCAAGATCAGGTTACTCTGTCCCAAACGACAGATGGTAGGTGTAAAAGTATTCCCATCTTTCCGAAAGTTCTCTCACGGTTTCGACTCATCTCGCTGTAACAACGTGTTTACAGGTCACTCGGAAGATTACATCGTGAATTGATTTCATCCAATTTTTTTCCCTACGGATTTTTGCCTACCACGGCACTGCACCGAAATTTCCATCGATATCGGAGCGATCGATCGATCGCAAATATTTGCTGTAGGTGAAATTGCGATCGATCTAAATGGATAACAATTCGATAATATTTACTGTCTGCTTTTACGTAACTCGCGATATACGTCAATACAAAGAAGGACAAATTTGGCGATACGATAAGACGATCGATCACGCATAAATTTGGAATTTATCGAAAATCACGATGAGATATGATTCCGATATTCATCGATCGGTCGAAGCAGAAAAGGTGTATCTCGTATTTTGAATTACGTCATTCCGATTCTCGGCACTCCACGGACGAGAGAGCTGATAATGTTTCTAGACACATACGCACATACGATAGAAAATTTCAAAACACTGTAATCGAACTACATAATAGCCGATAAGACCGATTAAGATTGATCAACCTTTTCACGAATTCTTTGATTTTTAATATCGCAATGATCGAATACTCAAAATAAATGTATCGGCATTTTTCGGGAATTATTTGTCGCCTGGAAAATAACGGATTATCGCTCAATTGAAAAACTGACCATTTTCATGCATTGTAAATGTAGGCTACTCTATATTTGAACCTTTTGACAATTTCCTTTCAATTTTCTAGACATTGGAGAAAAAAAAGAGCCAATCGGGGCTATGCAATTAATTTCCCAGTCGCTGTTTTTTTTTGCGAATGCAGATTTTTTTTCTTCGAGCGAAAAATAATATTCGATTACATATTTTTTTTTAATTGACAAAGACAACATTTTCTAGGAAATAATGTCAATTTTTTAAAATTATATAGTATTTAGTTGTATTGGGTTGGTGTATAATTAACGACGATTATTTTGGTTCTTAATACCTGCCAACCTAATACATAGTAATCGTCGTTAATTATGCACCGACCCAACGAAATTTTTGGAGAAACGGATTTCTTTGAAAAAAATGTTCAATAATTGCACAGAAATTTCTAAGAAAGATAGTAATTACACTAAAATTCATAGAAATACACTCGACTTCCGGTGACATAGCAAACGAAAAATAATGGAAGCATAAAGGCGAGTTTCCACTGCGCGCGAGCTTGAGGCTAATATTCACTGCCGCGGCAGCCAATGACAACGGCCTATTGGCGCGATTTATTTTGTCAAAACTTTCGAGCGTTATAAAATAAATAAATAAATAAATAAATATTTATATTTTTCGATGTTGGCTGAATTCTGAGACTAAAAAATTCAGGTGTAACTGAAAAACCGAGAGTGTCAAGAATAAATTACTCACGGTTCGCAGCTCCATGGAAAAAAAAAGATCATTCTCAAGTTTATTTTTGAAGGAAGTATAGCGAATATAAGGGTAAAGAGTTACAGCGGGAAAAAGTAACATAGGGTGAATATGGAAACCGGACCAAAAAAGAAGGGAGAGACTTAAAGTGTCCATTGTTTCAGGTCTTTAGCCTAAGCAACGTAATATCTTTTTGAACCGGCTTGAGATGCGGGTATAGACCCCTATAGAATGTATATTATGACGGGGAATACAGAAAAAAAAGGGAAGAAAGAGGGAACTCCTTAAGATTTCACTGAAGAATGAGTCTAATCTTGACTCTGATTTGTCCCTTTGCTAAATGAATTTTTCCAAGAGGGAAAAATCTTCTAATTGACTCTCCCTTTCGAGTTTCTTTTTCACTCTTTCTTTTTTTACTACGATTCGAAAATCGAATTCCAAAACTGTACAAGAAAAAAATTGAATTACACAAATTACAAAAAATTATAAAAATTTAGAAATTATAAAATTTTTAATAATTTTGTAATTTATATTTTTTTAAATGTAAATTATAGAAAATTATAAAAATAATTTGTAACCGAAGGTTATTTCAAAAATATTAATGTCTGCAAGTCATTCGAAGCGATTTTTTCCGTTTTTAAAAATATGTGAAAATCAAAAAAGAAAACCTCTAAATATTAGGAACCGAAAAAATGAGGTACCCAATAATTCTACAAATAAAAGCTATACCACGACGCCGCCCAAAACCATGGTTTCTACCATCATATTACCATACACATACTGGCAAAATTTTGCGTGGCATTTATATGGTTTCAAAGTGGGTTTCCCTTCCGACCCTTCGCACACTAATATATGTGGTTTATGGTTTGTTCCCTATATTCAATATTTTCTACCTCCGAATTTATGGTTGACGTGTGTGCTTTGATGAATTAATGAAATAATTAAAAACCCTAGCGAATTCGAAATTTTTCAGCGTCCGTCCTGGAAACGCGAATTTCAGGAAAAAAAAAGTATCAAATTACGGGAAAACTTCAAACTTCATTTCCAATTTCCAAATTTCAAATTCCACCCCTTCCAACCAAATTTTGTCTTACCGTTACCATACAACGTAACGTCGGAACCCACTGTATCGTTTCTGGACTGATTGTGAGTCTCTCGGAAATACACATGTACGGTACATCACTCAAACATATGTACGCATAGGCGCGTATGCGTGTGCCAATGCGCGGGTGTGCGTACGGATAGGGTGTCCCCTGCGGCAAGAAAAGAGATCGGTTCGTGCTCTTTTTCTCGTCCTCGGTCTTCTGCTCGGTTTCCTATGGTATGGCTATTCCTCTGCCTTTAACTTTTGTCCCTGTCTGCTCGTCACAGAGGTCACGTCATCTCTTTCCCTCTTCCGTTCCTTGATGAAACGTAGGGCCAACTTGACTTGGGCGACGTTGCCACGATCTTTTGCTCTTCAAACTCCTACGACTGCACACAAATGCCGCTACTGTGCACCATGGATGCACTATATCGCCGCTGGTGTCAGGAAAACCAGTCGACTCGCGTATCCAACGCTATCGGGATTGATAACGATATCGATCTAGACGCTACCGATCATCTCATTAACGGCCCATTCGAGTTATCCACTTCAGCGGCCAAAGTCGAGCCGCACAATTGCATTCCTATGGGTCCCCGTTGCAATACCGAGGGGAAACCCGTCCCGTTCGTTTTGAAAAAGAAATTCTGGTCTATTTAAAAAAAAAAATCCCCTTATGTACTTAACCTGCTGCACTGCATGGTGCATGCATGGCATTCATCCCCCCAAGCTGTGCAACTTTATCCCAGAATTCTATAGAAATGCAGTTAAAATATCCATCGGAGACAAATTCAATTCCGATAACTTTTTGCTTCAATAGGTTTTTCAGGGAAAAATATCTCTTTTTGAAAATGTTGCATTTTCCTTGATTCGTAATAAATTTTGATTTAAGGAAAAAATAAATGCAGCATTTGTTGAGATTTTGAAAGCACACTCGAATCACCTTTTCCTATTAAAGAAATTGAGTTTCCACTCCGAGAGAGGACAACATTTTTTTTGAAAGCATTTCCTTCCAATGGAAATATAATTTTCCTCGAGAGAAGTATTTTTTTCTATCGACACCAAATATTTCTATTTATCGAGAGAAATCTGTACATTATTTTTCTACCGCATCATGAATTTTAATACGACCTCGAGGCAAATTGGATAAAAAAGATTGAAAAAATCCTAAAAATATCTTCGGGCAAAAGGAGCTCTGTAAAATTCAGGAGATTCGCACCTGAGAACCCAAAAGGGGAGAAAGTCTGTTCCGATAATGGACTTTTAGGTAAATACAAGAGAGGTTGGAGGTTTTCTCGACTTGGGAAAAGTTTCAAGGGTGGTCCCTTAATTTTCCCTTTTCCCCTATTCCAGTTTGCCCAAATTATAGACTTTGTTTCCACCACCCACCTTTTTGTTTTCACGGTCCGGGATTCTTAAATACACACAGGCTCCGAGATTCACCCTGGTAAATTATATATACGAATATTTGGACCTCGTGGATAATGAAAGGCCCGTCGAGAGTAATAGAAAATCATCGATGCCACAAACTCGTTTGAAAAATCTTTTTTTCATCGGTTCGAAGAACACGTATCGAGCTCTGTCCTTCGAAGGATTGCGAAATCACACAAATTTTGCGATACCTTGCCCAGAAATTAACTACTCGTCCGTCGTATTTCAAATTTTAGGAGAGGGATATCGATTTCATGAGGTTTATTACCTCGACTCTCCAATTTAAGTTGCAAAGTATGTCGAGATAAAGTACTTTAGAACTAAAATTATCTTTGTGGACTGATAAATTAAATAAATCTTGAAAGAATACAATTATTGCAAATTTGTATATCAAAAATATGCTGTTCTATCCTTCGAGTCCACGAATACCATTTTGGTTATGAATTTTCGGATGCGAATAAACTCTAAATCCATTGCAAATCAAAATTCTACTGGATAAAAAAAAAATAAGAAAATCCAAGTCGCCCATAGTTTTTCCAATTATCAATATTACCAACTCATCGATATTATTAATGTTATTAATTCAAATTCTTCTCAATAATAATCCACAGAATCCGTCATTACCGATACAGTCTAATTCGGCACACATCTCTAGGACTTATCGACTGCAAACGATTCGCGATTCCTGAATTTCGCGAAATGAGCAACAAGTACCAACGACATCTAGGAACTTTGGAAAAACAGTTCGGGGAGAAACAAAAGCAACACCACCACTGAGGACACCGCGAGAGTTGCCTGCGATCGAGAATTCGATAATCGAGATTCGACGCAACGAAACTTCGAAAGCTTTCGCAAATAAATCGACTGAGATGAAGCATGTGCACATGTAATATAAGTATGTCTATATATAAATCCCTCTGTATCTCAAGAGAGAGAGAGAGAGAGAGAGACGGAGAGAGAACCGAAGCAAGCCAAGAGTCAAAACAAATATAGAGAGGCAATGAGAGGCTTGTACGATGACGATCGTAGGCGTTGTAAGTTTTCTCTTCTCCCGACTGATATTTTCTATCCTTTCGCAAGAAGAAAAAACCTATAGCGTCATTCGAGATGAAGCTTCATCTTCGTCTTCCTTCATCCACTTCTTTCCAGGGGCACCCGTGAGCGACCAATTCTTCGAGCCACCGATTCTGTTCTGTTTCATGATTATTATTGTTATTTCAAGAGATTGACGACCCACGGGTACCCCTAACGATAAACAAACACTCTTTGCGGTATTATTATCAGTCCCGATGCACTTCTTCCCCGAAAATTGATCGAAAATCCCTAACCTCGGGATTTTCGGTATTCGTGGGAAGAAACGAGAGGAAAAAAGGAGAAGATTCACTTACTTTTCACACTCCCGATGGACTTGCAACCCACGAGGCGAAATTCGATGGGTCCCTCGAGAGCACTGGTAGGATTCGTTGGCCCGGACTGTGTATTCGTAAAAAAAGAAAAAAAATAGCACTGTTCGAACGGTTTTGTAACAACACAAAGTCGCGAAAAATCACGTGTTTCGTATTCGTACTAAAGGGAGGAACGAGGCTGCAGGGGGCAGGAGGGGGGAACGCGCGGACATCGGCAACACTACGCACTGCGACCGTACATAATGGCGAGTGTATGACAAATTGAATATTATGGCTGCGTCTCGGAGGTTCATGAATGAAACTAACAACGGCTCCTTCCTACCCCGACGACGATGTCGCCCCGCCAAACCGCTCGTAAAAGCGCTACTGAGTCTTGGCTCGTGGGGAGGGAGAACTACTAACTCACTCGCTCGCACGCCCTTGCGCTCTTCCACCAAAGCTCCCACCCCCCACTCCGTCGCCAACGTGTTCCTTTCCTCGTAGATTCTCCTCCGATAGAAAAACCGCGTCCTTCTCCAACGCGCGCGAACAGTGTAGGATGGAGATACGAAACCGATCACCGATCCGAGGATACCCGAACTCGCTCGAGGGGAAGTCGAAATCCCGCCCGCCGCACTGTTGCCAACGTTACCGGCTGCGGGAGCCAGATCTTGGACCAACGATCCCGAGGGAAAGGTAAATTAAAATTGTGGTTTCTTAGTTTTTACAAAATTTTAGTGTAGTTTGTAGAGTTTAAACAAAAAAGTGAGGGATTTAGAAAATTTTGCGAGTTTTGGGTCCCCGCAAGTTGGTTTCGCGACCGCTCCGAGGCCGAGAAGGGGGAGGATGGGTGCAAAACGCAACAGGTATATAATACCAATTGCCCCGGCTCCGGGATTATGCATTTAATAGGTACTCGCGAGCGAAATTGCAAAATCTGTTGGATTTCGATCAGAAAAACCTAAGTTCGACACTAAATAGGTAATCAAAAGACGCAAATCTCGGGAAAGAAAACAAAATTGATATTTAAAAAGAAAATCAGTTTCCTAATTCGTGATGTCAGAAGTACTAAAAAGGGGTAGAGTAATAGAGGGAGTTAGAAGCGCTTCGGTAGTTTTTCATCCATGTTTTTTTCCAAGGAGGCTTTTTTTGTTTTTAAGATCTTGATAATTTATAATAATCAAAACTGAAATGTTGGGTATGTAGGATAGATAAAATCAGAGATAAGGTATCGATTACGCAAGTGTTACTTTGAAAATGATGAAATGTGTAGGTAAAATGACATGTACTATAATTACAATAGGAATAATAATAACAAAGATGAAGATGAAGATTGTAAATAGCAGTAATATTTATTATTACTTTTACTTTAAGGTAATTGTTATTATTGTTATTATTATTATTATTGCAGTATCATGGTTTCAAGTAGATTTTGGACAAGCATGAGATATTCAAATTATTTTTCAATATTCCATTGTTTTCCAAAAGGAAATCACGATTATGGCAGAATTGATCTAGGATTCGAATTTCTAAGAATGATGGCGAAATCTTACACGTGGGACGTACGCATGCGCGAATCGAGACGCGGGAAAAATATAGGAACTTAAATTTTTAGTATTTCAAATTTATACATTTAATTTTATCAATATTCTCGTTATCAAAGCTTACATCGATGTCTTAGATATTAATACTGAAACTTAAAATGCGAATATAAACTTCGAGTCGATAAGAAATTCTTCCTGGCTACGGATTTCATGTTTTACTTTTTTCTAATTTTCGTTTTTCAACAATTCCAATTTACACTGAATATCAATAAATTAGAATTTTTAGAATATCAAGATTTTACACAAATTACTAACTACCAAAATGTGCGTTTCGTTTTCGATTTATCGCAAATTTACAACAACAAACAATGAGTTGTGGAAAAATAGAAAACTCATATTTTTCGACTTCGAATAAATGCTAGTTGACATTCGACTGGACAATTTTGTCCAGGTATCCGAGTATTCTGATGGTTTCTTCATTCAATTGAGCACTCGATCGTTTCCTACGTCCTCCGAAGAGTACAGTTCGAGTTCCACCGGTATTGTTGTTGTTCATGTTACGGAATAGTTGCTGCAAATAGAAAAAGGAGAGATGTAGAAGAAAGTAAAAACTGCAGCCCTTCTTATACCCATTCCTCGATATGCTTTGGTGATTTTACCATGACTAATTGCACGAGATACACCGCGAATGCTAAAAATGAGATGGTCATAAGCGCGCCTTCTAATGATGGAAATCCAATACTGTGATCTTCGTAATCATCTTCTTCGTCGTCATAGTGATGATGGTATCCACGCTTCATTCGTTTCCTGATTGCCCGTTTTTTTCTCCTTGGTGCCGTAGCTTTTTCTAACCTCGAGACTGTTAGAAACAGAAAATTTTATATTATTATTGTTATGCAACTAATTTCTTCAAATAAGGCAATTACTAAATAAATGTCCAACTCGATGAATCTTAAAACTATTATTGTCAAAGTCGATGCATCGACGTCTACTCGCTGGACTTTTAATAAAAATCCCAAACTTGCAAATATCGACAATGATTTTTTAGTATAATTAAAGAAATCTTATTTGAATACGCAAAAATGCACTCACCAATCTCCAGAGTTAACGACCTTTCGATATTTTTCAGGAATTCGACTCGTCCCTCGATACTGGTAGGTTGACTTTCCAGGGTTCGATGCACTTTCTTCAAGATATCCACGGGTAGGTATTCCAGAAAACTCTCTTCTTTCATAGTTCCATTGCAGAAGTCTTTGCAGTTATTCGCAGATGCATTCAAAGGTGGTATTTTGGAATCCTCCGCTCGTACAGGTTTCTGGTCATCGAAGAAATTTCCTTCGGTCGTGTAACTCTCAATGGAAACACCTTCCTCCGAACTTTCCAAACTGTCCATAGGAGTTTGCAAAACCGTGCTTTGGGAATTTGTAGAAGTTTCAATTTTATCTTCGGGTTTAGGTATCGAAGGTTTTCCGGTAATCGGCTCATTTCCTTTTTGGCCATTCGAAGGATGTTCGATTCGTCGAATTTCATCAAGCTCAGATTTTACACTCGATGTCTTGTTATTCCTCGAAGAGCCTCCAAAACTATGTTCCGCAGAAATTTCTGTTTTTTCGGTTCCATCGATTATCTTAAAAATAGTCGATGCGGTGGAAGAACTTTGTGGTTTTCTCAGAAAAAATTCATAACTGCTGGTCGAAGCGGTCGGTGTCGTAGAAAATCCTTCCTTCCGATGTCGAGTTTCCGGAGGATGGTCCTTCTCGTCACCGACTCGTTTGTCAGTTTTGTAAAAAGGAACTCGATAAACTTTGGATTCGTCCGAAAACTGTGGCAGGTCTACCCACTCGCACTCGACGACGAACAACACGGAAAAGATGAGGAAAATTTTGAAAGATCGTTTCATATTTCCATCCTTCGCGGGTTTGCAAAAGAGCAGAAAGTTCGCAAAGGAACGGTGCGATGGAACAGATGTAAAAGTACGCAAAAGAGAAAAAAAAAGAATCGCTCCAGCTTCTCTGGAATTTGGTAAAGAACTACGAGTGTATGACCATAGGCACAGATTATTTTCTAGGACAGGACGAAGTTATTATTTCCAGCAACTCAAGTTCTGTCAGAGTAGATAAGTAAGGGGACGTGAGTTTCCGCGTGAAAAGAAGGAGGACAAATCCAAAAATGGCTTTTTCGAGAGTAAAAAATCTTCTTTCTTTTTTATTGTTATGAATCATGAATTCTTCGACATTAGATAAGCAGTTGATACATAAGTGTATGTATTATATATACCTAATCAATTGTTTGTTTTTTTTTCCTTTTTTCTTTGTATAAGTTAGATCTCTTCCACGCGATTCAACAACCTTTACAATAATACTGCGAAAGTTTCAAGCAACCATTTTCTTTTTTGATTGTTACCGAGATGCATACCACCAGAGATTATGTTTTTTTACTTACAATAGCTATTAGGCCACAGTTTTCCCGTTTTTCATTTCATTTTAAATATGTTTTAGTAATTTCGATATAGAATGAGAGGGATTATATAGTCTCGACTAATGTAGAAAATTCTGCAACGTTAATTTCCGTTCCTCTCGTTAAAAATGCTTCCAAAAAATACCATTGGAAATAGCAACGACCCTTTGCAATCATCAAATTTTGATTTTCATCATTTTCTTTATTTTACGTATATCCAAAAAGACTTGGTAGATTTTGAAATTGAAACTTTATCATTTTTGGGTAATCTACGTGTATTTTTTCGAAACATTTGCTTCGATTCTATCTCAAGCGATCGTGCGAAATGATAAATTTTAACAGAGATGGTGATTTGATTTTCATCAGGCTGCGCAATTTTGATTTTTTGAGTATGTTTACTTAAGTACATAGTACAGCTTTTCTGAAACCCCGCTAAGAAGCAACTGTGACAGAAGGGAATTTCGAGAAGTCTTTACAAAAAATGTCCAAATTTTCTAAGCGTGGCTCCATGAATATTATCAGAAAATTGGAAATGGAACGATAGCAGAATTTTTCGAGGTACGAAAAACCGTCTCCGGGCGACGAGTTTTAAAAAAGAAATTTGATATCGTTTATGGGACCACACTTGTACATATCAACAAAGAATTTCATTCCCTGAGATTCACGTCAACCAATTTATCAGCAACCATACGAGTTTCAAAAGTTTGGTATTTTTTTCAAAGAAATTTTCATAGCATCTGGCGTGATTTCGCAATTCCGAAGAGCAAATAGAAAAATTTCCATGAAAAAAAAACCAAATTTTTCCCCATTCTTAACAATCACATGAGTTTCTTAGATTCTTACATCATTTTTAGATACTTATGTAACAAAATTTGGCGATAAAAACAGTTACAATTCCTTATAAGAAATATTTCACGGTTCCTTTGAAATTTTGATTATATGTCATACCTCGGAACACATTTTATATATTGCAATATCTATATAGACGAATAACACAAATTAAGTATCGATCACTACATTAAACAAATTACAACCTTCTGTTACATTGCACTTCACAATCATCGCCTCTCCTTTTAAGTACTTTCTTTCTCCACTTTTTGCCGTTTCATACAAACACAAAATTACTGATAAAATTGCATTAGATAAACGAACAATTCCTCGTAATCCCATCTTAATCATGTGTATACACAGAGTTACCAGGCGTAGGGTAATTTTTATGCTGCAACATAGGTTGCCAAGAATAGCACTATAGAAAATACGGTATAATACACCATGGAAATTACCTTACTGCCGGCAACGCTATATAAATTTCTCCACTTCTTTGCAACTTTTCTAGAGATTCTAACCGAATAATATTATTAAAATTTTTATATATAAAAGCACCGAATAAGTGTCAATCATAAAAATGTATCGAAAATTATCATTGCTTTTAATTAGATCTATAATCTTTTTCTGTGATAACAATAGAATTTGAGTTCAGCTAAATTGGCATATTTCTAATTTTTTAACTAGAAACGTTGAAACTCTCATATTTTTTAGAAATTCAAACTTTTGAGTAATTCCAATAACGTCACAAGTATTAATGAGTAATGCTTTCTTTTGTAGCTTAAAAATTGGAATTTTTAAATATTTGCAGATCTTCCCCAGCTCACGATCAAAGTTTAGTCCTTTCTGTCTCAAATTTTGAAGAATTCAAAAATTGTTTAAAAATAATTCAATTTGATTTTTTTCCCATGACATGTCGTTCGAATGCTGGAAAATATGAATTCGATAAAATGTTTGATAAAATTTTTAGAGATTAAAAATTCCAAAAAACTTAACCGAAGTTTGAAAAATTTCTATAAAAAAGGTATGAAGAATTAAAAAAAAATCTCATTTACCACAACAATTCAATCTCGAAACATTCATAATAAAAGCATGTCACATATTATAACACTTTGTACCACAACACAACAATTCGTAATATTTTTTTTTTTTTTTCAAATACACGTAATAATTAAATCGGCTTGTCTTTTTTACGGATTCGGAAAAGCATATTTCTAGTACTGGTAATCTTGGAAATTGCCGAAGCTTTGAGATTTGATAAAATGAAGCTGACGTTTAAAATGATCTTGCGCGAAATATTATAAAAAAGTGTTTTATAAAAAAATTTTCTCGAATTTCGAGTTCCGATAAACTGTAGGAATCAAATTTCAAAATAAGTCAGCCACATTTTGATAAGTTACTTAAAAGATACGTTATCGAAATAAAATTGGCATTCTAGAAAGCAAGGGATAGTTCCTTTAAAGGTATCATAGGTCCCCATAAATATATGGGAAAATTGTAATTACGTTATTTAATTTATCAAGAAAGAGGAATGTTACCGCGTCATTTTTTTATTGTCTCTTTCTCCGTGTCTTAAACTTGGCAACGAGTAGCGATCGTGGAATGTCTTCTCAAGTACAAAGTTACTTCTCTAAATTTCTTTAACGAATATATGTATAATAAAATATTTAAAACCTACCACCCACATTTTGGAAATTTATAGTTTGACTTTTTAAGACAAATTTCGAGTATTAAAAAACAAATCCTTTGCGAAAAAAGTGATTTTTTTTGTAAACTTCTAGTTCACTATTTTAAGCAAAAGTAAAAATAAATAAAAAAAATAATAATCTCGTAATTTCCATTTTTAATATCATAAAAAATTCTTATGGACTGAAAATGCCAGCTTTCCAACCTGGAAAAATTGTAAATAGCAACAATTTTCAGCAACTACAATATATCTATTCAAAATTCTGTAAAATCAGGATCAAAATTTACCATTCCTACAATTCTAAGGAAAATTTGTTCTCGTTTTACAATTTCGAAATTGCAATTTCAAATTTCATTGTAAAAGACAATCACTTATTTCCACGCGGGAAATAATTCTGCAACCCGTTAAGAATTTACTTTGACCCGGTAGTGGGACGTTTTAAGGCGATGCAAAAGAAAATTTGCATTTCCTTATGGAAATGTTTGTCGTTAACGGGCCATATTTACAATAGAGATTCTTACGAATGGTAAGGAATATCGATGGAATGTGTGGATAGATATTTCAATACCTCAGGAATACCCGTTGGGTCAGGCGCGTATAAAGCGTCGTAGAGTAGCACGAGCGTTACGAGCCCAACCCTTGTTCAAGGAGGCGGTGGTGGTTGTTGTTGCTGTTGTTGTCGTCGTGGTAGACGTCATCGTTGTTTGGGACTCGATGTCAATTGTTGTAGCTGCTACTGCCGACTTCGTTTTCGTAGTTGATGTTATCGATGATGTCAAGTCAACGGGTATTTCATTATTCATTATATTCTCGTGTCATGCCTTTTGACTGTCTGCATATGCCATCCAACGCGCGTCGTCGCTTTCATGCGTTAAGTATCTGGATCCCACTCGCGCTTCCAGTTCACGTAAATCACACCATGTTTGATAGTCCTAAAATATTCAGACATTCGCCGATTAATTCTCTCAAAAAGGATGGATAACGATTTATAGTGTCATGGACTCTGGCAGTAAAGCGTTATATATTTTGTGTTTCTTATTTTTATTTTTCCAATTCCTTGGATTTTCCAGACAATTTATTATTACCCGTGCATGTAATTTAAGAATATCGATATTTATTGCGACTCGACTTCTGCAAATTAAATTTGATAATATCGAGTGTCGTTAATTTTAAAATATATAAAAAAAATATTTGTAGGGTTTCGATATCAATTCCTAATTACTTGGAAATTTTTTCATCTAAAATTCTTTTTACACGAGGAATTTCCGATCGGGTAATTATGGAAGATGAAGAAAATGTAAATAAAAATAATGGAATTTCCATCAGTTTAAAGTAAAGTCATACGTAGCAAAACCCAGGTAATTCCAAGATCTTATCAAATGTATAAAATAAAATCGAGCATGTCAGCGCGAAACTTTTATGCACACAGTTCCATTTGTAATTAAAAACCGTGGAAGTAACGGAGGATAATTTTTAGTAGAAATTCCTCGACTCTCAAATTGTTTCAATAAAAAAATAATAGAGATACTCACTTGTAACCATACATGTTGCAAACTCTTATCGACTGTATACCGTTTCCTTTGCTTCACTTGCAACAAGTTGTTAATTAGGTCGATAGCTGTAAAGAAAAAAATATTACGAAAGATCCTTCAATTGTATTTTTCCATGGAATTAAAAATTAAATAATGAAGTTCCGCGATTCCAATTTCTAAGAAATCTCGGTACTTGATTTATATTTCTTTGGAAAAACCTTGTCGCGATAACAAGAAATTGCATTCTCGTTGCAAAGTCTATAAATACCCACCATCGGATGAAATGTCCCTCCAGGGAGTAGGAGGATACATAAAAGCAGCGTTCTGAATCTGCTCGTTGATATCCTCGTCTTCATTGAACGGAAACGTGCCGCTCAGGGAGACGTAAACGATAACGCCAACGCTCCACATATCGAGCGACCGGTTGTACCCCTTGTTTCTCAAGACTTCCGGGGCCAAATAAGCGGGCGTACCGACGACGCTTCTTCTGAAACTCTTTTCCCCGATGATCCTCGCGAATCCAAAATCGCAGAGTTTCACTTGAGTGAATTCGCTGTTGCTGCTGAGCAATACGTTCTCGGGCTTGAGGTCACAGTGCACGATATTTTTACTGTGCAGGTGTTTCAACGCAATGAGGATTTGCGTGATGAGAAATTTCGTAACTCTTTCCGTGAGACGGCCCTTCTCCGAACTCAAAATCATCTCCAACATGTCCCCCTTCAATTTCTCCATGATGACGAATATCCTTTCCGGGGTCTCGAACATCCTCTCGAGATTCACTACCCCGCTGTGGGACAAATTTTGGAGAATGGCCACCTCGTTTTTCAACTGAGCTTCTTGTTTCGTGGGAAACCGCAATTTGTCGATGACCTTGATCGCAACTGCGCGACCCGTTTTTCTGTGAACTCCTCCGTAAACGATTCCAAATTGCCCCGAACCGAGAACCTCGTCCGGGAAGATTTGATACAACTGGGACATGTCCGTAACGGTTTCTTCCGGCTCCGCCACTGTCGATTGCTCTTTATCTGAAAATTTAATCCATTCGTATCAACCGGAGGTGGGAGTTGCAATATTTTTTCATTGAGTCACAAATAAATTTGTCAAATTCGAAAATACAATAAAAAAACAAGGGATAGATATTTTACAAGTGACTCGGGCCTTTGAAAAAAAAAAATTTCGTACTCGCCGAGGGAGCCGTCACTGGCATTAAAGCTTGTCGGATGGCCGTCTCCCAGGAACGCGCGAGATGCGCACCGATACCACTTTCCTGTGAATTTATCGCTCCAGCATTATTGGAACCATCCTCCACGCCGTAAAACGGATCTTCCCCGACGTAGTAATCGACGTTGGCCGTTCTTAACTCGAAACAGTGCATAGCGTCTGCGGGAAGAAAAGATATATTCGAATCAATAAATATTCAAGATTGTGGATCGACTCTAAAATTTTTAAATACAAAGAAAGAAATTTACGAGGCGAATGTGGAGTACGGGCTGTCTCGATAGCTAAAATATCCGCCAAGGGAATTTCTTTATAATATTTGGAACTACTTTCACTCTGGAACAACGTTATCGCCTTGGTATCGAGTCTCCAGTAATGTTTTTTCCTCTGAAAAAAAATCGGGAGAATTAATATCGATTTCGTTTTACCTATTTTCTTGCAAATCGTCGATTGACTCACCATTGGGTCTCGATTTGTAAAATGAACCATCCATCCTTCTTTCAGAACTTTTGAGCCACGACGTTTTGTGTGCTTGACACTTTGTACTATTCTCATTAACGGAATGTTGTTACTGGGCGTTGAGCTGCAGCTGCACATAAATCCTTATTATTGTAATTTGAATTTTTCTTTCGATTCTTTTGAAATACCAAAAAATTCCAATATCAAGGAATCAAATCAATTATCGATCGAGATCGATCCAAATATCGATTGATTTAATAGTTCTTTCGATAAAGTTTACCTCGAAGGCCTCGATTTTTGGAATTCCTCGGAACCGAAATCTTCCCGACTCGGAATAAGATCCTGAAATGAAAATACACTTCGATAGAAAATTCCCAAACCGAGGAAAATGTTATTAACTTTCGGCTTGATAATTTTGAGGTGAACATTCGAAAACGTAAATGCAAAATCAACGAATTACCGAATAAACACCGTTCGGCTTGCTTTCTTCAGGCACATAAGAAGAGGAGGAGGAAGACGAGTGCGGAGCGCGCGAGGAAACTTGCGAAGACTCCGCATCGCTGTCGGCATCCGGATCCGCGTCGGCATCGCCATCGCCTTCGTCGTTTCTGTCGCATCTCCCTTCTGGTTCACTGCCGACGCCGCTATCTGGATATTCCGCAGCTTCATTAAACAAGAGAATCATTTGAAGCGTGTGTCTCGAATTTTCTAAAAAAAAGTCCGACTCGGTCTCTCAATCTAACGTACCAACGCTATCTCGAGGATTTTCCCCGGCGCAGTCCTTGGGAATTTTATCGACGCACTTCTTGTGAGCATTGTACTGACAGTCTTTGCATTGCACCCCTTGCTTGAACAACCCACGCAGCAATTTCTTGCAATGCCCACAAACGGTTGGTCTCGTGTACGTGTGCACCACGAAAGTGTGCGGGATTTTTATACGCGTCGCTAATTCTCTCTCCACCCAAACTGGTCTTCCCCCCAGGGATGGCGAACGAGATTGCCTGGGTGCGATTATACTCGGAATTGCCTGGAATCGATCGGATCGTGAAGTCGACTCTCGAGAAAACTGGGTGTCGACTTTAAATTTCATGCGAATCCAATTGGATTTAAATGTCGAACAAAATTACAAGACTCGGAGTCACCGAATTCGCTCTTACCAAAGTGCTGTTGTTTTGGCTCGTGCTAGGAGTATGACCGGTGCTGTGGTTGTCGTCGCTGGCACTGGTCAGGCTACTAGTGGAACCTTGACTGGGCGATCGTGGAACGTTCAGAAGCGTGGAGCTGCGACGTCGTTGGCCGATATCCTGGACGCAATTGTTGGGTACTCTGATAACGCATCTCTTGTGATAATTCATCCCGCATCCTTCGCACTTCAAGCCTTGCCTCACCAGTCCAAAAAGCATTTCTCCGCAGAAGTCGCAAAACGTCGGAGCTTTGTAGGAATGTACGGTCAGAGCGTGGGGTCTCACCGGAGGCTGTTCTGTAGGCACTTGTCCTGAAAATTAAATTCGTTCGGTTTGAGTTTGGGAAACCGAGGAAAGATTTTCTTTCGCGTTAATTCGTTTTATACAAATTCGCATACCGGTCAAGACGATCTCCACCAAAGTTTCGTCGATAATCTCAGTGGCATTGGTAATGAGTTGTAGAATATTCGTGGAATTATAGTCGTGCTTGAATAGCAGCAGCCTCTCGAAGAGTCTGGTTAAACCGTGTTCCGGGCATTTCGTGTTGATGAAATCACACGCGAATTCCTTCAGGGCTTTCAACGTCAACGCGCTGGCATCCACCGTCACCGTGTCTCTCGTTAGCCCGAATTGAAAAAGAAACGTTACTTCCACTCCTTCCATGATTGCGTTTTTATTGGATCCACGGTCAATTCTGAGGAAATACATTGGAACAAAAAATTCATTTTTTAAAAATAAATTACAGGTTTATAATAACGAATAATCGATACGTTAGAAAAATATGTTTCCTTGGACTAGGAATGCCCATTACGAGTAGAAATATCGAGACGAATTCTCGGTTAGAAAGTAAATACCGATGGAAATGTTTTAAAATGAGTCATACCGAGACGACAAATTAGATCTAGAATCTATACAAATAATAGAGTTATACGGGATCCTGAAATCTATGGAGTTTCGAAGCTCGTTAAGCCTGTAGTTAGCGAACTCGGAATTCCTGAGTAATTTCCTGCCATTAAGGAAATGCAATAATCACAAATCCCGGCGAGGATAATTTACCTCCTTTGCTTTTAACGACATATCCTAGCGTAGGGAGCGACGCAAAATAAAGCGTAGATTAACTTTATCGGTTTTAATCTATGCACGTTCGACGATACGCATAATTTGTTGAATTATAAATGAATTTTATAGCGGGTACTTCTACGACATATAATACATTTTTCTTGTTTATGTATAAATTTGTTAATTATTGCAAATAGGAATCAAAATAGATAAAATCACAGTAATGATAAAATAAGTCATTGAAACAAATAAACAAACAATAAATTTGAGTCTAGAAATTTCTCTGGCATTAGAAAAAAACAAAGTCAATTTGTATTAAATTAAAAATTTGCGAAAAAAAATCGAAAAATGCAGAAAAGTTAAAATCGTGGGAAAAATTGGAAGCGTGAATTCGGAATTTGATGGAGAACCGGAAGGGAAAGACGCACACATACGCATCGGAGTTGAGATTTGACCTTGAGAGGTGACGTAAAACAGGAAGAAGCGGAGGGACATTCAAAATCCCGCTGGGAGCACCTGGGAAACTCAAAATTGACGTTGCACCGAACGAAGGAGACCGAGTCGAGAGGTAGCCGCGTTATTTATCGACGGGAGTAACTGAAAACGACGAGTGTTCGGTCTAACCGTACAAAATGGTTCATTCTCTGACATACATTCGATGACATTTTACAGTTATCTCCAGGAGGCCACTCACTCCGCCTCTCCTCACGAAAGGAACGAACGAACGAACGAACGAAATTTTTCCAAGTTCGACGAAAGATCGCACGACAAACGCACTCGATTGCGGAACAAACAAACCAGCGAGAAAATTAATAATCGGTAGAGAAAAAAATCGCGTTTCGTCGCATATACTATACATGCACAAGTGTATTTTGTTCTTTTCGAGAAGATCAAATTTGCGCCCGTGAAAAAATGCCCACCCGTTAGTTGGCGAACTACCTTTTCCGCGACGACGAGTATTCGGGCTTCAGCTTTTTTCCTCGTGAACTCGAAAACCCACGAACCGAGTCATAACGATCGACGAGACCACTGGTTAATCCATTCACGCTAAATCTAAAAGCAGTCGACGACTGCGATCACTAGAACGATTCTTTTGGATTTTCCTGCCGCTGTTGTTCCTCCCGAACAGTCGTATTACAATGCCATACGTTCCATGGTTTTCTTCTACCTCCGTTATGAATTGACGTGACATAGCAGGCAGTCACATTCACATAAAACTCTCTTTTCTCCCCCTCCTTTTCACGGCGTCGTCTTTCTCTTTTAAGATCCCACCCATTGACCTCTTCTTACTATTATTCACATCGCCGCTCTCTTTTACCCAATAATCCCTCGGTAACGCGGATCTCTACTTTTGTGCCAGTCGCTTTCGAAACTCATCGATAGATGGCGCCAGCCTCTACCCAGGATCGAGATTTTCCTGGAATTGGATAAATTCCGCGAGGGTGCTAATTATTTATTCTGTAACTTTTACAAAAACTAGAAGTATTTTTTATATTTTTAATCTCTCCCCAATACGATGAAATCCCACGTTGCTTGGCACAAAAATGGCGCCATCTTTGGTTCATAGTTTCATTCAAAGATCTTTGGGTAACACAGATTTTCACTTTCATTGTGAAATTTCTCGACAGATGTCGCCAGCTTCCGCAAAAATCTCGATACCGAAATTTAACTAAATTCTGCAATTATGTTATTTAGGATTCGTAGATTTGCAAATTACATTTTTAATATTTTGTTCAGAAAATTCAAAATATGGGGAAAAGTGTTTCTTTTTTTTTTATTTTCATTTTGTTCACGGACCTCAATTTTCGGGGATTCGAATTCAAGGGCGGGAAGCTTGGCACGTGGCTCCATGTTTTTTTTTCGCTTTCATCTCGGGGGAGATTCTTACAATAACAATACCTGCTGAAAACAACAAGCAGAAATTGGTACCGAAAAAATACAATCGGTTTTCCGCAGTAACTCAAAAATGTGTTCGGTAGAAGAGGAGGATTTCGAGGACGGGATGTCGCTAATTCCGCAAACCGAATCCACAGGAATTCCGTGAGTCCAACATTAATTTCGCGTTAAAATTGAAAGGGGTATTTACATTTTAATAACTACTGATATGATTTTAGGGATGGGGCCTCGTGCAAGAAGTGTCTCAAGGCTGAGGCCACTGTTCTGCTTAGAGGAAAGGATTTTTACTGCCAAAGCTGCTTCCTGCTGGGAGCGACGCATAAATTTCGAGCCACTCTGGGCAAATCGAAGATCGTGCGGCCCAGGGATCGAGTGTTGGTCGCTCATTCCGGCGGAACCAGCTCCACGGTACTCTTGCACTTGATCCGAGCGGGGATGCACGAATCCGTGCACAAGCGACTGGTTTTCTCTACGACCGTGTTATACGTGGATGGTACGATACCAAATATGATACTCGAAAAAAGATTTTGCTGTTATTAATTTTTCTTTTTTTCTCCCCACAGAGGGATCGCTGGAAAACAAAACTACCGAAGAACGTCTCCGACTCTCGCAACAAATTTCGGACCAAGCGAAGGAACTCGGTTTCCCTTGCTATACCGTCTCTCTGTCCCAAAGCTTATCGGAAACCAGTCCCAAGTTGCGTTCCGAGACTTTGTCTTCCGACGACACCTTCTCGATAGAAGAAGAACGAGACGAGGAAAGTCTAAAGAAAGTTTTTGACCGTCTTCCGAGTCCTACGGAGAAACTCGAGTTCCTTACAAGATTGAGAGCCCGACTACTAATTTCCAGTGCCAGAGAGTTGGGATGCAACAAGATTTTCCTCGCCGACCACGCGACGAACGTGGCTGTTGACATCCTAAGCAACATCTCCCTCGGTCGCGGGGCCCACCTGCAACGGGACGTCGGATTCCTCGACGACAGGTTCCGGGATATCCCGATTCTGAAGCCGATGCGAGAGTTCACCCGCGCCGAGCTCTCCTATTACATCGACTTCCATAAAATAAAGATCGTTCATGGGAACAGGTCCGAGGACGCAGAGGCACCGAAAGACTCCATCCAAAGGCTCACGGAGAGTTTCGTCACGGAATTGGATTCGAACTTCCACGGAACGGTATCCACCATCTGCCGGACTGGGGACAAATTGAGTTCCAGGACTTTGGAGAAAATGGACTCGGGGGACTCTTGTATTCTGTGCGAGTCTTTCCTCGACACCGAAGTTCCCGAAGACCGACCGTCCGCCGCTTCGGCAACAGCGTTTTCCAGGTTCGTGTCTTCCGGGAACCGCGAAAGTGTGGAAATTCTCGAAAAAAATCGGACTTCCGAGTGCAAAAGTGGGATCGATGGAGAATGTTGTTGTTCCAAAAGTAGTGACTCGATTTCTCTCAAGGACATTGAAAAATGCCTTTGTTACAGCTGTCGACTGATATTTCGCAAGGCGAAAAATGCAACCGAGGTTCCGGAATTCCTGCGAATCGCTGCCGATCGACAGTTACGATTGACTAGGATACGCGAAGAAATTTCGGACTTTTTGCTTTGATAGTTACCGTTCGAGCAAGTTTGTACATACTCGTTATGTGTTGTGAAAATAAATTTGCGGTTCTTCGATACCGGGAGGCTGAGAATAGAAAGAAATTTGAAATTCCTTTCGTTCGATCGATGTCACTTGATCCCCATCGATGCAAAATCTGGAATGTAGCGTTTCGGAGGAAATGAGGGAATAAATCGATAAATTCGTAGTTATATCGTTTATTTAATCGCTTTCATATCATAGTATACTTCTCTTCTTCTCTTATCATAGTTCATCTCTCATAAGTTGTAATTACAAGTATCATTTATCTACGAATTTTACCTAAAAGAGGGCTTCGGTGGGGAACGGGATTAATAATTAGGTAGTTTCACAGTATTGACTCTCTATTGTCTAATCGAAGTTGACTATCAAGTTTTACATTATCTACAAATATATTTTTGTATATCTTTCGCTTCTCTCTGTGTGTCGGTGTTCCATCGCTCATCCGCTGTTTCTTCACCTACGTTTTCAATCGCATACCGATACTTTTCGTATTCCTTTCGACTTGGCATCGGTCCGAATGCTACTATTACAATAGTAAAGTTTCCATTCCTTGAACAGGAATCAACAGAATACGAATCGTTGGGTTCCTTATGAAGGATAATCATAAGAGAAGTGGGCCTGTAATCCTTTTCGTTCACCGCGAGTAGATCATGTTTGCTATTTATTTGCTCCTTTCGCGTAAACTTCAAGAAGAGGAGCTTTTTTGCGCTTGCGAGAGTATATGTATATATGTATCGTATATGACTGACTGACTGACTGACTGACCGACTGACGGCGTTTCTTGATTAATTGGTTTTCTTCTTTTAGGTACGTTAAGATAGCTTGATTTGACACATATGATTGAGGTTTCTGCGTCTCACAGCCCAGAAGTCATTTTCAGACAATTGGATGCAAACGAAGAATTTTTTAAGGGAACGCGTGAATTTCCAGATGTTACTTTTCCTTCGAATTCCACTTTTTTCTAAATTCTTATATTTTTTTATTGAATATCATTCCATTCACGCTTCTTCCCTTTTATTCATTTTTTTTAGTGCAACAAACAAGGAATATTGGCAAACTTTTCATTGACAATTACTACATTCGGTTGTTCGAAAGGATCGACTATTTTTTTTGTAATTTGAACTGTCCAGTTCGAGATGAAAATGATACGAAGGGAGATTCTGCGATCGAGGAAACGAAAGTTCCTTTTTCGAGGCTCAAAAGTGTCCTTTTCGCTAATCGTGCAGTTCGAAATGACATTTTGCGTAACCGAAGGGAAATGCAATTACCGATAGCTCTTTTTCTTCGATGGAAGGAGAGATCGATTGTGAATTTTAAATGCAATGGGTGTTCGAAATGCAACCGATTGCATTTTTTGCATCGAAGACACTTTTCTGGGTTTGCAAAAATGCTGTTTTCCTTCCGATCGATCGGTCGGTCCCACGATGGAAATTAGAAATTGGATTCGAATAATTGCCAATTTTGTGGGTAAAGGCTAATTTTTATTATTTTCTACGACGAAGTCGAAATTCAGAAACTTGCGTTACACAAACGGTAATTTGACCATTTAAAGAAAAAATGAACAAAGAAAAAAAAATGCCTCGACGTATCGAGCTGGATCTGGAGTTCGACTTAAAGGTTCCCACTGGAAGCCGTCGATCTTGATGCATTCATATAATACTCTTTATAATATAATACATTCTCTCGTTCTCGCCATTAAATTTCTATATTTCTTCGGACTTCATAAATCTTCTCTCCTCGTCTCTTCGCTTTCCATTTGTTCTCAACGTGTCTTTTATATAAACTATATAATGTCAATGTCTCCTATCAAATGTAATAAGTACAGGTTTTCAAATATCCGTCAATGAATCGATTAATATAACGTATTACAATTATCAAATATATATATATATATAACTCTCAAACAGTTTTCTCGCTCGACAGAGTTCTTCGTCGATCGATCGATCGATCATTCGTCGATTCTTCAATCGATTACTGGAACAGCGTGTCGCAAAGGTGCAAAAATTAGTTTTCGATGCAATTTGATGCAAAAATGATAATTTCTCAAAACCAAGACGTTTTGGAACTTCGACTCTTAGAAATCTGCGAATTTTCGTTTCTTACAAGTAGGATAGAATTGAAGAAAGTCATGAAAAGGAATAACGATTTCCAATATTTAAGTACCATCGTTCCAGTTTACGATTGGGTCTAAAATCTACCGAATATGATTTTCATTATATCGTTTCATTGTTACGATGCAGCAGTGAAGATGATTTAATTTAAGTTAATATATATATTGCTTCAATGTTTCTTCTTTTTTTTTTGTTTAAGTTCTCTGTCGCAGTCGAGTTAACGAAGTACCTTTTTTTACTCATTTTCATTTCTCTTTTCCTCCTTTTCTTATTTTTAGTTTCTTCTTCTCTTGAGGTATTCATAAATTCAAATATATTTCGAGTATCATTTGATGATAACGCTTACAAAAATATACCTTGCAATTAAAAAACGAATATACATACGATAAGTCAAAGTTTTCAAATTCAACCGTAACATTCCAATTCATACTTTTCGCGTTTCCAGTTTTCTGATGAAAAAATAGTCTTCTAATAATAATTATCGCAAATATTAAGTCGCAAAAAAATAGAACTACCGCTTATTCAGAGCCAGCTCTTTCATATTCTTTCGGGGATATTCAAATTCCTTTGACAATTATTTGAAAAAATCACATCCATCATGGAAATCAATTTCAACGCGAGAAATTTCGCGAAAATCCGGGACGACTGACGAACAATTTTTCAAAAATATCTTTTCATCAGAAGGAACATTAAAATGTTCCAATTTTCATTTGTAAAACGCTCTGATATATAATTTCCGTGACACTTTCGGTAATTTTGAAATTATTATCGTATAATAATTTTTTTCAATGATTATGGAAGAAATTGATTCCAGAAAAATTTTTTGGTTTTCTTCGAGTATCTCTGGAACCCCTGGGAATTTAGAGAAATCCAGAAAAATCAATAATATTTCCACAAAATTACCAAATTTGCCTTAGAAATATTTACGAAATTCGTGGTATTACAAAACGAAGCTTTCCGACTCAAATATCGACAAGGGAACGTAATAAACAAACAGAATAAAATACAATGCGATATGCGAAAGAATAGAAATTCGTGAAAATCAACGGATCGTCCGCGAGACGATCGTTATAAATACTTCATTAAATTTCTCAACAGTTTGTCAACTCTAATAGGCTCTCGATTAACTGTAAACCTCAATAATATCTCTGATAATGGTAACGTTAGAATCGTGCGTCTCGTAAATTCTCCTTTTTTCCGTATTATCAATCTTACATCTGTTAATTTCATTAAGGAATAATTTCTTCTTTTTTTTTTTCTTCAATATTTAGTCTCGTGATTTTTTTCCTAGCTACTATTGCTGCGGGTAGTGCACTTTACATCGAGTTTTGGTACAGATTCCATTTCCTAAAACATTCATCGTCCACGAGGAGAAAATTCGCCAAAGACCATCGAGTCTCCTTTGGAGAAATTATCTTTCTGCGAATTTTCCTCGTGAGCTTCTCAAAAACTCACTAGCGAATCAGTCTGGGGTTTGAGATGACCTACTTTTTTCTCCCATCGAAATGGATTCGACAGAAGTTCATGAATCTTCGATCGAAGCGAACTCGAGAAAAATTGGAACTCATCGATCCATCGATCGGACGCTCGAAGTTGCAAATTTATATGAATTTCATGAAACTATCGAAACTCGAATTGTCGAAGAAACAAAATTAATGATTTTGGGCTTTGTATTGGGAATTTTTTCCCATAGATATTACAACAGCTTAGTCGAAGACAATTTTCATTCGACAAACTTCAAATGCTTTCCACTTCCAAATTCTCGAACTCGAGTCGAGAAGATTTTCAAAAATAAGTAGGTCATCTTACGAGTCGACTCTGTCCTTATTAATTTTTTTTGTTAATTTTCCTATACACGAATTCCTGTCTTATACGTATAATTTCTAACTCTGCATCATTCACAGACACGGATATAATCTTATCTTTCCTCCTTCTTTTTGTTAAGTAGAATTTGTATTATAATATTACGAATATATTAAGAGTACTTGTCTTTTTTTTATCACTTTCGTGTTCTAAGAGATAATTCATTTTATTTATAAAGATTTTTTCTTCTTGTTTTTCTTCTTTTCCCCTTCCCCCCCATAAGAAGAATTTCCTATATCTATCATAATTATTTTTTTTTTCTTTTGCTGTTACTGAAAAAGAAAGAACATAGCTAAAAATCGTTAGCTATGTACACGAATTATGTGACATGCAGACGACACTTATATACTTGAAGAAAAAACTTCATCTCGTACAAGTTAATTCTAAAAACGATGGATTCTTTCTCATCTTTTCCTCATTATCGTTAATCCCTCCATTTTTTTTTCTTTTCCGAATCGGTTCATGATTTTACGACGAGTCACGATTATATATAATTGTTCCTTTCCCTTTGTTTTATTTTTACTTTTTTTTTTTTCATGGAGGAGAGATTCTTGGCGATTTCATTTATATACGTTCAATCGCAAACTTTATATGTATACGTTACGCAACACTTGGTGTCTCTTTTTTTTATAATTTCTTTTATATACTTTTAATATACGATCTTGCTGAGATCCTGTAGATATTTTTTTATTTTCTTTATGAAAAGGTATTTGTTGACGACCAACGATAGGCCTTGGACAGTAAAAATACGAAGGCAATGAAATTATGTAAGGTTTCTTCCTCTTACCGAATTGTGAACCGATCGAAAGTCGAGAATTTCTTTCTAGAGGTACTTTTTTTGGGTTTCATTTATTTATTGATTTATTTGTTGTTTTGTCGCGGAAACTTGTATATCTGAAAAATTATGTTTTGCCGTTCATTCGATGAACTTTTTTTTGTCGTCTTTGTACTTATTCGTCACTTAAACTTTATTATTCTTTGTGCGAAAATCATCGGGGATATATTTCGTAGTTATTCTCAGTCGAAGTATGAAATCCCATCGGGGGTGGAAAACCAGAACCGTGGAGATTTAGAGTTCAGAAATTTTTATTATTTCTTCGAAGATCGATCCAATTTTTGGAAAATTGTGAAACTCCCCACCGGTTCTTCGCTTCCCACTTCGATTTCCTACTTCGAACCCCCCTTTTTAAGAGTAAATGATTTCATGATCCGACGAAAATTGAACGCAAGAGAAGATTCGCATGAAAACTCCGCTAATCGATCGACAATAATTCGAAATTCTCATCTCCGAGTCGAAACTAAGTCTACCTCCGACTGACCGATCCGCTCGTATCGCCGGTATACCCGCGAGATCATGATTGATAGGATAAGAAGTTAGTTATCTTATTAGTAAACTAGAGTTCCTCTGTTCTTTAAAAAAAGTCCAGTTACTTTGCTGACAGACTTTCTTTATGCTTTTAGAATTGTTTGCTGCTTATCACCGATTTTCTTTCTCCCCTAAACGACAAACACCGTATATCGTTCAACGAAAACGTAACATTCGGCTACTTCTTTTATCTATAGAGTCTTACAAAGATTAATTAATCCCTACTATCTTCTACAGATTTTTTTTTAGAATTCACACAGCATCCACTTGACAACAACTCGCGCAAACTTGCTTTTTCAGACATTCAAGTTTCGATTTCGCTCCTTCTCGTCGTATTTCCAGTCCTTTGCTGCTCGCATTCGTTTTCCTACGTTGCCCGGATGTACAATTTTCGAGGGCAAAAGCGATTTCGAGAAGAAAAAAATACTTTTTTTACAAATTTTCGTGGGGCTGAAATTTCGAACTGTCCATCCAAAGATCCGAAAAACTCTGTAAAATTGACTCCACGATAAATTTATTTTTCTTGAAAGAAAATTAACGACGATAAAATTTTCATCTTACATTCGATAAATTTTCTTAATTTTCATTAATGTAATTTTTAAACGAAAATACCACTTTCGAGAAATTCTTTTAATTCGATTTGACAAATTTCAACTATTTTCTGAAAATACCCAATTATTTATTCGCGATTCCAACTTTTGTTCGAACATTTGCCCCTCGATCACTCGAAAATCGATTACAAAATCTCCAATTTATTTCGTTTTTCGGGTGATTCCATGGCAAAGGCCAAAATGGCAAGAAGGAACACGATTTCTCCGCATTGCTTTTTACATACAAGGTTTTCCAGAGTTCGAGGGAGAGACAGTTCTTTTTCTAGCGCAGTTCGAGGAAAACCAAACGACCGTGTACCTGTTAACTTTTTTGTCATCTCTGTTGTTTTTGCTTTCATTTTAAAAATGAGTATGTCATGCGTTTTCTTTTTTTTTTGAAGACCGTAAATTTGTGTTCCTTAATCTCTTAGAGAGAATCGTATCATCTCGTAATCGTTTCTTTATTTTTTTTTTGTTAGTCATCTAGCGCACTACCCTAAGCTAAATCCTAAGATCCTTCGTCTTCTCCTCGTAAAAGTTCTACCGGAAAGCAAGTAGAGTGTTTTTTTTAGTTGTAAATACGTTACGTAATTCATCTATTCATCTCTAAAACGACAAATGCATGTAGAAAAATGAGCCTCACTTGTTTCTTCTTCTCTCTTTTTTTGTTTTTATATCATTCTGCGCCTCGGGTTAAACGCGAAACATTTCGAAATGATTCTTGGCAGTGATTGTTTCGTAAATGCTTCGAGCTTTTAACCGCGGACTGACGGTAATTTTGATTTCTGGTTTCGGAATACGTACACGTACGAATATACCCACACACTTGCACGTATACGTATTCGGTCCCCTTTTATCATAGTCGATTCAGAGCGATTGAGATTATAAGTACCTATAGGTATCTTTTTTTTCTGGGACGTACGTGTTGAGATTTAACAGTTCCTTCACACTCGAATTTTAAGAATAGGTATTTGTTTGATTTTTCCCTTGTTTTTTTTCGCTAGTTCTCCTCGTCCGCCTCTTTTCCCCGGAGCTTAAGATCAAGAGTCGCGAGGATCGATAAGAACCAACGAACTTCATCCGTTGGACTAATAAATTAAACGTCAACTAATATATCTATATATATATATATACTCTAATACTTAAATGAAATTTAGTCAAAGTAAACTTCGCCTTTGGCATGTTACTTTTGGCAGCTCGTCGCTCGACTCAGCAACCAGAAGTCAAGTCGGCTTCGATCAAACTTCATCCTCAACAATGTCCTCTTGGTTTCTTCTTGCTTCTCCTTCTTTTTTCTTCCCCTTCCTTTCCTCGGTCGAACCGAAACGGTGTCCAAAAGGTTGGAACAAAAAGGAAAAAAAAAAGAAAAAGAAAAAAAATGAAAAATCTTCTTGCTTCTTCCTCTTCCTGCCAAATTTCTTCTCTCTTCTCTCTTCTCTCTTTTCTTCGTAATAATAATAATTGTCTTACTCGTTAAAGTTTCATCTTAAAATATTTATAGAGTTTTTTGTTTTTGTTTTTGTTTCTTTGTTGTGTTTCCTTTTCTTTTCATTTTTTTTGTTTTCTTTGTTTGTTGGTGTTACGTAAGTAACGGCATAAGATAATGGCACAAAAGTAGCGTGACTTTTAGGATAGAGTTCTGTAGGTATAGAAGAAATAAAGTTGGTGGTTGAAAATTTACGATGATCCTCCCCGTGAATTCACTTCACGAGTAAATGGTTATGACTTCGCGACCACCTCCTCTCACCATTAACACCCTCTCCAAGCCCTCGGTTAACACCTCCAAGAATTCCATATCTGTTTGTCGAATGTTAAGGAATCAACGTGAAAACAAAGATACGTAATTCCAAATTGGGTCTCCATGGACAAAAAAAAACCCCATGGAAGACGATAAACGGAGAAAAGGATACAATTACTTTCGCCCTCTATTTTCCCATCCTTCGGTGGTCCTGGGAGATTAAGTATCACCAATTGAGCGTCATGGCTCTTGTTCACGATGACTTCGTTCAACTTCACCGCTGTGTGCATACGTCTCACGTTGCCCTCGTCCCTAAAAATGGTAAATAGGAATGATTAGTACCTGAACCGCAATTTTCAAATATTTAGGAATTTTTTCCGCACCGACAGAATACCCATAGAGTCTTTCAGGTTGCAAATGCAATTTCTCAGAATTTTTCCTTGCATGGAAAAAAAACCCAATGCCAGAAATTATAAATCCACGTTAACGAATTTTCCTTCGGCCCAAAAAGGATGCTCAAAGTAAAAAAAAAATGTTAAGCGCGAAATTGTGATCCAGAGTTTCCGTAAAAGAGAGAAAAAAAAGTCCATTTCGTGGATACTAACGGCGTGATAACGGGTTTCTTGGACTCCGGGCTTTCGGACTTCTTCTCGAATTCGGCCTCCTTCTCGTCGTTCTCCTTGTTGTCCTGCTTAGGGGAACCCGTGTTGGACTTGGGTTCCTCCCCGGCACCGGTGTGCTCGTTGACGTCCCCGGGTTTGTCGCCGGGTTGCGCGACCGTGCCAGCCTCCTTGTTGCTGTCCCCGTCCGTGTCCAGGACCTCTTCGTTCGCGGTTGCCTGTTTCCCGGGTTCCTCGAATCTCACCTTGGTCGCGGTCTTGGCCTCGATGTTGTGATGGTGATGATCCACGATGGCTTGCACCTATCGCGAATCGCGAAATTGAGGCGTTAAATCTCATTCTAATTTTGATCAGGGGGGGTCAACGATGGGTGGTTCAATCGGTGAGTGGGAAACTAACTCTAGCTTGAAAGCGAGCAACGTGTTCGTGTGCCAACGAAAAAAAATAAAGGTACGCACAGATTTTCTCTCGGATTACCAACACAAGCGTGGGGAAATTAATGGATTTGCCAATCAAGCCGGAGATGGATGGATGATCGGATCGAACGAACGGGGAATGTTTAATCACGAATGAAGGCGAGAAAAGAAAAATGACCGACGCAGGCTTTGGTGCGTGAAAGATGAGCGAAGTTGGAGAAATTCGGGAAAAGAGTGAGAGTTCGAGAGGTAGAAAAATAGAGACGAAGGACACTCGGGGGTTTATATGACAAACCAGAGGTAACTTTTCCTCGGCGGGTACCTCGTTGAAGTCCAGCAATGTCGACACCTTAATCCGTGACAAGCACGCAACAAAGAGACACAGTACCAATCAGTATATCGCTCACGCACAATTTTTTTCGGATTTTACAAATTCTATTGTAACGCAGAACGTTCTGCCAACATCGGGATGCGTATCGATACTTACAACTCCTTGCGACTCCTTCTTGTTCAGCTGCAGCTCCCGTAGCATCTGGTTGCGCTGCTCCAGGACCAAGGTACGGTCGTACGTGTACGCGGAGATGTCGGAGTTCATCTGCGAAGTGAATAAAGAGAGAGAGAAAAAAATTAATTATCGAAATCTTTGAGGGGTCCCATCGAAAATTGCAATTCGTGGTCAAATTTTACTGATACAAAATTAAGGAGCTTAATAGAAATATGCAAAATTGTCCATTTCTTTTGTTCTTTTTTTAATTTCTCTAAATTTCCATTAAAAAAAATTGGAACCCTCTCATGCCCCATCTATCCGTAAATTAAAAGCCCCAAAAAATTAATTCTCTAATTCTTGGAGGAATGGAAAATTGCAATTTGTGGCTATATTTTATTTATTAAAAAATAAGAAGCTTAATGGGAAACATGCAAATTGTCCATTTCATTTTCTCTTTTCCCAATTTTTCGAATTTTCCTCCGGACTCAAATTTTGAAAGCCTTTCATCCCCCATCCACCCCATAAACCAAAAGCTCCAAAACGTAATTACCATTTCTACAACTTCGACTTCGGCTTCGATCCTGAGATCGTACAAGAACTTCTTCAAGTCCTTCTTCATCTGGATGGAATTATCCTCCATCTGGGCGACAGTGAAGATCCTCATCTTGCAATTCTTCCAGGTCCGATGTTGCTTGAGCAGGAAGGGCAGCAAAATCAGCAACCCCCCGTCGTGGACGATCCACCAAACGTCGATATTCCCGACCACCTTCTCCGTGGAGTCCGGGAAGAAGTTGATCCCCTTTGGCACGAGCAGGGCCATGCGGGCCGTCGTGACGTTCCTCACAGTCTGGAGGAAGACCCTCCAGGTCCTCTCGTCCTCGGACTGCCTCCAGCCGTAGGGCCAGCCCAGAATTACGGTGTTCGGCTTCATCCCTCCGAGTCCCGTGGTCTGTATGAGGGCGCTAAGACCGTCGACGATGCTCCTGGCCACCACGACGTCGACGAAGCCCTTGACCTTTTCCGCGTCCACGGTCTTGCGGAGGCTCTGCTTCGCGGCGAGGGCTTCGCCGGAGCTTCGCGTAAAATCGCCCTCGATGCAACTCACGGACACGGTGAGGCCCTTTCCGGCCTTCAACTGGCTCGCGAAGGCGAAGAGCTTGCGGTACTTGGGCACCAGATCGTCGGTGAGCTTGGTCAGGATGAGGATCTGCGGTCTCCAGTTCTTCGTGTGAGGGGGCCCCTCCTCCAGCCGCAAAAGGGAGTACCGGGCGGCCGAGAGGGCGATACCCCGGATCCCGTCGCCCCATTCCTTCTCGGCCCCGCGGTACTCGATGTACTTGTAGATGCACCCGGCCATGCCCATGGCCAGCAGGGCGTAGTACCAGCTCGTCATGAACATGATGGCTATGCAGAGGGCCAAGCCGATGAAGGACAGGCTCCAGTGGTAGTACTTGAAGCGGGGTCTCCAGTTGGGGGTCCTCAGCAGGGTCTGCAGGGCGCAGGCGAGGTTCACGAACCCGTAGCACATGAGGAAGAACATCGAGAGCAAGGGGGCCAGGTAATCGACGTTGCCCAGCAAGATCCCGCATTGGCAGATGATCACCGTCAGGAGCAGGGCCCTGGTGGGCTCCCCTCGGCTGGAGCTGGTGGCAAAGGGGGTCAGGAAGGGGATGATGCTGTCCTTGGCGATGGCTTGGAGCAGCCTCGGGGCCCCGGTGAGCGATTGAAGCCCGGCACCGAGAGTCGAGAGGAAGGACCCGATCAGGATGACCCACTGGTTGGGCCAGGCGATGTTGGCCACCACCAGCTTCCCGCCGATGCTCTGCCCGAATTTGTCGCGCAGCAACAGGTTGTCCACGGTTCCGGCGAACAGCAACACCGTGGACAGGTACACCGTGGACGTCGTCAAAATCGCGCAAATCGTGCCGATGGGGATGGATTTCTGCGCGTCCGCCAGGTCTCCGGATCTGTTGGAACCGGCCATGATACCTACGAGGAGAGAAAACGAAAAATTTTAGAGGATGAACATTTCCTGAGAAATTTTGAATTAGGTGCAGGAAGAAATTTTAGGAATTATGAAAAAATTGGAATGTTGCGTTTTTTCAATTTTTATTCTAATTTAAAATTGTACTAAAAATTATTGCAATTCTTGTAAAATTCCAAGCTGACGTGTATCTTGTATAAAAATAAAAACTTTCAATTTTACAAATCCACGAATTTTCTAAACATTCTCTTACCTGTTACCGATGGGAAGAAAATTCCAATGAGAATGGTAAAAGTTGTCGTGATATCGGCTTGAATGTAGTTGAAACTACTTTCCGTCATTTTATCGGTATCCTTGGGGTCCTTTCCGTAAGCGATGTATTCACCGTTTTCTTGGAAGCTGTCCATGATATTTTCTGGAAAAATTTTGAATTGATCGAAATCGGGTGCGCGCTTCTTCGGAGTTTATAAAAATACTTAAAAAATTCCCAAACCGCAATTTCGGTTGAAATTCAAAATCCAATCGATTCGGAGTTTCAACTGCAATTTCCGGTAATTTCCGTAAAATTAGAAACGAATTTGAAATTACAATTGTAGCGTTTCAATCGAAATGCGAGAAAAACGAGAATCGTCGAAAAATCGAAGGGATCAGTGATTTCTTGAAAATTCGAGAAACGTTACCTAAAAATACTCCGCTCGCTAATCCACGGATTCCATTAACGATCGTCGCATTGTTCGCCAAATAATACTGATCGCATTTCGTGCCGTTAAGTCCACAGTAAGCTTTCTCGAGTACTCCTCCAGGGCTTTTATTACAATCCTCTAAGACGTTGATACCTTTTAGTAATCTTTTCCCTAAGACGCACATTCTGCAAGAAGCAACGGAACAACAGAGAAATCAAATTTAGAACGGTACTCCTTTCTTATCGAATTACAGCTTCGATTTTCTATAGATAACGCTGCAAAAAAAGAGGGGGGGGGGGGGGGGGGTTGCAAGCTCAGGAAATCCCTGCAGCATTGGATGCCAACAGAAAGACACCTTTTAGAATTTGAACTTTGAATTATTTTTGAGCTTTAATCGAACCTTTTTTTTGAAATCCACAAACGTGAAGCGTTTGGTAGCGGAATTATGCGTTTTTAAAAAATTTGGTGTTAATTGCAAAAATCTATTTTAATTATAATTCTATATTTTTGGTTTTGGATCTTTGATCACGTATAATTGGTGTTAATAATTTTTTTATATAATTAATTTTTGATTACTCGGCCGATTTTTGCAGATTTTTTAATTTATACACTAGATTTGTACAGGAATTTTTTTTTTTTAAATTGCTAATCGGTCCTCGTGTGTCGTTATCAGTCAGTCTCGGGGCATTTCGAATTTGTAGAACCTCGTTTAACGATGATACAACAACAAAGGTGGGACCGATGGTTAGTGGCGATGCTTCGGAACAATAAATTTTACCCAGTGAAACGTATTTGTATGTATATGTACACGTGCGAATCAAGATCCACATGCAAAGGTTCCTAGTCTACAACTGCAATCCTCTCGATGCAGATTGCAAACAAGAGATTAACGTCCTTTATGGCTTTTTATTAAAGCTAATCTTGATCGTGTCTATCGTGTTCATTAATATTGTTGTTTGTCAAGGAGAATGTTATATCGCTGTTTAGAGAAATTCATCCAATTCAATATTTATTAAGTTTGCCCTATTGGGTAATTATATGTAAATTTTTCCATATAATCTTTTCTCGAACCAGGAAATTATGTGGAATTTTTTGAAATATGTAATTTTTTATAGTTACAAATATTTAATATTCGTAATTTTAATTTTATGTAAATTTCAAGCAATTTCAATTCAAAGTTACAACAGAAATTGATGAAAATTGAAATTTTCTGAAAATTCAGAAATTCAACAAATTTTTAATTTTAAATGAAAAATATAAAAAATTCAAAATTGGAAAAATTTCAAAGTTTAACAAATTCCAGTGAATAATTTCGAATTTTTTCCAACTTTCTGTCACAAGATTTCTTATCATCCCCTTGGACGTTAATCTCCGTTTTTTTGGGGGGGGGATCCTGCAAATTTCGTGACGACTAGCGACTGATGAGGGAAAAGGGGGTACACGTAAGGGCGAGTAATTCAATGGACGCATACTTGAGAGCCTCGTTGCCATTGAAATTAACGGCGAGTCCAACGTAAACCGCTATAATGGAGAAGATAACACAGGCTAAAGCCACCGTGGCGAATTTATTGACGAATTTTACACCAACGAAGACAATGGTTCCCATCACCATTAGTAATCCGGTACCATACACACGGAAATTGTTATACATGATGCTCGCATCTTTCGTAAAGTCACCGAATATGCTGAGCGATGGTGCCATGTATGTCTGCAAAAGAAATTACAATGTGACTCGGTGTTAGGGGTAGCTAGCATCCCTCAAGGGGTTAATCGTTAATCGATGAATTAATAATTTGTTAATTAATATTAATAATTTCAAATTCCATCGATGCATGCTGATTTTGGATTTATGGGATTCGGTAGCATTCGATCGATCAATTAATTAAGGAGTTAATTTCGTTGAGTGCGAATGAGTGCCATTGCAATTGCACTGGACGCATAATTTAATTGCAGTCGGGAAAAGAAATTGCATCCACTGAGTCGATTGTAATTTTAATCGATAGCAATAATGGTAAAAACAAAGAAAAGATGCACTCTAGAGTGCATTCAACCTTTTCCAAAAGTGCAATTGGTAAATATTTGTCCAGATGCACCCAAAAAAAAAGCAATGGACAAAGAATGCACGAATCGCGTGAGTGCAATGAAACGCGTTTCATTTATTTAAAGTGCAATCGAATGCAGCGCGAGTGCACTTCAACTTTCGTGCTTGCAATTGAAGGAAGCTTTTCACACGAATTCGCTTATTCGTGTTACGTAAATGCACTCGCTGGATGCACCAATTTTTTTCCCGGTTGGAAATGTCAAACGCGCTTACGTCGCATCGACTGGGATTAATGCAACCCCGACGGACTCAAAATTGGATTCGGGGAAAAATTATTTGGGGGGGGGGGGGGATGCTTCGGTCGAGGATGGGGAAGCGAAAGTCTGTAATTTCAGCTGCTTTCGCTAATTGCTTGCAGTTGGGAGCTCGGGGAATTGCATCTCATCCCATTCCATCCCGCCCCATTCCGCCCCCTCCCGCCCCATCCCATTTCATCTCGTCTCATCTCGTCTCATCTTGTTTGCCCGCGGAAGGAGAGACCGAGATCCGGGATGGGAAGCTGCGGCATACTTACTAAAACAATTTCAACTGCTCCGATAATGTACATGGCCGCGGCTAAAGTGGTGCCCGTGTAGAACAACATCCCCACGGCACCGCCGAACTCCGGACCCAGACTCCTGGATATCATGAAGTAGGATCCTCCGGCCGGTACCACGCCGTTCGTCGCAATGGCACTCATGCTAATGGCAGTCAACATCGTCTGAAACGAGAAAAAAAGGAGGGATATCGATAAAATGGCACTTTCTACCAAGATAATAATAATAATAATAATAATAATAATAATAATAATAATAATATTGGCAGCCCCCTTGGAAATTGAATTTAATTTGATTGCATCCACTCACACTATGTCGGGGATTAGTTGCGAATAAATAGTTTCGCCTAAATTCTACTACATTTTTTTTTCTTCGCGGGATGCAACTGCATCGAACGCAATTACTTTGTTACGCATCTTCGCATTGCAACGGTATTTTTTTTTTGAGTAAGAAATATCGTTTTTAATGCAAAGAATATTTTATTATTATTATTATTATTATTATTTTTATCTGCCAAAGTGAATGTGTGAAAATATCGCGCCTGTGCTTCGAATTCACTGTCATACAGGCTGGGAATTATTTTCTGTGCTAACAATGAGAAAATAATGAAAAATTGCAAAACCAATATTGATACATGAATTTTTTTCCCTTTCGCTATTTTTTTCTATTTTTCAATTTTTTTTTTTTTTAGTAAAACCAATTTAACCCGATGCCGCATTTCGATGCAACTTCGAAGCAAACAATTTATTAGTTGGTAAAAAGATTCTAATCAATAGATATAAAAACGTAAGAAATAAAAATACGAAACATAGGTTCGATAAGAATTTTTTTTTTTAAATAAAATTTGTTATTATTAATTTTCGTTTTCTCTCGAACTTACGACGCAACAACAGCAAAGGACGATGAGAAAGCCCTGAATGGCCCCGGCAGTGCCGACCACCCACGTCAGACGGATGAACAAGATAACACCGAAGATGTTTTGTATGCAAGGTAGGTAAACGCCGATGAGAGTGCCCATACGGGCGCCCCCGGGCGGGCCCGCGCCACTCGCTGGTTTGCTGTCCGGATCGGTTGCAGTTGGAATCGTATTACTGTAATCGGACAAACTCTGAAGCAGTGTCGCGATACGAGGCCGGTCTTCCAGCTCTTCCTGCAAACATAAGCCAAAGAATGCACTCTTGTGCTATGAAAAAAATTAAAAAAAAAAGATAAAATGCACTCGAAAGTGCAACCGGACAAATCGAGGATGCACTTAATCATCGAAATCGTAGTTGAAAGTACACCGAATTTTCTTTGGGGCCACTTCGATGCACTCAGTTGCACTTAAAGTGCCTCTTGGTGCACTCAGAGTGCATTCCTCTTTGGCTAATAAGAATCTCAAGTATGGCAAAACTCAGAATTACGTCTGGGGGATTGAATTCTCCTACGTGGGCACTCGGAAATGCCCACTCGGGTGCCGGTGAGACCAATCAGTGCCCGGGATTAGCGGGAAATCAATGAAACGTAGGAAAACGGGCAGAAATAGCTCCGGAAGTTAGGCAAAGCGTAAATCGACGCTGTCCCCGGAGCCCGTGAAAGGGTGCACGGCGTCTAACTACGTTAGAGGGTGAGTTTGGGGTAGGTCTCGCGTACGACGAAGTTTGGACCAGTGGTGGTACCGAATATACCCGTGTGTGGGTGCAAATGGAACCCATGTTCACCTGCACCTGCATCCTCTGACATGGAAAGGGAAGCCACCGTGTTGGGAACTTTTTTTTGCGCCCTCCGGGGCTTGCAGAAACTTTGATTAAAATCGTGATAAAACTCTCGATGAAATTTGCTGGATTTTGGCAGACCAGGCTCGGATTTTTTTTGTCCCTAGAAACTGGGAAGGGAATTTTAGGGAAAAAATTCAGAAAAACAAGAAATTCGTTTACGGAAAAGTTCAGGTTGGAAAATACATAACTCGGCAAGGAAAAATCGCAGAGTCCCGGGGAAAAATACATCTTAAAGCTCGGAATCCGTACTTTTTATCCTGTAAATTTCAAGATCCTAGAAAATTTTCCCTAGAAGCTACGAATTTTCAAAGAAAATGAGTTTCGTCCCATTTCGACGAAACTAGTTTCTTTTTGGATAAAAAAAAATAATAAGTAATAATTATCGGAAATATCTGGAGCGAAATGGGGCTGGATTTGAAAAGCCCATATCCGGTTGAATCCGCTTGAATCCGTTTCAATCCGCTTGGCCTTGGTATCCGTGTATGTCGCGGCCAAGCGGATAAACCGAAATAGAAAAATGTTAAGAATAGAAGGAACTCGAATGAAGTTCAATTGAATCCGTGATTATTGACTTATTATTGGACGTTAAAGTCGAGGACCTTGAATGGAACGCTTGAAAAGCCCCCGACTGTCGAAGGAGCGTCTATTAAACATCGCGTTCGGTTAATAATTGATAGGCCCGATCGATACGAGGGATTCGTTTTTTCTTATAACGGGAAACTGGTCGAAGAATTCTGCTGGTGATTTTCAAAAATGCTGAGTCTTCCGGAAATCCGAAACTGCATGTAGAAAAATTATTTGGAAATTGCAAAATTTACCCGAAACCGAAAATCAAATTATTTTTTTCGTTTCCTCTGAAATTTGAAAGATATTGAGAAACCACTAATTGAAAATTAAAAAATCCCTGAGATTCTGAGATTTCGAAAATTATAATACGAAATTTTGAAAGTTCCCCGAAACAAAATCGGTAGTCCTGGATTTTTCAAATTAATGCCTCTTTTCCTTTTAAAATTTGAAAAAAAGATCGAAAACCAGAACATTTTGAAATTGCCATTTTCGAAATCTCCGAGGCTCTAGGATTTTGAACAAAAAAAAATAACCGCCCATCCCCGAATTTCCAAAGTAATTTCTTCGATTCCTCTAAAATTGACACATCAAGGGTATAAATAAATAAATAAATAAAATTTGAAGAAAAATTTGAAAATCACTGTAAAAATTTCCAAGTCATCAATTTTAAAATTTCTAAAATTTCAAGAATCACGAAATTACATGATCTCCCCGAATCGGAAACAAAACACACATAAAAAAATATCGATACGATGGATAAAAGCGCAAAGGTATATCCGTGAATAATTCTTTGACTGAATTTGGCCCTCCTTGCTTCCTCTCACTGTCACACGCAGATATTCTACATGTAATGAACGATGAGAAGGCAAGAGGCGATGGATGTGAAAGCAGAAAAGACGCAAGGCGAGAGATACGCGACATAACGTATCCTATCGTATCCTATCGTATCGTATCGTATCGTATCGTATCGTATCCGACGAGAGATATCTTTTATAGACCGAAACGACTAATCAGTGTCGTCGTTGACGTCAATTCATGTGCCGAGAAATGGGTGGAAACGCGAGTGACATGTGGGAAAAGGCACAGCACGTAGGTACTTGGGTAAAAAGAAAATATTATTATTATTATCGTTTTACTTCAACGACCCGTCGCAGACCTTCCCCATACTATCCTTTCCCCGAAAACTGTTGCGAATTCCGCCACAATTCCACGCGGAGGCGATAGTATGGGCGAAGTCTGGGAGCCTTTGTCGTCGGTGCATCCCCGACAGAAGGGGGTGGGGGGCAGATGGAAATGGGGAAAATGACAAATGCATACGTATCGGGAAGGAATCGCATCTCGTTTGTCCGTAGAAAGTTTTCGAAAGAAAATTGGAAAAGCGCTTACGCTGTACAAGTAAAGGTTCGTCTCGTATCCAGATTTCTTCTCCGAATTGGTACCGTCGACAATGGGTTGTCCCTCCTCGCCCGCGCCGCCGCCATCGCCTGAAAAATACAAAGAAAATGGATTGGTTACTTTCATCCCCGTATCGGAGATCGGATGATTCTCGAACGCGACCCTATTTTCCTCCTGGAACTGATTTCACGGTATGGCCGAAGTCCAGACTCTGACGAAACCCTATTTTGCTAGGCCGCGTCTTTCATCCCCGATCGTTGCCATACTCTGGAAAAAATATGGAAAGGGCCATACTTAAGATGGGACTATCCGGACTTCCGCCATATCGTGGCTGATCCCATCGAGAGGATCCCACGCGAGTAGTTTCCAAGTACACAAAGCCCTCGTGTCGAAAGTACACACGAAACTTGTATGCGCTTCAAATGTTTGCAGGTTAAACATTCTTTGACCCCCTCGCAAAGCCATTGGTGTCGCAACTGCGGCGAGATCGAGTGCATCGGCCCAACCCCCGAACCGACTTCCATCGCAATTGGCTGACGCGAGTCAAAGGGTGCGTAGGGACCCAAGTATGGCAAGAATCGGTATTAGATTTCGTTGCGCGACTCGAATATCGAAAATGTCCGGGCGGGATCTCGCAAAAATCGGTGATGAATTTCGTAAACGGCGAATGTCGTGTTATCGGGACTCGGAATCCATCCTGGAAATTGAAGTATCGCGAAAATCGGTGGACCGGAGGGAGGGTCTACGCGGCACGAGTCTTCCTGGAGATTTTCAGCGCGATTATCCGGAGAAAGTCTCTTCCCAAACTGAGAAGTTCCGGATCACGACGAAGAGTCCACTCCGGGCGGAAGAAACGGTTGATCGATAAACGAGATCCGGTGATGACCACGACCGTCTTCGTTCCGCTCCGTTTGGCAAGGCCACCAATCTTCCGGAGTGCCGGCCATTGCCGAGCCTGGGCACGACAAATCCTAATGGAAACCTTCGGCTCCGAAGGCTCCGATAATTAATACCATCGGTGAGATTAATGCCTGCCTTTTTTGCGATCGATCGTTCGAGACGATCGGTAGGTATGGCCGACGTCTATGCCCTTGGCTGCCCAAATAATCGGGTTCTCGTAACGTCACGATTAATAAAAGCAATGTTATATATTTACATAACTATTAATTAATTATTTTCAATATTTATCCGTACATTGATTTGTCGTAAATTAATTTATTTATAATTTTATTATTTTTTTATAATTCAAATTTCAACATAATTTCGCAAATTTTCTAATTTTTCTGATTGCTATAAATCTCCTAATAATAATAATAATAATAATAATAATAATAATAATTATTATTATTATTATTATTACTATTGTTATTGTTAAAATAGTCAGACAGAAACGAATAGAGCTAAAGCTTGGCATTTTGCTAAAACGGCGTTTTATGCGGAAAAGTCGGTACTCGATAAACAAGTGACAAATCAAGAAGAGGACGGATAGACAGATAGACAGACAGCCGAGGTGGCTTCCGCGGAATCCAAATGAAGGAACACCGTGTTCCACTCACGGGATGCAATCGCTTCTACAAAAGGGATTACGTGTCGACTCTATCTCATTTTTCTTCCTCTCCGAGTCTTGCCACGGTCGAGACTCGGGTTCGCAACCCCGTTTTACACCCGCACATGTGCGCACTTCCACGTAAGCTCGCACGGCAAGTTTTTTCCCTGCTCATGACTAGCGAGTGCACCCCGGCACGGGGTGTGATGTAAAAAGCTCCCTGTTACGTTTCGCTCGGATACGTATTTCCCATCTACTGTCATTCGCAAGCACGGAGTCGGATAATAACGAATCCAACCACCCTCATTACAATAATAATAATAATAATAATAATAGTGGTGGTGGAAGTAGTAGTAGTGGTAGTATTAATGACAATCTCAGCGAGGAGGAATTGGAGGATCCAGTGTTCGTCCGCAAACGGGTTGAACCTGGGGGTCCTTTTTTTGGGGGCGAGGTTCATGAAAATTGCAAATGGTCGAACTCTGGGGCGGAATGGGGGTAAATAAAGGATCGGCGCTGATAGACGCGGAGAAAGAGGAAAAGAAGAAAAACGAGGTAAAGAGGGTAAAAGGGTGTTCTTTGCGTGTAGCTCGGGGCTGTTTGAGCGAAGCAAAGGCATAGACGGTCTCGATGCGGACGTCATATATATGTATATATATGTATATATATACACCCGCGACGAATCTCCGTGTGAAAAAACACCCCACGGAGGAGGCGGACAAAGACAAGAAGAAGGGGTGGAAAGTGGTTAATGCCGCGGAACCCGAGCAGGATGCCAAGTCACGAAGAAGGATCCGCGTTCCCTTTGTGTCCGTGTCCGTGTCCCTGTCCGTGTGGGAAAGTACCACATCGAGAAAGAGTTTGGAATGGAACTGGAAGCAAACTGGGTCGATGTCGCCGGCAAAAACTTGGCGGTTCCTCCGATGGATGCATGTGTCTAATGTGGAGCGAGAAGTTGCAGCCGAATGGAAGCCGTTTGCTCTGGGTTAGTCGCAAAGGACCGGTTGGCTCGCATTGATCTCCTCCCCTTCTCACCCCCGGGCCGTTCACCGGTGGTCCAGATCCGGGGCCTCCATCGACGAGCGATTTTCCGCCAAATCGGCAGCGGGTTCCGGAACAAGAGTTGCAGCAGCTCGGGAGCTAGTCCTTTCGCTGCCGATAAATCATCATTCGCTTCATTCTCGAGTTTCATTTGTAGCAACGTTGTTATTGTTATTGTTACTGTTTCTACGTGCAGCTGGATTGAATTCGAAGGAACGATTTTCGGTGGTTTCAACGAATGGCTGCAAACCACCGGGTTGCTTTTGGAAGCTAAGCTTCCGAAGCGTAAATCCGAGTGAATTCGGTGCATCGTCTCCCCAGACGGTGCACCGCGGTGAAATTTTGTGGTGAAACTTGCTCCATCCGGAGAAAGTTGTGCCGGTAACGCGGTAAAATTTACATTCCATGGTATCGACGTAACGAAACTTATTTTTTTACGTTGTAATGTAGGCAAATTTGATTGCTATGTTCCGAGAGTCAGAACAACGTAGGACATTTTTTTTTCACGCTGCAAAAGTTGCAAAAACGTAGAAATATTTTTTTTCCACGCTGCAAAAGTTGCAACAACGTTGAAATATTTTTTTTCCACGCTGCAAAAGTTGCAACAACGTTGAAATATTTTTTTTCCACGCTGCAAAAGTTGCAACAACGTAGAAATATTTTCTTTCACGCTGCAAAAGTTGCCACAACGTAGCAATTTTTTCTTTTACACCGTAAAAGTTGCAATAACGTAACGATATTTTTTTCCCCGCTGCAAAAATTGCCACAGAATTGAAATATATTTTTTTTCTATACCACGAGAGTCTATGCCACGTAATAAATTTTTTATACATTCTAAATATCGTTTTAATATAATCAAATTTAATTCCCATGCAGTCCGGTATGACAATTTTTACTCCACCGTAAAAATCCCTACGACTTACCATGGGAAAAAAAAATGAAAAAACCGTGGAAAAAGCGGCTCGTTGATTTACGGGCGTTCCCCCTCTTTTTTTTCTATAATAGCGAATTTTGAAAAAAACCGAAATGCATTTTCATCGACGTAACGAAGAAATACGCATATAACATTTCTATCTGGGTCACATTCGCGACACGTATGGTGTGCATCGAAGCTATCCATTTCGGTGTACGTTATTTGTTAAAAACAATAGAAGTCATTTGAATATCCACCCCCTATTGGATTTTATCGGGCTTTTTCCCACGCTTGCACCGGTTATAGCATTTCGTTACAATGTTTCGAGATCAATTGTTGGAACCCGCGTATTTGTGTATGTATGTACGTGTATGTACGTGTATGAGCGAGTACGAATGTATTATTTAACCTTTGTACACGGGTACATTGTTTCTCAACAAAGCGAATAAACTAATTGTTTGATTAAGAGCAATAATATTTATCTAAATGTATTATATCTTTCATTGTTATTATTTATTATTATTATTATTATTATTATTATTATTATTGCTATTATTATATATTATCTTTATAGACCAACATTCTTCTTCGTCATAAAGATATGGTGTATCTTTATGGCAAATTACATGTATGGTATGTTTACATAAATGCTTTCTAAGTTATTTTTATGATCAGATTAATTTATTCATTTATTTTATCGCAACGAATGGCGACGAAAAAAAAATGTAAAAAAAATACAGGGAAAAGAATTATCCAATTTAAATCCATTATCATTATTATTATTATTATTATTATTATTATTATTATTATTATATATTAAGTAATATATTTTTAGAAAAATTTTATAAATATCGATATTGTGAATTTTTAAATAACCGTTTCATTGTAAAATTTTTTTTCTAAATATTTTATAAACAATATATCACCATATTATTATAATATATTTTTTTTGCCAAAATGTATCAGGTTTGTGGTTCGGGAAAAAAAAAATTATTTGCAGCAATATTTTCATCGATATTTTCCAATGAATAATATACCACCGCACAATCGTGACACATTTTTTAAAAAATTGATTCGAGTTGAAAGAAAATTTTTTTCGAGAAAAAAAAAGAAAAAGTAATTTCTCAAAATAAATTTTAATCGCGGCACGCAGACGACAATATGTAATTAGATTCCCCCCGAAATAAGACGAAGACAGCTTTGGGCTGAATTACCCAACAAGCCGTCGTCGTCGTCGTTGTCGTTGATGGTTGAGCAAACGCAAGAGGCTTTACACGACGCGTGCATTATTAATCTCCTGATTAGGGGCATAATTGAAGCGCGAACACGCGCGTCATATGCACACGTCGGTAATTCTGTAATTGTTGCACACTCGCACACAACGACGAGGACGACGACGCTGCAGGAATGTCGACGTTTGATCGTCTTAATCGACCGAGGCAGAAGGCATCCGATGCGATGCGATGCGATGCAATTCCATCCCATGCAATGCCGCGCTATGCAACGCTAGGGTTTGTATGTACCTATCCTCGGCCGAGATTTATGACCTCCGTCGTGGGTTCTTCGTTCTCTCTCTCTCTCGTGGAGGAAACCCACGAGGGATGAACCCACGTATGGCCAAAGTCTGGCTACTGGGTTCGAAGCGAGACGAAATCTACCTCGGGACCCAGCCCGAAAGATCAACGAAAGTATGGCGAGAGTCTGGCAAAGGTCGGAGACCCGGAAACGCGATCGACGGAAATGGCAGTCGCAGGGAGAATACCTGAATGTCTTATCAGTGTGTGTGTGTGGGGGGGGGGGGGGGGGGGGGACTTAAAAGGAAATTTATATTTTTTTGGAAATTATCTTGTATTTTTAAAAAAATATTTTTCTGTATTTTTTTGTTTGTATTATTTTTGTTTTTGTAGGGAAATTTTTGTATTTTCGGAAATTTTTGCAACGCATAATTTTGTATTTTTGTGTTTTTGGAATTTTGTTCGTCGGACCGACGGACACTCGTATCGCGAATCGGCACAAGCCCTTGCGGCAACTTTGAACTTTAATTATTGAGAACGCGGTAATTGATAGACGTCTTAAGTTTTCATTATTCCCTCATGGACTTCGACTTCACTGATAGATTTCCACAGGCTCAACGACGTGCCGGTCTGGTCTCGAGACGGAGACCCGTTTATCGTCGCCTGTAAACGATTTAATAACGGTGTGTATCGAACTCGGTTCCGTCACCGGATCTCGGTAATCCGAGCGTGCAATTTAACACGTCGGGGTTAAAGCAAGTGTCACGTAAATACATCCACCGATGAAAGAGAGCCGGTAAACGTTGGAGCGAGAGTCTGGCGACGGTCCGTCCGACGCTTATTAAAAAAAGAACAAATTTCAGAAATTTTCTTTTAAAAAATCGTACAAATTCGTACAAAAATCGTAAAAAATCGAAATTCCGGGGCAACAATTAAAAAAAGGAGAATTCCCGAAAATTTCCCGAATATACAAATTTCTTTAAAGAAATGATACAAAAAAATCAAAATTCCGGGTCACCAATTAAAAAATGAAAAATTCCGGGACACCAATTAAAAAGAGGAAAGTTCCAGAAAATTTCTGGGACAGAAAAATCTCCTTAAAAAATCGTATAAATCAAAATTCCGGATTTCCGGCGGATCGTCACCGGTGGCAACCAACCCCGGGAGTCGGATAAGCCGCGAACGCCTACACCTTCGTCTCTTCGGCGGTTCCTTGGCTTCTTCCGGTTCCGGTACCGGTTCGTCCTAGACTCGGGGGACCTGGAGGACGAATCGACACCGCTCCGGGCCAAACCGGTGAGAGCTCTCGAGGCTGAAACTCCTGGTTCGAGCCGCGGACACTCCCTTGGCAGCGGCATAGGGGCCATGCATCGGCACGAATCGACCTTACGTAAGGCGAATAGGTCAGTGGGTGGGTACTTAGTGTGCAACCTCCGGTAAAAGACACGGAGGGAAAAGAAAACGTCGGCCAAGCATCCTTACAATGGAAACTACTTAACCCTCCACCTGGCCCTCGTGACTCCGTCGTCCGCGGACTTTGCTTTCCCGCTTCGTTTTCCTCCCTCCGAGTGCATTTCCACGGCACGGCACGACACGGCACGGCACGGCACGTCCTCGGATGCCACGTCCGTGTGCATGTGCATGTGCATCTCAGTGTCCGGGGGTATCCGTCTGTACGTGTGGACTTTAGCAGCTGAATATTCATACGTCTGCAGCTTAATGACTTCCCCGCTGTACGTATTCTTTAATACGAAGCGAGTCTCGAGTCTCTTCGCTGCTTTTATGTAGAACGGATCCTCTTTGCATTCACCCCTTGGTAAATATGTCGCGAAGAATCATCGCTCTGACGTCTTGGAAATTGCGCCTTCCGCTAATTTCTTTTAAACGCAGAAACGGGAGTGGCGTCTTCCAGTTAGAAAATCCAGTTAGACTCGCGAATCCGCTTCGATTCCGCCCGTGACGTGTCGCGTTCCTCGTCGCCTACCGTCGCGGAAGGGGTCTGGAAGCGGAGTTTCCGGAAGGTTGCCGGCTTCGAATCTTGCTTTTACCAAAATTCGCTTCCTATTGGTTTCGAGCCGAATGTAGCGTAAGAAACGAGGGAGAAGCGGATTTCAGCGGATTTTCGAAAAATAGCAAAACCCTCTTATATCACTTTGAAGGGTTGCTCGAAGTGCGAGCGTAGTGAAGCGGATTCGAGCGGAAATTCCAAGGCTCTGGAAGCTCGAATCCGTATTGCAAAAGATATATTCCAGATTTTCGCCATACTCGCGTTAATACGTGGTTGTTATTATTATTATTATTATTATTATTATTATTATTTACTATTATTATTATCATTATTATTATTGTTCTTGTTGTTGTGTTGTTGTTGCTTTTTGTTACTGTGTAAATCAGGCAACCGATGAAATTGCGCCGAATAAACTTATCAGACAATTTTCTGTGACGCGTCACTCGACCTATGACTACTTTACATTTTTGTAAACAACTACAACAACGAGAATAATAATAATAATAATAATAATAATAATAATAATAATAATAATAATGATAATGATAATAATAATGATAATGGCATTATCAATGTAAATATATACGATGTATAAATTGTGTCCAGTTCTGGGGATAATTTATAGAAAGTCTGGGTGCGACGCGAATTTATTTATTACACAAATATTGTAAAGTATAAATTATAAAATACGTTTATATAGAAATCTTCAAGAGGTCCTCGTTGGTAGCGGTTGCAAATATAATAAATTCCCGAGTTTCGATCGGAAGCGTCGAATTCGAGAATTTATTTATACACCTTTTGCAACATTATTATTATTATACTTTTTTGTTACTATTTCGCCTATATATTTTATACATATATATACATAATATTTATATACCCACAGATCCGACATTCCGGGGACGGAAAACCCCCCCAGAATTTCGTTCCCCCTCAAAATCCACGTTTCTAGTAATTTCACCTACATTCATCTTCACGCCAACTGCTTTCGCGATTGACTCGACTAGAAATTGAATAATTAACACCCTCGAGTCTTTTTTTGTTTTTCCAACGTATAGGAACGACATAGACATCCGCCATACAATGGTCCCTGCGAGGGTGGAATCTCCACTAGATCTAAACGCAATACTCATCGTCAGTCGTACCGGGCTGCAGTCGTACCGAGGATCCATCGGGGACCGGCTTACTTTGAAATTTCGGTGACGTACCTTCGCTCACGTTCCTCATGCTGGACTCAAAGGACTCTCGACGCCTGGCGAATGCAACTTAACTACGCGACTCTCGCACTTTCCTGCTGGATTTTCTTCTTCTTTTTCTTCCTCTTCCTCTTCTTCTTTTTTTTCTCGCAACTTTCGCGGTATCCTCGAGCACTCGGGGAAAGGAATTCGTCTAGGACCGTCTCGGCACTGTCATCCCCCTTGAGACGAACGAGAGACGAAGGAGAGACTTACCCCCCGGCCACGCAACAGTCGGGGTGTTTCTCAGCAGCACTTGAATCTGATCTTATGCATCCCTCCAAGCGGTGCGCGTTTTCGGAGGAGAGTCCTCTCGGCCCGGATGCTCGAGGGGAATCGCCGAGGTGCGTGATAAGGAAGGGAAAGGCGGTCACTGATAACACTCGTTCATCGAAGAGCGATCTTGAAAGTCGCGCCTCGACGTATGCGCTAGCGTAGAGTGGCAGCATGCACCCGCTCGCCTTATCTCGGCAGCCTTGCCTTGCCTTCGCCGACGAGGATCTCTCTCTCTCTCTCCTCTTTGTTTTTATTTTTTTTTATCCCCGAGCGCTGTTCACCCCCGACCTGGACGTTTCGACCCCCTCGTAATTGGGATGAAAGCCTCGCTTATTTTTGCCTATTACACGCGTGAGTTTGAACGATCGAGAGGAAAATCGTGGGAGACACTACCGAAGGGGTGGAAAGCTCGAGCTTTCCAGGCTCTCCTCTGTACCACGACCGTCCCGGGCGTAGTGGAGCTGCCCGCCTGCTTTTCCACCCTTATCCCGCGCCTGCGTCTTCGCAATACCGTACGCTATCTTCCGTCAACCCTGTACCCAGAATCCCAATCGAACCGCCAAACTTCCTACGAGAACGTGCCACACACTATGGCACCTTCGCGGGCTCTTCCCCGTGATCGCGCCTCTTCCTGCCGCGACCCCGGGCTTTTGCTCCGCGAGTCTGGTAAATTTTGCCATACGCGCGAGAGCTTCACGCCCTACCCGAGGGACACGACGCGACGTGGCCAAAGTGGTCTCGAGATGCGCGGGATCCCACGGGCCAAGGAGCCTATGAAATCTTTATCCGGACGAAATCTTTCAAACTCGATCGGGTTCGGGGGTAAAAAAAAAAGTTGAGTATGGCGGAAGTCCGGAAAGGGAGATTTTGTTGTGTCCGAATATGGCGAGAGTCTAGCGTGAATTTTGAAATATTGGATTTTCGGTTCTATTGGGGGAAATCGAGTCTATCCTGGATTCTTGGCATACTTGCGTGATTTTATGCGAGTCGCAGTCGGTAGAAGCCAAAGTATGTCAAAAGTCTGGGTGGACCATCACGGTACCGCCAATTTTAGAAATTGCAAACGAATAGATCTAGACTTTGGCCATACTTTGACCCCTGCGGGGGATATGGTATGGCAACAGTCCGAGCAACAACTGGAATGCTCCTTGGTTTTTTTTCTAATCCACGTGGGCCAGAATTCGAGGCTGAGTTCCGCCGTTGGGAGATCAACGCGAGACTTCCGCCGTACTTCGCGGAAAGGAAAGTCGCTCGGCTAAGCTGGAGGATAAGAAAGAAGAAAAAAAAGAAAAGAAAAAAAATTCGGACTCTTGGGTTTTGGAATCTTCTCCTTAGGATCCAATTTCGTACCGACACGATCTAGACTTTAGTCATACTTTGACTCCTACGAGGGACAGTCCGAGCAACAACTGGAATCCTCTTTGATTTTTTTTTTGGAATCCACCTGGGCCAGAATTCGAGGCTGAGTTCCGCCGTTGGGAGATCCACGCGAGACTTCGGCCATACTCCGCGGAAAGGAAAGTCTCTCGGCTAAGCTGGAGGATAAGAAAGAAGAAAAAAAAGGAGCGGAGAAGTAAGTGCTTAAGTAAGTATATGCAAAGAAGCGCGGATAATGTATATACCTGCAGTCGTAGGAATGTACGTGGCGTCGCAGGTGTGTGCACGTACATGTATAATCCGTGAGCTTAAGGCATAAGCTTTAACTGAAACACTGGCTTTAAGCATCACGGTATTTGCGAGCTAAAGATAACCTTCCCAACGCGTCGGGGGAATTATTTTTCTCATCTTGAGTTACGTCAGACGGTAACGTGGAAAATCGGTAGGAACGGCCGGAGGGAGCGAGAGGGACGCGCGCTATGGTGGACGGCCGTCGTTGTAGCGTTTTACGTACAACGCCATAGGTCATACTTCCACCGTGCGCGTCACAAATTGATATATACAATTTACGGCGGCGTCACGGAAGAAAGCGGAAAGGGCGCACGGAGAAATGAAACTATGGCAGGCTCTCGAGCCGGGGATGGATCGATCGATCGAATAATCACCTCCGTCCAGGTTCTCCCGCTGTATTCGACGAAACCTCGCCGAGACTGGCGCCATACTTGGCCCAGCGTCGGCCCAGTGCCACCCATTTGGAAGAATCCCGAAAGAAGCCGGTACCTCCCTTACTCTCGCCATACTTGGGAAAGACCGAGCGCGGGCCCTGGCCGTACTCGCGAGTCTACGCCATGGCACCGGCGAGTATGGCACAAGTCTGGGATTCTCCGATCGACGACACGGTAACTCACGGTGGGCAGGTGTCGGTGTACGAGTGCACACGTACGTGGCGCGTATAAAGGCGCTCTCGCTGGAACGGGAGCAAAATGTGGCGCGAGAAGAGAGTGTGGGCCAAGTTCTAGCCCTCGACGGCGGCGTGTCGACCGTTACACGGGTGTGCTTAGCGTCCAGTCAGCGAAAATTTGCTTGAAAAAGCGAAGCGCAAGGACGTGCCGCGAATCTCGTGGAAAAAAGAAAGACGTCGACGTTTCGAATCGATACGTCGAAACGACGTTATTTCCTTAGGTGCCGGTATCCCTCTTAGAGACAATTAACGTCCACTCGTGCAAAAAGTGGGATAGGTACGAACGACGACAACGGTGCGGCTATTTTCTGGCCCACGGCCAAAACGGACTTGCCCCATACGATCGTTCGCGATAATTTGCCCTACATTTCTCCGATTGTCCGCCATACTTCCATTGTCGGTTAGGTCCCGGCCAGTTTTTAGAAGATTCGAGGATGTTTACGCATAGAAGTGGAAGTATGGCGAAGGTCTGGATTAGATATCATGGAAAAGTCAAGAGTCGAGCGCTCAATTTTCCAGTCACTTCCACTAAAAGTGGATTTTGGTCAGTTTCTGGGAAATTCCGGTCGAATTCTGGGAAATCACTGGATAATTTTCGATGGAAATGAAAGTATGGCGCAGATCTGGGCCAGATATCGTGGGAAAGTCGAGAATCGAGTGCCAAATTTTCTGGACACCGACTATACTTCCATCAGGAGTGGATTCTGCTCCATTTCTGGGAAATTCCGGTTAATTTCTGGCGAATCGCTGGATAATTCTGCATGGAAATGAAGGTATGGCCAAGATCTGGACCAGATATGGTCCAGATCGAGCTCCATAATTTAGCATCCGACCAAGGTTATCGCTGAAGCGCGCGTAGGTACCCTGCCTTCGCTTGGGGTGATGGCACTCTGGCCACAGCTGGGAGGGATATTTGCCATACTTGAATCTCCACATTCGTTATACACCCACACACACATACACATATTCGTACATATGGCATATATGTATACATATATAGAGGGAAAGTTTGATGTTCGCAGTTACATCCAATAGCGAGGAACGAGGCAAGGCGAGGCAAGACGAGGCAAGGGAAGGCAAAGCAAATAAATTAAAGCAGATGAGTGAATTATGGATCTCGGTAATAGATGGAGGAAGAGATTTGTAGCGATAGCTTACCATCTATGTAAATTCGCATAGCAAACTAATTGTAAGTATATAAGTGAGTAATCCGGGAGTTTCAATTAGTAGGATAGAAAGCGCGGCTGTGTATAACGACGCTCCGCCGAGTGGAAGAAGACCCCACTGCCTGTATCACCGACGTGATGCACCAGCGTAAACTGACGCGGATACCTACGTACCTATCTGCCTATCCACCTACCAACCTACCAACCTACCTACCTACCTACCTACTCGCTCTTTGATATCTCTTATCACTGTAGACTCTACCTTGTCAATTAACACTCGGGAGTTGTCGAAACTTTCCAGCGTTTATTTTCGGCCGCAATAAACTCATCATTAGCTTTCGCAAGATCGTCTCCCGGTGCCACCGAAAGTATGGCAACGATCCGCCCAAGGTTTCAATCGGTAGGTGAGAATCCGACACCCGGACTTCAATTTATCGTAAATTCAGGCATGATTTCGCCAAGAAACGGAAAATGCTAAGGAATCTGGTCTGAATTTGATGATAGGGTCCAGATTCGTTGCAAACTTTTGCCATACTACCGTTTTCTAAGGAAATTCTCGCAGGTGGGGTTCAATTTATCGAAATTCCAGCCACAATTCCGTTAGAAAATGTAAGTATGGCAAGAATCCGATCTTAATTGCGCGATTGGGTGCAGATTCATTCTGGACTTTCGCCATACTACCACTTTATCCTAAAAGAAGGAAATTCTCGCGAGTGGAGTCGAATTTATCGAAAACCCAATCACGATTGCGTCAAGAAACTTTGGTATCGCAAGGATCCAGCGGAGATTTGTGCCAGACTTTTGCCATACTACCGCTCCTTCGCTGGAAACGTCGAAACCTTCTCGTTAACCCTGCGGTTATCTCTGAGAGCACGTAAAAGCATCGACATCGGACTTCGGCTGTGCTTCGATCGGTAGCCGAGAGCCGAGCGGTAATCGGTGTCATCGGAACGAGTATCCCACCTGTCCATTTCCCAGGCGACTGGCGTGTGCATCCACCTATATCGGATGAGAGTACGTACGTACTTTGCCGCGTTTACGATACCGAGGGAAAGGCGCACACAGGGTGTGTAATTACACACGCGGCGCCGATGCCATAACCCTGTGCATTTACGGTAATGGCGCGAGTGAAGCTGCATTTCGCGGAGTTCCTTAGCCCACGGTACCGGCGCGGCGCGGCGTCCGCACATGTGTGCGCCATGCAGCCGTGCATGCATGCACGCACGGCCAGTTAGTCGGGGCTATCCAGCTTGCAGCCGGTAGGTGGTAGGTGGCGAGCGAGCTTGCACGGCCCCATCTACTTATGCGCGTATGTGTGTGTGTGTGCGTGCGTGTTTGCGGGCCACACGCGCGCGTGTGCACGTTCGGAGGGTGCACCGTGCATCGGGGCCTTCGTGGATGCTGCATAAGAGGCGAGGGGGCGCGGAGAGACGCGAGGGGATGGCTCGCTCGTCGCTGTGACGTCATACTTCACCCCATGACGTAAAACCCTGGGTTTCGGAGTTACGCAAGCGTCGTCGTGGCACGAGGGCGTGTTCACCCACTGCCCTACATTCGGCATCGGCTTTCTCTCTCTCCCCCTCTCTCTCTCTCGTTCTTCTTCTCGGCGCTTTACCCTCCGCACCCCCGCTGAAATAAGGGTTGGCGATCCAAAGGGCGCGATGATGCTCTTACCTCTCGATCCGGAGGGACGAAGAAAAATACGGAACCGCGTATCCACCCTCGCGCGTACCTTTGACAAACTTCCCGACCCCGGCCCTTTGAGGGTTGCATACATTCCATTCGGCTTCATCCCCGAGCCAGCCCTTCTTCGGTATCTTCTTCCCCCCCTCCACCCTCCGCCTCTCCTCCATCTTCGCCTTTATCATCTCACGTGGCTCCGATCAATTGATAATTCAACCAAGGAATTATTTCATCCCCCTAAGCTTTTTATACCCCGCGTTCAGGGGAGACAACTTATTTTTAGGAGATAAGGAAAATCCAGGACGTACAAAATCGGAGTGGATGTTTTTCTTTTTCCCCATGATCGTTTTTTTTTTCTTTTTTAGTGATCACCGTTTTTCGCCAGTCATCTTATGGGGATTTGGTAGAATGGTCCGGATTCCTCTTGCATCTTCAGTTCCAAGGAGGGTGTCGTGGTCTACAATTTTTTTTCTGGCCCAGGCTCTCGTTGCGTTTCAACTTCAAGGGATCTCTTGGTCTATATTTCAATCTGGGGTTCTGACTTTTGCTATACTTTCATTTCCAAGGGGGTTGCCGATCCATGGCCCAGACTATGGCTGTACTTTCGTTTTCATGGGGACTCGTGGCCTATATTTCATAGTAGGGCCCTGACATTTGCTATATTTTCATTTCCGAGCGGGTTCGTGACCCAGCAAAACACACACCCACACACCCAGCCACGTACCACACGTTCGCACACTGGGGCATTACGAATGCAAACACCAATGTGTCGTCCCACAGCCGCTGTGATTTCAATCGAGAAATTCCTCACTTCGTGTGAATGTAAATTCCTAAAACTCTTTCCCGCCTAGGTCCACATATATGTGGCGCGCTTGTATGTGTGTGTGTGTGCATGCACGTGAATACATATGCATCGAGGATCGGAAGATAAAGATTCCATCCAAATCCCTTTGCGTCAGGCGTTAGGGTTGTTTTCACCAAGGACCTGTCACGTTTGTACTCGCCGAAAGCCTATTGAATGCGTTCGCGTGTATGCAAATGCTTGCACAATGCACATGCACACATGCACACATGCATTCTAGCATGCATGTGGGAAGATCGGAAGGAAGACGCGAATCGTGGAGGACTGGTGCGAAGATAAATAGAGTTGGATGCACAAAGTATGCAGTGGTAGTTATATGCACATGCACATACACATACACATGCACGGGCCTAACGCAGTTCGATCAACGCGATTGACCCGTAATTCCAACAGCCAGTTGTATGCGGTGCATCTTCGAATGGAGGCGATTAACTCAATTGGTTGACGTTGCTAGTCGATTTGCAGCGACATAAATTATTGCCTCGAGCGGACCGGAGTCCACGCCGTTGCCTCCTCTCTTTCTTCCTTTCTTTCTTTCTTCCACGGAGGCATCTTGTGAAATTTATGGGTGCCTTATTTATTTATTTATTTTCTTTTTTGTTTTATGAACCCCATTCCGCCCCGCCAGTAAATGTCTGGGGAGCCGAGGGATGCTCGAGCGATGGGGTGGATTCCGCCCCGAAAGTTTTGTCAGAATCGACCGTGGTTCCGGGTAGAGGATCGCGTGTATGGCAAATGTCTGGGATAAGTATCCGAGCATGCCGATAAATCGGATGTCCTTTTTTTTCTTTGATCGCGTGATTTTTCTGTTATTTGCTTTGGACCTTCGCTTTCCCACTTTTTGGAATTTTCGTGGAAAGAGCAACCCAATTTTCGACTTTTCGCATTTTTTTTTGGCAACACGAGGCAGTTCCGATTTTTCCTCTCGTTCTTGTCGGACGCCAACCGCGAGAATTTCCAAGATGAAGAAAAGCGTCGGAAGTTTCCGCGGTGGTTGTAGCTCGCACGTAGGCGAGCAAATGAGCAAGCGAGTCGGCAAATGAGCGAATACCGGGCATAGTGAAACTTTATTCGCAGCGATACAACCCCGTCGCGGAATTCCCACGGTTATCAGTCTCATGCAGAAATATGGGAGAGGAGTTTAAGCGAGCGAGTGCTTCCTTTCCATTCCATTCCATTCCATTCCATCGTATTCCCCATTCGCTGCTTTTGCTCTTTATTCCTGATGCGAGCTCGCCGGAGCGGAAGGAGGAGAGCAGTCGGTAGTCCCAGAGTCCGATCCTTGAGAGAGAATAAACACACGCCAGGAGGCGGACATTTTTGTCCCCAATCTTCCTTTTTATCACAAAAGCTGCTTTAAAGCTGCTCTATAGCGAAAAAAGATAGATAGCGCGGAGCCTCTTTCTTTCCGGCCCGTCGTTTATCTCCTGCACGAGCAAGGAAACGTCGTGTTTACTTTAATCGCGAATTACTCGACAGGGGAAAAAGGAGCAGCCAGTGCACATTCTAGGGATTAAGGTCAACGAAATAAAAGTCCCTAGTTTTCACGCACCTTCGTGCATCTCTCGAGTTTTGCTGATTTTTTTTTATGATTTATAATTATTTCATCGAAATTTGGAACATTTTCGAAAAAAAAATCGTCGATTTTTGTATAATTTCAAAATCGGACTGAAAAATAACAAAAAATAGAACGAATATAAATTTTGATAATAACAAAAATTGCGATTAAATTGGTACAAGTGTTTTTGAAATAATAACAATTGTTTATTTACAGTGACTGATTTATTATTTATTTATTGGATCAAGTTTATGTACAAGGGGCGGGATTATTGATATTCAATTTTTTGATATTCAAATTAATCCAGGTAAGGAATTATTACTTTGTTAACAAAGAACTATTCATGAGTCGTTAAATTGTTATAAATATGGATGATAACGAAAGTTCCATTTTCCAAATAATAACAATTCTTTATTTACAGTGACTGAATTACCATTTATTTTATTTTTTTTTTCACAGAGAAAATTACAAAGAGCTCGGTTTATAAATATTCAAATTTGTTTATTCGCATTTGTTGCAATAAAAAAAATAGCTCTTCTTCCAAAAATTAATAACCTCAATTGACGCCCTTTAATTTGCAATTCTTCAATTTATAAATATTTCATTTAAAAATATTTTCAAAAAATCCTTGATCGACGCTCTAGAATTTAAAATTCTTCAATTTATAAATATTTTATTTATAAATAAATAATATTTATAATACAAAAAATATTTATAAAACAAAATTCATATAATAAATTCACAAAATCATCCCCGTCGAGGAAGGGGTGGGTGGTGCAGCAGCAGCTTCCAAAAAATAAAAACCTCGACGAGTATGGCGGAAGTCAGACTCCCCGTCTGACTTCCAAGTCACAAATTCTTCTTCGGGCCTCGCGAGCTCGCATTATTGGTCTTGCACCGTTTGTTGACTTCGTCCACTCGCGGTTGCATCAAGTATACACGGAGGGATGAAATATTACCATTTCCGGTACCCCCGAATGCGATGAAATATGAATTCCACTTTGAGTCGTCTATTTTTCTTCGGAAAGTCTTCGCTCTCGAAGCTCTTATTTTCTTCTCAGTTTTTCACCCTCTCTCTCTCTCTATTATTTCTTTCTCTTTCTTGCTCGTTTCGAGCAAAGAAGAGAGACAGGGCGAGCAATGTACCGCGTACAAAGGATGGAAATCGAGTATAGGACACCTCGATATAGGAAATATAATAATCCAGCTGTCTGCTGGCTGGGGGATGTTTCGATAGTGAATGAGCGGGTTCGTATTGACGCGAATCGAGATCGACTACGACTACGACGACGACGACGATGATGATCGCATTGTTGGAAATTGCATTTGTTGAGTTAAAAAGTTGACGTTTGGAAAGACGACGTGTGTTTCCGATACACGTACAAGGTCGGCTATTATTAGGAACTGTTACTACTTTTCAGGTGAAAAAAAGGAGAGAGAGAGAGAGAGAAGAAAAGTCAGTTGTTCAACTAATGAACCACTTCAACGGTGGCATCAAGATGAAAGGCCGGCCGCGGTTCCTTCCGACTCACGAAATATCGGAACAATAAATTGCAGCTCCACTTTTAGAAGCTCCGATCCCTCGCGATTTCGGTGGGAAAGTATGTCGAAAGTATCGACAATCATCCAAGAGATGATTTTTCGATGGGGATGAAATATAAAATGGTGGAAAAAAAATCGAAATTGTCAATTTAAATGTTATTGCAAAAATAGACGTTATAGGAAAAATTAATATTTTCGCAAAAAAAAAATAAAGTAGAAGAAAATTAAATATTACAGGAAAAATAAATACAATAATAAAATAAGAAAAGGGTCGAGGGGGTAGTTTTTTGAATTTCATAGAAACTGAAAAAATGCAAGAACAACGAGAACAATAACAACAAAAACAATAGCTGCAACGAATAAAAGAAGTAAAGGAATTAATAATTGACTAATTTTAATTGTTTTTACCAGGACGAATTACTTATGGATTTTTACCAGGGCGAATTCGCATCCTTCCGCATTAATCTGGAATACGATGATAAAAATGATAATGATAATAATTAAAGTCGCTCATTAAAGCGCAAATTCTAAAAAACACAAAAAGTTTATCGATGGAATATAAGAGAAATCAGGTTGCCGTGGATGATGGTATTAAAAATTGAGATGGCACCACCGGTATCAATAAATTATTAAAAAACAACGGTGGGAAAAAAAATAACATATGGAAAAAAATACATATGGTAACTTCCACGATTCGTTCAATTATAGATGAAACAATTCGTGGCTCAATTTTTTCCGGTGTGTTCCAATTATCTTCTGGATTTTCTTTTTTCAGCCTTTGTTATTCATAATTTGATACAAATATAAATTTGTAATTTCATAGAAATAAAAATACTAATTTCCAATTACGATAGAGAAGAAAATTAGTCTTCCGCGCATTAAACTCGCGCATAGCCCACGCAGAGTGGGGACGAGAGAGAGATTGCTATAAAAAGTTTTGTTCGCTTCCTAGATATTGTTATATCGAGGTCGTACTGTACTTTCCAACGTATCCGCTCCCATTTAAAATTCTTCCGCGCATACTCCCGCGCATGAACCTCACGCAGGGTGGGGATGAGGGAGAGATTGTTATAAAAAGTTTTCTTCGCGTCCTAGAGATTGCTATATCGAGGTCCTAGTGTAATTTCGAATACATCCGCTCCCATTTCGATCGCCTGGACATTTTCGAGCGCGCGGGGTGGGGCTTCGAGTAATTCCACAAAGCAATAACAATGAAGCAATAACAGTAGAGCCGGTGCGCGATACATGCGGGATGCGGTAACGGAGCCGGTGTTTACAGTGCCATTAAACATTCATTATGCAACTTAATACCGGGTGTAACCTATTTTTCGGCCCTGGAAGCAGCTACGTGCAATCAGTTCCAAGTTGTTTGCCGTATAAAAGCGACCAAGAGTTAAGAGAGCAAGGGATCTATACGGGACACAGAAGAGGAGTGACAGCAGCAGCAGCAGCAGCAGCAACAACAGCAGCAACGGCAGTGAGATCAGCGGGAAAGAGAACAGGGAGGAAGGAACCACCCCTGGATAGAGTCGAGTCGAGTCGAGGGTGTATTCCCGTCCTTGTCTTCCTCGTCCTCTCCTCTCTCCTTCTCTCTCGCTCTCTCTCCCATATTCAGATCGATACAGCGGAGTCTGCGTCTCCGATGCATGTGTGTCGTTATATACACCATGTCTGCGTGTGTGTGTGTGTTTCGTGTTGCACATGTATACGTACACCTGTAAACCCACACCTGAACATGTGCATGCACGCGAATACAAAGCTACCCACACATAGATACACGTACACCACTTTCGTTTAAATATCCCACATGTGGAAAATAACACCGAGCTGGATGTGTGTGTGTGTGTAGGAGAGGGGGGGGGGGGGGGACACTTGGGTATACATGTATATAGGACATACACAATATTGCAAATAGGTACAAGGGTGTCATATATTCCGCATTCAAATGGCTGTCGGACTGTAACTACGCGTAGATACACACACACAGAGGCATATATATATAATTGCAATCGGTTTCCCTCTTTTTCCATTTTTCTGTTTTTCTGCGAACCCGGTGTGGGATTACTCCCCGTGGGTCGTACGCGACCCACGACCGAGCAACGCCGAAATTCATTCGTTCTCGGTGTTTTGGGTTCCGGGTCGGAGCTGACTTTGGCGCCTGAGTATGGCGAAAGTCCGTAGCGTCGAACCATACTCGCGATTTCTGAGGAAATCGTGGCTCTTGTAGCGAAATTTCGAGGAAACTTGGATTTAATATCGGGTAGAAATGAAAGTACAGCGAAGATCTGGGATAGATTTCATTTTATGGACGATAATCTGACCCAGACTTTTGCCATACTCGCGATTTCTTAAGGAATCGTGGCTGTTGTAGCGAAATATGTACAAGACTCGGATTTAAAAATGAAAGTATGGCAAGAATCTGGGACAGATTTCATTTTACGGAGTCGCGGTGGAAGTATGGCTGGAGTCTTACCGAATTGACGCGATTGGGTGGTCCAAGTGGAATGGAAAAGAACGCGTCTTTCGAGAAAAGTCATACCAGAGGGAAAGGTAGGTATGGGAAACGATGCAACATCGATTTTTGATATGGCACAAGTGCACAAGTAGGTGGCCGATGCATTATGCATGGATTTCGCACCTGTATGCCTCCGAAATGCGGTCCGCGAGCTGGGTAGGGCTCGCATCGAGAACGCATCGTCGTCGAGCGACGGGCTCGAATTGTTGGGAGGCCGTGAACTATGCAAATGCATCGATAACCCGTGGGATCCGCCGGTGCATGCACAAAGGAAAGTTCGTCCGGGTCGATTTATTAATTCGACGCAAATATTTCTCCGCGGATTAAGATCCGGGAAGGCTAAAGCCAGCCCACGTTGGAAACTGCACGCGTGTGAATTCATGGCTTTCGGATATCCTTCCTGGAAAGTGCAGTTCAGGAGCAGCTGCATCTATAGCGAGCGAGCAAGTAAGTAAGTAAGTTCGGCTACCGTCTCGTCGCTCGAACTTTCGGACAACAAATTACCACGCGGCTGGAACTCGGCCAAAGCGACTCACGGGTTCGTTCCTGGTCTGACTTTTCACATACTAAGCTCAGATTTTTGTTTTAGAAAATATTTTTGTCGAGCATATTTTTTATATAAATAATAGAAATATTATACTTTGTGTAAATTCATTTTTGACGGACTGTTGCCATACTACCCTCGAATTCGAGTCGTTGCCCAATTGGAACCGGTAGTATGGCTAAAGTAGGGCGGAGATCTCGCGGGAATCGCGAAACCTCGCGGAAATGTTCGACTCCGGGCAGACTTTGGCCATACTCGGAAATCCAAGCGCTCGGAAGTGGGTAAAGTCCGACCCCGAGAGATCCGTTTCCCCTTTCCGAGAGGCCCGAGCTGCCGTTCAGTCAGTAGTTAATGTCTGAATTGCACGGCCGGAACGTATATATATGTATACGTAGCACCGTTCCGAGGGACTTGCGGTTTTACGAGTAGGAGAGAACAGTATGAGGCTAACGAGTAGCACCCTCGAGGGTGAGTGTGTTGAAATCGCCACCTTTTATGGAGAAACTCGGCTCGAGAGCTCCAGCAATCGGGCAGGAGCTGGAGATTAAATCCTCGCGAGGGTAGATAACAATGAGGCGATGCGAGAGTCGAGGGTAATGTAACGTCATTCCCAAGTATGGCAGGAGTCTATCGCTCGAGTCGTTGTATGTGGCTCTTAACTGCCATTTAAATTTTTAACATATTTTTATTTGGCATTATTATTATTATTATTTGGAAATTGGAGCATTATTATTTTTTAGCCTAACGGTTTTTTTTGGGGGGGGGGGGGATTTCTACAATTTTTTTGCCCTTATTATTATTGTTATTGTTATTATTATTATTATTATTCGAAAACCGGAAGTATGGCGAAAGTCAGGCACCCAATTCCAAAAAACGAGGAATTCGAAGAGGGCGAAAATAAAAAAAAAATCGGGTTATCGGCGGAACCAACCGAGAAGAGACCGGATACATACTCCGAGGTTTGATAAAAAAGAAAAAAAAATCGTGGGTGGTAATTTATACGAAAAGTTGCAACACTTGTGGGATCATCCCGATCCATAGGTTTTTGCGCGCAAAATATTCGACGAATCCATTATCCGGCAATATCCGGGGTAGCTCGTGAAAGCCCCGACCGACGATGAAAGGGGGTCGAGTAGCTTTGTGTGTTTTACTCGAACCGGGCAAATCGTTCCGATCGACATCAGGACAAATAGCGTGGTGCGAATTAGAGAGCGTCGAGAGTGTCGAATGGGGCTTCGGCCTTTCTTTTTTCTTTTTTTATTTTTCGTTGTTATCCGCACGCTCGGCATTTTCCTATACGGTAATCGTTTCGAGAGATAAGTCGTCAACCTGCGCTCTCACTTACATATATACATTTCGCAAAGTATCGAACAAACATCGCTATCGCCGCGAACTTCATAAACCCGGGGTGTCATACGAAGCCTCGATGAGCGTTCACCCCAGCTGAAAGAAACGACGTTGGTTCCTCGAAATGCCGATCCATTACGCGAGTCGATATTATTATTATTATTATTATTATACCCTGAAACTAGAATTTTTATTGGGGAGAGTCCCTAGATTTTCAATTTTTACTAAAAAGATCTCGTAAAATTGGAGTTCGTCGGGGGAGAGTCTGTGAAATTTGAAAATTCCCTGAAACTAGAATTGTTTTCTGGGAGAATTCCCTAGAATTTTTATTTTTTCTAAAGGGGTCTCCCAAAATTGAAATTTTTTTTTCGGGGAAAATTTCCTGAAATTTCAAAATTCCCTGAAACTAGAATTTTTATTGGGGAAAGTCCCTAGATTTTCAATTTTTACTAAAAAGATCTCGTAAAATTGGAATTCGTCGGGGAAGAGTCTGTGAAGTTTGAAAATTCCCTGAAACTAGAACTTTTTTCTGCGTGAATTTCCTAGAATTTTAATTTTTTTTTAGAGAGTCCGAAAATTAGAATTTTTTTTGGGGAGAATTCCCTAGAATATTTTTTATAATAACAAATAACAACGAATATATTATGAAACAACAAGAATCTAGGCTGGTACGCCTACAGGGACGCTGCGAGATCGAAGAAGGGGGTGGGACGAGCTTTGAAAATTCTATTTGACGTTCATCGGTAACCCGGAAAATCCCCAACTGATTTACTCCGACGTCGTCTTCCGAATTATCCTTGGATCTGTCAACCTGTCTTCGAGGATCTCCCGGGAATCGTTCGAAGCGGGTTCCATCGGACTGGAACCTGTGTCTGTGAACGCTCTGTCTGTTGCTACACTTTACTATCGGCAGAGTGTAACGAACGGTGTTCCCAATTTCGCCGATTTCCCTTACTTCGTCAATTTTACAAGAAAACAAAAAATAATAGAAAAATTGCTAAAAAAAATAATGAAAAAATACAAATAAAATGTAAAAAAAATATAACAAAATTATTTTTATTTATTTCTGTAATTATATGTAGCAATACCATTTATTATTCAATAACAACAACAACAACAACAACAACAACAACAACAACAACAACAACAACAGTAATAGTATAATAATAATAATAATAATAATAATAATAATAATAATAATAATAATTTACGTTGCTATTTTTTTGTTAATTATTTCCTCGTCTCAAAAAAAAATGGATTCCTCAAAAAATAATTATCGTTATCGTTATCATTACCATTATTATTATTATCGTCAATTATCATTATCATTATTAGCGACCCCGAGACCGAGAAATGCCACCAACCGAGAACGGTCCCGAGTCGTCAATTGGACTCGAAATCATCGAAACGAGACTGTTTCCTTCCGACCGGAGCTCTGGCCTCCTTTATTCGTCTCACCCCTCGCCCCTTTCTCCGCAACCCTCGTGCATCCAGATTCTGCATCATTGGAAAGCACCATAGCAACTCCAATCAGCGTCCGTACCACCTTTGTGTGTGATATACCTATATGTTAGCTAGCCTACGTGTATGGCAGGCAACCCTACGATGCATCGCAACTCCGCAGAGGAGCCGCTTTAATGACGATCGTTTCTGCAACACATTTTCTTTTTTTTTCCTCTTTTTTCAGTCGTTCGAGCGTTTGACCCCGTCTACGACCTACCCCGAAAACCTCGGGATTACGTAAAGCAAATTATTATTCGATTCGACGGGGGGATGCGAATCGAATCGAATCCTTTGGGTTTTCCGCGGAAAAAAAGGGGGTGCGTTTAAGTCGAGGGCGGATAATTTAAACGATTTTGTTTTCGAACAAGAAAAGAAAACTAGAAAATCCCGGTGAAAGGAGAAGACAAGTACGTCGTTTGAGGGACTTGAAAAGGTGCGAAAGGGGTGGATACGACTTTGACATTAATTCCGGCATTGTCTTGCTTAACCCTACATGAAACTTGAGAGAAAAGGTGTCGTCTGCCTTCATCCCTTAGTCAGACTTCTCCCGGTCTTTCATATTTATATATATATATATATTTCTGGGAAAATTCATGTACACTCGCGCGCGCACACACACACATTCAGATATTTCATATAAATATAAATATATATATATATATATATTGGTTGAAAAGCAGAAAGGCAGGGGGAGGCAACCCTTAGCATCGGCAAAAGCGCCAAAAGTTACTCCCCTATCTAGGTCACAAACCCGACCTGAATAGCAGAGGAGCAAAGCCCGATGGGGTATATATGTACGTAGATGACTGACTACCACATCGAAGCCTGTTGTTCCCACCGAAATCTATTGGATGCTTTTTCACTTGAGACTCCTACTACCCCTTTATATTATTCCATTCCCTTTTCAGCTCGCCGGAAGTACGTCATTAAATAGAAATAGCTTCCGCTTGAATAATAAGTCGGCCCTAAACAAAGGGAAAAAATTGTAAACGCTGCAAATCCCCGGCAATTACCGGTATTCTTTCGAACGATTCGCTTATCGCGGATCCGCGGGATCGCACCTCGAAGACTTATCGGCTGCGAATCAGGGTATGGCGAGAGTCTTGGTCAAAGTAACACTCCAATTCCAATTACATGTTCTGGGTATTGGATAAAAATGAAAGTATGGTAAAGATCTGGGATGGATTTCATTTCATGGACGATGATCGAGGTCTATATTTAATCTAGACTTTTGCCATACTAGCGATTTTCGCTTGAACCGGACAAATTTTTTTCTCCCAAGAAAGGAGGAAACGCGGTTCCGTGAAAACGGAACCGCGGTAAAATTTATCGAGTTTCATTCCCCGACAGTCGAGACAGTCGGATCTTTTTATGATTGAAAGCTCGTTCTTTTGCAACGGAAGCTCGGAAAATCCCTCGTCGGGGATGGATTAATTCGGATGAGAGGAGGGAAAAAAAGAGACAGAACTTTGTGTTCCCTTCGGCTTACGCTTCTTTGACGCTCCTTCGTGGATGTCTCTGGCGCCGGGGCTTCTCGTCCGCGATTGAAACGGGAAATTCGAAGGGAAGTCTGTCCCAAGTCTGGCTCGAGCCCGTGCCTTTGTATCTATCCGTCGTTACGGCGGCATATGCGGGGGATGAAGTTCCTCAGCGACGCCTTCACTTATAAATTAGAATTGCAAAGCTCGAGAAGGTACCGGGAACGAGAAGTTTCGTAATCTCGCGAGTTTCTTGCCAAGACTTTAAGTTGCGTTCCACTTTTCGCTTCACGGCGGAGGCAGCCAGAGGAACACTTGGGAATCATCTCACGCAAGTATAATCCAATGACAATCCCAGTCGCAATAGCAATGACAATGACAATGACAATGATGTTGATAATGATGTTGATGTTGACAATGGTGTTGATGTTGATAATGGTGTTGATGTTGACAATGATGTTGATGTTGATGCTGATGCTGACGTTGATAATGATAATGATAACGACAATGACAATGATAATGACAATGACAATGACAACGATAATGATAATGATGTTGGCGTTGATAACGATGCTGATGTTAAGATTGATATTGATTTTGCTGTTGACGTTGATAATGATGATAATATATAACTTTTTCAGCCACAATCGCAATTAATGACCCGTCGAGGACCTTGGGCCGTGGCGAAGTAACCGACGAGTATGCTCCTGGAGAATTTTCGGGGTCCCGCGTATCGTCGACGAAAGGGAATCGATCTCCGTGAAAATAGCGAGGGAACTATAATATAACGATAAATTCGGACGTGACCGAAACGAGATCCCAATGACGGTGGCCTCTTATCGGCGATGCTTGAAAACTTAATTGCCGCCAGGCCGAAAGCCCGGAGCGCTGTGACCTTACGGAGCGAGCGGGCGATCGGTGGATGTGCAATTTAACGCGCACGACTGCAACAGTATATCCGCATCCGTATCCGCGGATGAACGTGACGCAACAATCGAACGACTAATTGAATTTCCCCTCCGAAATGGATACCCCAATCGCAATTAAATCCAACGGCAATCGAAATTTCGCGTTATTCCCGTCACACCTTGCTTCCAGCGATACGATATTATACTACATTTCCTAATTTCCCTTTGCGCCGTCTCCGACGACTGCCTCGTCCGCATTACGTATGCTTAAAGGATATGGGTTAATTAATCACCTAATTGATGATTTAACGGCGGATTGTGAATTATGACGTCACTGAAACCGCATACCCAGGTTGCACGTATGTGGCATGCGTACACACGTACACGGGATGGATGTGCATTCGAATTGGACCGACGGCCGAATGTAGGTAAATACACGGCAGAGGCAAGCGAATCATCGAATGGAGTGACGTAGTACATATATACATATAGTCCGGGGTATGGCAACAGTCTGCGACAAGTCCCTCACAGTATCCACGAGTTGAGGACAAATCCCACTATTCCAGGATTTATTCTCATGATTTATGCCGTACTTGCAAGTTTACCCAAAGGATCGGTGGAATATCGAAAGTATGGCGATAGTCCGGATCTGGTTTCACAATGTCACCAATTATTGCGTGCCACACTTGGAAGTACATACAGTACAGATTTTTGCTGAACTTGCGATTCCACGTCAACGAAAATTTCAAGTATGGCGATAATCTTCATCGACCACATACTCCTGCCATACTTGGTCTTCTTTCTGCTCATTCTCGGAAAAATTCACATGCTCCACATGCTCCGGAACGCGCCTTGGTTAGTAGGCCCGAGACATTTGCCATACTTTGGTCAGGGTGTTTCTAGGATTTTTCTAGGGTTTTGCTAGGGTCTCGCTAGGGTTTTTTTTTCTCTCCATACGCAGTTAGGACATCATCCGTAGATACAGGTGTAATTAGAGACGAGGACAATTTTAGTAGCAGCGGCGGCAGCTGCACTGGTTTAATTAAAACGTGAAATGCTCAAAAGGCATTTAGCAGTTGTATACGTTTTAAGATAAAATGACGCTGAGGAGTTTTAAGTAGGTATACTGCGAATAAATAAGGCTGCTGCACTCTGTACTTGGCTGCACTCATTCCTCGCTGTATAAATATGAGCGTGCCGAGGAAGTTTGATTGAAATTATGAGCTGTTGTCCCGAGAAGCGGAGCCACCGCCACCGCCACTGCCGTTGCCGTTGCCGTTGCCGCTGTTGCTGTTGCTGTTGCTACCGCTGCCTCGGCTTATTAAATTCGACTGTACGTCAACTAATTAAAACTTGTTAAACTTTTCATCCCACCCTCGACAAACTAATATTTATCCTTTTCGCGGTTATTTCAAACAGACGAAGACCTTCCTTTTTTTTTTACATCCTTTTACCGGTCGTTCGAGGGTTGTTGGAGCTCGGTCCACCCTCGATAGGAGGACAGCAAAGCTATTAGCGAAATTTCGGGAGACCCATATCCGATGTATTTTTTTCCGAGGAATCCATTTTCATTGTCAAAATTATAAATTTCAAACAGGAAGTCATATTTTTTCCTCAAAAAACCTACTTTTTTCCAACTTCCGCAAGGATTTTGTCAAATTTGATCTTGGAAATCGATTCTACGGGAAAAATTACCCCTAGAAATGACCTGTCCAACCTCGATTTGAAAACTTTAATTTTTACCCCATTTTTGGGGGAAGGGGTAGGCATGCCCAAAAAATCGACTTTTGTAAATTTTTTTTGGGAACTTCCGGGAGACCCATATTCGATGTATTTTTTTCCGAGGAATCCATTTTCTTTGTCAAAATTATAAATTTCAAACAGGAAGTCAGATTTTTCCTCAAAAAACCTACTTTTTTCCAACTTCCGCTAGGATTTTGTCACATTTGACCTTGAAAATCGATTCTACGGGAAAAATTACCTCTAAAAACGACTTGTCCAACCCCATTTTTGAAACTTTAATTTGTACCCCATTTCTGGGGGAAGGGGTAGGCATGCCCAAAAAAATCCACTTTTGGAAAAATCTTTCGGGCACTTTCGTGAGACCCACGTCCAATGTATTATATTTTTAAAATTTCTTTATAAAAAAATAATAAACGGAGACACATACTAGAAAATTACGGGCAGGTAATTATCAGTTTTCCAAAAATACCCGCAATTTGGTTGGTCAATTATCATTTGAACGATTCCTTTTTTTTCTCACAGTCGGATATGTATTTTCGCTTCACCTCGAAGCAAGCAGTGGCTCGCTCGGCGATTCTTGCTTGGCTTTATTTATAAAAGGTTATCCTTGGAATTATATAACAGCTGAAAAAGAAGCCGTTAAAATAGATTTCCTTCCCCGAGGAAATAACAAAGAGCTTTCCATCTCGGCGTTATGAATTTTTTAACTCACTTTCGAAATTCGATGAGAAGACGAAACAACGAACGATCGTTGCATCGATCGTTCCCGAAAATACCCGAAAGTGGATTACAAAATGGAAATTACCAACAAAATGGACGCGAAATAGAGTTACCGCGGCGGTGCTGGTGGTTTTTAAAGCCCCGTGACGAGTTTGTGAAAATATTGCAGCGCCAGTATGCGGAAAATTGGAAACCCACGGAATTGAAGCAGTTATATATATATTTTTAATAATCAAATTCTTTTTTTGTCTCGAATTTTTTTTTGCTACTCCATTTTTGTGTTTATTGAAAAATTCATAACTCCGAAACGAAGAGTCGCAGGATCCTTCATAAAAGCTCATTTTAAAGCCTGAAGATCCTTCTTGATATCCCATAAATTTCAAGATTCCAGGAAATTACATGTCGATGCTGGGATAATGCGAACAGGAAATTGTCGGAGACTCATAAAAAATTCCTTTTTTTTCATTAAAAAATTGATAATTCTGAAAAATAAATGTTATTGATTTTTATCGGACGAGGATTTAAAAGTCCTTTTTAATATCCTTGAAATTTCACGAACCTATAAAATTTCACTTTGAAAGAATTTTTTTAGAGTTTATTAAAAGCAGTTGATTATAATAAAAAATTAATTACTCCAATGGCAAAATTAGCAGAAGCCGTAATTTCAAAATTCAAGGATTTTTTTGGGTGTCCTGTAAATTTCAAGGTTCCACAAAAGTTCCCCTGGAAGTAAAAAATTCCCGAAAATGAAAGAAAAAAAATATTTCTCCGATTTTTGTAAGTTACACAAAAGAAAGCTAATTTTTTTTATATTTATTAAAAGCACTTTGTTGTATAAAAAAAAAATTAATTCCCCTGATAGAAAAATTCGCAGAAACTTTTCTGAGCCGTAATTTCAAAATTACAGGATCCTTTGTGTGTCCTGTAAATTTCGAGGTTCCACAAAAATTTCCCTTGGAACCAAAAATCTTCAAAAAATGGAAAAAAAAATATTTCAAGTCCCCGAAAAGCAAAACAATTTGTTATTTTTATTAAAAAAAGCTCCCAGTTCCGAAATAACTTTTTCCAATACGCAATTCCTCCTAGGAAAAACCGTTTACCCGTATATACCCATTTGCACACATATGCACACCGACGTATTTATATATCGGCTGCAAAAAAAGAAGAAAAAGTAGCGAATTTGTATCGAAATCCTTCCATTTTTCCTCCACTCCTCTTCTTTGCCTTTTGTATCGGCTCTACATTTATCCGAGAGATATACAGATGGAACGATATCCGAGGCATCCCTTGCTACGTGCATCCACACGTCGATGGATGTACGGATGCACGTGCACGTACGTGTGCGGAAAGATTTATTCCAGTCGTGTGTGGGTGTATGAGTGTACGTATGTGTGTTATCCATACCTATGTATAACACACATACGTGCACTCACACACGCGTGTCGGAAGAAGAGCCAAAGGGTATAAAGCCAAATCGAAAGCTCCGACCGACCAATTCTCAGGAGGGCTGAAAAGCGATAAAACTAAACGATTGGCTACCTGAAAGTCTATCAAGCTTGTTCGAAAGCCTCGCCGACGACGACGACGACGAGGTTCCCTCTTTAAAGTATGTCGAGGACATATCAAACACTCTAAATCGGCTACTATTTTAATTCGGAAATCGATATCAGTCCCCAGACGCCGATCGTTCCAGTAACGTCTCATTCGCTGCACTGCAATTACAGCCGAGGGTCGTTCGCATTTTTTTAAACTACCGATACCCCTACACGCCCGCCCGCCTCTCGACCGCCCACTCAAAAAATCGTTCCACGAGAAATTCGGTTCCCAGAAGTCCAAGGGTTTGCGCCGAATCCCGAAAAATTGGGATTTTTCAATTTTCCCGAATTCCGAAAATTCCAGATGCCGACTTTCAAAATCCCGGAAATTCGAAATTTCAAAGCTGGTGCTGAAAAATTTGGAATTTTTCGGTCCCAAATTTGGGACACTCCAAAATTTCCTATTTTAAAATCCCGCTAAATGGAAAAATTGGAATTTTTCTAATTTTCACAGCCTCCGAAAATTCGAGCTAAGAATTTTAAAATTTTCGAAAATCGAGATTCTCAAATTTCGAGCTGACGTTAAAAATGTGGAATGTTCCAGTCCCAAATTTGAAACGTTCTAAAATTGTCTATCTTAAAATCCCACTAAAAGAAAACTTCCCAAATTCTCCAAACCCAAACAATGGTAATAAAGTAGGAAATAAAGGGTCGAAAAAATGACGAAAGGTAGACTTGCCTTCGATGATTCTCTCCTTCTTCGCCAGAATCAGCGGAATGGCACCGGAGTTACTCATTGTTTCCAAAAATTAGTCTCTATCCTTTGAGAATTTTCACTCGCATGGGTCTTGCTAACATTGACTGTTCGCCACGACGCACTTCCGATTTCAGAGTCTAGCGAAGTCTCTCAAAATCGGCGATAACTACTTGTCGCTACGTCACACCAGCAATTGACCATTTTCACTTCGTAGTCGGTTTGGGATCGGATCTGCGACCCGAGTGTACGTTTTCGGACCACTCAGACAAAATGACCAAAATTGGGGATTCGCAAAATTTGAAATTCCCTCGAGATATTTTTCCAACTCCCAGAATTTCTTTATTTGCTTTTCGAGATCTTGGGGTCCCAAATTTCGAGGCCAAAAAATTAGAATCCTTCGGTTTCGAATTTGAGAGCCCGAAATGTCCGGTCCCTCGATTCCAAATTTGAGGAATTCTTCGATTGCAACTCTTGGGCTGCGAAATTTCGCAAAAATTTTTGGTTTTTTTGGGGGGGAATCGAAAACGTCCCCGGGCATTTTCCGGGCACGGTCTCTCGTTTACCGGGAAATTGACACCCCGACTTTCGCAATTACGCCCGACAATGAATTTTTAACACCCTGGGTTCATCGATTAACCATGGCCCGTTCGTCGTACACCCCCGCGACACCCTCGTGGAGAATAATTATTTGTTAATAATTCAGCTCCACTTTTCCTCCCTTTTCGTTCTCGTTAACGCGGCGGGATATTAAGGACAGTTTATCGTTCGACTCGACCGACCGACCGACCGACCGACCGATGCCATCGATTCCATTATAATCGAGGAAGTGCGATAAAGTTCGCTAATTTATCCGATAGAACCGTGGCTGCATATCAATGCACCTGTACATCGTTAATATTTCGTATGAATTTTTCCTCGATTACGGATACGTGCCTCGATGCACTTTCCATGCATCCCAACCCCTTCTCCCTCTTTTCGTTTTTTTTTTGCTTTTTCATTTGCATCCCAAAGAAAACTCGATTCTCTTTTTAGAAGAAATTCGTTCCTCGCAAAAAAATAGAAACGAAAAAAATTAAAAATAAAGAAATAAAAAAAAACATTCGTGTTTTTTTGGAGGGAGGGGGGGGGGGGGAGCATTTCAATTTCGCGAATTTTCTTTTTCAAGGAAATTCCTTGCAATACGTTTCAATTTTTTTTTGGCGGGGATATTTTGTATTTTTTTTATTTTCGAATTTTGGAAAATTGAAAGTTTGAGGAGGTTCGAATTTTCGATTCAAATTTGAAATTTTGATTTTGATAAATATGAAATTTCGATTCTACGATTTTGGAATTCAGGAATTTCGAATTTACAACCAAAAAAGGGGGGAAATTTGGTTACGAGAAAGTTTGAAATTTCATAAATTTCAAAATGTCCATTTAAAAATGCATAGTAATTTTTACTATAATATTTTGCCCATTCGTGGCTATCGTTAGAATTTGAAAAATTCGTAAATTCACTGGAAGGAACGAATCCGTGCCAATCAAAATTCTAGAATTTTTTTTTTCTTTACAGAAAACTCTCGCCAGACTCGTGCCATACTTTGACTCCCAGGCGGGAATATTCGACGGCTCATTCGATTTCCCAGCGATGAACTATTATATCGCGAGAACGGGCGTTGCGGCGGGTGTATGTGGAAATTCAATAGCTACGCGGCAGCTGCTGTTTGTCTATCGACAAGAAAATTACAGTGTAATAGACCGTAAGTCTTTTAAACTATGAGCTTGACCCCATTGGCCCAAGGGTAATAAGATTCCACGTCGTATATATACGCACGAGCCAAAAGACACGCACGGTCGGCAATGTCAAAGGCAAATACGCGCTCTCATCGCCACTAATTACCGACGAATTGCGTCAAATTGGAGGAAAAAAGCAAAACATCCAATTCCCAACCCCTTTGGCGAGCCTCCTTCTGACTTTTCCCATACTTCCCTCATTCCCACGCGAGTAAATGATCGCCAGTCGCATCTCCCCCCTCAATTCCAATGCCATACTTCAGTTTTTTTAAAGGGACACCGCGGAATCGGGTTAAAATGACCCAATACAGACTTTTCCCATACTACGCGGACAAAAAAAAAAACACTTATTTCGTCATTTTCGTGGCACGATCCGGTCCCACCCCCCAGACTCGCGCCATACTTGGGTACCCCTTGCGAGTATGGGCAACGTACGTTCGGGGACCGGATCCCCATTCCACTCGAGTAGACAGACTCGTGCCCCCATAGGGGCACTTCCCCTTCGTTCCCCATTCACGGTTCACTGTCTCGGTGGTCCACGACACTCGGATCTACCTGTCGACGAAGGGGCCGCTCCCATCCACCGTGTCCCGTGGAGCCACCACGTACGTCCATGTGTAGACCAGAAACGGACTCTTTCCCGCTGCGGCACAACGTGGATGGGCGAACGCACGTTCAGCCCCGTGGCACCTGATGGCTCGCGCGACTGACTACTACCACGAGTTACCCTGGGACTAGACCACCCGCCTAACCGAGCACTCTCACCGTTCGCACACTACCCTTGTATAGGTATACTTCGATCTTTCCCTCTGTTTCTCTTTCTCTCTACCCATCCAACCATCCATCCATCCAACCATCCAACCATCCATCCATCCATCCATCCATCCGTCCGTCCGTCCATCCATCTACCTTTCCTCTGTCTTTCCCTCCGAATACTACTACCCACATGTTGAACGGGGGTAGCTAGCTGCTAGCTGCGTACCGGATATAGGACGAACAGGATTTTCCAACGTTTTCCTCGCTTTTTCCACCCCCTCCCTTATTTAATTGAACCTCCTCCACCTTCTCCACCTCTTCTCTTTCCTCGTTCTCGTTCCTTTCGTCGTTTACCCACGGCGAGTGCGCATTCTGGCAATGGGTGTTTACTCGTTACCTCGTTTTCCCGAGAATAAATTCCGCCGACACAAAAGCTGCAGCATTGATATTGTTACTGCCAAAGTATCGCTTTTTCTTTTTTTCTTTTTTTTTTATATCCCCCAACAAAGAACAAAAGCCCCCGGCGGCTCCTAACGAACCAATATACACCCGACCCACCCTCCCGGATCCGACTCGCACCGAGCGTCCAAGCTTGAGCTCCGCTCGCATTCGAATTCGTACGAACTCGGCGGTGCCGAGAGCTGTACTTTCGCCATACTTGGAATCCGACGCTCGCGTTAACCGCGGGGATTGGAGTCGAATCCCAACTTGGAACGAATTTATTTTTTTTTTATGCATTTTTATATGCAACCGCTATGCACTTTCGATGGGGAGACTCGAGAAATGGAGTTTAGGTGGACGCGAAACGCCAGCCATCGAGATGCATCGGCGGAAAGAAGTGCATGCCGCATTTCCTCCAACGAAGCATGAAATATCCCGAAGCTCTCCGGGGGGGGGGGGGGGGATACGTGCATACGTGTGCATCCCAACGTAATGCGTTTCCGATCGGGAGTTAAGAGCTGCATTTTGTTGAATCAGCGTATCATCGACCGCATCTTCCGGGTCTAGTCTCTTTTTCAGCACAGAAATAGTCCGAAATACCCGTCGCGTTGCAAGTATGGGGGAAGTATCGGAATTACACCTGGCGCGGTAAAACTACCTTGGTGCACAATTAACGACGATTTTTTTAGCGTTTCTTTTCCAAACTAATCGTCGTTAATTATGCACCAGCCCCAATACGCTCCTAGCCTTCGATTCAACTACCTTTGGTGCATAATTAACGACGATTTTTGTAGCGTTCCTTTTCCAAAATAATCGTCGTTAATTATGCACCAGCCTAATACGTATCGCCCCAACTTGAGCCTGGCCTCCAATTTGGCCCCCCAACGGGATCCGAAAAAGCTCCCACGAGCCACAAAAAAATGGGAATCCGCGACTGGAAACGGACTTTTGCCGTGCCTTCGCGAGAGTTTGCCCTTTCGCGGCCCTTGGTGGCACGAATCAGGGTCGAAACGAATCTCGTGAGTTGTGGCAACAGTATTTTTTGTCGAAAAAAACCTGGAAAGTAGAGATCCGGAGACGCGTTTCATAGCGACTCCACGTATAAACGGGTACATGATCGATTGTCGAGAATGGGTCACACCCTTAGGTAACTCTCCCGATTTGATGAGAATTTTCTATCAGCGAATCCTTTCAGCGACGTTCCGCTTTCCCCCTCCCCCTCTTCGTTGCAGTAAACGTTGCAAATGTTGCACATCCACCGGGAAAAAGGGAATCGCCAAAATAACGAACTTCGCTACGAAAAATAACGAACTTTCGTCCGAGGTGTGAAGTAACGAAATTGACCAACAAAATAATGGATATCGTTGGAACTATTACTTTACAGCAAATGTTTGTTATTCTTGTAAAGAAAATTTATATATTTTCCAAATTCCAGAAATTTTTCGAAATCGAGGAATTTCCTGATTTTGAGAAATTTTGCTAAATCGTCGAATTTTATGGCAAAGATTTTTTTTTGTAAAGAAATTTATATATTTTCCAATTCGAGGAATCTTTCGAATATTGAGAAATTTTGCTGAATCGTCGAATTTTATGGCAAAGATTTGTGTTTGTTTTTTGTAAAGAAATTTATATATTTTCCAAATTTTTCGAATTCGAGGGATTTTCCGATTTTGTGAAATTTAGCTGAATCGGCGAATTTCGAAAATTCCATCGACCCGAATGCCAAAAAGTGACGGCGGTATGTGCATCGCATGCTTCGTGTCAGTTAACAATAGGGAGGAGGCTTGCATTTATGAATAAAGCTCCGCTATAACTGCCTGCAGGAACTCCGGCTTTTAAGGTCACAGACAATGAACCTTCGTTCGTTTCAGGGCCTTTAACTTCGAGCACCGTCACGAAGATGTGTACCAAGGGCGCGATAACCACGCCCTCGATTACCGAAACCTAGATAACACGTGGATCGCTAGGAAGGCTCGCAATTTTAACACTCGCTTGGGACCTTCTGCTGGAAACACTGATTTTTAATATTTCAGGATCTAATGCAACTGAAAATTGCATTTTACTAATTTCCAATACCAATTTGGAATACAAGAGTCTGATTTCTCCCAATAAAAATTCTAGTTCCAGGAAAATTTGAAATTTCAGGAAATTCTCCTCGCAAAAAAATTCTAATTTGGGAGACTAGAATTTTTACTGGAAAAATTCCCTAGAATTGTGTGCCTATCAAAGAGCTTATCGGCTAAATCCATTAAGGAGGAGACATTGATTGGCTGGGCTCATTGTCGGAGTGGAAATAACAAACAATTGCCGAGGAAGAAGCGGCGGCAGCAGCAGCAACGGTCAAGATTGACAAACGCTGAGAAAAACTCGAATGTTTACGGTAACGATGGCGTTGAATGGGATTACCTTGACACATATATTTGCATATACACGACGAATCGAATGATATACAGAGACAGAAAGATGGAAGACATTCCGTGAAATGACAAGCATTATATCGCTCGTCCGCCTCATTTCTTATGCATGCATTCGACGTGAATGAAGCAAATGATAATTGTCATAATGAAATTCCTGCATATACCGGAATAGCGAAAGGAACAAGGGCAGCGGGTAGGTATAGCTACGTATTCGTATCCAGAACGAATTTTAGGTCATCTAAAAAAAGCTCATACATACGTGCTCGGATATACCGCCAGGGAGGAAAAGGCTATGGAATAGGTATGACGCGACATTAAGCCAAGTGGAAAAATGTACTGCCACCTCGAAATTCCCTAGGGACCCAAAGCTGACGCTACCGAGGGACCGACTTGACTTCCGCTCACGAGTCAACCAACCAACCAACGAGTTCCGGCTCGAAGCAATACATTTTCTTCGATCCGACTTTCTTATTTAGACTCCGGCCATGCCGGGTTTCATTTATTTTATCCATTACCTTCACAAAGATCTCCATCTACAAAGTATACAATTAGTTCAATATGTAATTTCCTGAAATTTCTAAATTTCATGAAACTGCAATTTTTACTAGAAAAATTCCCTAGAATTTTAATTCTTTCTAAAGGAATCCCCTAAAATTGAAATTTTTTTCAGCAGAATTTCCTGAAATTTCGAAATTACCCGAAGCTAAAATTTTTACTGCAAAAAATTCCCTAGAATTTTCATTCTTTCTAAAGGGATCCCCTAAAATTGAAATTTTTTTGAGGAGAATTTCCTGAAATTTCCAAATTTCCTGAAACTACAATTTTTACAGATAAATTCCCTAGATTTTTTTTTTCTAAAAGGGTCCCCTAAAATTCGAATTTTTTTTAGGAGAATTTCCTGAAATTTCAAAACTCCCCGAAACTAGAATTTTCACTGCAAAAAATTCTCTAGAATTGTGTGCCTACCTTTTTTTCAAATTGCATCAATTTATGGCTAAAATTATGGCTGTCGAGGAAATTCGTCCGCAATCGCGCGTAGTATGGCAAAAGTCTGGGGTACGATACATTCAAAATCAAAAGTAGACGTACAACCAACGAAAGTATATTTTATTTTAGCCATTTATTATTCCGATGATAAAGAAAAAGGAAGGAATATCCCAAAATAGAGAATCGGACGAACGACCGATGATCGAGACTTCCGGCATACTATCGCGGCAACGGACTAAAATTGTCCCCAAGGAAAAACGAAAGTACGGCAAAGACCCGGGACGGCTCCTCCCTCCTCGCGTGGGTGGGTGTCAGCGAAAGTATGGCAAGAATCCGGCCCGTGCCGTCGAGAGGTAAATATTTTGGGCTTGTCTTTGACGTGAGTCTCCGACGTGTCAGCGTTGACGTGCCGCGGTGACACGTCGCCTTAGACCACTCGCTCTACCTTACACGCCATCTAATAACGCGGCCGCTGTTAGACTAAATCGGGCAGACGACACATTCTAACACAGGTGGATCGATAGCGGAACCAGGTGTCAAGGACAATATCGATAATCGTTTGGTATGGCATTGCGCCGATAGCGGAGTCGGTAGTTCTTTAATCGCACCTCCCATGCGTATATTTGCATTCGCAATCACAGGTGCAAGAACCGACCACCGGCGACTTTTCGCATACTTTTGCGTACACGTGTAAATTCGCAAGTGAAGAAAAAAAAAAGAAAGGCATTTTATCGCGCGACGAACGTTCGCCGATACCCTTGGGGAAATTGCGTTGTATGGCTCGAGTCTGGGAGACACGCTGGGATTTCCCCAGGACCCGAAACCCCTATTTTTTTTGTTGCCATTCTGGGGAAAATTTGGAGATAAAAAAAATACTAGACAATTCGTACTTTTGCCATACGAGTGAATTCTGTAGATCATTAAATGAGTGTTTAAATTAAATATTGGGGCTAAATCTGGTTTCGGGGAGTTTTGAAATTTCAGGGAATTCTCCCACACTAAAAAATCGAATTTTAGAAAACACTTTAAAGAAAATTGAAATTCTGGGGAATTCTCGCAGCGAAAATTTTAGTTTCAGGTAATTTTGAAATTTCAGGGACTGTCCCCTACAAAAAATTTCAAATTTTTTAGGAGGCCCTGTTAGAAAAAAATAAAATTCTAGGGAAATCTTCCAGTAAAATTTTTGGCCATTTTACAAAAATTTAAGGGTTAAAAAATTATTTCCTTGCGAAATTAAAGTACAGCTAAAGTCAGAATCATCCAAAATTTACGTTTTTTTCCACACAAACGAATTCTGCGAATAAAGCGAAATTTGCCGGAGATTTCCGTCATACTTGAGTTTCTACGCTTTTGGAGTGGACGTAAGCGATAGAGTATGGGAAAAGTCTGGCAGAGACGAGACGAGGCGGTTTCGGGTTCAAGGAGTAACGAGGTCGACGTTTTCGAGCGATAAGGGGTTTCTTGACGAAATTTACGAGGATTATCGGCACTATCGGGAAGGGCGTAAGATACGCCCTCCGATTTCGCGGCTTTCCGTCTGCGGTATTGAATTAATACGGTACAATCTGAAAATGAGCTTCCGACAAAAAAAAAAGCTATATCGACAGCGCAGATGGATACCGACTAATTTCATCGGATGGATATCGTCAAAAGGAAATTCTAATTTCCTAAAGTACCGATACATTCTTCTACCAGCAGATACGTGCAATTTATGCAAAGTATATGCATCGATGTGTACGTGTATGTATAGCATGCATGTGTATCGAACGATTCAAATTCGATTACGATGCACAAAGGAGAACGGGAACGATGCAGGTGGAGTGGATAAACTCCCGGTGCAGCTCATACCCCACGGTGCAAGGAACGTCGCCCCGAGACCTCCCGTAGACTCGTCCCATACTTTCATTTCAACCGAAAAAAAATCCAAACTTTACGAAACCCTTTTGGTAAAAATTGAAATTATAGAAAGATCTTCCAGTAAAAATTTTGGTTTCAGGGATTTTTGAAATTCTAGGGAATTCTTCTCCCCCAAAAAATTGAGATTTAGGAGACCCTGTTGGTAGAAATTAGAATTCTAGGGAATTCTTTCAGTAAAAATTTTGATTTTAGGAAATTTCGAAATTTCAGAGAATTTCCAAAAAAAAATTTTAACTTTACAAGACCCTTTTAGTTACAATTATAAATCTAGGGAATTCCCCAATTAGAATTTCTGGAGATTCTTTTAGAAAAAAATAAAAAAACTCTAGGGAACTATCCCACAAAGAATTCTAGTTTCAGGGAATTTTGAAATTTCAGGGACTCTCCTGAAAAAAATTCCAATTTTACGAGATCCTTTTAGTAAAAGTTAAAATTCTAAGGAATTCTCCCAAAAAAGAATTCTAATTTCAGGGGATTTTCCCTATACTGTCATTTCTATCTCATGGATTACAAAAAAAATTAATTAAAATACTACAAAGCGACAAATCCGAAATTCTGACGTTGGCCATACTTTGGAACCACGCGAGGCTAAAAAGTATAAATACTAGCGATTCCAGGGAATTGTTGGGAAAAGCGAATCTCTTAACCGATATGAAGAAGCTCTGCCGGTTTTGTGCAAGACTCCGCTACTTTCTAGCTAAAAAGACGAGAGTGCTTCATAAGAAAAGTCAACTTTAAGTGCAGAAAAGTCTTATAATTAAAGCGAAGGAGGGCCACCAAAAAGAAAAAAAAAAGGAGTTCAAGTTCTATTTTTTTTTCCTTCCCCGGGAAGACGGAGATTCACAATTTTAAGAGCGGGACGCGTGCTGGAAAGGAGAGCTTTAAATTTTTAATACCAGCCACCTGCCGTGTTGACTCCGCGAGGCTCGCGTGCATAACACGCTGCAATAAAAATAAAGGAGAAGCATCAACAAAAAAAAAAAGCCCGAGCGAATTTTCGTCCATTAATTAACGCGACGGTGTCGTCACCACCGCTCTCCTCAGCCGCTTTCTGACGATTTCCCTTGCAGCCAGAAAATGCACCAGAACCGAGCGCGGTCCCCTATTAGTGCGTACCAGCTATGGCACTAGAAAAAGTAGGTCGAGCTTTTCCCTATCCCTGCACACTGTCTATGCACTTTCCTCTCCCCCTCTCTCTCTGTCTCTCTCTTTTTTTTCTATTACATAGCGTTATGGACCGAATTCATTCAGAATCGCATCCGAAAGACAATCAGTGTCTAAGGATGCAATATACACACACATATACACGTGTTGCTTTTGGAAGAGCAGAAAACTGACCTAAAATTTGGTTTTTTATCTAAAATAGTCTCCAGAAAACTGAAACTTTTTTGGGGAGAATTCCCTAGAATTTTGCTTTTTTACTAAAAGAGTCTCCTAAAACTGGAACTTTTTTGGGGAGAATTCCCTAGAATTTGGATTGTTTTCTAAAAGAGTCTCCTAAAACTGGAACTTTTTTGGGAAGAATTCCCTAGAATTTGGATTGTTTTCTAAAAGAGTCTCCTAAAACTGGAACTTTTTTGGGGAGAATTCCCTAGAATTTTAATTTTTACTAAAAGGATCTCGTAAAATTGGAATTCGTTGGGGGAGAGTCTGCGAAATTTCAAAATTCCCTGAAACTAGAATTTTTTTTCTGGGAGGATTCCCTAGAATTTTTTTTTTTTTTTGGGAGGGGGGGGAATTTTCATACGGTACGTCGTGAAGTACGGCATGGCGGACTTTTGGCATACCGAAGCTCATTTTATTCCCGAGTTTCTTTATCATAATTGAGAATCTCAAGATTCGCAGAATTTACGAGAGCCACCTCTTATGTGTACATACGACGTGTACATACACGGGAAAGTTGCCCAACGAAATTTGGTTATGCAAAGTACCTTTAAATCGCGGGGAATTGCAAAATAACAGGCACCCAGCCATTCGTTGCTGTGTTTTTCCTCTTTCCACGGCTTTCGGCGAAGAAATAAAACTTGCATGCTTTATGCACCATTAAATAATGCATTAAAGTGGATAGTAAATTATTCCCCGTCAAACTCCCCCATACGATTGCGCGATAGCATTATCATTATTATTATATTTTATCACGGTTGAATTAAAAAAAGGATTATTATTATTATTATTATTATTATTATTATTATTATTATTATTATTATTATTATTATTATTATTACACCCTGAAACTAGAATTGTTTCTGGGATAATTCCCTAGAGATTTTTATTTTTTTCTAAAAGAATCTCCAGAAATTCGAATTTTTCGGGGAGATTCTCTGAAATTTCGAAATTTCCTGAAATCCAAATTTTTACGCCCGAAAGAATTTTCTAGAATTCCAATTTCTACCAACAGGGTCTCCTAAAACTAGAAGTTTTTTGGGCGCGAATTTCCCGAAATTTGAAAATTTTCGAAATCCAAAATTTTGTTTTCTCGGACTTTAGCCATACTCTAAGCAACGTTCGAGGACTTTTCGGACTTGAGCCATACTATCCAGGCCGAGTGGCAGAGACGACTGCGAAAGAGCTGGCCGCGAAGCGCAGAGAATTCCGTAGAAACTCGTGTGACCAGAGTCGCTTAATGACCTTAACGAGCTACTATTATTGTCTTAATTACGTGGACGTACGACGATCGGCTTTTTTTTTTCTTTTTTTTAACGAAACGACGGATGCCGTTCATTTACACTAATACGTCGGAATTAATCCGAACGTTTAGCGTCGTCGCTTTAGTTTTAGTATAGCAACAGCCGTTTCATGCACGTGGACAAGTATGGCGCAAGTCTGGTGGACGACTCCCGGCTACCCTCGTTACGGGGGTAGCTCGGGAAGCTCCCGGGGGATTACCGTTGTTTGCAGCGAAGGGGTAGGTTCACTCACCCCAGAAGATCCGGTGGAATTCTACTGGAAGCGTCAGGGGTGAGAAAATTTGTCGCGAGTCGTGTCACCGCAAGGATTATACGAAGCTCCTTTACTACCCCAACATCCTGCAACCCTCCACGGACTCGGCCAAGAATTCTCGCCGAGGACTTCCGGGGAGGATTTACTGCGTAGGTATTCACTCACAATCAGCCTTCGGGGGGTGTCTAACAAAGAGGGGCACTTTTTCACCCCATGAAATGACTGAGGCATGGACAAATTTTTTTTAACAGATTTTCCGAAAATTTGAATTTTTTCTTATTGAAAGATTCTAGGAAAGTTTGATTTTTTGAGGAAGAATTCCCTAAAATGAGAATTCTCGTATCATACAATTTTTTTTCGGGCTGAAATTTTTTGGCAAATCTAGAAAAACAAATTTGGAATAATTCGAAAAAAAATTTTTCTAGAATTTGAAGATTTTCTAAAACTCGAATTTTTTCTTATCCCCCGAAATTGGAAAATTTCGAGGAAAATCCTTGGAATACAAAATATTTTCTATTAAATAAAATTCCGAGAATTCCCAATATTTTTTACCAGAAATTTCCTACGGTTGGGAATTTCCTAAAACTGATGACAATTTATTTATTAGCGACAAATTGATTAAAATTCATTGTTACAATTGATTTATTAGGAATTTACTAAATTTCCTAAAATTTGGAATTTTGGAGAAAATTCTCCTTAAAACCAATTTCTTTTTTTCTACAAATGTTCTTTGATCAAAATTTTTGAATCTTTAATTGTATCATTTATTATTATGTATTCCTTTGCAAGAACAACCCAGAGACTTTGGCCACACTTTCAATTTGCGGGGACGAGGAAAAAAATTGAAAAAAAATTTTTTTAAATTGAATGAAGAAACAAAAATTTAAGAATTTCAAAATTTCACATAAAAAATATGCCAATATTGGAACTTTGACGAAAATTCGAATTTTCATCGAAAAAATGACCTCTCGAAAATTCATAAATATTGGATTTTTCCTTAAATTCTCAGAATTGGAAATTATTTTTTCTAAAATTGGAATCTGGTTATCTACTGATTTTTAAAAAATGTCCTTTTTATTTACAATTTTTAACCATAATAATTTCAAAAACATAAATTCCTACAGGAACGAATTTTTTATTCTACATTTACAATTAAAATTAGACTCAATAAAAACATAAACAGTCGCCACTTTATTTCCCCTGGAGTGATAAAAAATTGGTTGAAACCTATAAATTGTGAAACAACAAAAAATAAATAAATAAATAACTGTATAATTTATGTGTCATTTGGTCCTTTTCCGTTGTACCCCGATTGGCACGGATAGAAGTATCGGAGGGTATGCGTCCAGCGGCGTTCCATGCATTTTTCATGTCCGATGGAAATGCATCGTCGGGTTGCTGCACTCGAAAGTATGACACATTGTACATACGTCGTTCGCAGTAGGACGATACATAATTGACCTTATGGGAATCAGCCCGAGCGTACGACTCTAGTATCCATTTTTTATCGCTGGATTTAGTTGCTTTACGTATTCATGGAGAGAAGAGCGGCGAGAGCTAAGGTGCAGTTACTTACGTGGACTTGTTGATAGAGGCACCAGGTGCTCCAGTTGAGTTCCATTGACAGTCGGATCTGAAAGAATAGAAATTACGATGTAACTGTCCGCTAGAGCGAATAAATCGAATTTTCAATTTTCAAAAAATTGTCGAATGTTACAATTTTTATTTTAGGGAATTCTCCCAGTAAAATTTCTGGTGTCATGAAATTTTGAAATTTTAGGGAATTCTCTCCAAAAAATTTCTAAATTTAGGAGACCCTTGTAATAAAAATTAAAATTCTAGGGAATCCGCCCCTCCCCCCCCCCCCCCCCCCACATTGAATATTAGAAGATCCTTTTAGTGACAATTTAAAATTCTAGGGAATTCTCTCAGTGAAAATACTGGTTTCAGGGAATTTTGAAATTTCAGAGAATTTTTCCTAAAGAAATTCCAATTTTAGAGAAACATTTGAAAAAAAATTGAAATTCTGGAGAATTCACCAAATTTTCAAAAAATTACTTTAGCAAATACATTTCCATACTACATGCGAGGAGAAAATTGACATATAATATATAGTATATATATATGTATACATGGCATTATAAATAATGGCGGCGAAGGTGTTTGTTTTATGCGGCGATCAGTCACTCTGTGTTTGCTTGCAGGACGTATTACACATAGGGTTGATCGTTAATTCCGATCGGAGCCTTGGAGAAGCTTCTCCTGTGTGGGTGGGCGGCTCCTGTGTATGTAAAAGCGGCAGATGTAGATACAGGAACGGGGTAAAAGTAAGAATGTATGTAGGTGGCACAGGAAAGCTTGCACAAGGGTGAAGAGGTGCTGACGCGGTTATGTAGCTTAAGCTCCCACCCTGTAACCTCGATTGGTCGATGAAACCCTGCCGATAGGATGGATACACTCGCTTTCAATGTGTATATATATATATATATACATATACATATACACACATATATATATATATACACACCATCTCTTCGATATAAAATACATACATATATTTATATGTGTGATATTTTATCTAACCTCTGGTAATATTTGCCCTCCGATTCTTTGCTACGAATCTCCTCTTATTTTATTGGCTTTTTCCCGAAATGCCAATAAATTGAGATGAGCGTGGATAGGTGACATTTACAACGGGTTTTCAGGTTTCTTGTAATTCAAACTCTGCCCATTACATCCCTCGTTTTATGGATACCTGGCGAAGGAAAAATTGTACCGCGAAAAAAAAAAAATTCCAGTCCGAGTTTAATCAGAATTGGAATTTTTTTGTCCAAGAAGGAATAAATGATACAATAAAAATTAAAAAATTTTGATTAAAGAAAATTTGTAGAAAAAAAGAGTTTTAGAAAATCATCAAATTCTAGAAAATTTTTTTTTGAAAATTTTGCGAAAATTTCAGCCGCGTGTCAACTTTTCGAGACGATTTCACGATAATTGCGAAACCTGGGGAAAAACTTGGTTCGTTTCCTTCGAGAAAGTGCATTTGGACGGACGCATCCGGGGCAAAAGTGGTCAAGGCGTCGTCGTCCGACAACGAGCGTCGCGATAATGACACTGCTGGCACACGATGCTTTCCCTCTACGTGCATACGTGCACGGGTGCATCGGTGGACGCGGAGTGCACACATGCACGTCAACGAGTCATTCACGAGGAATAAATGAGTCAAAGAACCGACGGTAATAACGAGAACGGTCTTTTTCGCCCACCGAGCGCTGACCAACGATGCCGGATCGACTGATAAGGAGCCTCGAGATGAGCCTCTAATCCGACCGATCAAAGGGAGTTCTCGTTCGTTCTGTCTCTTTTTCGTTCCCTCGGTTGCCTATAATCAGGCAGTTTCTCGACAAACCGGATGAAATGATACCCCTTGAACCCCATTTCCCGAGATGATCCAGTCTCCGTGAGCCCAATCTCGGCACGTGTGCGTGGGATAGACCAACCACGACAGGGCTGATTGACTGCTACTAATGGCAAATTGCATCCCCGCAACTCTATGCAACGACGTCCGGACCAAGACTGCAGAAATTTCAAGGACCCAATGCATCTGACAGGGGAGAAAGTGAGATGAAATATTGCATTTCCTTCCTCCCAACCCCCGACCGCCTCCTCTTTGCATCATGCAAGTCCAATCAAATGAACCTATTGCGAGATTCTTGATTGACTTCCTGACCGACTTTCGCCCCCTCTCGCGAACAATTCTCCAAATTCTAATAAATTCGTTCGTGAAATACCTGAAATCCTACAAACTAGAATTTTGGGGGGTGGGGGGATATTTAGAAATCGGAAATATTTATTTTTTGGGATAAAAAGTTTTTTTGGATAGTTTTCGAAATCCTGGGAATGAGAACTTTTGCGGAAATAAATTTTTGCAAATTGGAAATATTTTTTTTCCAGGAAAAATCTCTCCAGTAATTTTCGAAATCCCACGAATGGGAATTTCGGTCCCAAATATTTGCTAGTTTTCCGGAAAATTTTCGAGACCCTACGAACAGGAATTTTTTGTAACCGTCGTGGCTAAATTTGAACCACAGGAATAGGATTCTTTTTTTTTTGCAATGCACTCTAACTGCAAAAAATGTGCATATATACTTACGTAGGTATAAGTGCATGCACCAGAGCGCAAATTAATGGGGCTATTATTTACCATAGATATGTCCCCGAGTCATTTTGCTTATCTAATTGGGTTTTGGTAAAAATGAAGGTTGCAAGAAAAACAAAAGCTTCCGCGTTGCAGCGCTTTTGCAATATGCACATGCAGCGCTTTTAATAATTTTAATATATTTTTTTATTGAATCTCTATTTTAGAGGAATTTTCTGCTGAAGAATCCAAATTTTCAATTTTAGAAAATTCAGTAATTTTCAATTTTAAAAAATTCTCTGATATACCCTAAAAAAATCGCTAGACATTCCAGGCCGATACCCAACACCGACAAAACCTATACCTACAAAACAACCCTATTATTCCGATTTCCCTAGGAAAATTCCCTAGGAATAGAACTAGGAGGAGAGACAAGATAAAAATCGAGACGGCCGTCGAATCATTGTTTCAATGATGTTATGATTCGAAACCGCTTTAACCGGTTCGCCTAACGCGCTTGGTGTCTCGGTGCATGCAGGCAATATCGTCTTTGTAATTGGGCCAATAATAAAATAATTGTTAGCATGTTAACGCTTGGGAATCGTTGCATCTCCGATCTTGATGCATTCATCATGTTTATCGTACCCGTCCGCCTTCCCCTTTTTTTCACGAGACGCATATGGCGATGCATGCTGCATCGCCATTGGAATTTCAGTAGCAATTAAGAAATATCGCTTCGTTCCTAGGACATGACGGCATTCCCCGGAAGGGAATCAATTTGTCGTCGTTTGCGATCGAAATCTCATTCGCGGATTGCCAATCAGTTCCCGAGATGCAACTAAACTCCGATTGTGCAAAATCCCGCAATTTTTCATAAAATTTTCCAAGTCCTTGAAATTCGGAAAAATGGGACAAAATTCAAATTCCCGATTTCGGGGGAAAAAAATCAAATTTCCGATATTTGGGGGAAAAAAAATCAAATTCCCGTTGTTTGGGGGAAAAATTCAAGTTGCCGATATTTGGGGGAATTATAGAAATTTCAAGTTTCTAAAATCTTTCCGAGTAAAACCCTTCTTTTTTGCGGAATTTCAGAATTAACAATTTTCTTGTAAATAAATTAAATTTCGCCTGGGGAGTTTATCCAGTAAAGTTGAAATTTAAAAAAAAATAGTAATTTCAATATTTCAGTGTCCCTAGAAATGCAAAAAAAAATGTCAATCCTCAAAATGCCAAATTCTGAGAACACCAAATCCTAAAAATACCAAATTCTAAAAATGCCGAATCTTAAAAAAGCTCAATCCCAAAAAGGCCAAATCCTAAAAATACCAAATTCTAAAAATGTCGAATCCTAAAAAAGCTCAGTCCCAAAAATGCCAAATCCTAAAACAGCTTCTGGGCAGGAATCTCCAAATTGACAATTTCCTGATGAATTTATGGAACCAAAATTTTGTTTCTTCCGGTAAGAGAATCTCCGGGTAAATTGAGGGCGATTCTCCGAGTGAAAATTGCCCGATTTCGGAGTATCCCCGGGGAAATTTGCCGGTGCGTCGATACCGTGGCAATTTTTTTTCCCCCTAACTCGCGCATACGCGGTTCATTTTTTCGACCGAGGACGTACACGCGTGAGATTCCGGATGAAAAGAAAATAACGAGAGACAGGAATTTCCGAAAACGCGTGACGTAAGGCAGAAGCTGGAAATTAATGAAAATGGGCAAAAATACGCGAGACGAGCGAGGCCGGGGTCAATGTGGGGGCAATGATGGAAGAGCGACTCGGTGTCTCGGAATCTCGTATTCTTTTGATGTTTTAATTAGCCGAGCTGCTGCATATCGTATTAATGAAAATGAAAAAAAAAATATGAAGAAACCGAGAGATATCGCGAACCGTGGATGAACCAAAGGAATGGTTAACGAGAAATCAAGAGCGACGCGAGCGAGAAGCTATACCGACGATTCGTGGGAAAGATCTAATGTCAATTGACGTTGGTTACTTAATAGTCGGAGTTGTCGGGTCCGTCAGTCGAGGAAATTTTCATGAGAAAAGTAAAAAAAGAAGAAATATGGAAAAACGAATGTCGGAAGATTTTTTTTTTCGTAGCTGGAAAATTCGAATTTTTAGAAATTTTCACGGCGAGTGCAAAAAAAATGGGAAATTCGGAGTTTAGGGGATTTTTCTTTCCAAATGGAGATTCGAATTTTTGGTAATTTTCATGGTAAAAATCCAAAAATTGGAAGTTTGGACACTAGGGGATTTTTTTCCAAATGGAAATTCGAATTTTAAAAAATTTTCACAGTCAAACTTCAATAAATGAAAATTTGGAGTCTAGGGGATTTTTCTTTCCAAATGGAAACTGGAATTTCAGGAAATATTTGTAACGAAATTCTCGAAATAGGAAGTCCACAATCAGCAAGATTTTTTTCCTTATTATAAATTCGAAATTTTAAGTAATTTTGGTGAAAAAAGTTGAAAAAGTGGAATTACAAATTCCAGAAAATTTTTCTTTGAAATAGAAATTCGAGTTCCAGAATTTTCAGATTTCACGAGAGTTGCATGGGAATAAAAGTCATCAAAGGCACGTCGTTCTTTTTTGCAACTATTGTGCACGAGAACAAAAAAGGGCGTATTTAAATACATTAACATTCGTATGCGAAAAAAAAAGCCATTTTCGCATCCCCCTTTTGTACGAAACGAAAAGTACAGCTACTCCGCGGCGATTTTCTTTTCTCTGAAATGCATAACGCGATATTATTATCCAGCCCCAAAAACAATTGCACGTCACTTCTCGTTGCGACAATTACCGGCGTGACATGCGAACGTTGCTGCACTTTGACTGCAACCGGGGTGGTCTCGACAAAGGAAATGCCACGGTTGTTATCGCGAAAGAAAATAAATAAATAAATAATGGAAAATGAAATAATTGTAAAAAATGGTTTCACTAAAATTCTCTTTTCAGGAAACTTCTAGGCAACTTCTCCAGGAAATATAGAGTCAAATTTTCCTGTGGGGAATTTTTCGAAGAAAGTTCGAATTCTAGGGATTTCGATTTTTGGGGAATTTTCGTGGACGAATTATTGTAGCCGCGCTTAGAATTTCTTTTTTTTTCTTTTCCGAATAACGATAATTTTGATTTTTGAGGAAAAGAGGACGTTATTTTGGGTTTCCAACCCCCCACCCCTTGGAAATCCCGGCCCTTCTCATATTCGTGACGAAGAGGGATGCGTTTCGGTGGTGAGGCGACACGTGTGTAATTTAATGAAGAGAAAGATTATACTTTTTGCGCGATTTGAATGGGATCAATACTGTTGTCATGTCAAGTGGACACTACTTCGGTAGCTTTCGAGAAAGGGGAGAATCAAGGTTCCTCATTTGCATGTTGATAATCGATAGATTCCAATTTTTTTTTCTTTTTCTTTTTTCTTGCCGATGTCTATATTTAGTTGCATCTCCTCTGCAATCTTTTCTACGAGAATCTTATCGAATTTGGGACAATTGTCCTTCCTGGACCCACCCTTCACCCCCTGGAAGTCCCAATACCTGATACCCCAAAAGAGCTTTTTTGAAAAATCTGAAAAATCCGAATTCCAAAAATTTTGAGGTTCTTGTCCCATTCGAGGGGAGCCCACTTATTCAAAAGTATGTATTTCCATGGGGGAGGAAATTAGAAAAGCTGAAAAATTGGAGCTTTTTTGAAAATTTTGAAAAATCCAAATTCCAAAAATTTCGAGATTCTTTTTTCATTCCAGGGGAAGCTATTGTACTTATTCGAGAATGTCAATAATAATATTTATGGGGATGAAAATTAGAGAGACTGAAATATAGAAGCTTTTACCAAAATTCATGAAAATCCAAATTTAAAAAAAAAATCACTTTCTCGCGGTTCTTCTCTCTTGGGAAGGAAACCCCAATTATTGTAAAATATCGATATTTATGGGGAGGAAAATAAAGAGGCAGATATAAATCCGAATCCGGCGGCTTCTCGAGGGCAGGGGTTGATTTACTTGAAATGAAGCGAAAAAAAAAATGCAAAGCCTTTTGTCATCCGGAGAGACGTAAATTTTCAGAGGTTTCGCTTAATTGCATTAGTAGAAAAAGCCGGGAGCAATTATATCGTTATGTGACTAACTACTGCGCTATCGAGCCGGTAAACCGTCCTCTCCCTCTGAAGTTAAGGGTTTAAACTGGAGCGCGAGTAAAAATAACGTGGCGAGGTATTTTGCAATGGGTGGTGAGAAAAACGCAACCGGAAATTTTCCAGCCCCTGCCCACTTTTTTTTTCTTTCCACAAACAGCGATTCTCCCCCAACCCTTAAAAAAAGGGAAGAAAAAAAAGAAGAATTTTCCTCCCCTAGCTGGGGTGGAAAGCGATCCATCCAATTCCTACTCCTTTTTTTTTTTTGAGGCACTCTGTCGATATCCATCACCCCCCACTTAGGGGTTGAAACTGTTTTTGGGGACGAAAGACCTACTTCTAACCCCAAAGGGTTGAAAGCGACCGAGGACGTTCGCTTCTTTTTGAGATTTTAGGGGTTGGAGGGCGAAAAAAGAAAAGTGTACATAATTTCGGGGGTGGATGAACACTTTCGGGGGTGAAAAATCTATATTTGTATTCGAGTAGGTAAGAAAGTGCTCCAGGGGGTTGAAAACAGCAAGCAGCTTTGCGCCCCTACGTCGAGGGTGGCGCCACGGGTCGAACTTCTTACCGTCGCCGGTGGAGAAGTTTCGCTTCGGGGGATTTTTCCACGAGAGCCGAGCAAAGAGAATTCTCGTTTATCGATTCCAAGGGGTCCTTTCTACCCCTTTTGTAACGATTAAGGGCTCTCGGAGTCACCCCTTGCACTCAGGGGTTGCTTCTTTTTTTTTTTTCTTCTAATGCAACGTTTTGAGAACAAAGGCGACACTTAAATGCGAATTCCATTTATTTGTTTTGTTTGAATTTGTCCTTAAAAAATAATTGATTTCCATTTTAACAATAAATTAACTCCATCCCTTATTTTTCGTTTTTGTTTTTAATAAATCGGTATCGACGATCGACTTTGTTTCGACGGACAACGATATTATCTACCAACAATGGAAAAATAATTTTATTCTTCAAAGTATTGTACTTTCGTGTAAACTTTTGATAACGGAAAAACAATTAATATTAACACTGAAAAATTTGAAAGGCAAATTTGAGTTCAGAAACGGAGATAAGCTGAAATTATGAAAAAACAAACACTCGAATGTTAAAATATCACACATATATATATAACATTTTGTCATTTAAAGTTTTTCTATTTTCAGCTTTGAGGGTCATCACATTTTCAAGAAAAACTTGGATTTTTCTGTTGCATTTCATTAACCAATGCAATTTTCATAACCCAGGCCTGCAAGAACCGAAAAAGTGCTTGCGCACACTTAGAAACTACAAAATAAATCAGAACCATGAAATGGAGATAATTGAGTGGGTCGTATACGACCCACTGCTCTTTAAAACGAAATTTCATTTGAGTTCCTCGGACCAGGAATGGCCGAAAATAAAGATCATCCTGAAATCTCATGATCCGATATAACGACCAATGGGAACATCTGAAACTAACGCGTGTACGAATGCACATACACGTACACACACGATATCCATGGAACTTAACATTAGCCGTGAAAAACATTCACAATCAGAGGCGCGGCAAGAGGAAATAATCGATAAGCGAAAACCGCCACACACACACACACACACACACGAACTCACCGTATTCGTGAACCGGCGACGATTGCTGCTGAGTAAACTGTTCGTACGGACGCGGCTGTTTGGCGGTAGTGGTAGCCGGTGTCACTTTGAATCTCTCCGTCATAATTATTACGCTTTTCTCTTTGCCCAATGTCACCTGTCAAACTCGATCCTGTTAGTCTTCTTCTTTTTCTTCTTCCCTGTTTCCTAGTACCCCAAAGAGAGAGACTCGGCCACTACTTCCGCGAGACTCTCCAACCCGGAAGACTTTCGAACGTCCCGCACTTTCTTCTGCGACGATTAGCCAGGCAGCTCTCCATTCGCGTACTTTCCCTCTTCCCTCTACCGGAAGCACCCCCTACTGACCACCCCAACGCCGGTGCTGGTACCGGTCAAGGTTTCCAACAACTCGTGGTTTGGTTTGGTTCGGTTCGGTAACAGTTCAGTTCCGTTCGGTTCGGTTCGGTCCAGTCACTTCCCTCCCTTCGCTCCAACGGCGGCACGCGACGCACTTATGGCTAAAGTTCTCATTGCAGACTGTACATATATGTCCTTTGTCTGCCGATCCCCCTCTTTCTCTCTCTCTTTCACCAACACCAACTCCAATCGTCCCCCTACGGGTCTAATCTAAGTGTGTACGATACTTTACGTTGCTCCAACGTACGTTTTTACACGCATATGTATATGCATTAAGCGGGCATTTGTGTGTATATATGTATATCAATGTGTATAAAGCGTGTATACACTATTGCCGAAGCCCCACGCGAGAGTGGCCACGCTCGTAATTCTTTTGCTCTCGGACTGACGGGAATTCACACTTTTCAGTATCGGCAAATAAGTCCGCCGTCGCGATAAATATAGACGATGTTTTTTTCCTTCTATTCTTTTTTCTCTTTCTTTCTTTCCCTCCCTCTATCGCGGACAAACCATCTCGTCCGGTATAATTCTTGAAGTTGAAACTGCAGCCCCCTATTGGTGGTGGCGGCAACGTATTATTAATAACGCGTCTCGTTTGTTTACAATCGCAAATGCAACGTTCGGCGCTAAACGTTGTTGCACTGATACATACCAGGTACATGCGTGCACATAAATGTGTACATATATGTCTCATTTAGCAGTCAGTCACCGATCCAACAGATGCGTCGAAGAACAACAAGTTTGCGAATACTTCGAGGTTCAGGGTCTCTGATGGTACTAGGATGCATCGAAATTCCCAGAGCACCGCAAACACGTGACGAAAGTTCACCGACGCGACGCACGCTTTGCTGATAATGAAGATATATATATGTATATGTGTGTTAGTATGCGTAATAAATGGTTATCGATTTGGAATTGCACCGCTTTCGGTTGATTCCGAGCCGATTGGGGCTCCAGACTGTGAAATGCATTATTTTATTTTCTTGCGGCGTGTTTATACATGCATGTGTGCGTGTGTGAGCGTCAATAAATGTATATTATGCGCATGGATGTGTGCCGGTTGCTCGTGCGGTTGCATTATGTGAGAAATGGGAGAAAAGGAAGGAAAAAGAATTACCTCCATGATTTTAATGTACCGGCTGGACTCCAGATGGCAGCATATCATGGAAAATATCGAATCTTGGTGTTTGCCGAGAACTGAATTTTTTAGCTTTATACATGTATGTGTTTATATTTATATTATGTATAGGGTGAGCCATAGGAATTTGGACGTTTAAGCAATTTCGAACGAAATAAAACGAAAATATTTGTTAATCAAAAATTATTTTTTTTTTATTTTACCGATGTAAATAAAATAAAAGATGTTGGTTATGGGTTGACCTTCAAATGACCCCAAAAGTGTCCACGAAATGACACCGAATTCGGAGCAGGATTTGTCCAAGCATTTTTTTTTCTTTTCGAGAAATCGAAAAAATTTGAAATTAAAATTTTTTTTTTACCTCGTATGCGCATCAATAAAAATACATAACTACGCAAATGAAAACGCAATTATATTTCCAATCCTCTCGCATAATTATAATATAACAGTTGCGACTAATGGATTTTCTTGCAAAGCCTTACAAGTAAGGTTGCACATGTCCATCTGGTATATATAGTACAAAGAAAATAAATGCAACGCGAAAAAGTCAGTAACTACTTGCGTGAGGCTCGTCTGCGCATATATTAACGCCATTCGTCATTTTTTCGAATTTTCAAATTCGGTATAGTTAAATTTATCATGCCGCGATGAGCACAAAATATTTCGCGGAAACGCTAATTTCCATGGTCGCGAAAAATTGGAGAACCACCGGGTACGATTATTTCTTTTTAAATATAAATAATTGGGCTTCCACGGGAAATTCAAATGACTCATTTCTGCGTCGGTGGAATTTTCTCCGATGGTAGAGAATTTCAATTATTTCCACGCGGGTAGAAATTTCGAATTACCGAATCCCGCGTTATTCAAAATTTCGTTTTATCAATTTTTCCGTGTGTGGAAATTCCTAACTACTAATTTCCAGTAAAATAAACAAATATGAATAATTAACGAAAAGCCACCCCCTCCCCCGGGGAAAGAAGCTTCCCTTTCCCATCCCTAATTGCCATAAAATCGCGCCGAGAATAATTTGTAATTATTGGAAAATAAATAATGTTTTTTTTGATAAATATAGGACGTTAACGTGAATACGGAAACGTCACGAGCCTCGAACGACGAGAAAATAGAACGGGAGTCGGTCCGTTATAATTATCGCAAAATTTAACGAAAGAGTGCATACTATCCAAGGAAATGTATCTAAAAGGTAAGGAGAAAGAATCTTGCGCGCAATGATTCCTTCGAAATGGAATTGCAATGAGAATATCGAGAATTCCAAGTACCCCATGTATTATTCTTATGTACCAAGTACATTTTTTTCGTTTGGCACATAGAATGCATTCTTTAGCTCGCCACCAGCTGGTCGGCTTGCTCTTGCTCCCCCATTAAATTGCAACAGCCGTGGCACTTCTTTGTTGTCAAGGTAAGGTTTATTCTCTCAATCGCATTACGTCCCGCATCCAAACGCATTGTCATTGAATCCAGCGCATACAGATCTTCATACATTGTCAATCGGTGGCCGATCCCGCCACCGATTTTTCTCGATATTTTTCAAAGTAAATCCTTCCTCGTATCTGTCATGTAGGTTAGAAAGGCTTTTGCTTTGATTCTCCTCCTCATTCCCCACCGCCCCCATTCCACCTCTTCCTCCTTTTTCCCTCTTCCTCCTAAAGCTTCATTCACAATATATCGGTATGGCAGACTTAACCCACACGTTTACACCGTTGCTCTTGATTTCAATTTCCTGTATTTTACTTTACTGTACTTCAATTTACAATAATTTACTTTATTTTTATTTTCTTTCCCGTTTCTGTGGATGGAAGGTATTATTATTATTATTATTATTCAAGATTTGTTATTTTACATTTGGTTATGATACAATCGTGGAATTTTTAATGTATTAAAAAAGTAGCAGTATTAGAAATATTATATGTTATTTTTATATGTTATCGTGATATAAATAGTTAAGTTTTAAATGTATCGTGAAATTTCAATGTTTGAAAAATTCAAAATGGGGAATCCAAGATGGCGGAGTGGATTTTCGTCAATTCCAAGTATTTTCGTTCGTTTCCCCTTAAGAATTCGAAAATTCTACGCCGGTGAAAAATTCTAATTAACAATTAGCATTGATACTAATTTTTTATCGAATAAAAAATTACTAATTGGTAGTACGAACTGACAGAAATTTAAATTTCTACTTCTGCGCGTAAAGAATAATTATTGGATGATCGTGGAAATTAAAAATTGATCCTTCCGAAATTCCATTACTTGAGCAAGAATTAATACCGATTCGATTTGAAACACCCAAGATGGCCAACGACGATAAACAAAAATTAACAATTACGAAAAAAAAAAGAAAGAAACGCGAAAAGAAAACTTAAAATTTCGCGCGCTCTTTTACCGGCTACATCCACGGACTTGAAAGATGGCGGCGGTACCGCGGGTCCTGGCGAGTAATGGCGGCCACAGTGTCGCGCAGAGTTGGCTCGAGGACGACGGTGGAAACAATAATAACAATAGTAACAACACAACAACCACACACGTCGTGAGTGAGGTGTTGGTGTTGCTGGTACCTTTTACGGGGTCTCGTAACCCGCGAGGTGCTCCCATTACCTTTTTTTCCTTTTTTGTTTGTTTGTCACTTGTTTTTCCACAACTGCGAGAGATACGTCGAGCTCCCGGCCACGACAATGAACATGGGGCCAAAGAAACACAAAAAACACAAACGCGAGAGGCTGGAAGGTGAGAAAAGCGTCTGACGTTGTATCTCTTCGAAGGGTTCGGTCCTTCAATTTATATATTTTTTTTTCCTTTCTTTCGTTTTCTTTTCACACCCGAAAACACCGAAAGGGGAGGGGGAAACCCCTTTACCGGACACCCCCCAAAATTTGGAACGAGGGGGTATCGGATAAACAGAAGGAAATTTATTGCAATTTCTGAGTATATTTAGTATTTGTAATATCCAGTTTTTTATATTTGCACTTTGCATAACTCAGCATAACTTTTTACTCATAAATTGGCATATTTTACTCGATACGAGTGTAAATGTATAACAAATGAGTAAATAAATATAGTACATAATGTTAATTAATTAGAGAGTTAAGTAATCTCGCCCATCTCGGCTCTCGAGGCTTCTAACTTTTCGATCCATGCAATTTTACTACACTTTTTCTCGTTACTTGATTTTCTATTTGTATTTCTTATTCTTTTACATCTGTAATCATTTTCTTTCGGATCTGTTTCATTCGACTGCTTAGTTTCTCGCCACGCAGTTCAAACACCACTTTTCATTTACTAATAATCACACCTACTCGAATTTTTTCAAGATACAGTTTTTTTTATCGATCCGAAATCGATATCGTGTATCGATGGAAGTTATCAAACCGACCGAAAACCACTGAATTGAAAAAATATGTCCGGAACAATTTGAACATCGGATTTCCGTTATTTTCAATTTTGTTCCTTTGGATTTTCAAGATTTTGACGATTCCGAAGATTTATATATTATTTATAATATTTTCCAAAGGATTCGATACTCTTGTAATATTTGAAAAATATAAGTATAATTTCCAGTAAGAAAAAAATGAAAATTTCCAGTTGGAATTTAATTTCTCAGAAAATTGGTGATTTTTGAAATTCAGCGGTAATAAATTTGTCTTTTATTTCCCAATAACTTTTGGTTTGGAGCTTCGCCTAAACTCATAGTCTAATGATGCACAGGGCTTATGACTTCATTTTCATCGCGGACTAACTGAGAGTGAGGTGGAGGTTTTCGCTAAATGTAAAAGAAGTTTCCACGGGTCGAAGGTGCCACACGTGGAAGTAAGTGACGAGTTTTGTCTTCTTTCGAGAAAAACTCGAAACTTGTCATCTTGCACGAAAGGAACAGACGTACATATATACTTATTAACTATATATATCTATATATAATTATATATATACACATACATGCGAAGGATGTATCTGTACATATATATTTCCCATTACAATTTCAATTACTCCCAATGTTAGATACACGTTCCTCCTTGTTTTTATTCTACACGGGGTACTCGTCGAAGTGCGACTGCGACCAAGATCCTTCCGTCGTTATCGAGTTAGCCGTTTAATATAAGTTTGTCGCGGAGACTATTACGAACTTTGACGATCCATGCTCGAACTGGGAAAATCGTGCACTGGAGAAGTTGACAGTCGCACTTCGATTACCAAATCCAGTTTGTTACCTGGCTGTTATGTATTAAGGCGTCGTTAGTAAAGTTTTGCTTCGCTGCCAACGTTTTATCTTCAGACGGATGAACGTCCATCTCACTTCCAGTTTGTTGAAAGTGATAAGAAAAAAAAAAAAAAAAAGAAACCCCATCCTTATCTGGTAATCGTCTCCTGCCTCTGCTTCTCCGTCGCTGTCATCTTTCTTTCTCTTTTGCTACTGTTTCTTCTTGCAACCAAACCCGCACTAGTCGCATGCTTAACTTCTCGGCCCCCGAATCTCCCTTGAACCGGTTCACCGAAGCTACTCGTGTCGTTTCAGAAGGGACTCCGACTTCGACCGACAAGCCTCCGGCCTTGAAGCTCATCCTCAAAGTCGGCGGCAACAGCGGGACTCCCGAGCACGGTAACGAGTCTCCCAGCCAGCCGACGATGTTATCGCAGCACTATCAGCAGCAGTTCGGGATCAACTACTCGGTCACGCCGGGGGACTCGACCGAGTACGACAAGTATGTGGGCCACAAAAAGCTGAAGAAGAAGAAGAAGAAGAAGGACAAGCGTCACAAGCATCACCACAAGGACAAGAAGCGTCGTCGGGAGGAGTCCAGCCAGGAATCGGTCGGGGATGGCGACGAAATGTCGGAAGTCCCGAAGAAGATCCCCAACCAGCAGCTGATGCCTCCGAGGCCGCCTTCCAGCGGGGACCAGAGGCACGGGGCCATCGCCTCCAGCGGTCTCTCGCCCCACAGGGAGCCGAGGACGTGCGTGCTGCGAAAAATCGCGGAACGGACGCCCCTGCAGCGGCTGCTGGAGCACCTGCTGCGGTCCATGGAGAAGCGAGACCCCCAGCAGTTCTTCGCCTGGCCCGTGACGAACAGCATAGCGCCCGGGTACTCGCAGATCATCACCAACCCCATGGACTTCAGCACCATCAAGCAGAAGATCGACGAGAACACGTACCGGAACCTCAACGAGTTCGTCGATGACTTCAAGCTGATGTGCAACAACGCCACGACCTACAACCACCCGGACACCATTTACTACAAGGCCGCGAAGAAGCTGCTCCACGTGGGCCTGAAGATGGTCACCCCGGAGAAATTGCGCCAGCTGCGACCGGTGCTCACTTACATGCACGACATCCTGAAGGAGGAGCTGGGGTTCGAGCTGGGGGTCGAGGATCCCAACAACCCCGACGTCCTGGTCACCGAGGAGCAGATCGAGAAGGAGAGGGAGCAGGAGGAGAGGAACGAGGAGGCCGAGGAACTGAGGAAGGAGAATCAGAGGAAAATGAGACTGGCCAGTTTGGGCAAATTCGAGGCCATTCCCGATGACCTCACCCCCGAGGAGATCCTCAAGCAGGCCCGGGACGCGGCCAAAACGGCTTCCGAGAAGCTCAGTCTCAAGCGAGTGAACACGAAGATGGGATTCCTGAGGCAGAAAAAGGACGGAACCACGAGCCTCCAGATCATCGTTCCCGGGGACGGGGTCATCCCGGGCACGAATCAGAGACCCGTTTCCCTCGGGCAGCTGATAGGCAAGCTGAGCCACGGCACGGGAGCCTTGGCCGGGTTTAGGGAGGACAGGAGGAATATGTCGAAACCGGTAAAACCCTTGTATTACGGAGCTTTTGGATCTTACGCGCCCAGTTACGACTCCACGTTTTCTAACTTGACGAAGGAGGAATCCGACCTGGTTTATCAGACTTACGGGGACGAAGGCGCCGTACAGTACGCCGAGTCTATCTTAGATTTCGCCAAAGACTGCGATTACACGCTCACCATGGTGGACGATTTGCTGGACATTCTTACCAGCGGAGATCACAGGAAAACGAAGAAATTCCTCGAGGAGAAGCGCAGGCTCAAGGAGGAGGAGGAGAAGATCAAGCATCTCCTGGAGAAGCCCGTGCAAGACGCAAATCGCAATACCCCGGCGTTGGAGAAAGTCAAGGTCGATGTCGACCAGCTCAAGACCCTGTCGGAGTTGGGAATCGACGTCAATTTCCTGGAGAATTTAGGTATCTCTTTGTTTTTGCTGGAACTCATATGTTTATCGCGGCGCTGCTGGAGAAAAATTCCAAAAAATTGTATATTTTTACAAAGGAGGCGCAGATATTTTCAAAAAATTCGAATTTTCATCAGGAACATTATTTTAAAAATTCGCCAAAATTGGAATTTTTTCATCGACATTTCCCTTCAAACTAAATTTTTCTCGGAAAATTCTGATTTTCACTATTACCCTAAATTTTTTTCTTTGAATTAAAAACCAACCCTAATTTTTCTTTCTAAAATTTTCAGAAGACGAGCTGAAACTGAGCGAAGAAAGGGCGGCCCTTCAGAACCGATTGGACGACACCTCGCAGATGCTGGGGAGACTTAAACAGGTGCAACACGACCGATTGTCCGCTCCACCGCCTCCGCATCTGTCCAACGTCCCCAAGCCTCAGGAATCGGAAGTGGCGTTGGCCGAGAAAATCACCGACAACCTGACGGACATCGCCAAGAAATTGCCGCCTTCCGCGATAGCGCCGGTCGACGGATTACGCAAAGCCATGGGAATAGCGCCGATCAACACTCCGGAGCCGATGGACGTCGAACCGATCACGCACAATCCCACGATAGTCACCGACAGGACCCTGATACCTCCGAGCGCGGCGGCCGGCATCCCAGCGATTTTGTCCAGTCCCGCTAATTTATTGAGTGCCAGCAATCCGACTCAGAGTCTCGGGATCGTCGGTCAGGCTGCTCTTCCGTTACCTATCGGTTTGCACAGTCAAACTGCCTCGTTGCTGGGCACCACCGAGACTTCCGGGGTTCCAGATCTGGAATCGGAGCTCCGCGAATTCCTGGAGAGCGACCCCACGCTGGGCCACTCGCCCCTGCACGACGACAAGACTCTCGAGGATATTTTGTCGGAATCTTAAGGACTTGGTTGCGTTAGAAAAATAATTGGTACACGCTCGTGAAGGCTAATAACGGAATTTATTGGGAAAATAGTGAATTCGGAGAATATTACTAATTGGGTAAAAATTAGTAATTTGAGTAATTATGAAAGTGATTATGCATTTTGAAAAATGTTGACTTTTTTCTTTTTGAAATATTTGCTCTCGGTGTAAATATTTTCTTTGATGGTAAATTTTTCAAAAAAAATAATAATTTTCTATGATACTCCGAAATTCAAATTACATTCTAGATTTCGGATTTACTTTAAATCACTTTCCTAATTTTCGAAGTATTTTATATATGCTTTTTTTTTATAAAAAATTGTCTCAGGAATTTCGAGTCTTTTGATATTTAATTTTATTAATTCCGAGACAGGGCGCGCTTTTTATTATTTTCTCAATGGAATCCTCCTTTTTTCTTCTTTTCTGTAAAAATGTAGGTTAAATATTTCTCTTTTTTGACTTCGAACGTGCGAAAAGAAAAAAAAGGGGTGTGAAGCTTCACGCGCATGATCGAATTTTCCTCGAACTGGCATAAAATTGTAATTATCATCGAAAATCGCATTTCGTCACTTTGTATCATCGAATCTTGGCGTTTCCTTCTCTCGCGCCTTTGACGAGTTCCTAACTTACCCGTCGAAATAACTCGATTAATTTTGCATAGCAACGTAGCGTGGGTGTTAAATACTTTTTTATTGGTACGCAGTTAGGAAACTTCAAAGCTGCAGAGAATTCCAGTCGCAATATTGTAGGAAGGAAAAACGATGAATTTCCTGGAAAATCATAATCTTTGGAAAACCACAGTTGGACCTCGTTATAACAATCTCTTCCTACGTAACTGTGAGTCACGCAAGAGATTGTTATAACGAGAATAGGAAGAGATTGTTATAACGAGGTCCGTACTGTGTTGTACTTTCCTACGAATTGGAATGGGAAAAAAAAGAGAGAAATTGTATCGGATTGGGAAGGTGTGGAATGAGAAGAACGTACGAGTTTTTATCATCTAAAAATCGATGTGAATATTTATCGAAATAAATGTCGGCTGAAAAGCTGAGTTTCCTAATAGAGGTCGCTCCAGAGGTTCGACAATCCCTCCCATCCTCCACATCCGTCACGAATCTACCATACGCATATTCTTTACGCTATTAATTTTCATTTGGGAGAAGCGCAAGCTTCTGCGTTACTTATTGGAGACGTAGGAAGTCAGACTGTAATTGCCGGTAAAATTGGGGTTCGTGTCTGAACTAACACTATATAGCACCCGACTTTAACAAAGACCATTGAGAAATATGAATCTTGCATTCGCATTTAGCGCGAAAGTTTATAATCCTTCAGTGGCTCCGAATTGTCTTCTATCGCTGTACAATTATTTTCGAAGCTCGTTTTAATTAAATGTGTACCCAAGAGGCTTTGCTCTTCTCCTCTGTACGCGTTTCGAAACGAACGATGGAAGATTATTTGGATGAAATTCTTCTTGTTCGAGTAAATCTCTTAGAAAAAAAAGATAAAATTATTTTTCCAAAATTTCAGACCGGTCGAATTGTTTTTTCAATCGAAATATCGATAAAGAAATTTTTTTTCTACCATTAAAAAAAAATAGTGGTCTCGAAAACTCGAAATTTTTTCTTCTCTTTTTTTTCAAAAATTCGAAAATTTCGTTTTCCAATGAAACTAACGCCAAAAATAATTGAAATAACAGTTAACGTAGCTGAAATTCCAAATTTCTCCATTTATTCGCAAAATTGAGAATTTCTCGAATTATTAAAAATCAGAATTTTGTCCAAAAAAAATTTCTTGTCTGAAAAAAAAATAATAGCGACCTCGAAAATTCCAGAAAAATTTCTTTTTGTTCTTGCAACGTTTTATTTATTTTCCTGTTGATAAAACACTAAAAAAAATTCCTTTTTTCTCTTTTTTCGAGTTTATTTGATTATTGAAAAAAAAAAGATGGACAGATCAGATCCGTATCGGGTTTTGGAATATTCGACGACATAATTTCGTAGTAAAATGTCGTAGTAAAACGCGTTTGAAAAGCTGCAGAAATGCAGCAGCCACCGCTCCTCCTGCCGTTATCCTTGCAATTACGTTCGCCGTCAGGAAACGAATGCAGCAGGAGCATTGTGGTGGCAACGAAATGGGGAAATGCGGTGAAACATTTTGTTGCTCGTTAGCACTTTGCATATACACGCCGACCTCGTTATATGTTATAACCGTGTTACCTGGAACCTCGCGTAAACGTGCATAAATTTTTCACGTGTATGCAATCGCGTGCATGTGTGTGTGCGTGGATGCAATAATGCAGCTTATATGAAGCGACAAGTATTCCAAAGATTCCTAAAGAGGTCCCTCGGCTTCTCTCGCCTTGCCCGTGTTGCGAGGCTTTGCAAAATTAACCGCCGCGTCTTTCGACGAAAGTGCAGTTCAAAGGATACCGCCGCTGCATTTTGCGCTAGCTCGGGTGGAACGTTCGGTAAAATCGAATTCCGAACCGTAATTGAAAAATTGATTTTTGGTATTTTCTCACAAATTCAACGAATTTTATTTGCAAATTGTCTTTAATTTAAAAATTTCCAAACATTTTTTAAATTCGTCGTTTTTGATAATTTTCTTTTTTTTCGGGAAACTTGAAATTCCAAATATTTTCCCCATTTTCCAATAAATTTTCGAATTTTTTTCCCAAGATCCTGACGTCCAATTTCCTTTTCTCTTTCCAGCCTCGCATCCCTTTCCAGGATGACGGACGTACCGGGGGATGAAGACTTCCACCGCCGCTGGAGGGGAAATGGACGAAAGATCGAATAACGAGTCGAAAAAACATGTAATTCGACTGGTGCATTTTTAAGGGTCCTGAATTATTGAGCTTCGCACGATCCAGGTAGGCTCCAGCAATTTTCGTGTTTTATTTAACGACTGGCGAGGAGGGTAACTGGAGGAACACCAGAGAGGGTGGAGAGTAAGAGGATGAGAGGGTAGAGATAGGCAAGAGGATTAATTTAATATCGTCAGGCGGAAGTCAAGGACACTTTCCTGGAAACTCGATCCTGGTTAAATAATCATAAACTGCGGTGCACCCGAGGGAGCTGAATGCTCCTCCGGGGGTAGACGCTTTTCCAGCACGCCGGAACGTTTGTTTCCCTCCTATGCGTGCATCCAATAGATGCACCCCTTAAGGGCGAGCGGATAATTTCCTCCAATTTACCAGGATTCGGTTCTGCTAAATTTCCTTGGCTTTCAAGCACTTTGCAACCGCTTTCATGGGAAATTAATATTGCAAAAATTGGTTTATCATGGAAAATACCATAATTTATACCATAATTAAAATTCAAATGGAAAAGGAAATATGAAATTCCATATTTCTCAATTTTTCGCAAAATCGAGGATTTCTCGAATTATTCAGAATCCGAATTTCAACAAAAAAAATATTTTTTTTATCTTTGTATAAAAATAATAGGGATCTCGAAAATTACATAAAAAATTTCTTTTCGTTCCTGCAAAGAATTATTTATTTTCGAGTTGATGCAAAAAAATAATTTCGAAATTCTCCAATTTTCCAAAGGAAAAAAAAATATCGATTCGATATTTTTTTAACGGGAACCAAAAAATTGTTTATTTTTTTATTTTAATTTTTCGCCATTAAGCCATCGAGCCAAAAGGGTGAAAAGGTTTTGGTATCGAATAAAAGTATCGTTGCACTCCCATGGGGCTACATGGGAAGCATTTTCCCGCGCTAACTTTCCCCTCAAAAGTTCAATGGAACGAATCAAAGTATTTTCTCGTGTACGGTGATTTATTATAGTCGATTACCGCTCATTCACTTTCTAAAGAGTTCCGTTGTTTGCCGATTGTTTTCTGTATCGCTCGCAATTAATATCGATTGGCCGTCGTTTACCTGCACGGTGAAAAAAAAAAAAGAAAAAGGAAACGGGGGTGGCTCGTCGAAATCGCGAAAATTGCTGCAAAATGTGGTAAAAGCACTCTCTCGTCACGTGACATGGCGAAATTAAGTAGAAAAAAGTACCTAGATATTTATTTTTCATATCTCGAAACTTTGTTACCTCGTATTTTTGAATATTAAAGTATTTGTAATTTTATGCTTTTTTGTCACGAAGGCAATTTTTCATTATTTTTCTTAAACTCGGTTTTTCCACAAATTTTTATCAACTCGATTTCCGCTGAATAAATTTGTTTATAAAAATTTCAAAGATTAGTAATTTTATACTTTTTTCTCACAAATACATTTTTTATTATTTTATTAATTCCTATTTTTTTCGCAAATTTTCATTTATTCAATTTATGTGAAATAAATATGGTTATTGAATTTTTTTTTTTTAGAAAAAGCCAAGATCAATTTTCAGAACGTTAGAGAGAGAGAGAAAAAAAGGAAAGAGTGTCCATTTTTCCCTTTAATTAACCCAGTGGAATATCTTTCAGGGGTTGGGGGTGTACGTGTGGGTTTTTCTCGTGATAATAGCGTGTCGCTGATGTAAAGCGGGGTAAAGTAAACGAATGAAAGGTCTCGAGGGTGCCGTTTTGCACCCTCGAGGAACAATATATATATATATATATATATATATATATATATTGCTCGTTTAATTCATGGGGAATAACCGCGTACGTTTATTCGTTCATTATCATGGGGTAGAAAAGAGAGTACATCCGGATTTTGATTGCCACGAAAATGAGAGGCACTTTTTCAAAAATACAAAATAAATGCAATATAATAATAATAATAATAATAATGATGATAATCCCGGAACGATAATTCCCCCCTTGGATTTCGTGATTTTTGAGTCTCGAATTGAACGATTCATCAGATTCTCCAATTTTTGGGAGATTCCGGTTGGATTGACGTTAAAAGCCCGGTTTATCCGCATCGACAATTTTTCACTCTCGATGTTTCTGGTGATTTTCGGCTTTCCGGGGAAAAGAATGCTATCGTAACTCCGCACTCTCGCGGATTCGATACTCCCGGCAATCGTCTGATAATTAAAATACGACAGTATCTGCCCACGCGTATATCAACTTCTCTCTTGATTCATGACCTACCCTCCGCCTTGTTGCTTCGGACGAACAATCGACGAAGCACTTGCCCTATTTCCCTTCCTCCGTTATTCTATCAAATAAATATTAATATTAAAGGTAAAGAGAAACTACTTCAAATTCTCGATTTTTTAGACTCAAAAATGTAAAAAAAGTTTCACCAAAAAGAGCCTTATTCCACATATCGACTTTTAAAACCCGAAAACCCCCGAAAAGTCTCCCAAAAAAAAAACTAATTATGATTTTCGGTTTTTGAGAGCCAAGAACTCCCGAAAAATCTTATCAAACGAGAAGCTAATTCCAGTTTTGGATTTATCAGACCCAAAAACCCCCAAAAACGTCTCATTAGAAAAATCCCAATCCCGATTTTCGATTTTTCGGACCCAAAAACATAAAAAAAATGTTACCAAAAAGATCCTAATTCCGCGTATCGACTTTTAAGACCCGAAAACCCCCGAAAAGTCTCGCAAAAAAAAAAATAATTTTGATTTTCGATCTTTCAGACCCAAAAAATCCCAGTAAAAAAATCCTAACCCCAATTTTCGATTTTTCAGAGTCCCGAGAACCTCGAAAAAATGTCGATGTGAAAAATAAAAAATAAAAAAAAATCTCTGCCGGAGGCAGCACGACTGCAACAAATACACGCGAAAGAGGACCCGGTCGTTATCCAGCGGGTCGGGAAAGCCATAACGGAACAAACCCTCGGTCGGAGGGTGAGAAGGGTAAACTAAATCACAATGTAATTACTGCCACGTCACGTTTACAAACCACGTCCACCGTATTCGAGTCGAGTGGGGAATTATTCCTGTCTTTGCATCAATTCCCGCTGCATAGTTTTCGATTATGGATTATGAGGGGGTGGGAATTCCACCCTCGTGTATATATATATGTGCGGACGAGTGTGTGTGTGTGTGTACCTTGTACCTGTACCCGAGCCGGTTAATTCGAGAAAAACCGCACGGATATCCACGGGTAATTGAACACGCTACCCCATTGACGGGGTGAAGGGGGGGGGGGGGGGGGGAGGAGAGGGATGCTCGGTTGCGCGGAAAGCGAAAAATCAGGGAAAAAGGGTACGAGGGGATGCGAAATATTTAAACGAAGCCATTAAGACTCACTCGGGGTGGGATTTTTCCGGAAGGGGATGATGTCCTCGAAGGGGGTAGCAAGAAGAAAAATGCTACTTTCCCGGGACTATAGAAACGCGACACCCCACAGTCATTCACAGCCGGGCCAGGGAACGTGGGCGTTCTGCCTTTACTTTACTTTACTTTACTTTACTTTCCCTCCCTTTCGTTTCCTCCACCCCCGAACCGTCTTGTTTTCGCCTTTGTTTGGAAAAATTGCTCCAGGGGCTTCTCGCTGTTGCAGAAACTTTAAGAGCTTTATTCCAGCATTTTTATCACGAGAATTAATTCTCGACGTCTGGTTTCTTCCACACAAAGCGAAGCTTTCAGGAGCCTTACCTCGCTGTTTTCCACCCTGCCAGGGAAACCCTACCGAGGATCGAGAGAATACTTCCTCCCGATTCTCCGTAGAATGGAGCCACGCGGATGCACCATTGTTTGCAGCTTTGCTGGAATTATCGACCTACGGGGTTTCCGATTATATGGTGTTCCGACATTTTTTTAAACCAAAGGGAGGGGAAGGGAAGGGTTTGGGTTTCTGGTTATTTTTGAACGTTTACGAATCTGGGGGAATTCTGCAATTTTTCCATTTTTCCATTCGGCGATTTTGTAATTTTCTAATTTTGTCAAACTCTCATTTTTCTATTTTGAAAATTCTGCAATCGTCCAATTTTTCAAGCCTGCAATTTTTCTGGTTCTGGCCTGGGCGTTCTGGTTTTTATCGCTATCGCAGGGAGAAGAGCAGAGTCCGAGGGAAGTAACGGCTGGGGGCTGGGAAATATTATCGCGCGAAGCAATTTCTTCGTCGCGATACGCAAAAGCGCGTGAAGAGAGTGACAAAAGTTCCTGAAGAGGCGACAACTCACTTTCACGCCTTTTTCCTTGGCTCTTCTCCCATCCACTTACCTCGTTATTGATCTCGTCGAATTGAATATTTATTCATTCTCCCCCGAGGTATTACAGCGTTAAAAGATGCTTGTTTACATAAAATAAAAAGCGAGCCGCCGTCCGATGGCGTTTTATTCTCGCAAACACGAAATCAATTTCCCTTCCAGAGGGAGGAAAACGAATTTATGAAATTCCCTGGGAAATTAATAAAAATGAGCTCGTGATAAATTACAACGAGATTATGCTTAGAGAAAAATTATGAAACCTAGGAGAAAAATGTATAAATGTCGAAATTGCAAAATTTTGCAATTTCGAAATTTCAAATTTCAAATTGCCACATTTCCAAATTACAAAATTGACAAATTGCAAAAATGTCGAATTGCAAAATTTCCCATTTGCAAAAATTGGAATTTGCGTAATTTCCAATTTGCAAAATTGCCAAATTACCACATTACTTAATTTCAAAAGCGCCCAATTGCCAAATCACCCAAATGCCAAAAAGTAAAATTGCACAATTGCAGAAATGCAAAATTTCAAGATTACAAAATTAGAGTCAGTTACCATTAATCTTCCACGATTACTATTTTCTATAGAAATTTTCATTATTTTGTCGATTCCTTTTTTTTCTCTCATTTTCAGTCAAGGAAGAATCTTCATCCCACTTAATTCTACTTAATCCCACTTTCCTTCGTTTTCTAAGAAAAAGTCGAACGTACAGAAGTAAAACAAAGGAGTGATGGATGGATGGATGGTTTTACCTGCATTTATACACTCGCAGTGTTTTTTTAATAGAATTTCTCTGCAGTTACCTGGGAGAAAAAGAACTGCATATCCGAGGTACCGTAAGAAAGTAAGCGAATAGGTGGAAGATACGAAAGGGTGTCGATGAGAAGAAGAGCGACGAGTTGAAGGCTGAGTAAGTACGTAGATGGTGTGTAGCACGTAGAGCACCGCCACGATAGCCGCGCGCGTTAAAGTGCGAGCTTTCAAGAATCGTGATTGCGGAGAGGAGTGGATTCGAATCCTCGAACCGGCAAGAAAAAAAAATATCCGGGTTTTTTCCTCAGGCAGAGCGAGATTGCAGCTTATTCTGAAATGGATTGATAGGAATCTCAGGATGGTGTGGGGGTGGGTTCATCCTTTGGATTAAGGATTGATCAATGAGAATCAGAAGTTGTGTGTGCGTGTGGTTGGGGTCCATCCGAGGGGAGGACTTGGAAATTCAAAGAAAAGGGATGTTACCCCCCCCCCCCCCCCCTCCGAGAACGCGATAAGGATCAGGATTCCACTCCAAAATAAGGATCAATGGGAAGCGAAATTTGCTTCCTAACGGAAATCGATAAATCCCAGAATGGGAAACGACGAAAATCGAGATTCAAATCCCAGGATTGGGGTTTAAATAATTAACGTCCAATCCCAGGACCTGGAAAGAATCAAATGGGAGTGAAGGTGTCATAGAGCGAGAAAATAAGAGAACCCACCCACAACGAGAGAATATAAAAATACCGCCGCGGTGTAGCGGAAGGGGTGGAAAAGCGAGTGACGCAGCTACGATGTGTGTGGGCTTTTTCTTGGAATCAATATGTACTCGTGTAGCAATAAACAGCGCGAGGGTCAATAAACGATAAACTTGGAAGAAACTAATGGAGACAATTATTGGATCGACGTCTCGGCCCTCGAAGTGGGAGCTTGCAGGGAGCTCCGATGGAAGTATGTTTGCCGAGCACTCGTATGACCGGCTATTGTGGGACGGTGGCCATTCCGAAAGCTGCTTCCGTTGGCGTATGATAATAGCCCCAGTTGCCGTTTAAAGGCTCGCCTATATGTTTACCCGTCACGGGTCAATTAAACCACCTGTTTTACATCTTTATAACTCATTTCGGTGCAACAAGTTGAGCAAACTTGGCCGCGCCCGCGGAATTCGCCAATCCGAGGGGGAGTTCGAGCTCGAAGGGGGTCCAAAAATCGGCCCCGGTCTCGGGAAGATGCCGTTCGACGACCGAGAGTCGTTGGTTCGTTCGAACGGAAACTCTAATTTTTGGGCAATTTGCCAACCCCGACGTGCGCAGCTACGAGTCGTTGCATATCCATACGTACACGGCTGCAATTGGGCGTGAAACGTACGGGGTTAACGTTACAGATAATTGAATCTCGCATTCGATCGAGTTAATTACATATACATCCAGTCGGTGCATGCACGTGTATATGTTTGTTTATTTATTTGCCTGCAACGCGTGGCGGTAGTTACGCGTAGAAAAAGTGGATTTGGTCCGTATTTCGCATCGGATGCATTTGAAATGCGATAATGCATTGTTTATCAGTCGGTTGGGGGAAGTAAAACTCAACGATCAGAGACAATATTTATATTTGCAAGGACAAACGTTTATTCGGTGGATAATAAATTGTTATTGGACGCGATGGAAGAACCAAAACGATAAATTTGATTTCTTTTTCTTTAATTTTCTGATTTTCCGAACGGGCAAAAAAATATATTTCGAAATTTCTCACGAACCGGATTCTTCGCGACTCCATTCACATTTATTGTTATTCCAATACAGGGACCGCAGGTAATTCGTGCCTTTGTGTTTTTCCAGAGAACGCGATTGAAAATTGGGTCAAAGGGGAAGGAATCCCATCCCTCCTGGACCGAGTGCGGAGTCAGACGTTACGGGGTGTTTCTGTACAAACATTCCCCTTGCAAACGGTGGGGGAATGATAAGAAGCATCCCACGAAAAATGGGGTGCAGTGGCATTAGATTCAATTGATTTGGATTATACTCGAGCAACGACGGGGGAAAAAAGTGAGAGACAAAGGGGTTGCTCGGTTGGTTTTATGAATGACGAAAGGAAGGAAGGAAGGAAGGTAAAGTAAGTAAGTAAGTAAGTTTCTAATAGTAAGCTACTTCTCTTGTCTGCCATTCCCTTTCCGGCATTGACTTTTCTTTGGATCGCTTTGTTTCCTCAGTCTCCAAATGAACTCCGAGTAAGAGTTGAAATTAAACAAAGGAGGAGGAAAAGCTGCTCGAGTGGAGTTGCAAAGCTTCCGCAAGAAAGGACTCCAGAAAACAAACACTCGCTACCCCCTTTTTTTTTTGTATCGAAGTCTCTCGGTGGTAGTATGGGGAAGGTACGAGCCACAAGTTCCGACCCCCTCTTCTGGAAAATTGTATTGAACAAAAATATTGGAACGATAGACGCAAATTAATATCCAAATAACGAAATTACGAGGAAATATTGAAACAACAGATAATCATTTTGGAAGTCAAATATTTCGCAAAGATGTCGCGCCTTACTTGGTTTTCGGACTTTTTCTCATTAGACGAGGCAACCTCGCTCGGGATCCTCGGGGTTTTCGGAAACTTCTGGCCATCGATTGGCCCGAGCGAGTGGGACTAAAAGGCTGCTCTCCTCCTCGCGATGCATAGCTAATAGGCTGCTGATGAATAATAGAATAACTTGGAATTTAAATGTCCGGAATGAGGTTGTCGAGAGTGAGACTTTTTACGAATGAAGGATCGCACCGAGATGGCAGGTGTCCAAGTTTCCTCGGTTGGAATGGTAATACGACACCGGGAACGAACGGGCTCCATTATCGAGTTCAACGCTGAAACGTTTCTTTTTCATTTTTTTTCTTCTTTTAATTTCCAGGAAAAGAGTCTTTCATTCCTCGTGGACGCGCTTAATTCCTCGAAATGTTTGCCCTTGCCTTCACCGGTTTTGGCCACTTTTCCAAATCGTCGGGAGAGAAGACTGGGAGGAACGGGATCCGGGACTGCACCAGTGACGCGGTACTTATTTTATTTTTCTTTCTTTCATTATTTAATTATATAATCACGTTGCGTAAATGCATTTTCCATCTTCCAGCAACTGGAAAAAACACACTCTGCGTAAATGCATTTTCCACCTACCTACAACTGGAGAAAGAACACATTCTGCGTAAATCCATTTTCCATCTTCCAGCAACTGGAAAAAAGCACATAGTGCGTAAATGCATTTTCCATCCTCTCGTAATTGGGGGAAGAGCAACACACCAACAGACCAACACACACACACACACACACACACCCATTGAACTATCCTCATCCAGAAAAATACACCCAAAGCCACACATATGTACATACACACTCGCGGATATTTGCATATCCACACCCATTTATGCGGGCATATCGACACATATAGAGGCATCCACGCATACATACACCCATATACATTCACACACACGCGCGTCCAATTCGGAAGAACAGCTTATTACTGGCGTTACACCCCATGAATATTACATACGATCAGCGAACACCTGCTAGTATCCACCCCCGTGTCCATTGACGTTATTAGCAGCGAGGGTGGGTTCACTTGAACATACACACACACACACACAGCATTCGCAACGCGTCTAAGCCTTTAGTGGGTAATTTTCTCACCCCTTGCGAGCTCTAGCGGTGCTCGAGTCCATTCTTGTCGCCAATTGCCCGGTATCTCCAGACGACCGAGGGTCGAAATCCCAGTCTTTCGCTGCAGAGATAGTGGTGCCACTATTTGGCACGACACTATCCTCGGTTATTGTTATACTCGAAGCGTTAAATCCAGATTTGTTCACTCGTTTCCTCGGATTAGGCGGAACGAAGTCGGAATCCTGTCCTTATTAGCGCGATTAGGTGGCAATCAAAGCCGTGATCGGGTCCAGAAGATGGGGACGTTGATTGAAAAAAGTGTGCCTCCCCCGTTTCTTGGAGCTGAGACCATGGGAAATGGTAGACTTTTTTTTTAATTGCGCCAAGAAGGTACCAATTGGGTTCCCATGTGGTCCTTTTTTAGGGACATTTGAGATTCAACTTTTTGGGGGGATTCAATATTCGAATTAAAATTTCTTTAACAAAAAATGGGGGAAATAAAAAATAGAAAATAGCTTCCTTCGACCTAAAATAAAATTGAACCGGAAGTTGACCTTTAGAGCGTGGAGCGGAGTGAGAGGCTACCACCCCCATGGGAAGTTTCCCGTATGCTAATCGAGACGCCTTTGAGGGCTGCAATGCCAAATGGAAGAGACCTCCCCGAGTATCCGAGTGGCGAAGACGTCGCACGATGCCATTTATCCGTGTTATCCGAGAGAAAGGGAGCAAGTGGCTTCGGGATGCAAGTGGAGTGGAGTGGAGTAGAGTGGAGCAAGGCGAGAGCAAACATCTATTGGAATCCTCGAAGAATAGTATTGGCAATAGCAACAGGGAATTGAAAGCTATATTCGCTACGTATTTACCGCGGTGCAATCCGCTCTGTGAATGCAATACGGTCCTGACCAATGATGCAATTTTTCCTTTCGAGCAATTTTCAAAACTATTTTATTCCCACCCCAGTCCTTTTCTCGAGTTTCGGTCCTTGTGGCCGCGATCGAGCCTACCTTGGATTTTTCTAGGGGTTTTCTAGGGTTTTTCTAGGGTTTTGTAAGGGTTTTCTAGAGGCATGCTAGGGTTTTTCTAGGAATTTCTTAGAGTTTTGCTAGGGGTTTTCTAGGGTTGTGCCAGGGCTTTTTTAGGGTTTTCTAGATATTTGCTAGGGTTTTTCTAGGAATTTTCTAGGGTTCTCTCGGATTTTTTAGGAATTCTCTAGGATTTTTCTAGGGTTTTGCTAAGCATTTTCTAGAATTTTTCTAGGGATTTTCTAGGATTTTTCTAGGGATTTTCTAGGATTTTTCTAGAGTTTTCCTATGATTCTGCTAGGATCTTTTTAGGGTTTTTCTAGGGGTTTGCTAGGGTTCTGTTATTTTCGTTCTGAATGGAAATCGCACAATTATTAGGCCCAGACCGGGCCCTTAGTAGCATAAAAAGTAGCCGATGACCAGGTAGGGCCTAGATCGGGTCCTCATTTTTATCAGTATTTTTCTAATTATTGGATACTCATTTTCTATTTTTTTTTTTCACCGATCCGGTGATCCGGAAAATCGCACTTTCTTCCATCCGAAATGCACGTATGCACGCACACGGGCACAGAACCGAAAGGTGGTAGTGGGTAACACAGTTAAGAGCCGGAGGAAATATCCCGCGAGATCCTGCCGGCCTGCGCTCTATTGCATCGCCTTTTTCCCTCTAACCTACTCGCGCGGTACCCGTAAAAAAGTCAATCACTATCCTTCGACTGTACACACATACACGCGCGTGTATATGCAATGCCTACATGCGTACATATGTACTTCGCCTATGTACCCTTTGAAAATTGGAAATCTCAAGAGACTACGTCACAGCTGCCGTACGTTCGATGCACGGCGTGTGCATGTGCACGTACGTAACATACATACCTTGTGCACACGTATCATGGAGTACATACGGTAAGGGCGGTACTTTCGCTCAGCCTCCGCGTCTCTTCCTTTCACCCCGTTTATATTTATTCGCAGGAGCACCCGTGTCTTTTCTCGCAGCGGCAAGGAACAAAGACCCGACGCCGCGGAGCGCGAGAATGCTCTTTCTTATTGCTCGACTCCCACTTTCCACGTGTGCGCTAGAACCTGGTAATTGCGTTTCAGCGGAAACGATGCCATGGTGATGCTCGCCTTGCTACTTATCGAGCCCAAGCTTCAAATTGGAGTTTTCCCTTTCTGGTGCATCAGAATTCAATTGGAGCTTTACTAGCGCGATCAAAAGTACAACTGGATCCTTATTGGGCCAAAGGGGACCCGATTAGGGACCTTATTAACGCATCGGACCCCAATTGGTACCTTCTCAGCGCATCGGACTCTAATTGGCACCTTCTCAGGGCATCGGAACCCAATTAGTACCCTTTTAGCGCAATTAAAAGTCCCATTGGTTCCCTATTGGGGCAAAAGGGACCCAATTAGGGCCTTATTAGCACATCGGACCCCAATTGGTACCTTCTCAGCGCATTGGACCCCAATTGGCACCTTTGCAGCGCGTCGGAACCCAATTAGTACCCTTTTAGCGCAATTAAAAGTCCCATTGGTTCCCTATTAGGGCAAAAGAGACCCGGTTAGGGCCTTATTAGCGCATCGGACCCCAACTGGTACCTTCTCAACACAACTGACCCCAATTGGCACCTTCTCAGCGCGTCGGAACCGAATTGGTACCCTTTTAGCGCAATTAAAATTCCAGTGGATCCACATTAACGCATCAGGATCCAGGTAGATCCTTAATAGCCCAAATAGGATCCGATTAGATCCTTCCTAGCGCAATTAGAACCCGATCGGGTCCTTATTGATGCATCAAAGATGCGACAAGGTCTAGTCGGTGCATCGGAACCCAATTAAAAATCGGGAAGAATGGAACCAGACCCAGATTAGGTGCTCGTTAGCGACGTAATAAAGCTCGTATCGGGTCCCTCGTAATTTTCAAGTGGCTTCGATATCCATACGGACGTGGGAAATGAGGGAAAGCAAGGTATGTATATATAGGTAGCGGGCTATAAAGATAAAAATTGCGAGTGGTGGATGGAGATAGCCGTGGAAAGAGGCACTTATGGTCACTAGTAAATTTCCCCCGTCCGAATCGTTGGGTTTCCAAAGATCCAGCTCACCGTGGACGCCACTCGCCACTGTAACGCAATCGAACCGATGCCATGTGTATGTACACAAAGCTTGGGCTTTCTCGAGCTTTTGATCGATCGTACAGAACTAACTACCCACCGATTCCCATCCGCGGCAGGGCAATGAAAGAAAAAAAAAGGGAAAGAAGCGAGCGAAGAAGTTCCTAAGCCCTTGCTGGCGCCTTGGCTTGTCTTTAGTCGGCTAGGGATACTGGGGAATTTATTGCAATCGAGGGAAATTTGCCTCTTGGAGTAAAAAAAATGATGGAATTTGTATGTTTCTTAGTTTGAGCACGGTAGAATTTACTGAAACGGAAAAATTGTACCGTCGCGGCAAAAATTGACAGCCACAACGTGGGAAAATTTACCGATCGCTCTGTAGAAATTCCTGAACCCTAAGAACAATTTATTTTTGACCGAGAAAAAAAATTTGAAAGTTAGCCTTTTTCTCAGTTTTGATATGGTAAAATTTACCACACCATAGCAAAACCCCAAAAATTCGCTACCCCAACATGGGAAATTTTACCATTGGCTCTCTACAAAATCAGTCTTTGCCGTTAGCAACGCGATAAAAAGATCTATCCCCTATCTCGGGGAAACCATCAAAAGATGGTAAAATGCACTTTTCCCTTCCTTCCTTCCCTTCGTCCCTCGAAGACACATTGAATGGGCCAAAGGGGTAGGTGGTAGGTAGGTAGGTACATCTGCCTACCCCTTTAACCTACTGACGACTTGTGTCCTTAGAGGAAGGCTTTCGCCAGGGGTTTCGTTCGGGCTTTGGTCCAAAGAGGAGCGGATCCGGAGGGACTCGAGTCGCAGATAAGCGGAAGATAAGACGTATGTACCATGTACTCTTGTAAAAGCGTCGTTGGAAAATGCGTAAGGATGCTGCTTGCCTATATATATACATATATATGTATGTATTTACCTTACACGTATGTAAGGAAAACCTATGCATGTATGGCATGTGTGTATGTGTGTGCGTGCGTACATAGATCCTTGGTATGTACGATACGAAATGACGCTTGCGCCGAAAGACGGTGGGTTCCAAGCTTGCCCGTCCGGGTCGAGGCGGTGAGACGCCGACGGCCGTTAGAGCGGCGTCCGTCGGTGGAACGGTCAACACACGAACGCATATATCGGGACGCATATATTCGCGGACTTTCGGATAAAAATATACACGATCGGTAGTCGGACGTCCCGGAATCGATCCTTCTTCTTACACTTTTTTCCCCGGTTTTTTCTTTCGCTCCTACCTTCCTTCCTTCTTTTGCTTCCTCCTTCTCTTCTTTTTCATCTTCTTCTTATTCTTCTTCTTCTCCATTTTTCTTCTTTGTTCGCTCCATCAAGTGCTTTCAGTGACAGGTACCCGTGTCGGACACTTACTCGAACTTGAGCCGCTGCTGCTGCCGCCGCTGCTGCTGTTGTTGCTGCACGCTGCTGCACTCGCCGCCACCTTTCCGCAAGACGCAACGCGGGAAAGACTCACTCACGAGTAACAGGTATACGTCGATTTTACCACCCTCTTGCTTACAGCCCCGCAAGTATGGCCAAAGTACGTCGCACGTACATGTGCTTCCCGTATACGAGCGATGTCGCGCTCGGAACTCTCTCTCTCTAGAGCGTCTTGGATAAGCTCTCGCTTATCTCCAGTGATGGAAGTATGCCGAAAGTCTATCGTTGGTGGATGTTATTTTCGGGGTTTTGCTTTTTCAGACTTTTGCCATATGAAGTTTTTTGTACTTCCCGAAAGTACTTGACTGGTACCTACTTACCACCTTTTGTCACCTACGAATAATAACAGTTAGGTTTTTGTCGCTCATGGACCGGAAAAACAAGGTTGCGGTCACCCACGAAGCAAAATTAGGTTTCTGTCACCTACGAAAAAAAAAAAAAAAAATTAGTCACCAATGGCAGGTGAAAGTACGAAGTGACCAAAAGTCCACGAACGATGTGGTTTTCGCTCTGTTATTTTTTCCTACACGTGAAAATTCGAGTATGGCAAGCGTCTGGGTTAAAATCTGGCCAATTGACTAATGGCATACTATTGACATTTTGTGTAAATTCCGATTGACGAAACTCCGACAGTGGAGTAAAAATGAACGGAATGGCAAGAATCCGGGATAAAATTTGATCGGAGTATCCGCAAACGATAGTATGGCACAAGTATGGGGAAGGATACTCCCAATTTACCGTGGCGTTGTTATCGTACAAATTCACGGTGGCTGTAATTGAAAGTCAACGCGCCGATGATTGGAGACGAGAGGAGAAAAAAAAGTAAACAACAGAAAAGATGAAAATTAATAACGATGATAATAATAATAATAATAATAATAATGATAATAACAACAATAATAATAGTAACAATAATAGTAACAATAATAGTAATAGTAATAATAATAATAATAATAATAATAATAATAATAATAATAATAACGGCAACAACAAGGATCTATTTTGGTTGTATAAGCGAGGCAGTAATTTGGCATCCCGGCCATGGATCGGATACTCCGCTATGGTAATACGCAGCGTTATTCTACTCTACGCGTTCCGCGGGCATATCTTCTATTAACCATAGCTGGTTTACACAGGAATAGTATCGGACTGGGTACACAAATCGGGCTGGATATTATACCTGTAGCTACGCTTTTAATACACCGTACATACATAGGCACGTAGTACGAGCGGGCTATTATCTACTCCAATGATCGAGACAACCCGGGTACATAAACGTAAATACATATATATTATATACATATATATATATATATATATATAGATGGATACACATTTGCTAGTATTTACACAAAGGAAGCACACCGGAAGTCTCAGATATTTTCTATAAATTATTGGATCCCGAAAAAAAACAAATATCTAGCGCAGATATCCGCCATACTTGAATTTTAATAATTCGACCTTTGATTTGATGTCATTTTTTTGACAGAAAAAAAATAATGAAAGTATTAATAATAATAATAATAATAATAATAATAATAATAATAATAATAATAATAATAATAATAATAATAATAATAATGATAATAATAATAATAATATGCTTACGATGAATAATGTTTGTCTAGTTTCTCGGCAAAATTCATAATACGATGTACATGCACATGTACATGCACGCATCGGTAGGAAATTCCGATACCTCAAGGAACGCGTTATTCTGCAGCTTAGGGTTTAATAATAGCGGTAATTACTGGGTAGTGTACCTACTCGGCAGCGGTAATTAACCATCGAGCAGTTTCTCCGCAAATACAAGCTCCTAACTGTTACGATAATTCCGATGCACGCGTGCACCCGTGCACTTGCGCCACCACCTTGATTAGAATTTCTCCCAAGGGTGTCGCGGCCACGATCCCACCTGATTTTCGCTATGGATTTATATCTCGAAATTAGCGTCGAACGATATTAACCGCGTCTTGTGGAAAAAGAAAAAAATTGAGTCCCGGAGAATCTGGACTCTCGCGTTAGCACGAAATACAAAAAAGAAACGGAAATTGTTTTTCCCTCTAGACGCGAAAAAAAAAGTAAAAAAGTTTTTCTTTTCCCTGTCTGGAGCCCTTAGGTGGGGTAAGCAAGCGGGTATTACATTGGCCTGATATTTAATTCAACCGATCGGGTGACGTCGGAAAGTAGGACACCTCGCCTGAATATTTAATCCCGCTTTAAGGATTCAGCGATTTTTTTAATGAACTTTGTCGCGAAAAAATGAAGCCTCGCAACAAATCGCTCCCAAGGAATTCCCAGTTATTTTTTATTTTTATTATTATTATTATTATCGTCATCATCACTATTATTATTAATTGTTGTTGTAATTGTCATAATTATTATGAAAAAAAAGGGGACGAGTCTCGAAATGACGTGTCTCGGGTCAAAGGCGATCTTGGGGGTTGATATCCCTACCCGGTATTCCCTAGCCCACGCATCGCGGGTAACAGGTACACAGGCGCCTGTGTCCGTACGGAGACAATTTATACGAATGCCTTTCTGCCACGATAATGACGTCCTGTGCCTCCGCGATGTTATCGAACGCGTTGAACGACGTAACGTGACTCCATTAAGGGAATTCACGATACAGCTCCGTGGCACCTGCACGCGAAGAAAAAAAAAAGCCTCCGCGATTGCATCTATCCCCGAGTCACGACTCACCTTTACCACCGATACCTTCCGTTTCCTTTCAACGGCTGTCGCTTTCGCTTTCGCGCTCGTCGATGACGAATCGCGATATTTCCTTCCCTTCCCTTAACGCTTTCGATCAAATCGAGAATCGGCTACGGCCCGATCCTGACTCTCCGGAGGAAGCTCGAGCGCGTCGCTTCCGAGGCTCGTTACTTGCCACCGAAGAAAATTAAATTCCACGGTGACTCTAAGACGCATACTTGGAGTACACGGTGCCAGCATCCGGCTCGCTCCCGTGCCGCACTCGCAGCACTTTAACGTCGACTCGGGGAGATTCTTGAAGCGAGAACTTCGCGATTCGCCCGGCGAAGTTAACCAACCCTCTAGGAAACGAGGAGGAGGGGGTAGGGGGGTGGGGGGTCTCACTCTCTTTCCGCGAAATTGCAAACATTTGATGAGAAAACATTGCTCTCGGTGAAAACTTCATCGTTGGATCCGGGTCCCGGGATGAGTGGCTGGCTGCACGCCGACTCTTCTCATTTGTACCCTCACCGAACGGGCACTTTTTTTTTCTTGTACCCCGTCAGCAATTGGACACGGCAACTTTGCCTGTCGCTCGCGTTTGCTTGAGCGACTCCAAGACGATACGAGCAAATGGGGGAACAGTTATTTTTATTGTTATCAAAGTTATAGTGATGATAATGATAATAATAATAATATTTTTTTTTAATTTTTGGGCTAAGGAGGTGAAATGCATTTACTCACGAAGTGCTGGACTCCTTTACAGACTACCGGCTACCCCCCCCCCCCCCCCATTTTCTAGGACACCGGTCCCTCGGAACCGCTTAACACATTACTTCGGACTGGGCCTATTCTTTTATCGCCCCCGGGGCTCACTCGCTGTTATCGTTACTTTAACACCTTAGATCCCGCCGCGATCTGGGTCGTCCTTCTTAGCACGGAGGATCTCCTTTACGCACTGCGTAAAAGTCATTTCTCGGACAACGTTGTCCGGGGTTTTACCAACCAGCCCAATCTTGCCCTCCGATGCTCCACGTTGGCGCGCCCATCGGTCACAGCTAAAAAACGTATGTTCAGCGTTGTCCGTTATCCCTGGGCAGTAGATGCATTTTGTGTAGATAGACTCGGTAATATCTGTGCCCGCTGAGGAACTCAGTGAGGTGATAGTTAACTTCTCCGTACGGCCTTTCTGTCCATGGTCGCACCTCAGGAATCAGTCTCGCGGTCCACCTTCCTCTGGTCTCTCGTTCCCATGACGCTCGCCACGTCTCGAAGACCCGGGTTCTTTCTTCCTCTGCCGCCACTAAAAATAATAATAATAATAATAACAGTAAAATATAATAACAATAGTAATTTTGATTTCTAAAATTAACCATTAAAATTTCGTTGAAACGTAACGTACGTCAACATTCAAAATGAAATATCGTCCTATTTTGCAACCCCCATTCGGGTACTACCCCCAATTTCGTCGAAGCTACCCGGATCTTTTTTACGAAATCCCAGCCGTTCAGAATCGCTCAACTGGAGATTCGCAGGGGGTGAAATCACGAAACCGTCGACGAAAGTTTGCTCGTAAATGGCAAGAGGGAATGGAAACGAGGCGACGAATCCATTGATAACGCGATTCCTAACCCAACCCCGAGGATCATTCGTCAACGTAAAGGTGAAATGGAAGAATAATAGGGGATGGAAAGGAAAGGAAAGGAAAGGAAAGCAGGGGATCCGGCGTAGGTGCGGAGCACCCCCGGAAGACTGTCGTAGCACCGAGTCGTCGGGATACGGATCCCGTCCCGTCCTGTCTCGTCCCGGCTGGTGGGTTTCGCTCGTTAATCAACTCGAAGGGGAAAAAAGCCGTGTTTCAGGTGAAGCTCGTGGGTGAAAATCCATTCGTGATTTCCATCCCTCGTCTTTTTTGCGTAAAATCGAAAGTCACATTCCACCCCCACCCCCGCTTGTATCGGTTCTCCGACGATTTGTCATTTATATTTTTCCGTGTATTGATATTTTTAGGCAATTTATTATTATTATTACTACTACTACTATTACTACTATTACTAATACTACTACTACTACTACTACTACTACTACTACTATTATTATTATTGTTATCGGAAGCAAAAATAAAGTTTGAAGAGAAATCAAAAATGGAATATATTTATTGCACACAGACGCGCGCTCGCATGTGTGTGTGTGTGTGTGCATGAATACATAAATAAAATACATACAGCAGGAGGAGTGAGGAAGAGGGCGTAAAAAAAGGGGGACGTGACGCTTGCGGTTAGGAATTCATGAGACGACAGATCCAATAAGCTGAAATATCGCCTCTCTTTGGAGACTACCGCTACTCCATACATATATACACGGAGCGTCTTAACGGCCGTGGATGAGGAAGGGACGAGGGTGTCGGAGGCTCGGAACGGAACGGAAAGGAAAGGAAAGAAAGACAAAAAGTAGTAGCAGCCCGAACGAGTCGGACGCGTATTTCCTTCGCTCTAAAAGCGGCTTATGGAAAGAAGAACCCTTGGAACGTGCCGAGAATTCCCGCGTCCGGCTCTGGCAATTGATGGGACCTTGATCGGTCCACGTTTCCGATTCCGGGAGAATAGTGTTCGAGGCCAGGAAAGTGGGGGGGGGGGGGTATAGTAACCCCCTTATTTCAAAAGCTCGGAGACATGGCACAGACATTTCCCATACTACGATCCCCGGCTGTGAAACAAAAGTACGCGTACCTTGGGTAAACGGGGAGTTCGAAGCGAACGTCTTAATTGCCCCCCCCCCCCCCATTCTCTCCTTTTCGCTCTTCCCCCGACCAGCCCGAGGCGGGGGATGGAAGCGATAAGGATTAAGAAAACGAGAGTCGGCTTTGTTAACCGTCACTGTTTGCTGAAATTAACGACTCGCGTCAGCGATTGTACGGCTCGAGTGCGTATACCTGTAGCTGCTTGCTACACGCCGTATATCGTTAAGTGGGTGCAAACAAAACGGCGTATTTATTGCCCTCGGTGCGGCCACTCGACCGACGTGCAATTCACGATACACCCTCCGCCGGGGTTAGCTGCCGGTGCGGTGCCGCTCGAAGCAACTGGTCGGCTCGTTACGTAGGCGTGAGGCTACCCTCGGTCTACGTCCACGTCTCCGTTTCTTCGACGACCCTTGTTTGTCGAGCCCCCGTCTGGTATCGGTTACCCACCCTCGTTTACCCAATCGAGCCGGGAACGGTCCATTTCGACCCCACTTGTATAGCCCCAACTCGCCAGGGACTGACTTCAGCCATACTTCCGTCGATACCAGGATCGTGGAGGGGGGATTAGTGGCAATTTTATGGGGAGTTTCGAGTTTATTGGAAGCGGAAGGTTGTAAATTGATACTGATCGATTTTTTTTATCCGTTTTTTGTTACATATGTTCCCCTTGCACAATCGCGAACCTTTGACTTTACAAAGGTCTGAAATTTCTCGTACGCTGCACTTCCGGTCGAAGCGTGGATTAACGATCTCTTGGATGAAAAATTGAAGATTAATTGGAAAGGGATAAGTACGGTATCGATATATAGGCCGATTTATTAGCTTTCGACGCGATTCAATATTGATTAGAGCAACACACACACACACACACACACACACACACACACACACACACACACACACACACACACACACACACACATGTCTATATGTATGGAAGTCAGCATTGAAGCGGACTTATTTCTTCGTGGATGGATTTTCATAAAGCTTATCAACCCCTTTGTCAAATGATACCTTTTAGGGGGATTATTAATTCGATATCCCTCCCCCCAACCCCTTCATCAGCGAGAGAGGAGAATTCGTGGACATAAAGCGGAATCATTAAATCCCAGCGTGACTGCAATTGCAGCAGCTCGGCTCGTGAAAACGGGTTGCTCTCGCAGCTGCAACGGGGGAGGGGTGGGGGTGAAAATAAAGAATCGTCGAAATAATGAAAAGCGCTACAGAAAATGATAATAAACGCGCGTTTGTGACGCAAAGTGCCGGAATTGATTAAAACGGGAGTAGATGCGCTCATGGGAGGCAGGCTAATCATCCCTTGCAATTTTATCGAGGCTGTGCTTCTTTTTTTTTCCAGTGGAATTTTTGAAGCTATTTAATTCCGGCAATTTTTTATTTTGCAACCGCGAAATGCTGTTCATCGAATTAAATCAAACTGGAATTGGGATTTTTGATATCAGCTGGAATCCGACCGGACCCGGATCGGGACCGAAATCAGCGCTGGAAATTGAAACTCGACTGCAAATGGTCCTGGGACCGGGACGTTAGACTGAAGAATAAAAAAAAAAGTAGGAATGAGGACTCGAACCGTGTGATTTAAGTAAGCGTCGATGCCCGGACAGGTGTACCGGCAGGAAATCCGATTTTAATTAGCGAATTACTTTCGGATCCTCTGGACTTTTCTTTTTAATTATTTCATAAAAATATCCGGAGCGATTGCCACGTTCGCCTGCATCCACGGTGCAACGCTTTCGTCCGATATCGATTAAACGCATATTTAAGCAACGTTCCGGGCACGGGTACGTGTCGGTGTCCGTGGGAAGGACGGTTTTTATTGTAAATTAATCGAACGCTTTTCCGCGATCAGCCTTTTAACGGCGTTCCGTTACTGCAGTCGGATCTCGTTCGCTTCAAATTGCCTCGAATTTTCGGCAGAGGATACGGTATAATAGTCGTACGTATCTATGCCGGAACAAAGTTTAGCGAATCCAGCCACTGGCGAAGCACGCCATTGTCGGCAGGGAAGCGTTTCCTCTTTAAAAAGAAAAAAAAAGAGAAAAGAAAACCGAGTGGAGCTGAATAGAGCCCGAGCGGAAATAACGCCGCAGCGTAATTTCTCTAATACGACTTCAAAGGGTTTCCCTGCCGGGAAGTTCGCAAGCAGACTTTCGCCATACCTTCGAGATCTTTGCCGATCCTCTTTCAAAGAAAAGCCAAAAAATCGATGCTCCAATTTTGGGTCTCAGGCAAAATCTGAGAAATTGGAACCGGAAAGTCAAAAAAATTATTTGAATGTTGTTAATTTTTGAATGTGTAAAAATATAATTTTTTTGGAAAATTTTATTTTAGAAGTTTTTATTATATATTTTTTATAATTTAAAAATACAGGGATTGCTGAAAATTCTGGTAAATAAAAATACAAGTTGTTCAAAAATTTATCGATACATAAAAATGGTCAATCAACAAAAAATACAATTACAGAAAAAAATCGAAGAAATGCTCAATCTTATAGGGAAAAAGAAAAAAAACATCCGAGTAAAACGAAGTCCAGAATTTTCATAAAAATAACGGTCGAAGGGAAAGCCCGAAATAGAAACTGAAAATGGAAACGGAACCGAGGGATGAGAATGGGAAGGACTGTGTACATACAATACACAACACATATACGTGTCCATGTGAAACTGAATTCTATCGTTAGCGGGCATTTTTCGTTGCATTCTAGCAGGAAATGGAAAGGATATACCCGTAAAACCCCCCAAGGAAATGACGAATTTGTCTTGTCTATACACGCAAGCCGAAAGTTTCCTCGAAGGAGTCAATGCACACTGTGAAAATATCCTTATCGTACATGGAAACTCATTTATCTTGTATCCCATCTATAAGCGATTGCGTTTTCGCTGAGTCCGGCAAGACAGAACCGCCCCCTCTTTCCGAGCAGGAACGCACGTAATACCCGCATAAAAGCTGGGGACGGAGGGAAAAAAACGAAACAAACAACGGGATATTACGATAAGCCTGTGATATGATCAATCTCGAAGCGAACCGTCGCTGGGGTGGCTTTGTTTTATTTATTATACACGAATGCCGTACTTATTATAATACAAATCAATACGAGAATCCCCATTCCCCCTTTTTCCCACCCCTTTGCCCCTTCGCAGTCGATCCCAGAAGGGCTGGAACTGCGTAAAGGGGTCGTCCGGTCGAAAGGACAAACGCACGCTCGCCCAAATACGAGCCCTTTTCGCTCAGGGCCCGAGAAACGCCGCCGACATCGGGGAGACCGAGCGAAAGGCGCCGGCACTGCTTGGGGGCGGGGCGTAGATCTCCCTAGACGAGTCGCGTGGCCGCCCGCTAGGGAGAGAGGCGTGCTCTCCTATAGCGACTCTCCGCGAGAACTCGGGGGTCTCGAGGTGGGGAGCGGAGTCGCTGGGGACCAGGGACGTATCGAAAAATGGGGGTCTAATTTAATTCGCGGGTGACCTCGGATTCGGGCATGGTCGCCCCAGGACGCGAACTGTCGTTGTCGGGACTAATGGGGAAATAACGAGGTGAGCAAATGGGATTATTACGCGCCCTATAACCCCAGTAAAGGGGTTCGACCCCAGCTGGGTTTAATCGAGGCGCATTAAAATAAGGATCTTATCGGAAGTAGGCACCAATTCGGAGTTCGTAATTCGACGGTTTGCCCGTCGGGGGTATTACCGTGCCGTGTCTTTAGACGAGTTTACCCCTGAACGGAGAGAAAATCATTTCCACCCTGCGTGTCTCGAATCTCAAAGGATAAGAGTTCGAGCGGGTCTTTGGAAAATCTAGACACGGAAAGAGAAATTTTTAATTGTTTTGTGAAATGTGGATTAATTATTCTGAATTTTTTAATAATTTTCTATTTTTATGTATTGATAAATAAATTTAAAAAAAATTTTTTTTGTTTCTTCTCAACTTCGATTTCAAATGTTACTCAAGTTCCAGCTCTTTTATGACCCCAAAAAAAATTCAAAATCCTACCAACAATGCCCTCCAGGTTCCTGGACTCCAGCAAATCATCCACTGGTTATTGATTCACGCATGTTATTCCCTTCTCTCTCACTCTCTCTCTCTCTCTCTCTCCTTCTCTCTCTATTTTCAATCAGCATAGCAATTTCCCGCGAATGCTCATTACAACTGCTGGATGCACTCCAGCGCCGGTTCGTCATTTCCAGCTCCGACTGTCAAAAGTAAACGCGAGCGTCACTACGTACCGGAGATCCGCTTTTCCGGTACCGTAATGGAATGTTTCGTTTTCCTCGAGACTTTTATTAGAATTTCTTTTTCATTTTTTTTAAATCCACAAGTTTCCAGATTTTTGTTAATTCCAGAAATTCTCAAATCGAAGATTTCTTTCCTTTTCATTCCTTTTTTCAAACATTACATTTTTTCACTTCCCAAAATTTCCAAATAATCCTCGTACTCGAAATTTCACATTTATTTGCAATTCTTCCTATTTTTTTCACTAAACAATATTTTATTACCAATTAAACAATAAGTTTATTAAAAACAATTTTTTTCTCCCACAAAATTTTTCGACCGGAACGAAATTTCGCACCATCTACCCAATGACGCAGCCCACGCTGATAACTCCAGGGTATCTCGTTGCCTCCCTCGTGCTTGGAGTGGCTGGAACTCTGGAATTCGAGCCACCGAAGAGCCGAGGACCCGAATTATCCTCGATATCGGGACACGAAGCTTCGAGCTTGCCTCTTCCTAAGCTGAATGCATTTGGAGGGTGTTGGAAACCACCAGAGGGTGGAATTCGTCCCTTTCGACAACCCGACCCCCATCTGACCATGGAATCGGCTTCTCCAGCCACGCTGGAGACTGAGGCTGATGCATCATCACCTCGATTCGATTCGATTCAATTCGTATTAAACCTACCCCTAATTTTTCCCATCACGAGAGGGTGCAAGGGGATGCTGGAACCATTGCGATGGGGTGGAGGGGGGGGGGGGGGGTGTAAGGGGTAGGTATATCGTCTTTGCACGCGACGATTGCGTTAATAATAATTAACGCCACGGATATCGCGCCGCGGTGGAATTATCAACTCCGAAATCGACTCGTAAATCCACCCCCGGATTCCAACTACACCGAAGAGCCATTTATTCCGAGCGATTTCACGCGGTTTCTCGATGGTTTCATCCCCATTCGCGTATATGTTTGCTTCTGCCCACCCCGTACCTGCCGATAACGCGGCGGCATTCAATTACGAATAATTACGTCATCGAGAAAATGTCACGAACGCGAGAATTTTCGAGAATGCGCATTTTTGGGACGGGAATTTTTTTGAAATTCCGATTTTTTATATATTTTATTTTTTATACATTAGAATTTTATAATAACAAATTTAATGTCAATAATTTGAGTTTGAATTTTTGGAAATTCCAAATAAATTGCATAACAATAATAATTTCATAATTGCACATGCACATGCACCCTCGGAAACTTCCGCGGCATCCATAATGCAGTACCCACGCAAATAACGCAGGGTGGGTGCCTAACTTCCCTGTTGCTGGAAGTTGATGCCGGATAATACCGGGATCACTTATGCAAATCTCTGGGGATGAATTCCCTCGTAATCGTCGAAATGAGTATCAACTCGGCATTCGACCCCAAATGGGATCGTTAATACGTGTATGCGCGTCGTCGTCGCTTTCTCCGATATTTATCGCGCGATCCGACGACAGGGTCCGGGTGCATCCGGTGCACTTGGATTGCCGTAGACGCAGCTACGGATGCATACGGATGCATTTGAGTGCATACGAATTGGAGTGAACGGATGCCGAGCCCCGAGGATGCATAACGAGTGCATCTAATTCACTTGGAGTGCCATGGATGCATTTTGAGCGCAGTCGATGCACTCGGAGTACCGTGGATGCATAAAAAACGTGCCCCGAGTGCATATGGAAAATAGTATGGATGCATTTGGGTGCATTTGGGTGCATAAGAGTTGCTACGGATAGATTTCGAGCGCTGTGGATGCATATCGAGTGCAGTGAGCGCACTTGGAGTACCGTGAGTGCACTTAAAATGCATAATGGGTGCACGTGGATTGATAAATGCGTCAAATATTAATTATTCGTAACAATGTAGGTATATCTTGCAATATTGTTATTTTTTATGTATTTATAAACATTTGGAGAAATAATGGGTGGTTGTTTCTGAGCGTGTCTCGGGTGCACTTCTTGTTTTTTTTTTCTTTTTTTTGCCCCCAAAAGGAGGCGCCGATACGCCGCTTTGCATGAAATTTCCATTCCTTTGCCGTTCCTTTGCCGGTTTCCCTTTTATCGCAACCCTCGTCTTTATCTCGTCTTTCCCATCGCTGCACGCTTCAACGACTCGTTGACACTGCCGAGATTTGTCCATCCGTGAATTTCCACGGGGAGCAAACAAATATCAAATGCATGTATGTACGTATGTACGTATGTACGTATGTACCTATGTTCCTCCGCAGAGGCAGAGGCAGAGGCATTCGCTAATATTTGCTTCGCGATATTACTATTCTTCCAGTTTACAAGCTACGGATAGACGCTTCCGGCTGTATGCTCTCTCGTTCGTTCGCTCGCTCGCTCGCTCACTCTCTCCTCCTCTCGATGCCGTGCCGATGCCGATGCATCGACCGTAAGAAGAGGAAGAGGAGCGCTTTCTCACCATCCTCGCTCTTGCAGGGAACAGCGATCCGCCTGCACACTTATCGCTACCCGACGCATCCCTCGAGTGGGTAACCCACTGCACTTGCACTTCCACCTCAGAGCCACGCACTCAATTCCGATGCACGCACGATCCTAGTCCCTCGGGGGGTGGGCGATCGCACTCGCATCGCGAGTGACATTGTCATTGTCATTGTCATTGTCATTGTCATTGTCATTGACATTGCCATTGCCATTGTCATTGTCATTGTCATTGTCATTGTCACATTGTCATTATCATTGGCATTGTCATTGTCATTGTCATTGTCACATTGTCACTGTCACATTATCATTGTCATTGTCATTGCCATTGGCATCAATAAATCTCGAAATAAAGCTTGGTTCGATTTTTTTGTCCAATTAATAATGAAATTAATAACGATAATAGTAACAATGGCAATAAAAATAATAATACAAATAATAATAATAAGAAGAAGAAGAGAAATATTAGTAATAATGGGAAAATTCGCGCTTTCCCTCGTTTTCCGGAAAATAATAGCTTTCGAGGTTCGAGTTTGTTTTCCCCATCTACGTTTCCGCTACTTCTCCACATTCTCCACATTCGTTTGTCTAATATGCATGTACAAGAGCGAAGCATTTCAGCGCGGTAGAAAATGCAATCTTATCCAAGCAAAGAGAAGGAATTATTGTCTCCGAATCTGAAACTCACTGAAGATTCCATTCATTCGTTCATTCATTCATTCATTCATTCGGTGGCTCGTCACTGACGAGTGTAGCTCGATGTAGATACAGACGTATAGGTGTGTGTATTATACGTACGTCTGCATCAATCGAGAGCGAAGTCGATAACGTCGAGGAAGTCGACGAAAGCTCGTGCAAGCGAGATATCTTTGCAGTTTGCCTGCCAATTCTCCAGAGATTGTTCCATATTGATACAGTCGCGTATCTGCACACCCATTATGCAGCCACGGTGGGTGATAAAGGCTATGGCAAGATGTTGCTTTTTAATATATATGTAGATATATATACATAATGCAATTTCAAGAAAAATGTAATTTTTGATATTTAGCAATTCTAAGGAATCGCTATGGAATTGCTATAAAATTGCTGCAGTTGCGATATATTAAAAATCTACATATTTTTACAATTTCGAAGTTGCAGCAATTTTAGAATTTCCAATAAACTGCAATTTTTCAAATATAAGTAAATACAGCGATTCTAAAATTTGAAATTACTACAATTTTGAAATTTCCAACAATTCACAATTTTTAAGAAAAATAAATACAGCGCCTCGAAAATTTTCAACTGCAACAATTTTGAAGTTTCCAACAAGCTACGATTTTTAATAAACATAAATGCAGCAGCCCTTAAATTTGAGGCTACAGCAATTTTCGAACTTTCAAGAAGCCACAATTTTTAATATAAATAAATACAGCAATTCCAAAGTTCTTGAGCTACACCGGCGATGAAACTTCCAAAGTGCAACTACTCCAAAGCTCGTAAGCTACAACCGATACTCTCCCTCGTTCTCTCTCTCTCTCTTTTTTTGTCTCTTTCTCTCGGTACCCTTTATGTCTCAACTCGATAAATATAAAAAAAAGGAAAAGTCCATCGAATGATAAATCATAAACCACCTGAAATCCACTCGGAACTCATCCCCTTGGAAAAAGTAGCACGTGTCTCCTCTTTATTGTCTGGCGTTGAAATGAAACAAGCTTCGTGGAAGGAAAAGGCACAAAGCGAGAGAACACAAAGGTGGCTACGAATCGGAATGGGGAAAAAGCTGTGGAAAATGGAAACGATAGCGAGAAAAAATAGTATACACTCACACACACGCATACACACACGCGTGCCTGCATTTAGGTGTTGGTGTGAAAAAAAAATTTTTTTCTGATATTTTTATAAATATTTTATAATAGAATTGCAATTTTTTTTAAAGATTTTTTCGGATAGCGTACCCGAGTATGGCAAAAGTCCGTTTCACCCTGCACTCCCAGAATTGCGGAAAATTCGGGAAGAAACGAAAAAAAAATTGTGGCCCCCCCAAAAAATTTTTTTGTTTCTCCTTCGAGGGGAAATCGAAGTATGGCCGAAGTCTGGGACGGGTTAGATTGCGCAGCCATCGAAATAAACAAAAAAAAAGGGAAAAGAGGGAAACAAAGGAGTTTCGAGTCGCTTTGTCGCCGGTAATCGAAGCGTCGGGGAAAAAAAGCAAACCAACCGACGAAGTCTATTAGGGAAATGGATTCGAGAAGGAAAAGGAGAAAGAAAAGCACAGCTGGAGTTCGATTCCAGTCGGCAGATGGAGCTGGTTACGGGACCGGGAACGAGAGAGGGAAATTCGGGAAACTGGCAGTAAATAAACACGTATCCTGTGGAAATTCTCGGCATTCTGTGCCGCAACCGCCTGGCATTCCGCGTGCGGTGGAAACGCGAGCGAGCCCGCTTATCGGAGCCCACGTTTCCAAGTCAGGAATTGGCTCTGCCCCGAAATCAAGAAAAATTGCGATATCTTCCGGTTGCATTCTCACGTTTGGTTGCGTTCCAATTTCGATTTCGACCCGAACCAAAGCAAATCTCGATTGAGCAAATACAAAAATATTATCTGTGTCATTATCATCACAAATTATCATTGCGAGTATCGTCAGAAATTATCGTTATCATTATCATTACTTAATATCATTGCAAGTATCATCGGAATTTATCGTTATCGTTATCATTACAAATTATCATTGCAAGTATCATCGGAATTTATCGTTATCATTATCATCACAAATTATCATTGCAAGTATCATTGGAATTTATCGTTATCATTATAAGTATCATCAGAAATGATCGTTATCGTTATCATCACAAATTATTATTGCAAGTATCGTCAGAATTTATCGTTATCATTATCATCACAAAGTATCATTACCAGTATCCTCACAAATTATCATTGCCATTATCGTCATAAATTATCATTATCATTAACATTGTCACTATCATTGTCATTGTCATTGTCCTTGTCATTGTCATTGTCATTGTCATTGCCATTGTCACATTGCCATTGTCATTGTCACATTGTCATTGTCATTGTCATTGTCATTGTCATTGTCACATTGTCATTGTCATTGTCATTATCACATTGTCATTGTCATTGTCATTGGCATTATCATTCATGATAATAAATAACAACACGAAGACGTCGATAATTGAGATTAATTCGCATCTAATTAGAGCCGATGAATGTTAGTTACAAACTTCTTAGCTTCCTCCCTGCACGGCATTGTCTCGCATTGTGTCTCGTCGGATTAAGGCGAGAGAAGGATCACCGAGAGATCCACCACCGCGGAAGGGCTGCGGGTAAGGGATAACGCCGCAGAGATGTCGAATTCCGAGGGCGGACTGACTGTGACACCGCCGCAGCATGCGATGCTAATTAAAACGCGAGTGTTTATTTGCCCGACGAATGGGTCGGGCAAACAAACATGGGGGTCGAAGCAAGAACAAACAAACAAACAAACAGAACGGTGGCGTCCAAACAGTAGCCGCTTCCTACGAGTCCGCATACGCGTGTACCGCCGCCGGAACACGAACGAGAGAGCGTCCATATTTGCGGTGCTTCGCTGGTCATGGTCGCGTTACCCTGCATTCCCGGAGACCCCGATCGTTGCAAGGATTTTCGATTTTCTCGACCTTCGCTTTTTTGTTTTTTCCAAACCCGGATATTTAAATCGCAAAATCCGAAGCCACAGTTTCACGCGGTATCGAAAACCAAACATTTTTCGTTCAAGAAGTTTTTCTCTAGCGCCAACAGGTCGCCAGATATCGTGTTTCGAAACTTTTTCTCTCAAAAGATTCACTGACGCCGCCGCTAGAGGCGCTGACGGAGGGTTAGAGGTTAGGTCACGCGTATCTCCCGATTCAGTGGGTTTAGGGAAAAAGTGTAAAGAATAAAATGCGTCCAAATTGGGGCGTTTTACCGGATAAATAAATAAATTACTGAATAAATAAATATGTGTGTGTGTATGTGTGCGCTTACTGCCAGTATACAAAGACACTGCGGTACCAATTACGTCCGGTTTTAAGAGAAACGAGGAACAAAGAACTGTTCTTTCCGCTCGTCGCGACGCTAATTAAATGTAAGCGAAGGACATAATTATAAGGTACCTTTGAAGTCCTTACCCACGGAATAATGGACCACCGGAACCGCACATCTTATATAATTTAAGCAAAAATCCCAAAATCCGACTCCGTAAAGTTGCTCCAAAAATTACCTCTCTTTAAAAAAATTATTTAATTAATTATTTACCTACCCAAGTTACTTAAATACGTAAGTTAATTAATTAATCGCATGCTTACTAATTGAATTTATTTATTTTTAAATTATTTTCTAACTCGGTATCTTCAAACTCGGTGACCTCGATAAGGTGTTCGGGGATGGTAATCGGTTCGGTAAATTGGGAGAGGTTGAACTCCCGAACGTGGAAGAGCAAGAAAAAAAAAAGGAAGGGACCGGGAAGATTCGCGAAAATAACGAAGTTCTATCGGTAAAAAAAAAGAAGAAAAAAAACGAAGGTTATCCGAGGGAAGTTTCAAGATGAAAAATCATCGGCGAAAGACGGTGGAAATGTCAAGTAAGAATCTCGTTTCCTGGCCACTCGCCTCCCTGGCTATAGTCACGCAGTAATTTCTTTTCACTTCATTCAAGAATGCAATTTCGATTTGACAGTTTTCTAAAAGCTTCCGACCGGCTGAATATGAAAACTTCTGCAGTCGCACGGAATTTCCGTGGGTAGGTATTTAATATTTTCCCCTTTTGCTTTACCAACTATATGTGTGTGTATATATATATATGGTATATATAGAACTTCGGTCGACGTCTTCTTTTCCGCTGAATCTTTTTTCTTTCCCCCTCATTTACCTACGAGTCACTCTTTTTATAGCCATAACTCCGTTTACGGCTCGTGTCTATGTTTTACGACAGGTCGAAGTTGAAAGAAGAGAAAGATTCTCCGCCGACGACATAAAAATCTCGTCCCACAAAGACGCGGACGTTGCATTCAAACTCCTCGCGAGAAACTGGACGTTTTTTGTCCAATCACTTTTTTACTATCTCTCCCGGTTGCCGAGATATCGATACCCGAGGTTCTAGTTCACCGACGTCACCGGCAGAGGCGCTGCTGTCGGCGTTGGGTCCTAACCTCAATCCTACTACTGCGACATCTCGCGAGAATCACAGTCAACGGCGTAATTCAGTTTTCTATCTCTTCCAGTGTCCGAGATATCAATATCCGAGGCCCTGGTTCACCGACGTCACCGGCAGAGGCGCAGCTGTCGGCGTCGGGTCCTAACTTCAAGGATGCCACTGCGACCTCTCGCGAGAATCACAACGAACGAAGGGATTCGATGAATCGCGTTTACCCGCGACACAAAAACGTGGATTTTTGGTTAAAGCTCGTTTGGTGCGACGGAATGTTTATTTAAAACGGTGGCCGTGACAACAAACAGCTTGTTTATTGAATTCGAAATTGGGATAACGCGACACCTGTCTGAGAAAAAAATAAATGTTCGAACGACTGAACTTGGAATTTCGGGTCCAAAAAATATGCGTGGTCGATAAATAAATGTATCGTCATTAAAAAAAATACAGCGACGATAAAAGTCCTATAACCTCTCGTTTATTATTTCATAAAAAAAATCCACTAGAAAGTTTTATTTCGTCGGGGTCGAGAATCAATGCCGCGTCCGGGCTTGGCCTAACTAACTCCCTTCGCTCCATTATCATTATTACCACTGCCATTATGCCGGGACCCAAGGCTCTCGATCCGAGTACGCCCTTGTGACCCCCGTCAGCGATCGGATAAAAGTCACTCCGGTGAAATTCTCAGCTCTCGGCGCGTTTTACGCATCCGTGGGTATCACTTTCTACTTCTGCCAAATTGTATCCCCACATGGAGACCTTCCTTGAGCGTGCGGGGCAAGGAGCCAGATATTAGGGTCACGGTGATTTCGGTCGACAACCGTCCATCCATCCATCCGTCCAGTGCCATCGCGCTAGATCCCCGGCGAGGTTTCCTCGAAAAGAAAATTGAATCCGGCGAAAGGGCACTTGGGCAGCAATCGAGTTACCGCTAAAAGCCTCGGGTAGGCCCGAGCGAGGAGAACGACCACGAGCGCGAGGCAAAAGTCGGAAGGTGAATCATCCGGTCCCGGTGAGCGAAAGTGGGAAGGGCGATCGAGCGCCACGAAGGGGTGCCAGGAGCCGGTTCCTCGTTTCCTGCAGTGGCCAAACGAATTTCGCTCGCCACCTGCGCACTTTACGTCCGCCGCGAAGCGTTCGAGTGCACCTACGCGCCTCCGTCTACCCTGTAGAGGGAGAGCGTACATCCCTCGGTATATATACCAGGGCAGGTAAGTATTGATCGGCGGGGTGTACAGGGACGAGCGCACGAGAAATTCACCGAGGGATGAAGGGTGGCTTTCTCGCGATATTTGCCAGTCCTGCGAGCGAAGGAAGAAGGAGGAGACGCGAGGAAAAAGGGGAACCAAGCCATCCGGCAAATGATACACGAACGCTATTTTGCAAGTAATTTGCAGGAACGTCCATCATCGCGCTTGCTGGCTCGCACGCGCGGATACGCTGGCTGGCCGTGACGCTTTCGGAGAAAGGAAGCCTTTTTAATTCAACAAATCGTCGCCAAGTGGAGGCCGGCGAATTATGAGAGCGGACGGAACGAGGCCGTGGATTAAGCCGAGCTTTAATTAAACAGCGGCTGACGACTTCTTACGACCTTAGCGTCGCTCGTGGCTCCCCGAGTTCATTTGGACCCTCGCTCTTAGCGTTCCTTGCGACGGTTTCCGGTTCCGGACCGGCCACTAGGTCCGCGTCGGCCTCGTGCGTGTCCAGCCAACCGACTCCAGTCCGTGTAACCTCGCAACGCCCTACCCCGATAACGCGACCCTTCGGGTTCGAGTGTATTTGTCATTGCCACGAAACTCCTTCACTGGGTCGAGCCGTTAGGGCTTTAGGGGAGTTTTAACGAAATGGGGGAATCGTGGGATCGAGGGTGAAGGTGGATCGTAGGTGGTCGTGCCATCGATCTAATTAGGAAAATTGCGATTAGATGGAATTGCTATTCCTCGGCATCAGGAGGTATTGCCTAACTCGCGAAGCAATTGAAAGAATGGTCATAAATTGTAACCACGATTGCGCTTCCTTGCCGGGAAACTTTTGGAGCAAGGAGTCCTGGCATTAATCTTCGGGAACGAAGGTCCCGCGGGCAAAGCCCGTTATAAATTGACGGCTACTGTAATTCTCGAGCAGCGAATCCGGAAAAAGTTGGTAATACCCGTTGTACGTCAGCCGTCTGGAGAAAGTTCCGGGATCCGCGGGTAAAATGACAAACGAGGTCAATGAAGAGCTGAGCCAACAAAGGGCTTTGAAGAATCGCTCGATCTATATCAATCCAACTGTTGCGCACACAAACCCGCGTGCCGATGTAATATGTATGTGCGAATAAACAACGTAAACGTTTTATTTACCAGCCTCATCAGCGGAACCAATTTATTTTTTCATAAATTATAGCGCGGCATGGATTGGAAGATTGGCCAATCCATGGGTCCGGCCTCCCAAGCGGAGCAACAGGCAATCAGGCTCGACCTTGCTGATCCGTGATCCCACGAGCAGCTACGATGCCATCATTTATGCACAAGCTGTTGCCTACCCCTTCCACCTTGAACCGGCTCTACACACTTCCGGCATCGCATATCTGGGCTTTATGCCACGTCGCTCTTTGCCAAACGAAAACGTGGCACCCGATAACAGCAACAGGCAACAGGCATCGGGCACTTGCTTTTTATCCCCTCTCTCGTCACTCGATCCTACCGGTTGGGCTAGCGGAGAAGGAGACCCGTGAGTTCGAGGAACCGACGAGCCGAGCGCTGATGCGGCGGCAGAAATAGAGCGTGGAGCTTCCTCTCTATAGTTTACCTTCGAGGGATTGGGACCGATCCAGACCATACAGTCGATCCTGGTTTTCGATAGCGGTGCACACCGATTTTCCCGGACCCGATAGGTTCGATACTTTGAGTATTTCTTCAGCGTGTAATTTATTTTACAGTGTTTGCTTTTCGAGGACCAGTGACAATGCAAACACTTTATAAAATAAATTACACGTCGACCGAAAGGCTGAAGACGCACTTCAGTCAAGTGCCATAACGGTCACCGGGGGTTTAAATTGCTTTACTTTCTGTGTTGAGTCAACAAAATTATCGAACGTTCTTCAAACCTTGTAAATAATGAATCCATTCGACTTTTTGTAGATTGTTGCTTTCGACGTAGTTAAAAAAATTCGTGGCGTTAAATTGACATTTTTTTCACTTAATTTAATTTTCATTAACTAACATTAGTTTATTTGATATTTTAGGATTTTTATATTGTAAATAATTTCATCTGCTTCAATATTTAATCTATCAATACAAAGGAGTCAAAAAAAGAAAGATTGGACACCGTCACCTAAAAATCTTGTACAAGATGAGTGACGTTCGACCCAATCTGCGATGGTCCATCTTCGCGGAAAAAAGAGACATTCAACGGGTTCCGACGCTAAACCCGTTGCCTTGACCCTCGTAATAAATAAGTCGGCAGCTGAGAAGAAAGGAAAAGGCCGGTGAAAGTGGAACGAGCATAATTCATGACCGAACGTAGAAAAGGAACATAAGAATCCTCGAAAGTTTACTCGCACGATGCCTGGGAATAATCAGCAACGCGTCAGCTGCGTCTAATAGCGCTGCGCCTCGGCTGGTCGTTTCGTAAAGTTTGTACGATACGACGGGACACGACATTGCGGTGGAACGCTGCTGTACCGGACTGCCGTGGCTACAACGTGAACGCATAACTGATGAGAATGTTCACCACGGCCGTGGTATTCAACCGAGAAGCCCATAGCTGCACATAGCATTTACACGTGGCGAGACAAAAGCCTGCTTTATCGCTCCGACCGTCTTCGGGCCGCAGCCCAGCCTGGCCTACATCCAGAGCGACAAGGACCACCGCCCGCAAGGATGCTTCGTGAAAGGACACATCCATTTGCATTTCTTTCGCACCCTCCGCCAACGTTACACGGGGTTCTCCCATCTCATTTACATGTGGACAACCACCGTGGCTGGATTTGCATAGCGTCTAGGTCTTTTAAGTGCAGTGTACCTTAATATCGCATGTATGCACTCTCGAACAGAAGCTACTCGCTTCGTAAATACCGAGAATGCTCGCTATGTCGATTCGACACGCCACCAGCAGTCCGAATTACTGTAATCCGGGTTAGACCACGAAATGTCTGGTTCCGCATTTGCATCCAAATCCGACGACAGATTTCATCCCTGTGGCACTTAGCGATTCGCGGCTGCCCTTGCCAGCTTCGATCCTCGAATTGGTTGTATTCGTGCTTTCTTTATCATCGCTCAGCGCCTTCTTGGAGCTGGTGCGGAAAATCTGCGACACAAATCCGAGTGAAACGCTCGTACCACCACTCATCCACGCTGGGGATTAATTAGTTTCGCGATTCAGTGCCCTCGATCGACTGCCAGCCAGCTCATCGTCTCGGATTATACCGAAAGTTCGGAACTACAAGGGTTTAGAACGAGCGGTTTCCAGTTGCGAAGGAAATAAACGACGTGACGGCAGTGGGTTCATCGGGAGAAGGGAATTTCTTTTTTCGTAGCCGGGGCTTTGAAATCCGTAACACCCGCGATATGGCGAGGGTGGGTCTTTCCCTTTGGAACGCACATTTGTCGGGCAAAAAAAGCGATTACGTGCACACACGGATTACGGAACGCCCTGATCTCGCAATCTTGATAATCGAAGTCATAACTCCAAGGCTCTTTAGTGTCAGGATGACGCATAGCGGGAGCCTATTCTACCCCGAGTCCATTTAACAGCCATTGTATTGGAAACAAACGTCGGATTAGTGCCTGAATTGTGTCGTCCGAGGCTCTTAATAAATGTGTCCATGGCACACGTTGGGAACGATTCTACGAACCCATCGATGACTTCGGGTCACCTCGAGCCTCGGTTGGATAATTTTCACCAAGAAATTGATGACTTTCGAGACAGGTCCTCGAACGGTCCGACGAATATACCTACTTAAATATGCCTATCGGTATTTTCCGGGACAGTGAATGCCGTGTCCTGATTTACGTTCTACCAGTTTCTATTCACGTATGTACACATATGTTGAGAAGGCAAAAAAGAAAAAGCGGATTGGGTGGAGTTTGGAAGTTTACTAGCAGCTACGACGAAAACTCTCCTCGCAGAAATAAAGCCACCCGGGCGCGGGCTGTTGGTTGTCGGTAAGTATAGAGCGAAGCGCGACACGTGTGCAAAAGAGTATCGTCTCGCTAGGTCCGCTCTGGAAAGAGAGTCCGTACGAGAGTAGCACATAGGTGGTTGACTCAACAGGTAGTATACACTACAGGCAGGTGAGGGTGTCTTCCTTACTTCCAACGTCACTCGGGCGTACAAATGCCCTGCATCTTGTTAGCATGCAACCGGGTCGAGCCCCCGTCGCATGCCGAATCGTCCCTCTTCGACTCGCGTGAATACCTGTCCAGGTCTGGCCTACAGCCGAGTCTGTCCTTGTATCGATTGATAGCTTACTCGGAAGAATGCGCTCCCCTCGAAAGAGGGACGCGGAAATCGACTCGCCCCGTCTTATCTGTAATCCTTTAATGGCCGAACGAAGGGGGATCGACATTTTTGTCCCCCGAATTGAATTAAAAAAGACGGATCTCCAGTGAAAGGATGGATGGATGACGCCGGAGGTTTCCTTGAATTTTAAATGAACTCGCAGTCGATGGAAAGCCTTTTAACGGATAACGGTGTCTTTCATTGCTCGTGACGGGTTCGAATCCGCTTGCCTGTTCCTTCGATCTCTCGGTTACAACGTGCCCACACTGGCCACCCAAATGAACCGCGCTGCAGGGATTATTCGCTCCCCAATTTGATACGAGCCGAGGCCACCAACTTCCCGGTTAATTACTTCCATCGACTTCCCGCTGTTCGCGCGTTTCTGCAGCTCGGCAATTCGGTTCCTTTGCTCTCGAAGTGGAGAGAAGGGTCGTCGGGCTAATAATAACTCAGACATTCAGGCTCCAGAGGCATCCCTCATATTCAAATGCAACCAGGGAGCGAAACGGAGCCTTTGGAGCATTTCCAAATTTCTACAAAACCGCGTAATGGGGTTTACGGTATACACGGTACGCCGTTCACCGCAGTGACTGACATCAGCGTATGCTGATAGCGCGAATAAGAATAATACGACATTAAACAATTTCAACTGCTCTCTATTTAAATGAGGACGCGCGCGAATTTGCATCAACGCATCTCCGCACCATGGAAAGTATGTTCAACGCCGCTGTCGGGATTCCCTCCATTATTTTCTGTATGCAGATGCTCCACAATAGAGCCGAACACAAAGGGGACGAAAAACACGCTGTTTTTCTATGTTTGACTTCACTCTCGTGAAAGAGGGACGGAGATAAAAAAAAGTGTGTAGCTTCACCACTTTGTAGAAAAAAAGATACCAATTGTAGACACCGGGAGAAAATGGTACCCCTGTTAAATCGCCAGAAGCTAGGGTGAGTCGAATAAAAAAAAAGGTACTTGAAATTTCCCTTTAGGGTGGTCGTCAGAATTCACCTTTCGCCGTTCCAAAAAAAGAGAAGATCTAGTTTTTTTATAGGGTCGTCTATGAGCTCTTAAAAATTATGCAAACTACCGTAAAAAAAAAAGGTGGTTCGGATAAAATGGGCGGAATCTGCATTTTCAAGGTCACCGAATGAGAATTTACATTTCTGTCCTTTTTGCCTTGATCCTCGACCTTGGGAGCTCGAGGGTCCCTCTTTTGGGATCAAAACGGGTCTGTTTGACTGCGCCAACTCTATTTCGTGACGTCACTTCGTATGTTTTTTACAGTATTCAGGTATTTGGTCTGCTTAAAATTACATTGCGGAGTGTTTAAACAAGTTTCCTGCCGCTTGGGATTCTCGCAACCTTGCTCTACTAACTGCGAAAGCTTTTAGCGGTACAATGGTTGGAAGGAAATTAGCAGAAAGCTATTCGTTAGTTTACACGGTTTATGAATTTACGTTAATTTCATTTGCATCCTCCTCATCCTCCGTTCCGTTTTTTCCCACCTCATTTTTATCCACCTTTCTTTGGTAGCGTCACGAATAACACGAGCTCGCTGGACGAACCGAGACGGACTCGAACGTAACCTTATTCTCTCCCCGCGCTCTTCGCTCACTCGAAGGCCTGGAATTGGCTTTCAAACCCGAGCAAGTGCCCCTCGCATGTGGGAGCCCTCGAAGCGGGAGTCCCGCTTCTTTCTCGCATTCGTTGCCGGTGGATGTCGATATCGAGCTTGGGCGGTTATCCCTCCGGTCGGAATGGAATCCTCGCAAATTCTCATCGAATCAAATTCACGCTGAGTTAACTCCGCCGTTGTTGAAGCATTCAATGGATCCGCTCTCGCTCGCATCTCCTTGCCTTCTTTCTGACTATCGATCATCTTCTTTCGCATGGTCTCCTCCAATTCTTCTTTCTCCTCTTTCTCCTTCCTGTCCATGGCCGAAAGGAGCCGCATCAAATCCTGGCGATCGCGTTCGTCGATTTTCGAATTTATCACTCGACTCCCAGGATCCTCCGAGTCGAAGGCCTGTCTCGGATCCGAAACATCCCCAATCTCAGTCAAAATGTAAGTCTCGTTGGTCCGAACGGTAGAAACCAGCGAATTGTCATTCAAACGCTCGTTCCTCTGGACAACGAAGGTCCTGGATGTGGATCCTCCGCGAGCAACGGCTTCTTTCTCCTTGTCGATGCCCGTGAATCTCAATTTCTGCCTTTCCATTGGCTCCCTTGGAGGAAAGCAGCTTGTCCTGAGAACCTTTCTTAGCTTCGCCATCAAATCCTGGACGTACGACAGCATGGGAGTGTCTCCCTGCTCTTCCTCCGAGACCTTCGCGCACAGTGCAAGGGTGGCGAGGGCCTCCGCGAATCTGTTCAGCTTTACCAGTGACTGCCCTGCCAGCAAGTGGCCGTAAACCGTCCACTTCTTCGACCGAGCCTCCTCGGCAGCCCCTACACACTTTAGAGCCATCTCCAGGGACCTCTGGAACTCGCCCATCTCCAGATGGCAGCGTCCAATTTCGTGTTGGAGCCAAGCTCTAGCCACGGGGACGTCCAAGCTTCGTAATAATCGGCTCCAGGCCCGTGCCACGGCATCCAAATGACCAAACGCCAAATGCACCTTGCCCAAAGTTACCAGTGACTGGCATTGCAGCGCAGCGTCACGGGACGAATTCGCCCAACGGATCATTTCAGTAACCGCATCGATCGCGTGGTCGTGTCGACCCAGTGTCACTTGAGCCAGGGCAGAGTAGTGACACGCCGCCGCTTTGTAACGATGAGGCTCCTCCAGGCCACCGGCCAAAATTGACAGCTCCCGAGCGCTCTCCAAGGTAGCTTTTGCGTCCCGGCTGCGAAAGGTGGTCTCCAAATTCCTCAAGGAAGCGCTCACATGGTTCCGAAGTTGTTTGGCCATGGCCGTGGTGCCTGAACGTCCGCGACTCGGCCTCCAAAAGTCCCTGCGGCAGTCCAGGTATCTGCGGGGCCGATAATGCAAAGTTTTTGATTGGACGAAAAGGGGGAGATGAACTCCGGAAAGTTGTTGTTACCGTAGGATTTTGGGGATCCTCTCCACTGGATCTTTTGCTACCCTCAGCACAGCCTGGGCCTTAATGGCGACGGTTTCGGGACATATGGCTGCAGCCACTTCCGATTTGGTCCGAGACTCCGCCAGGAGCTTGCTCAGAGCAGCTGGGGGGTTGCTGCAAGAGCGTATGGCAGCTGCCGTTCTCCTAGCAGCCACCAGATGGCTGCCATCGCGAGGACAGACGCTTGCGGCTCGATGGTATAAAACGAGAGCGGTCTCGTAGTCTCCTCTAAGATCGAAAAGGTAGTATGAGTGCAACATCCTGGTTGGACAAAGCCAATCAAGGGTAAAACGGAACCTGTGATGCAGCTTATCGGCTTCCCGATGAAGAGCCTGCGCGAGCTGACGAGTGGTACCTCGAAACTTGGAGCCATTTCTTCGTTGAGCAACTCGAGCCCGAGTCTCGGCGCTTTTCACGAGCTTCTCGGTGTCGTCGTCGCTGACGTATTCTTCGTCACTGGGAAAAATTGCATCCGAGGGATTGCGCGACCGCTCTTTGGTCGTGGACGTCGCTGGAACCATCTTGGAATGTCAAATCGCGGAAGCGAACAAGTGAACGTCGACGTCTTCTCGAAATAATCGTCGAGTTGAAAAGTGACTATCGCTCCCGCCACCTGTACGATTCTACTGTCTGGAATGCAAAGAGGACAAAGGTCCATTTGTGGCGATTCTTTGTTACCAAAGCCCACCTAATGCCTTTCGGAACGCACCTTTTCTCGTAACCCTCGAAATCAATCCACCCTCGAACCTTCTTCGAGGGAGCGTATTGCTTCAACAGATCCAACTGAGCCTCCTTCTCCGGGTTCCTGGGAGGGCTCAACAAAATGGTGTTTCTATTGCACGACAGCTGGAACTGGTAGTCCACGGGCTTGTACCCCGGGGTCACACAGAGCCTCCTTTTAGCGGGAACCGCATCCATGCGCCTAAACAGGAAGTCCATCTCTGCCTTCAGCTCAATCGGCATTAGATCGACGATCAGTTTCTGCCTGGTGGCAACTGGATCGGTCTGCATCACCCTTTCGGCGTCCGCGCTGTCGATGAAACGGATACAACGCTCGTAGAAGTCTTTCAAGTAATTAATTTTAAGTTTCGCGGCGGACGCCAGCGCTATCTGCGCCGTTTCTTTGGCCTCCGTCCGGTTGAACTGCGTCAATTCCACCCTGATCAGCAAATGGTTGATATTCAAGCTCCAAAGCTCGCTACTGGCCTCCGCGCTAAAATCGTGCGCTTTCCTGATATAGAACCTGGCCAGATCGTACCGACTGGTCTCGATTAGGAGTTTCGACAACTCGTGGAACAACCAGGCTAATTCCAGGGGGTCCGAGGCCAGGGCCAGTCGCTTCTTTAGGACGCGGAAGGCTTCCTTTTTATTCATCGTCGGGATCCAAGCGATGTCGATATCCCGGGGTAGCAGAGCCACGCGGAGACCCAAGTGATGCTTGATATGCGTCGATCTCGCTTGCTCGGTCTTACAGTGCTCCAGGTTGCGGGCTTCTAGGTAGGCCCAGGCCACCATTTTATACAAGGCCTCGAGGCATTTGGATTTGGCGGTGAAGTCCTTGGTGTTGTAGGATTCGAACTTGTCCTTCACGTGGGAGGCCAATCTGGTAGAAAGGAATATTAAATCCATCAGAAAAATTTTCATCCAAATCCCAACATCCGTGACCGTAGCCTCCCGTTGCCGGATACTCAAGCAAATGCGATTCCAACCAAAACAAACGACCCCTTCGTTATGCTCGAAGCCCACCTCGCGTTCATTAAAGTGGAGGGCAACTACGAGAATTCCTCGCTGCGGATATTCCGCGGAGTGCATTCCTGCACTTCGTTGCGTTGGAGTTGCATTAGGAGACCAATAACAATCACCCGAACGGTGAAAGCACACTCTGACATCCCAAAGCCTCGATTGCTCTTATTGACTCCCCTCGAAAACAACGACGTGGCGCTCGAGTCAAAGCAAAATTGCAACTTTTTCTCGCTTAGCGTTTGCAAATTATGTCACTCGAGATGACGATGATGTGCGGAGGCTGATCGATACGATATGCAAAAGAGGGACGACCGGCTGCAGCAGCGAAAATGTAGGTCGGCTGCCGTAAAACACAACTTTGTTCACCGGCATAACGGAGCGTGTAAATAAATGTGCCGCCCGTTTTGCGGAAAAGGACTATCTCGCTATCTCGTTTTCGCTCTACCATTGTTACAGCATTCGCTGCTGCTGCTGCTGCACGCTTCCGCGCTGCAGACGTTTCCCGGCACACAATGCAATTTAGCTTTATGGGCAGACACCTGTTCCGGATATGTCACACTCCGGGTCCGTATCGTCGTAACTTTCGCAGCTCGTTCCGAAGAAGAAACCACCAGCGACCCAGAAAGAACGTTAATTTCAGACATACACTACCAGAAAGCCCCACTTGCTTGAAAAAAAACGGGTAATCCTTGCGAATCCTCACGCAGTGCAACTTCTTGAGTAGGAAATCCGCCTCAATAACGATCTTGCGTCTCCTGAGCTGCCGCTCCGCTCGGATCATCATCTTGTGTCTAAGGGGGATCAGCTCACGCTGGAACCTGGTGACGTACAAGGGCTTCCGAATGCGGATGCTTTCCTGCCGGGTGCACATCCTCTTGTAGCTGTTCTCGGCCCGGGTACGAAGCTCCTCGGCCGTGATCTTGCTGGCAGCCGGCCCGCGGAAGATGGCTATCAGCTTCTTCAGGAAGTACCTGTCGCTAGCCAGCTTCCCCAGGTAGAGTTGCGCCATCAAACGGAAGAACTTCTCGAGGTAGACCCGTTCCCTCGTTTCCGGGTCATTGACCTTCAGCTTCGAGTGCTCCTCGTCGATACCTACGATTTCAATTCGTGCCTGAGCTTTCGAGGTTCTCGGCCCTGCTCCGGTCTCGCTCACCCTCGAATTCGTCCTCTTCCTCGTTCATCTTCGCCCTCAGCATCTCCCGGTGCTCCATCAGCTGGCTTATCCAAGGATACAATTTCCGCAACGCCCGCGGGCTTGTATTCCTGCCGACGCTGTTCTCCACGATCTCGCGCGCTTGGCAGATGTTGCTCTGGAACCTCGCGTTCCTCCAACGCTGAAAGCCCTGGTAGGCGGCGGCCAGGCTCAGTCCCGATTCACCGACCGCGAACAACGTCTCCACCTTGGCCAACACCGACGCGTAATTCTTGGGATCTGGGGGTCAGGGTCGGGTCATTGGGTTAAAAATCTCAACTCCATTGCCTTCGGATCCGCCCCGGGTCAAATCCACTACCCGTTGGGCGTGACCTGGGGCAGATGCCACGGCGAAATCGTCGAACCGACCGATCTCCATGCAGATATCGGCCACTTCCGCGGCTTCCGTATATCTGGCAAAGCGTTTCAGGGCCTCGCAGTAGCCCAGGAACGTTCGAAAGTCCTTGACGATGGCCCGGGTCTTCTCCTCGCGATGATCGATCGATTTTTCAAACATCGACAGAGCCACTCGACGTTCGGTGTTTTTGAACCGCCAACCCCATTCTCGGTAAAGCAACCGGCCACGGAACACCGCGAATTCGTCGTCCTCTTGAAGTTTCGCCATTTTTGGAGTCCTCGCAATTGTGCCTCTAAATGAAATTGATCCACGGGAATTTTGAATGTTCTTTTTTTTGTACACTTTTTTCACATTATTCCGTTTTTTTATCAGACTCCTCTACTGTATTTCATTTTTTCAGGTTATCCCTTGTGACGTTTTTGATCCACTGACGGCAATCGTCGGTTTCACTTTTTTTTCACAGAAATAGGATTTTCTTCGTCCTGAACGTAGTCGCGTCGGAGAAGCAACATATGTTTTGAAATTAATGGACCGACATTTTTTTGGGATCTTATACCCAAACTGGAAAATGAAGGAGAACCAAAAACTCAAGGTCCTCGATTGGTTTGTGTTTCAGGCCGGCGTCGATCCATCGGCTGGAACCTCCATAGCGGTGACCGAACTAAGAAGTAGAGGCATCGGGTTTCCTCATTTCCAAACTCTCGCATTGGGATGCGGCGATGGCTTTGCTATACAGATTCGCGCAGCTGCCAGATAGGGGTGGCACGCGGGTCTTCTCATTTGTTGTAACGAGAAGCGTCGTACGCGATCCAGAGAGGGACGTCACCAGCAAGGAGCTCGTTTGTGGATTCCAAAAATGGGCCGTTGCTTTCTCCCGCGGAGACAAGGTACTCGAGAGTTAATTTCAGCCATTCGGAATGGAATGGCAACGATAAAGTGTGAGCCAAGAATGGGTCATTCGATGGCCACTGGACCACCTGCGCTCGCACTCTAATGCTTTTGTAATAAACATCTTACGCGTACGCTCCCATGCCGTGTCCGTGACGTAACGATCAATAAACGTTTGTCGCTGTGAGCCGTGATACGGTATGCCACTATAGGCCGAAGTCACGGTAATTGGAATGGTAATTGCACGCGTAAAAGATCGGACGACGCTCTTGCCGCTGCCTACGAGCACAAATTTCGCCGAGGCTGAAAACCAGAAAATTACATGTCAGTGCACATAGGCACGGAAGAGTTATATTCACTTCCGATGTGGCAAATAATCATAACTCGCTCTACCGTGAAAAATACTGGTCCAAATATAAGCTCCCACGTATACCGATAATCGGGGTATTGGTAGTCGATCGAACGGAATCGATTTATCAAAGTACGACATTAATTTTTCTCCTCGCGTGACGTTGCACGTGACGTGACGCGGCGAATCAATTGATTCTAACCATTTCTCGGTCTGTCACCAGGTGTTGGGGGTGTATCTGGTATGGCGAGGCGCGGCACCGGGTCTAAGGGTGTACGTGGACTTCACCTTCACGCTCTTGAACCGGGAGCACTTCTCCAGGAACGAGGGCTTCTCCGGTAAACGCGTCAAGTTCACCTACGAGGCCCCGGCGCAGGGCAATCGCAACTACATCGCCGTGCAGGACCTCTACTCCCGCAACTTCGCCGACCCAAATGGGGAGTTCCAGCTGGAGTTGTCCATGGCCAACGTGAGGACGGTCTACACCGCGCAGCTTACGATGCCCACCAGCGGTTTCCCACCGGTTCAGCCGAAGCCCAACAAGCTGGAGACCGGCTACTTCACCTTCGGGGGCTTCGACTGGAACTTGGTGGTTTACCCGCTCGGGAACAAGGAGGCCGAGGGCAGGTACCAGGAGGGTCGGCTGAGCGTCTACTTGGTGCGGCTCACGGGGTTCGACCACCGCTGCCGAGTGCGCTACAACGTGGCCCTGGGCGAGGGCGACCGAAGGATCGAGTCGGGACAGATAGAGGACCTCTCCGACGCCGAGGGACGCGGCTACGGCTGGCACCCGCGCGTCCGCTGGTCGGACATCGCCAACAAGGGCGTGGTTCGGGTGTCCCTGGAGATGATGGAGGCCAGGACAATCTCGGAGATCGCCGTGCAGGCGGTGGGCTTGCCCACGCTGCTTGCGGCACCCTGCTACGACCGCGACAAGCAAGCCTGGGCCATTCGGGCCGACTTGCACTCGGACACCGTCAGGCTGCACCTCGTCTACAAGGACATCCACAACGTGCCGAGGAACCACCTGCGCTACGTGAGCTGGTCGGCCTACTTGATGCGCGGGGAGGAGCCCGACGGGGGCACGGCGATCGGGCTCCCGGGGGCCCCGTTCAGCCGGTACTACGCCCAGGAGTCCACCGACGAGGGCATTATCATGGAGACCAGTCTGGGCGTGAACGAGGTGAAGGACGACTGCCCGTTCCTCACCAGCAAAGGTCAGCTGAGGGTGCGCTTGGAGTGGAACGAGAGCCACCTGCTGTTCCAGGCCACCTACCACAAGTACGACGACGTCTGCCGGATCCACAACCAGCAGATGCGTCGAGAGATAGCCACCCTGCAGTCGGAGAACTACAGCCTGGAGAAGCAGCTCTTCAGCTACCAGAAAAGCATAGCTTACGCCCAGGCACAGCAGCAGCAGCAACAGCAGCAGCAACACCACCACCACCAGCAACAGCAACACCCACAGCAACAGCAGCAGCTCCAGCACCAGCAAAGCCACCCGGCCCACCAGGGTCATCAGGGCCACCTCGAGCGATCGGCCTCCACCGACACGGAATACGCTTGACAAGTCGAGGAGACCATGCGCATCCACGAGCTGGCCCGGAGGCAGTTGCCGGTGGTCCAGGAGAACGACCATCGCGTCCATCAAAACCTGGTGAGGCTGATGGACCGGAGGCTGAGCAACGTGCAGCTGCAGCAGCAGATCCAGCAACGCTACGAGTCGGACCAGGCCTCCTCCTGCGGCAGTCAGAGCTCCCTGCCCCGGCACCCGAGCATCGGCCAGGCGGAGTCGCGCTCCAGCACGCGTCGCAACAGCAGCGTCGTCCACCAGCCCAGGTCCAATTCGACCGATTACGCGCCCGGGGCCAAACGACCCAGCGTCGAGAACCCCGGGTACCACTACTACGGCCAGGCCAATGCCCAGAAGAGGCGCAGGGCCACTCTCTGGGAGACCCTCGCCGGTCTGGTCTGTTCCCTGGGCGCTCTGGCTTCCCGGGCGGCGAAAATGGCGGCCAGGAAGGGCGACTCCATTTGAGACCCGACCGGCGAGCGACCCGTGGCGGGGGTAAACGGCGCGAAGGGTAGGTGGCTCCACCGTCGGTGGAAAAATGCGGCTCTAACCGCGGATATTACCGGTTCCAGACTTCGAAGCGAGGTTTCGGGTCTAGGGGGTGCCATAATTCATATATATATCTACATATATGGATAGAAAAAATATATGTGTATATATGTATTCGCGTACGAGAGAGCCTGGTGACGTTTGTCACCCGTCGTCGCATTAAGAATATACGGTAGCGAATAATCGAGGAAATAAAGTGTACGCTGGAAAGGGAAAAAATGCAACTGATGGTCCTTAGAAGTCGTCTATGACTAACTATACTTATCTACTTGTCAATTTTATTGAATTAACGAAGAAAACCAAAAAAGACAAAACAAAAGAGTAAACCTATTTTCCTCTAAGACTTTTTTCACCTATTATTACTACCTATATTATACATACGAGAGAGTGATACACGGTTATAAAAATAACGTCTTACGAACGAATACAAGTAAACACACATACACACACGCGCGCGCGCGCGCATCGACGCGTATGGCGGTTGTATCGCGTCGATATAACGTAAGACGGAGAGAGGAAAAAGTTGCTATCAAACACGATGGGTGATTGTCTATCGATGCAGTAAATATGTTATAGGCGTACGGTATTTAGAATGTACGTGTATGAACTTTAGGTAACAATAAGAAGATAAAAAAACACAACAATAAGGGAAATCGGTGTTAGAGTGGAGATATGCGAGCGCACTGGGGAAATTTTATAATACGCGGTTCTGCCTACGCGGATGATTTTATGCTCCTGAACGGACATTTTTTATTGATAACACGGTTTATGATACTCGTGGATATTTTAAGAGACGAAAGTTGCAAAAAAAAATTTGGCGAATAATTTTATAAAATTAAAAAAAAATTTTATCACAATATTGTTCTCAATGAGACGGTGTTTTAAAAACTGTTCTTTGGTACATTAAAATAATAATAATAATAATAATAATAATAATAATAATAATAATAATAATAATGTGAAAATCACTGGAAAGAAAAAAATAATCACGGTTATTATTTTTATAACCGTCCAACGATATTTTATTACAAGTGATTGCACTAATAAGTTATTATCAATAATAATGATAGATATTAATATTATTAGCGTCACGTTATTATTGTTATTATTCATATTAATAATATTAATCAATATTATTATTCTTTTTACGTTATTATAATTATTATTATCACTACTACTATTACTATTGTTATCATTATTATTATTATTATTATTATTATTATTATTATTATTATTATTATCATTATCATTACTATTTTTATTATCAACCATTACATCACCCTACTTTCGCTCCCTTTTTTCAACAAAATTTGACACACCCCAGTTTCTACACTTTGATACAAATTCTTTGGTACCGAATCCCACCTTTCACCCGCTATGGACGTACATGTACGTCCGTTCACGCATACATCCATATAGGGATGCGATAATAATTTACCCCAGTATCGATACTATGTATGATAGCAATTCGTGACGCGACTGCTGCAAAATTGAATGGGTACCTACCTACCTACTAACCTACCCACCTACCCACCACATGACAGCTGGAAATTCGAATGCCGTATAGAATAATATGCGGATCTCTCTCTCTCTCTCCAACTTCGACAAACGCTTAATGAAAAACAAAAAAAAGCGCATAAATATGCATTTTCATGAGACCGATTCTTGTCGCCATGAATTTTTCATTGAATTGATTCGTTATTACTTTCCTCCGCGAGAGAGATTTGCATAGGCACGCTATTGAATCCCTCTAGCAAATGAAAAAGTACTTCCTTCTATTGTTGTTATTATTATTATTATTATTCTTTATTTTTTTTAAAGGAGGGGAAAACACTTTATGTGGCGTCAGGGGATGCGTCCCCCGGTGTCTGGGACTCTTGGCTTTCGGCTACCCACTAAAAACCCCCTCGTCTGACAGGAAAAAAAATTGAGAATGTGGTTAATCGATGAAACAATTTTTTGCGACTGCACCCGAGAATTGGGATGGGGAGGAAAAAATTTTAAAAAGTGAAAAGCAACCACCCCAGTGCGCTTTGCATATCTTTCCAGTTCCCTCTGAGTAGCAGAGAGCCTGTATACATACTTTGTACATACCTTGTACCAAAAAAATCAACTTATCATGAGCTTCTGTCGCGCAGATTACAATGCAGACGCGATTATCCGCCCCGAAATACCCCATTGGGCTGCAGCCCGTACCTGCAATTGAAACACGAACGAGATCACCACTTATTGCACGGAGAAAAAATAGGCCGAGCGAAAAAATCGGTGTCAAAATACATGGAAACTAGTGTTTTTCTTTTTGAACACCGAATTTTTTCCCTTTTTTTTGTTTTGTTCGGTGCGAATATGGGGAAACTAGGTCGCCAGGGTTGCGAACACGTACACGCTTGATAGGAGTTCATGGCGTGGATCCAAGTGGAGTTACACCGAGTCAGTAATGGGATTTTACCGGAATTTAGCTGGATCCGGTCACGAGTTGGGTCAATATCGAGTCAGTAATTGGATTTTGTTGGAATTTACCTGGAACCAGTAAAAAGTTGGGCTAATATTAAGTAAAAAATTGGATTTTGCTGGAATTCAGCTGGATCCAGTTTCAAATTGGGTCAATACTGGAACTGTAATCGAGATTTTCTGGAAATCTCTAGAATTTCACTGGAATTTAGGCACAAATGAAATCTGTACCGGGACAATATAGAAATTCCACTGGACCCAGTGTAGCCCCAACTGGGGGACACCTGGGACTCCTATCGGGGCTGCGGGTCATTTTTTTCATGAGTCCCCGGGACGAGGGACGAAAAAAAGAAAAACAGAGGGGGTAAAATTAAATATACCTTGTAAATCTATAATAACATTGTATCTATATCGCAAACAACATGTGTACACTATACATTCGACATAAATTACACACATCCCGCTTGTACAATCCATATAGGGGCGCATAACGAGCCGAACGTATGTATGCGTGTATGTACGTACACCTACCCTATAGGGACGGGGAAAAGTGATTTCCTTTGTTTGATGAAATCCACCAACGAAATTCCTTCGATTAAATAATGCATGCCCTCCATTTACTCACGCACGTGCACTCATCACGTGTGTGAGTTTCTTTATTAGAGTCACTTCCTCCGGGAATTTCGGCAACCGAATTATTATCCCTTTTTTTTTTAAACCGAATCCGAGAAATTCTAGAATCGGAATTTTTCCAATTCGAGGGAAAAATTGCAGGTGGTGAAATTCTTAGAGTGGGAAATTTTTGAATCGATATTTTTTTCAGTTTTTATTTGCTGCATTCGAAAGTGCAATTATAAAAAAAATTGGAAATTTAGAAAAATTGGATATCTAAGAATATTGGGAAATTTTGAAAATTGGAGATTGATTAGGTTAGAAATTTAAAGAAAATGGAAATTAAGAAATTGGATATTATAAAAAAATTTGAAAATGTAAAAAAATTGAGAATCTACGAAAATTGAAAATTTCGAAAAATTGGAAATCTAAGATATTGAAAATTGTAAAAAAAAATGGAGAATCTACGAAACTTGAAAATTTCGACAAATTGGAGATTTAAGAAATTGAAAATCGAACAAAATTGAGAGCCTGGGAAAATGGAAAGTTTAGAAAATTTTAAAATATAAGAAATTGTGAATCATAAAAGATTGAGAATAAAAAAATTGGGAATTTAGAAAAATTGGGAATTTCTAAAAATTGCGAATCAAACAAAAATTTATATTTAACATTGGAAATTTCCAAAGCTATCGGTAATTTATCAAAATAGAAAAATTAATAATTGCAATTAAACAAAATTATAAATCCAAGAAATTGGAAAGCTAAAAAAATTGAAACGTTAAAAATTATAAATTTGAAAAATTGACAATTAAAAAAGAAAATAAATGCAGGGCATCATTCCATCGGGGAAAAATCACAAAATTGGATAAAAACAGAATTAAAAATTACCATGTTTGTTACTGTAAATTCGTGTGTCTGATCTATCTTTTAAATGTTTTCATCGATACGCCGAATCGACTCGGTTGGTTTCTTTACCGATGCACTGAAAAAAAAAATGCACGACAAAAAAAAGATAAAGAAAAAAAGTAAGGGTCACTTTCTTCGCTTTTCACTTCTACCCTTATCAACCCCGATAACGTCGAGAATCCTTTCAAAGGTATATCGATCTTCATCCCCGTAGGAAATAAAAGAAAGAAACACTTTTCTACGCGCTTTTTATGAATATCGTAGAATAAATCAAGCATTTTAGTCGCACTCGGACAATCGCACCCTTGCGTGCGCTCTTTTAAGACGTTTTTCGGAAAATCGCGAGGGGAGGGGGCAACGGAAATTTTTGGCAAAGTACCAAAGTATTTCTCGATTATCGATCAAGATCAATGACGCTGTGAATTATATCTTATGGACCGAATAAAAATCTCGGGGGGGGGGGGGTCATAGGTGGAACAAGAATTTAGAAAAATTGGAAATTACAAAAAATTGAGAATCCAAAAATTTTATTTCAACAACATTAGAAATCCTCACCCCGACTCTCGATAGTTCGCACTCCTGCCACTAGGCGGTTGAACCTTTCCCGCGAGTGCCCGATCCCACGGTCGAAAAGGAGTGTGGTCAGGTTCTGGGACCGTGCCTTGGCCTACTTTCGGGTAGGAGTCGCTGGGGATAATTCGCGAATCGCATAAATTTGCAAACATCACTTAACAAAAAAAAAGAAGGGAGTTTCGTCAAAAGCACAGTGTCCCCAGTGAAGTTTATCGCCTGTGCTGAGATCGAAGCTCCGATGACGTAATTTTACGGGCCATGGCGGTAAAATCTGTCCTATAAAAAATTCCTAATATACTTTATTATTAAAGGACAGCTTTGAAATTTTCTATCGTGACTTCTTTTAAGGGAAGATATTGAGGATTTCGCTTATAAATTCCGCACATGTGTGCACAGCGAGGGTATCGGGGCTGTGCATGGATTAGAAAACATCTGGAAAGGGTGTACATCCACGCTTCCAAGGGTAGCTTTAATGGACTCTCGCTAAACACCCGGCAGATACGGGCTAACCGTTTTAAAGTCGACACACTTATCTCTGATTCATATTTTATGGAGCTAAAGTTTCAAACCTCCCAAGGAAGATCCCAGATTCAAGGAAACTCTCTCTCGGTGTTTCCAGAGTGGCTACTAATTTCACGCTGGCATCGATTTTCCCCAGAACCTAAGTTTATCGGGTGAAAGGAATAATTCACAGTTCATTTTCCTGGTTGATTATCGTCGAATGTTTCAAATCAGTCTGGGAGAAGTACGGAAAGAGTCATAATCAATTAAAAATTCGAGTACAGGAATTTTGAATTTTTTTGTAATTTTTCAAAATTAATGTTTATCAATATTTTTGAAATAGTTAATTAGACTTTAATGAATCTTTAGAATCAATTCGTGTTTGCTTTTTTTTTAAATATAATTTTTTATTGTTGCTAGAAAATGTGTTAAATATTCCCAGAAAAATTGCCTTCGTTCGTAATAAAGCAAACTATGAAAAAAAATTTAATTCATTTTTTTATAATTATTTAATTAGGATTTTAATGAATCGTATTTTCCGTAATATTTTTGTTATTGATTTGTCGTGAAAAAATAAATTCAGTTCTTCACCACAAAGAAATAAATCAGCGCTATTGATTTATCAGCTACATTATTTTAATTATTACGCGAATTCTAATTAAATTTCCCGTAGGTGAATGATTCATTAAGATACGAGTTAATTTAGAGATTCGTTAAAGTTCAGTACCCGAGTTACTATTCGACTATTTCACTGAATAATTCGTGCACTTGAATCCGACAAAAAATTTGTCAACTATTATAATTTATCATAATTAAAAATCTGCATTTTAAGAGACAGTTAATTGCGAATTAACGACATCCCCTTTTTTTTATTACCCTTATTATTGATTAAACACAATTCGAGAGTCTCTGCGAAATTTCATATCGTCGATTTATTATCATACTTTTACGAGATGTGCAATAAATTAAAGCGTGAAAATAAATTTAGCCCTTTTCGGGAAAAATCGAGGTCTAATTAGATTTCGAGTGGATGAATTATTCATTAAGATACGAATTAATTTGGTGCCGGGTTAAAATTAATTCCTATGTTCGAATTATTAATTCATCGCTTAGCGGTAATTTGTATTGCCGCGATATAGTCATATTTTGTACTAAAATGTCCCCATCCGATCATTTCTCCGATTACATATTTTAGGGTATTTTAGGAAATAAGATTGGATTTAGGTAGAGAATAATAACTGGAATAAACCCAAGAATTTATGAATATTATAAAAGCACCTAAAAAAGGGGTGAGAATTTTACGAGCAAAAGGCGTAATAAAACCTGAAACGATAACGATCTTGGCCGAGAAGATTCAATTTGAATATATATAAATTGTCCATCAAGGGGAGAGTTACCGTCGAGATGCATGAAACATGCGTGCAGTTCTGGAATTTTTTTAAAATGCAAAATAAATACTTTTGCATATGGGTTCGAAAGTAATATGTTCTTGTATAATTGGAAGTTAAATTTCAATTTTTTTATGAAAAGAGAGTCCAAAATGGCGGCTCCAGCTCAGATCAAATAAATAAATGCATGGCGTCGTTTGCCCTGCGCGGGGCGCTTCACAGCCTTGCTAGTTTATCTGAAACAAAAACGGATTTCGAATTATTAAAGTAGAATAAATTTGAGAGGCCTTACCGTTTTTCATTTTCTAAAAATCCCCTGGATAAGAAAAGGGCAGCCGTTTGAAAAGAAACCGAATTTTGTTGCTATTTTTTTTTGCTTCAATGAACGAAAAAATGTGTGTAAATCAATTTTTAACAAAAATCGCTCCGTGATGGCCCCGCAAATTGAATTTCCTTCCAACTGGCGGAGGATTTATGAGAATCGGTTAATCCGTTGAAGCTGTAGAGCGCCCCGCGCTTCAGCTACCTGTTTCCCAGATGGCGCGGCAGACGGAATCGCTCAGCAGGCTGTAAATTTTAAAATACCTTAGATATGAAAATATCCTTAATCGAATTTTTCATCGTCATGAACGGTAACCTTCTCTTACAGTGTTAATTAATTTCATTCTTTGTCGAGTTTCATTGATGCAATTTTACACTAAAAATTCAATTACGCTCGATTTCCGAACCTTTTCGAATGAAAACTCGCCTTAAGCTCGCGCGCGGTGGATACTCGCCTTAATTGTTTCTCGACGTGTTCCGTTTAAATTTCGCGCGGAAAATATCAGCCGTAAGTGGGCGTCAAAAGACCCGAAGGAAAAGTGTAAAAAGGTTTGAAAGTCGAGTGTATATCAAATTACAACCACGTTCGAAATCTATGACTCAGCGTGTGGGGTCACCCGGAATGTGTCGAAACGCGGTTGGACAAAACTCCTACGTCGAAATTTTGTCTCGCCGCTTATTTATTTTTTTTTTCGCCATGAATCGCGAATCTCGATCACACTGTGACGTATGAACGTGGAAAAGCGTGAGGATAATCTAGAAGTGTAACGACTAGTCAGATACTTACGAATATGTATAAATGTATATCTTCTATCCCGTCATTCCCGCGTAATTGCCCTTTTTACGGTCCGTATTATCATTCCGTTCCTCCTTATCCATTCGTACGCATACGACCCCTTGGGAGAAGGGAGAGCAAGTAACAAAGCGAGGTACGAAACACTACCGACGCTCCATCTACCGTCTGATAACTACAAAAAAAGCATATGTATTTTTAAATAAAAGAAAAGAAGGAATGGGAGAAAATAAAACCAACATTGTTTGTATACTGAGGAGCGGGAGAGGGGGGAGGCGAATCAGGAATGCTCGAATGATGAAGAAGAAATGTATGGATTGCCAACCTAAAAAAAAAGGAGGAATCGATATGTATAGATAGTATCGATTTTTCAGTATATTCTGAATTATTGTAATTAACAATATTAATATTGTAATTATATTACGATTGCAATTATTGATATTGAATTTATTGATTCCTAATTTTTGGTCGATGCGGGAATCGATGAATTGATGAGATACGAGAGAACCCCCCACTCCTCTCATTGAAAGAAAACCGGAAGTCAGTCCTAACAAAAAAAAAGAAATAATAAAATAACCAGGAAATGTACACATTATTATGATTATGATTATTATCTTAAGATTGTGTGACGTACGGAACAACAACAACAACACGCTGCACAGGGGAAACACTATGGAGGAAACAAAAAAAGAATAACTTCTGATCGAATAAAAAAACATTGTGAGTCGTACGTAGACGTCATATATATATATGTATAAATAAATATACATATACAGTATACTATAAATATGTACTATTATGTAAACCATCTGTGAGTCTGCCTCGTCTTTTATAAAATTCTTGCTATATTCAAAAACTACACCGAGTCGTTATTCATTTCACCGCACCCGCGCTGTCTCCCAGACTCTGGCCATACTTGGCTTATTCGCTCCCTATATTCCTATTTTCTTATTCCTTTTATTCTCTGTGTTAGCACGTTCCGAGATAAGTGGGACGTATACGCCCCACGTCACGGTGGGATTGTTATTCCATTCGGTACTTGGTTCTCGTTCCGTCCATTCGCGCTACATGTCCCGCGCCCCGTGGCCGTACCATCGTTTTTCTGTCCGACTGGTGGCTAGATAATTCACTTCCACGCAGAGAAAATCTGCCGTACCGGAGTGCGATAAGAGAACACCCGTGGACTGATAACATACGATGCAGTCTTACCCATTTTTCCGTCTGCATGTAGACAGATTGCCTATTTATCAATGTGCGATAATTCAATTTTTTTAATATTATTGGTTATGACATAAAAAACTAATTTAAAAAAGTACTAATTAAATTGTTACATTTTTGACAAAAATTGACGCGTGGCGGCATCTGTATGTCATAGGTTGGATTTTTATTTATATTTTTTTTGTTTTTGTTATTACAGTTTTGCCTCTATATGATATTGTGATGGTATGTCCGATGCAACGCGGGCAATTCGCTCCGAGTAACTTCCAGCGCCATCTCGCGGAATTTTCTAGAGACTAACTGGAAAATTGTGATTGGTAGATTTAACCATACTAGGATATTCTGTATCGTTATTGATTATTATTATTATTATTATTATTATTATTATTTTTTATTTTTATTATATTAGGGTGTCCCATAAGATTTTTATTATTATTATTATTATTATTATTATTGTTGTTGTTATTATTATTGTCTGATGTTGTAGTAATTTCTATACCGACGCTCGACGCTATAAAAGTTTCTGCAAGCTCCCTGACGATTGGTTTCATATTAAACTGTAATTTATGTAATTCTGCGGATCGGCATTAATTGTAAGATCCAAGTCCGTGTATCGTCGTCTTACAATCGTAAACGTATAAGATTACCGCGCTCCCAATTGTCTCGTATTAGCGGCCTTGACCAATGGCGACACGCCGAGTGGGATATTGGATACCACATGAAATTAAAAGCCATTGGAGAGCAATTCTTTTCCGTTACTGCACCGCGTGACGTAGCGCGGTCGTTTGTCGAAGCAAAAAGCGGGGGAACAATGGATTAGGCGACCAGCAGACTCTCTTATCAATCAAGACAATCCGCCGTTCGTCGTGTTGCTCATTTTTTCCGCGACGGTCGCTCGTCGGATTCGAAGGTTTGTATGCATTCGTTTCCTTAAAACGCCGAGTTTTTTTTTTCCTTTTTTTCCTTCAATGCTAATCGAAACTTATTTATTTTAGAAAATTTCGAATTCCATTGAAATTCCAAAACATTTTTAGGGTGTCACTTTTGAGGGTCAGCAATTTCTATAAAATTTTTTATAAATTTATTTATGTATTTAATTTTATAGAAATTAAAATATATTTTCCATAAAATTGCTGTAAAAAAACGTACCCCCCCCCCCATTTCTAATAATTATACAAATAATAATAATAATAAGTACTCCCCAAAAACGCGAATACCACCCCACAAATACTTAGAATACATAAAATTGATAAAAGAAAAACGGCCTTATCTCGTGTCCCATAAAAAAAATATAAACATGAACGGTTAAGAATAAATTATGATAACAATAGAACAGTAAACTATATACATATATATATACTCAAATGCCCCAAAGAAAAATCTAAAAAAAAATAAACGGAATTCGGGTCCCCTCCAATTTTCCTTTTCTTTTTTCGCCAAATATTGTAACAGGATTTATGGGAATTACGCGAAAGGACTTAGAATTACGTCACCGGTTGGGACGGTTCGTTTTCCCGGTTCGGTTCATTTCCCACAGTATTCCCCCCGTTCCGCGCGACTTTTCGTTCGGCGACCGTTATCAAATGCACGCGCAGACGCTTAAAAATTAGTTGTAACTCACAAGTTTGTGGTACTTGAACTCAAGTTCTTCGTTTCATTCGACGAGAAATCTACAAAATCTCGCAGACCCCGGCCGGAACTCGAGAACTCGGAAGGTACTCGACCTCTGCTCTCTGCCGTAACTTTGCGAATTGCATTCGCGAATCACGAAGACCCCTGGTGATTGGCGGTTCCTACGCGCAAGTGCAGCGAGAATTCGAGAATCGAGATCCAATCGGAACTCGGAACTCGGAACCCGATTCTTCCCAGTCCAGAATCGGATCCAAGGTAACTGGTGTCCCAGTAGTCCAATACCAGTACCGTACCAGTACTGCCAAAGTCCATCGCTCTCGATCGGAGTCTGCATCTGTGACATACTTCTGTCTCTCTTCCTCTCGCAAGGGTCAACCTTCTTTACGATTAATTCGATGCTTGGATTTCAGTAGAATAATAAAAAAAAGGAAAAATGCAAGAGTCGTCCGTTTAGGGTAAAAAAGTTAATTATTTAGGATTATAATAATAATAATAATAATAATTATTATTATTATTATTATTATGAAAGTAAATATTACTAAATTGTAATACAGAATAAAATGTAAATGGTCATAATAATAATTTGTATTTTAATCAGAAGTTGCAGTGAAATTGGGTAAATTTTAGTGACGTAGAAGAAATTGTTATTAAAACGTGGATATTTATTGAAAATTATGTTGGAGTACACCTCTATAACCTAAGCGCGTTAATTTTCCCATTAATGCTGTATTTTGTTTATTTGGGGTTGAAAAAAAAAGTGAAAAATTATAATACCCAAAATCGCTAATTTCGGATCCCCAATAATACTCTATTTTTGTTCATTTTTAATCTTTAGTAATAAATCAATTAAGAAATATACAGAATTTGATTTAATATCAAATTTCTTTTAACAATTCGACTTAAATAATCCCAAACTGGATCGAACCTTACTATTATTCGAACATCGTCCGTAACGAGTACTAATTTTAAATTTCAGACCTCCAAACTAGTCGAAAAGAGATCGATAAGTGGTTTAATGACGGAATCGAGTACTTACCGAAGGTGAAAGGAAGATGTTGACGCAACATTTGAGCAACCGGAGGATCATCGTCGACGTCCTCGCGTTGATGTTCGGCCTGGGGGCCTGGAGCGGCGTCAATGGGGTCTACGTGCAACTGCCCCTGTTGGTGAACGTCGCACCCGAGCAATGGAACCTCCCCGCTCACATGGTCATGCTCGTGCAGTTGGCCAACTTGGGGCCGGTTCTCTACACCTTGTATATCAAGTAATCGACGTTCCGACTTAATTTTCGCGATATCGGCGCACCCGCTGCGTTTCTTCCACCGCTTAATCCGTTATTCCATCCGATTCAGGTACACCGGATGGGCTCACGACCAGTTCATCATCTACGGACTGCTTGCGGCGGGAACCGTGTCCATGTACGCCCTGACGGGGACCTACTACAAGACCTCGGTGGTCTTCGGTAACGAATCTTCCACGTACTTACTCGGATTCATGTTCGTCACCGCTGTGGTCGGCTGCACCAGCTCGGTGCTATTTATGCCCTACATGAGGAACTATCGGGAGATTTACCTGATCTCGTACCTGGTGGGCGAAGGCCTGAGTGGTTTCATCCCGAGCACGGTGGCTCTCATCCAAGGTGTGGGCAATGCGGAATGCACGAACACCACGAAACCCGATTCCGACAAACTGGAATACACAACCACCTACTCGGAGCCCAGGTTCTCCTCGGAATCCTTCTTCGCGGTGATCGGCACCATCCTGGGACTGAGTCTGCTGGCCTTCCTGGGCTTGAACAAATTGGCCGTGGCCATCGGGGAGCGAGCCAAGCCCGCCAGTAGCATGGAGACCCTGCCCACGGATACCAGGGCCCCTCCGAGCTACAAGACCAACACGGGCTGGTCCATGTCGAAGCAGACTTACGTCTACCTCCTGTCGATGATGGGAGTGGTCTGCATGCTGGGAAACGGCACCCTGCCCAGCATTCAATCCTACTCTTGTCTGCCCTACGGCAACATCGTCTACCATTTGACGGTCACTCTGGCCTCCATAGCCAGTCCGCTGGCCATGTGTTTGGGATTTTTGATCCCGAACCCCAGCATCGGTTTGCTCAGCGGATCGACCGCGGTCATGCTGCTGATATCGGCCTTCGTCTTCTACCTGGCAGCCATGTCGCCCTTCCCACCGCTCAGGGGCTCCTTAGTGGGCGACATCCTCGTGGTGGTCGCTTGGGTCCTCCTTCACGGGCTGATAGGGTTCATCAAAATGGGAATCACTAGCCTCTTCAGGCCGGATCCCGGTCGAGGCTTGTACTTCACCGGAGTGGCCACGCAAGTGGGCTCTCTCATAGGAGCTGTTGTAACATTTGTTTTAGTCAATTACCTCAAGATCTTCCATTCCTATTCTCCCTGTATGGAACTTACGGGTAAACAGTAGCAGGATCGTTAATTTCCTCTTCTCGTGATACTAGAGATCGACTCGATTCTCCCAGGAATTGTATATAGGCGTTTTCCGACTCGATGGGTTTTTCAAATTCCTTTTCGACACTCTGGGGGAAAATATGTTTTCTGCGATTCAGTGAAAATCGAAAAGTAGCCAAAATTAGAGATCGACTCGATTCTCCCAGGAATTGTATATAGGCGTTTTCCACTCGATGGGTTTTTCAAATTTCCTTTCGACACTCTGGGGGAAAATTTGTTTTCTGCGATTCGGAGAAAATTGAAAAATAGCCCAAATTACAGATCGACTCGACAGTCTCAAAAATTGTAAATAGCCACTATCGACTTCAAGAATTGGGTTTTTGTCGAACTTCGATTGATACTCTGGTGAAAATTTTCTTTCTAGAATTTCATGAAAATTTCTTTCGAACAATTCTCAAATGGATCTTGTCGAGGATTTCCAATCTCCTCTTCTTGTGATATTAAAGATCAACTCGACTCTGCCAGAAGTTGTATATACGCATTTTCCACTTGATGGGTCCTTTAATTTTTTAATAAGTGTCCTGGTGAAAAAAGTTTTGTTTTTATAATTGATATCCTGTTAGTCTTTGGTGATGCAACCAAAAGTACTTAAACCCATTGAAAGAGAACTATATTAATTTTAGTAGCAATTATAATAATTATCGTAATTCTTCCTTTTGTACTTAAACCACGTTTGCTGTTCAAAGAAGGTCAAACTTGCAGAGGGAATTTTACAGCAATTTCTGAAATCATCCCAAATTCAATAATATTATTTGATATCGAAATTTTCCAGAGGAATAAATTCTGCATTCGCAGATATTCAGTCTTCGGGGGAATTCGACTTTATTTAAATTTTTTGCAGAATTGTCATTTTATTTTGAATATATATATTTATTTTTATTCTTCTCTCGAAGTGACCCCGATGCAACGATTTATATTTGCGATGGAATTATATTTTATGCAAATCGTCGTTGTAAAAATATCGAAAGCCTTGAGTCTGCCTGCAAGTACTAATTATTTTATTACTCTGTTTATCACCTTAGGAGATAAGACTGCTGTGAGTTTTAGCTTTATGCGGGGTCTTAAAAAAAAAACTTTATCTTTGCGAATAAAATATTCGCAACACTGTTACAGTGATTCTGGAAATTTTATTTAAACAAAAACTGTAATTACACGTATGTTTTTCTATAGAGTTACAAAAAAAAATTGGGGCAGCCACTTTACTGTGGAAATTAGGATTTTAGAATTTGTTTTAGTCGAAAGCTTAAATTTTCAATAATTTACATACTCGAGCTTTCGATAAATTTTTCCCCGAGGAATTAAAACACAATTTTGACTTTCCCATCGTGGGAAATTTGCATCTATCTGCCATTTATTGGGAATATCGCTGACGTGCAATAATTCTAATTACCTCAATTTTGTCGAATGAGAATTATCACAAAATGAATGTTACCACTTCGAATGTTTACGAATGCGAGTATGTTGAGTATGTAGCGAGGATCTACTTTTTTCCCTATTTCAGAAATTCCAGAGGATGTGAAAATATAATTGATATTATTTTTAGAAGAATTATTTGTACTTAGTCAAACGTGGAAATATTATGGGGGAGACATTTTTGAAAAATGTCTTGGGTTATCAATTATTGTGGGATTTGTTTATAGAGGAAATAATTAAATTTTCCATCCTTAAATGTTGTAATAGTTTTGCTGCTTATTTCGATGGAATTTTTTAAGCAGGGTTGACCGTACTTAAAACCGATTCCTCGTATGTCGTCGTCAATTACAATCAATCGATATCGACGAACTCAATTGTAATTATTACAATTACATTCAGCGATCGATTTCAAAATTTCGATATTTTCAGTTTAAGACAATAAAGAAAGAACCAGAAAAAAATTGTAAGACTGGTTCCGATTTAACATATCTTTCACCTAATTTTCAATTCAGTTGCGACACAATCAAAACAATATATTTATCGAAGAGAATACCGATAAAATTTAATTTTATTAAATTATTCCAATAAATTATGAATTTCGAAAATCATTTTTTTCTTCAATGTTTCACCAATTTTTCCATAATTTTTAATTTTGTAATAATATTTGTTACTAATTGTAACTTCAATACCAGGGCAAAAATATAAACATGTAAGATAAAATGAAAGTAAGGTCCCAAATAATTCATTACCAGTTATTTTACTTTTCAATTATTTTCATTCACGTTTAACCATTTATGAGAAAAATATAATTGCCCACAACGAGGGCGATTTCGAATCCACGAGGATGTGCCATGTGCGTCAGTCCGCGATGAGCGGTGATCGTGGAGTTGAGGTTATGTCGCTTCGCTTCCTGGCCTTTGAGGGGTAAAATGATAAACTTTTCGAAAAATTCCTTTTTTCGCGATACAAACAACCGATTTTGATATCAATTCCGAGTGAAAGGATCCGGACCAGGATCGAGGAGGAAAAATGTGCGAAATCGAGTACAAGTTGAAATCGAGCAACCCTATTCTCGTGTCGCACGTATGTTATTGTTTTTTTTTTCACGAATCTCAGCAATTAATTTTTTTTTCCACCAAATTCAAGTCTGCAATTATTTTTCTTCTTCGCCTAATTTTTTGGGGCTAAAAAATTATAGAAAATTAATAAAAATAATTGTTTCTGTTAAAATTTCAAATATTTACTTTTTCTGGCTCTAGTCAATTTTAATGACAATAATAATAATAATAACAATAATTGCATTTCAGGGAATAGCAAAACTCGTAACCGCGGTCGAACTCCACAAACACGAAGACGAAGACAAGATCTTGAAAGTAAAGGCTCCTTTTTTTTTGCCTCGACTCTAATAATTAAAAAAAAAGGTTCTCGGAAATGAACTTTAACTTCTTTTCGCAGCTGCAGGAACTGAAACTCCTGTTGTCCAGTTGCACAAGCAACGAGTCCGTCGTCAGCTCGACCGCTTTCCAAGCCCTGATGCTGCTGGTCCAAAATGGGGTCTTGAGTTCCAGCACGATCCTCCCGTACCTGATGACTCACCTTCCAGAGATCAAGTAACGACTAATCCCCCACCACCTAAATAATAACAAAAAAAGGATTAATCGCAATTTTTGTTTTTTAATTCCACCGTAATCCGGGTTCGTCCTTCTCAGGAACTTCGCAGCTCTGGTGTCGGTCTTGAACGCGTTCCTGTTGATCGACTGGAAATCCACGCCCCCTGGAAGCGTCCCCATCGCTCTCAACAGCCCTCGACACCCTCTGTTAACGATCCTGAATGTCAACAAGAACGCCTGGAAGGATGTTCTCAGGGAGATCGACTCGACCTTGCGACAAAGGTATCGCTTTTCGAGCTCCGATCTTTCGAATCGAGAAGAATTCAATTAATTTTCCTTGAAATCATCTCAGGAAGGACCTGGAGGACATCGAGGAGTACGTCAAACCACTGTTCCTCTACATCCTGTGCAACCCCGTGCGGTATTTCTCCCTCGAATGCAAGCGGCAGGTGTGGAATTTGCTCCTGGAGAGGAACACCGAACGAACAACAGCTCTTCTGCTGGAAGTCCTGGAGAGGCTGCCGAAGACCAAGGAGACCATCGAAGACTCCATTTATTTGCTGTGTCGACTAGCGAAGCGAGTGGGGTCCAGGAAAGATGGAGAATTGGCCAGTGCCTTGATGCCGCTGCTTCTAGTTTTGAGTTTGAGGCTCCTGGATCTCGGTGGCGACCCGAAGGAGCTGCTCGAGGTCGTTTCGGAGCTGAGTCCTCTCTGCGGAGATTACAGCTGCGACGTGGCTGTCCTCATTCTCAGCGACATGGTTCGACTTTGTCCCTCGAGTCATCTGACCGATATTATTTCGACCGGTGAGTTCTCCAGGATGGGAAGGATTCGCATGATTTTCATTATTTCTCTTGATTCTTCTTCCAGTTTCCAAGATAATCCAGGACAACTCCAGCTGCGGGTTCGCAAATTCCTCCCTGGTCTCTTCGATCCTCTCCTGGATGATTTACCCATCGATGCTGTCCACGGGGGCTCTGGAAAATTCCAGAGACATCGTACGCCTCCTCTCCGGTGGCAAACCTGGAACCCACCCCGGTCTGGATTTGTCGGATAACGAAATCTTCCAGAGGATCTCCCTCGCCGACGAGAACCTGACATTCTACGGGACGACGGCTCGGCTCCTCAGGAGCTTCTCCTCGTCGTCCTCGGAGGTCCTCCGATTTCTGAAAAATCTGTCGTCGGCTTCCCTGTCTCTCAAGGACAGATGCAGGTTCCTCCTGTGCGGAGTCCTGCTGGAGAGCGACGTCTCGACGGTGTTGGAGGAGTGCACGAAGATCTTGGTGGAGGTCGTCACGGAGAGGAACCCCTCCTTCGCCGGGCATCTGCTCTCGACGATGCTGCACAAGCTGACGCGAACCAGGAGCCCGCGGGGCTCGAAAACGCTGCTTTTCGCCATCCCGGAGTTGGCTGTGGCTAAAGAGAACGTCCCCGTGATCGTCCGCACCTTGGACTCTCTCTTCGGCACCCTGGTATATTTTTTAGAATTTTCGGAATTTTTTTAAATTTCTAAACAAATTTCTGAAATTTCAGTGAAATTTCTCTGAATTTTCTGAATTTTTTTCCAAAAAGGAAATGACATTTTCTATTGAAATTTCCCCCAGGGCAGCAACGACACCCTGAGCCTCGTCTCCGTGGAATTGTACCTCCGGGTGTGGAAGCACGAGAAGAGGTGCTACCGGTACCTGGAGACGGCGCTGATAAATTCCTTCAAGGAACGCTACGACACCTGGTACTCCGACGTGGTGCACGCGAGGGTGCTGAAGCACATCTGCGGGGACCAGCCGGGCAACGTCGAGGACCTGGTACCGCTGCTCTCGCAGATCCTCAATAAATGCACCGACGCCAACGGGAGCACGGCCAGTGCCCTGGCCATCGACGGCATCTCGCTGCTCTGCGAGAGCGGCGTCGTGGACATCCTCTCGACCTGGAGGGTCCTGGCGCCGAAGATGAAACTGGAGAAACGCGCGATCGTCCTGCGGAGCCTGTGCGGCCTCTTCCAGGAGATCCCCGCCTTTCCCCGGCCCTCCGTCCACAACTACCGGTTGCTGTTGGAGGAGGTCCACGAGATCCTGTGGTCCTTCGTCTTTCGGTCGGACAATCCCGAGGTCGCGAGGTCCGCCCTGAAGGCCCTGAAGTCCCTTCGGCCGAACGCCATCCCCTGGAGGAGCATCCCCGAGAAGATGCAGCGCGAAATCGGGCATCCGGTCGAGGAAGCTGTCGAAATTCCCACCTGTCGCCTCCTCCAGGTGCTGGACCAAGTCGACCCAGAGATCCTGCCGGAGGTAAGGCAACTCCTGGTGTCCTACGTCGAGGCTGAGGTCCGCAGCTTGTCCTCCAGGCTCTACAACTGGACCGAGGGCGAGCCCTTCAACTTCAAGTACCTCCCGGAGACGAGCGTCCTGAGAGCCGCCGGGGAACTCCTCCGGAACCACCGGGGACCCCTGGACGCGAGGAAAACAATCATCCTGATGGAGTGTCTAAGGATTCTGGCGTTCCAGTACTCTAAGTACCTGCCGCAGGTTCAGTGGAGTTTCCTGGAGCGGCTGATGGGAGTCTCACCGGAGGCCAAGAGGCTTTGTTTTTCGATTCTCTGCCGCCACAGCGGCGTCAGCGTGTCCGCGAAGAAAAGCGTGGAAAATTATTTGCTACCCTGGTGAATATACTAAAAAAAAAATTATTTTTTGGGGGGAATCGGAGGCTTTTTGAGAATTTCATTTAATTTCTGATTTTCGAAAAAAATTCATTTATTATTTAAATTCCATCAGGTTGGAGAATCCAGGGGATGGTCGCATCGAGGAGTACATGAAGACCCGGGAATACGCTTCCTTCTACGAGAACCTGCCGGAATTGTGCGCGTCTTTGTCCACGAACCTCTTCAAGCCTTTCCTGGAGGCGAGTCTGAGCTACACTCTGGAGAAGATGTCCGTCAACCTACCGGGGGAATCCCAGGAGGAGGTGTTCCAGGAAATCATGCTGTCCTACGCGAGGACTCTGAAGGACAAAAATACTCACGAGGCCGTCCGCACCCTGCTGACGGAGAACCTGGAGAAGCTGTTCGACCGGTTGAGCTTGGACAGTCGGTTGTTTGAGGTCTACCTGCTGGCAGTCGATGAGTTGGCCACGGCGGACGTTGAGAGACTGACGAATCCGAACTTCTGGTGGGAAATACCCCCGGAGAAGCTGAAGAAGGCCATGCTGGTGGGCAAAAGGTTGGCCATGAAGAGCCACGTCCGGTCGCCTCTCGGTTGGATGAAGGAGCTGGTGGATGCCATCGCACCTTTGCCGAAGTAAGATCCGAAACCGGGGGATTAACATCCTAGGGATTTTTATTGATTTTTTTTTAGAGGGAAGATTAATTGGATATCGATGAAAATGTTGAAATTTTGAAAATTGTTATCGAGGGAATGAAAAATCGAATTCTAGGAATTTTTATCGACTCCGATCGATTTAAAAGGAATTTAAAAAATTGGAATCTGATAACAATATTAATAAAGATCCGGTTTTTTTATTTTATAAAACAATCGACTTTAATCGATAAAAGAAACAACACTTATCGAATAGTTTATAAACAATTATTTCGCATAATTTATAAGATCTCCATAAATTCCCTATCTTCTTTTCGCAGACTCCACGAATACTTGTTCGAGACCATCCAGGAAATCTTGCAAGGTCTGAAACCCGGACAGCCCGCTACGGACTGGGTCCTGAGCATAATAGCGAACGTTCAGAAAACGAGGCAGGATTTATCGGTAGCGCAGACCGATCAGACTTTGGCTTTTCTCTGCGATTTGCTATTTCTTTCCTTGATATCTCTTTCGACAGTCGACAAGCTTCCGCTGGAGAAAAAATCAGTCGTAGCTTCGCAGGAGGTCAGATCGGAGTTGCTTCCCTTGTCGGTGATCTTCCTTTTCGGAGACATCCATTGGAGAGATATTTTACCTCAGGTAATATCATCGATAATTCATCAGTTAATTTCATCGAGATTAATTAGTAATCGATCGATCAATTACTTAATTTCGCGAAAACCAAATTGTCATTAATTTATTAATTTTAAAAAGGTAATTTCTAATATTTGGATTTCCAGGAAATTAATTGATCAAATAATGAATTTCGAAGAAACTAATTTACTAATTTCTCAATTTCATGGATCTTCCTGTTTCAGTTCATGGAATTTTTTGACGACATGCGAACGAGTACTCTTCCGAAATCCTATCGACTGGCTTTTCACAATTCCCTGATGGCTTTGAAGAACGAAGAGCCTTACTGCAGCAAATGGACCAAGTATCTGTCGAACACGGTCTCCTTCGAGTCGAGCTGATTCGAGCTACCATTTTTTCCCCACCGAAGGCAACGAGTAACCGTACCGACCTTCCTTTTTTTGCAATTGTCCAGGAAAGATCGTCACATGTGTTGGATGTGACGATACCCACACTGCTAGACGGAAGTCTCGCTGTTATTCAGAGTCATGACGGTGAGGGTGTCGGGTCTCGAGCCACCGAGGATCTGCTCCTCCGGGGGTCTCATGCGAGGCTCCAAAATGCCCCTCTTGCTCTCAACATTTTTCTTTATGGGTGTCCGACTGGGACTCGACTTCCTGCTGCTCGGGTAGGATTTCAGAAGCCTCGCCCTGAAAGTGTTCGAGTTCATTTTAGGAATTTCAAAAGAACCCCAGAAGCGAAGAAAAGTAATGGCCGGAGGAAATTCAAGTGAATTATTTCCGACTTGAATTCTCCTCGAAGTGAAATGTAATTAGTCGGTACACCGATTAAATGGTAATTTGCAATAAAAAAACAATCAATTTTCCCTTTGTAAGTTGTTTTTAAGGAATTATTGAAGAAATCAGCAAAAAAACAGAGAATTTAAAAAATGTATCTTACGCGTCGATGAGTTTCAGGTACTGTCGAGTGTAAACCTGGTACTCTTCGTCGCCGAACTCCGTAGGATCGTGCCGAGCATGTTCATACAAGTCACAGAACTGGTGAATCAATCTCTGTCCGCTTCCATTGAGGGGAGCTGCCAAAGTCATCAGCAGGTACGCCCTGAGGTTCTCCGAAGGGTGTCTCTTCAGGCAACTGTCGTATTTCGTGATCTCGGCTTCTGCGGAAACAGCACCGACGATTCGGGGGAGTTCGAAAGTATCAAAATAAATGGATTTTTCAATGCTTACCCAGAGTTTTGACATCGTCGACAGCTTTGAGTCTGTAGTAGTGAGGCGGGACTTGACCTCCCGGAGCCATGATGTACCTGGAATCGCTGATCAATCGAGGCTCGTACTGGATCCTCGGGATTACTTCGATGCGTCTCTCGATTTCCTTTTTGAGGGACTGATCGACACGGAGGATTTTAATTATCGATCGATCGTTCAATTTTATTTAGATTTTTTGTGCAATTTGAAATTATATTTATGTATTTGAAAATTATCCAGAGTCGAACCTGTTTTCGTGCGGTTTTTTTTTTTCGTTTTTCTTTCGTGCGATATTTTTTTTGTGCCGCACCGGATAATTATAATTATTTTCAAATTACGTTTCCCCAAAAAAATAATAGAAATAACAATAATAATAAATATAACAACAATAATAAAACTAAAAATAACAAAATTTATATGTAATGTTAAAATATGATAAAAAAATGAATATTAAAAAATTGTAAAAAATCATAATATAGATTTTCTCACTTTTTTGGCGTCGTGACCAATGGGAACGTGGGGTCCGCGTCTGGAGCGCAGGGCGAATCGCATAATTTGCCTCTTGGCGAAAATGAAGAGCAGCAATATCGTCAAAACACCCGCTGCTATGATGATGACGATAGTGACACCCGATAATTCTTCCGTCATCTTGCCCGATCGCATTCATTCATAATCCGGGGAGAGACGATAATATTCTTCCCCCCCGAGATAGAAAAAAAAGTTCAATGAAAAAAATACCAGGATCAATTGATTGATTCAAGATTCTCCAACATCAGAGACCGAGTCTCGCTCGCTACCATTTTGCTTCCCTTTCGCGCGGGAGACATGCGTCAAATTCGAATTTCAAGCTGATCATTTTGTATCTTTTATTTATATTTATTCGCTCGTTTGTTTGCATTCGTTTCTTCTTTCGAAAATTCATCGACGAAAACCCCTCAAAGCGTTGGCGATGAGCTTTTTGCTACGGGATTCATGGGTATCCGATATCCATCGAAACAAATCCATCTGCGTGTCCGTGAAAGGCGCGCTTTCGGTGAGAAAGAGGAACACCAATTTTCCAAATTCGTTGTCCCTGGTGAAATTCGACGCGTTGTTGAACAACAACTTCGCGATCGCATTTTTCACGTTTTCGTTTTCCACCCCGGGCACGAGCACCTTCTGCAGGATCAACAGATGCCAGGGTTTCAAATCCTTGACGTTTTCCACGAAATCCCTAAAATGGGGATTTTTTGATTATTTTTTTTTGCATCGCTAATTTAATAATATAATTAATAAATATTATTATCATTGATACTACTATTATTATTATTATTATTGTTATTATTATTATTATTATTTCTATTACTAGTGTTATTGTTGTTACTATTATAATTATAATACTTGGAGCTAAAAACTTACGGGAGCAAGGAACACTTCCTCTCGAAATCGAAAGCATTGAAAATCGAAAGAGCAATTTTCTCGTCCCTCAATTCCCCAGAAAGCAGTTTGAGGAAAATCAATTTCTGCATATCCTCCGGATACGTTTCCACGCATGTAGCGAGAACCATTAACATCTTCTTTGAGGCTCCTTCCAATTCTCTTAACTTAGGCAACAAAATCTCCTCGCACAGTAACGTCATGTATTTGATCCTCAGGTCGCTGGTCATCGCGATCATGGAAGAACACAAATTGAACAATCCCACGGATGTGACAGTCTCGAGAACGTCGCCGAGAACCTCGATAGTTTCCTCCTCCGACAAACTCTGGATCAGATCGAACTCGAACTCCCCGTTCTGCTTTTCCAGACTTCGAGTCAAGTCGCTGGAGATGTTGGACACGGAACGAAGATTCTTAGGAGTCGAATTCGAGTTCCTATTGACGTTTTTGGGAGTTTTCTCCTCGATCGCGAACTGAGTGGCCGGTAACTGGGTCTCTGGGAATTCCTGGTCCTCTTCGATCCCTTCGCTCCCTTTTTCGCCTTCATCCCCTTCCGGGCGATCCTGCAAATTTTCAATTTCTTCTTAACCAATTTTTCCATAGAAACATATTAATTTTGAAATTTTTGGTTTTCCAACTCTTTTTGGAAGCAGAGTTTTGGAATTTTCATAACAATCATTCTATTTCACCTCCAGGAAAAGTTGAAACACTCGACTAATGGGAGGAGGAATACGCTTATTCAAATTCCTCTTCAATTCGAGTAATTTCTGTATCGTGCCCTCGGAGAAGTCGTATCTGCCAAAATTATCCAGTCGCTCCATGAAGTATAATATAATATATTATGATAATAATGGTTTCTCGGTAGTCCCGTTCCTTCGTTTCAATTTTTCTAGTCCTGAAAGTGGAGTATCTTATATTTTATTATTCTAAAAAAAAATTTCTAAATTGAAATTTAAAAAAAAACAAAAATTGTACCACGTGGAAGGGGGCGGGGACAGCAGCCGTAACTGTCAAAGTATGGTCGTCCTTGCCACTCGACACGCCCACCGAGCCACTTCGAGGTTCCGATTGGCTCCGAATTTCCAAAACTGCTACATAACCTCTTTTCCTCGAATTTTTATCCTCCACTGCCATCTTTTGGCTTCAAATTCGTACCGCACATCCTGTATGTGTACATGTATGTACAATACACATCCATACCCACACATACATACATACATACATACATAAATGAATCACGAATGCACAAAATGCGGAAAACGCAAACTTAAGAAAATGAGCCAATCGCAATAAAGGATATTTGAATGGATGGGACAATTCTTTGTTGCGATTGGTCGGCATCCTGAAATTTTCTTTTGTGTGTGTGTGTGAAGGCCCTTACACAGAGAATCGGAGAAACAAAGTTGAATATTGATAAAACAGAGGTCCGATACTCCGCGTATCCGAGTTCCGAGATCCGGCGATAGTCTCGCATGCGAGTTCTTCCCGGCAACTTCGTGCGTTTGTTGTTCACCCGAGATCCGAAGATCCAAGGTAAGGTCGCTCTCGTCGTTGCAACATTGTTCACTGTGTGGTGCATATATTTACTATAGTCATACGTGTTTCAAAAGTTCGCGAGTTCTGGAACAGAAAATGCGCGCAACAAGTTGCTTCTAGTTCCTTTCCTAGAGTACTCGCTCCTCGAGAACTCAAAAGACCCGCACTCTAGGAACAACAATAATAATAATAATATTATAATAATAATAATAACAAGTCCATAGGAATTGCGTGTCTGCTCGCCCCTGGATGTTTTTTTTCTTTTGTTGTTCCTCGATTTTCTGGTTCGAGTTCCAAGATATTCCACTCGCCCAAGTTTCTTTTGTTGCCGCCGAAATTAGAGTGACGCTATTTATGCGCTAATTATAATTTTTCACGGTACGTTGGTGCATACGTGCGTGATGTCAATATATATATATGTATATATCCGTGTGTGCATATAAACAAATACATGTATACACACATGTGCATACACGCGCGCATACATGTCTCCTCGAACATATGATTTCCTTTCAAATCTTGTTTAATAGTGTGTGTAATGTATGATAATGAGTTGTTGGAAATTGTATGCACATACGCATATGTTTTGGTTCGTGTGTGTGTATGTGCGTATTTGTATTTATGTGGTTGAACTTTACTTGGTTCGTAACTTCTTTATCTTATTTTTTCTCTCTCTCTTTTTCTCTTGGTAGACTTTCTAAGTACATGTACACATATCCATATATGTATCTATGTATACATAAAACGTTGAGTTTGAATAGTTTTTAATAAATAACAAAAAACTGGAAAATCCATAATTTGTTAGAAAACAGGAAATTAAACAAAAAGCCCCAGTCGTTAAATTCATTCCAATAATTTTCAATAATTTTCTATCGAACCGACTTGAAAATTTGTATAATACATATATATATATTAAATTTATGTTACATATACATAAAATACCTTTGAAAAATAAATATTTAACTAACTATATAATTATTATTATTATTATTGTTATTATTAAATATCCAGTAAGTCATCCATTCAAAATATTATAATTATATATTGATGCAAAATTAAATTAGAATCGCGATATAACTAGTTTTCCAATTTAATTCTAATATTCCAATTTAAAAATTTTGGAATATCAAATTATTATATCAATTTGCAATGACATCGCCGAATTTCTCGAGATGAGTTAGTGAAATTCCAAAGTTTATCGCTCGAGACATTAAAATGAGAAACAATTACCGTGTTATTTTTTTCTCTTATCAGCTCAATTTACGAGAAACCGGAATCAACCGGTTCGTTCTTCATAACCGGATCAGCTAGCGATAAGCCAATAATTGAGATATCTGGTAGTTCGAGGGGGCCACATTTGCTCATTATTTCTGCCAAATACCTCCAGCGAGAGTCGGCGTAATCACTTATGTAACCGTAACGAGCAATTTTTGTGACATTACGCACCTATTTCATTCGGCAAGTTAATCGTGTAACACATTTTATTTTCCTAAACAACTTATCGACGGTTTCTATTTTTTCAATTACACACTAGCTCTACTCGGCTTTTAAGTTCTTCGAATTTCTACAAGTGTCGTTCCTCGAACTCAGCAATTTCCTGCTAATTTGCAAATGAGTTCGATAAGAAACCCATTAAATTTTGCCTTCGACTTAAATTTTCGTCGACGAACCCTTTCTATTGGTATCTTTTCGATCTTCTCGAGAAAATTGCATCCTAAAAATGTATGCATTTCCTGAAACGCTCGTACACAGATATACATTTTTTTTCATTCGGGATGTTGAAATGGAAAGATATGAGTATCAAAGGAGCAACGTTATCTCTGCTTTTACTGCACCGTTATGTCTACCTTCCACCTGCTGACTGGCGTCAGGGAAAACCCGAGTTTACATAAATGCATATAATAAAAACCCATACTATTCCAGACGACTCACACCCACTCGCTTGCTCACTCACACGATGAATGACCTTTGTCTTCTTCTCTTTCCTCTCCGATTAGCAAAAGTCCACTGCTTCAGTATTTGATATTTCTGCTCAGCCTCGGGCTGCGAATCCACTTTGGAAAGTGCAACATCTGGCGCTTCGGTGCACTTTCCATAATGTGCATACAAATTTCGACTCGATCGAGTCTCCCAATTGGTGTCGAAAGCGGTTCGCTGTTGAAATGACTCGATAAGGGTAAACTCTTCGTGTTTGACTACGATATCTTTATCCCATTTACTTGCAAATAAAGATATCAAATACGCGCACTCACACATATGCCTTCATGTAAATATAGTATGAGTGAAATTTCTTTTTTCAGGAATTCGCAGATATGCCGATCCTAGCGAACTTGTCGCGTCGGTTCCACTTGCTGACGACAGACGCCAAACCGGATCCTCCTCGAGTGGCGGTCGAAGGCTACACCCATAATCTCGATCCCCCAGTGGACGACATCGACAAGGACAAGAACAAAGACAAAAAGATTCCCCAAAGTGCAGCCAGTGCACCGGACATTAATCCATTCCCTTTCCAACTCCCAGCGGTGATTCGTCGACAGACTTCGGCTCCTGTCGGTGAGAGCGATCGATGCGATCCGGAGAAAGAGGACGAACCAGAGGAAATTCCCAACTTCGGTCGAGCCGACAGCGAGCAGTCCTATAGTCCTCCAAGGTTCGGAACCAAACCCAGGTGCAGAACTCGGAAATGTAAGGGTTCCTGGAAAAGAAAAAAAAAGATCTTGGATTATTGGTTTTTTAAGATGAAGAGTATATATATATTTTTTTAAATTTCAGCTCAAAGTTCGAAAATCATAAATTACAACATCGTAAACTCCAATGGGGTGAAAATAGGTGACAGTACCAAATACGTCCTGAACGTGGGGACTGGGAAAGGTCAGTCGGAGGATTCCAGGGACAAGTCCTGCGATGTCAAGCCGATGCCAGATGCCGTCGAGGCCTTGTCCCACTGCACCGAGGAGATCGAGTTGGACGATATGCTGCTACTGAAGAACCACCTCGGGCACGGCTGGAGGGACGTAGCTCGTAGGCTGGGGTACTCCGATGGCCAGGTCGAGCAGTTCGAGGAGAATTATTCCAGCAAGGGCATCGACGAAGTTAGTATAATATTTCCATCGTATGAAAAATTAATTGACCATAATATTTTTCATACGATAAAAAAATGTTATTTAATTTCAAAATTTTGCAATAATTACTAAATTATTTATTAAAAATTCAAAAAGTTTCGATGAATTTTCTTTTTATTTGTTTTGACAAATGACTTTTTCGGAATTAGAACAGAAATTATGTAAAGATTTACATTATTGTATACACCAAATTTTTTTATTTTATACCAATCCGCGCCTGATTGATTTTTCATTCCAGGTGATTTACCGTGTCCTGCTCGACTGGAAACGCGCCAACACGAAAGACGCACAAATCGGGCACCTCGTATCGATAATTTGGTCGTGTCGAGAGTACAGTTGCGTAAAACGTTTAGCCCTGATGCGAAAAATCTCGTAAATATAGTTTTCCATTTGTTAATTCTCTTTTCGAAGTTAGTTATTATTTTTAGATTGGTGATAACTTTTTTTTGTTTCCGGCTGGCATTCCAGTCGGTCGTTCGAATATTTCAGAGACAATTGTCGGTTCAGTTCGCAGATTTATACAATTTTTGTAAAAACACACCGAGACAAAAATTGGACGGATTCGCAACACGAATCCACTTTTTCGACGGAAATATCATGATTTCAATTTTTGTTTGCCTTTGAATCGGTCCAAATTTTCGACACAAACGGATTTGTTAGAACGAATGTCTTTGATTCAGTCCAATTTTTTTTTCTCTTGATGTTGCTGCCACTTCGCACTTCGACATTTTTTTTTACATTCCACTCTATACCTGAGATTTTACATATACACTAGTAGTATTTACATATACACCTTTTATTTCCTACTTTTTTTATATTATGGCATTTCTCACGCGTTACTTGAAAATATTTTCTATCATTCCGTTATTTATAAGTAAACTTAAGTCGCCTTCAATCGAAGAAAACTACAATGGATTCCGTAATTTAAAAAAAAATAATATCATTCTCGATAGATTTTTTTTACAGATATTGTGGTTTTCCTCGATGATAAATATGACATAGATATTATATTAATTCCAAGTGCCCCCACTCGTGATATTCTGTATTCGTGGTACCAGTGGTACGACGAAGCGTGTAAATAAAATATTATCTTGAATAAAATGATTGTTCGACTTGAAATCCAGAAATTAATCCTTCACGAACGCCCTTCTCGTTCGCTAAGGGTTAATTGTCGAATAAAATTAATTGTCCATCATCGAGATCATTTCCTCACCCTGGTGCGATTATTATAAATCGATGGAAATAAATCCCAATTAAATAGAAAATTCACGGTAGCGAGAGATCGGCTTCCGTGAATGGAATTATTATATTACAAAATTCTAATATTCACAAACGTCAAAATTATAATTTACAATTATCGTCTTTAATAAAAATATTTCATCCACGGTCATTCTTTTCAAACCGGTAACGAAAATCCCCGGAAATACAAATTCCTTGAATAATTATTTCCAAACAATTTAAAAAATAATAAAATAAAATCGATGAACCTCAATTATCGATTCAAAAGAAGTCACCAAGGATGAAATATAATTATTATATGCAGAGTAATTACCGATTCGGAATTCTATCCCAAGTATATCCAAAATTATAAAATAATAATATATTGAAAATTATCTAATTGCATAAATGCAACATCGGGTGGAAATATTTCGGTTCGTCTTGGAATCATCGATCGGTTTTCGAAAATTCCAATTCCCACCCAGGAACCACGGAGAGAGAGAGAGAAAATTGTTCGCTGCGATTCAGCAAATTTTCTCTACTCCGAAGTCCCGGATTTGATTTTAACGTTGGTGCAAGGCGACATGGCTGCGATGCCCTTCATCTGGCCCTCCCTGGTCTCCTTCCTCCGGAAGATCTCGCTGATGCAACTCTCGAATTCCACCACCATCTCTTCGATGCTCTTGTCGCCGTCTATGACCATCACCGGGGCGGGGACGGTGAACAGCTCCTGCGTGTAAAGCCACTCCTCGTGGACCTGGTGAACCTGTTTGATGTATTCCAAGGAAACGGAGTTCTCTTCTTTCCTCGCGCGTTGCTTTATCCTCTGATACACCACTTCCGGAGTCGTCCTCAGGTACACTGGGGAAAAAAAAAACAGAAAAAAAAATAATCCGGGAAGTTCGTTTCTCCATTTCTGGATAATTGTTTTAGAATTTTCTAAAAAAATCAGGATCCGTCCGAAAAGAGGAATGGGTGTTACCTATCAGGTCGGTTTCTATCGACGCATTGGTGATGCACCAGTTGTACCAATCCTCCAGTACGATGAACTCGACCTCTTCCAGCATCTTCGCTCTCTTCATGTTCTCGATGAAGCACCTCGCGCTGTACACCGACCGTTCCATCACCTTGTAAGGTTGACTAGTCTTCAGGGTGTGCAGTTGCAGCATCGTCAGTTGCACGTAGGATTGAAACAAGTAACTGTACCGGCGAGGATTCGTGTACATCATTTCCTGGAGCGCACGATACCATGTTAATCTTCGTGTATCGATATTTACATATTTTATTACATTATTACCAGTATTTTTATTACGATAAATTTATAATAAAAATTATTATGTTTATTATAATAAATTTATAATAATTGCATTGTCAAAAGCAAATTATTTCACTTGTAATTTAGTTTCACATTTTTTAATCAAATTAAGTACCCGTTATCGTCACTCGAAATGGCTCTCGATAAACAACAGACACATATAAACAAATTGTACCAACCAGTAGGTTCGTTCCCGAGACGTTGCGCCACAGCTCGACCGGTTCCTGGAGAACCGCTGTGTTCTGATAATTCTTAAAGTGGTTCAGGAACGTGGTCTTCCCGCTGCCGATGTTGCCTTCGATGCAAACCGTAAAGGGTCGCTTGTAGTGCTTCATCGGCGACATGCTCATGGCCAGGAGGAGACGACTGGGACTTATTCCTTCGAAAAGAGAAATAAATGTCAATTGTCGGAAATTTCATTCAACTCCGAGGCAACCGAACCTACTCCAAGCCACATAATGAAGAATAATTGATAATAAATAATAATAATACTAAAAATAATAATAATAATGAATAATAATCATAAAAATAATAATAATAATGAATAATAATAATATCATAAAATAAGGAAATGCGTAATAAATAAATTATAATAAAAATGAAATAAATAATGTCAAACATCGAAATATAACAAATTAATAATAATGATAATGATAATAAAAATAGTAATAATAATAATAATAAGAAGAAGAAATGAAAAAAAACGTGAGCAAGGAGACTCGAAATCCAATTTCAACTCCAACTCGAAACTAATTAAACCCAGCTTAGTTACCTGGGGATTATTATATATCTACCGATAAGACTCTCCTAGGAAGTAAACTGCCTCGGAGAAGACGAAGTAACCGGGAATTATTGGTTTGGTACGCGAAACGAAAAAAATTGTTTCCCAAAAATGAGAAGCCAACGATGGACGCGGACGGAAGATACTCCTCGTCGGGGCGGTAAATTTTGGCGCGTAAAGTGTATCTTGCCTCGGGAGTGGGGGGGGGGACATTACTTCATCCCTTCCCTCAAATTTTTTTTCTTTCCTCGTACTTGATGGATACACGAGACAAAATCTTGAGATTATGACAATTATTTTAAATATCTCAAAATAATTATTCCTACCGGCTCCAAATCGACGTTCTTTCGTTCTCGATCGTTATTACGCAAGTAATCGTAATCATAATTAACGGTCATTTTTCTGATTCTACTTTATTCACGTCCCCCCCCCCCCCCCCCTTCTAACCATTTTTTAAATCATTTATCTCTTGTCTCTCTCATCCCCGCTCCTTCCCCAATCAACCATGTCATTTTTTTTCTCTCTCTTTCCCTCTCTCGCTCATATACTATTTCTATCTCTCTCACTTCTAACCGGTAGTTGCGTTTCAACTCAACCAAAAAATTCATTGCCGACACAATAAAAAAAATTAGCAATTTTACTTAATTTTCTCGATTGGGCTCCAAAACATTTCATTCGTTACGAAATTGTGCCCGGTTACTGCCGCTTACCGGTAAGTGCCATTCTGTGGGTGACAAGATTTTCGCGTTTCGCGTCTTCACGTGTCACTTTTCAAGTTTTCATCGCCATTGACAAAGAAACATCGCCGATATTCGTAACTCTCTCGTTCCGTGCATGGGCGTATTTATACGTCCACGGTAATGGATAATGGGATAAACATGGTTTCGATTGGATGCGTTGAAATTTGAAATTTGAAAATTGGTCATTCGCCGGTAGCGACATCCGTCGGTCGACGCGTGACCTAACCTGACAATTCGAACTTAACCTATGTTCTACGAAACTTGGCGGGTTCTTCCCGCGTACTACTGTAAGCGTACTATTATTGTAGTACATTGTGGTAGGGTGGTGAAACTGGACAATTGGACGCCAGGACCTTGGATTTTGGAGTTTGCAAAACCCTACCTGCTTGAAAATGATTGATTCCTAAATTCTCATCCACAGGTTGACACCAAATTATTTTCAATTTTCATTTTTGTTTCTACAAAAAATTTAGTGTCTGTAACGTTTCCATGAAATTCAAATACATTCTGTTTCTCTTTTTTCCAGCCAAATCCATGCAATTGTCATCTACCTGTAGGAGGAGAGTGCAATTGTAAAACTACATGGAGAATTGAAAATGGAATTATAATTACAAGCAGATTTTTCATCGCACCGATAATTATATGCAATTTCTAGAATGCAATTATAATTGCACGCGGAATCGAAGATGCGACCGTAATTACATTCGAAATTAGGGATGCAGGAAACATTTTAAGAAAATCCAGGACGATGGGCAGGATCACACAGAAATCCAGCCGCCCGCCGCAGGGGTACAGGACTTTCTTCGTGGCGACTCTGTTACTGTTGCTGACTTTCAGTCTGTTCGGAACGTTCCGAATCCTCAAATACGGCAGCACCGAGGAAGAGTCCATTTATAGCCCGATAGTTCTGAACGACGTCAACTCGTGGCCGGTTCAGTCCCTGGAGGGACAATTCAAGGGCCTGGAGGGTGGCGACCCCACCAACGTCTCCTGCACCTACTTCGGCTGTTTCAACGTTTACCGATGCGGCCTGCGGGGCAACAAGTTGCTGATTTACGTGTATCCCCCAAAGATATACACGGATTCGATGGACAGGCCCATCACCAATCACATTACCAAGGAGTTCTACTCGATACTGGACGCGATAATATCCAGCAGATTCTACACCCCGTACCCACGCGAGGCGTGCATCTTCGTGCCTTCCATCGACACGTTGAATCAGAATCGACTCAGGACTCGGGAGGTCTCCAGAGCTCTGAGTTCGCTGGAATTGTGAGTCTTGGATTTCAAAAACGAAAAAAATCCAAATTGGCTTGAAATTCGAAAATTAATATTCCACTTATTTTCTTCGTTCTGGAAATTCCAGCTGGAATAAAGGCGAGAACCACCTGCTCTTCAACATGATTCCCGGAAGCGTTCCGGATTACAATACGGTTCTGGACATAGCCGTTGGGAAAGCCATGATAGCCGGAGCTGGATTCTCCTCGTTGACGTATCGACCCAACTTCGACGTCAGTCTACCGGTGTTCAGTCCACTCGCGGTTCACCTGGAGAGAAACCACAGCATCGAGAGATCGTACCTGGTGACTTTGTCCCAGATCAACCTCAATTCGGCATTCGAACAGGATTTGCTGGAGGCGAAGGCCTCTCATCCCAAGGAACTATTGCTCCTCAGTCCTTGTTTGCACCACAATCCCATGAATAATTCTATTCGATGCGTGGGCGAAGAAGTGCGAGAGTATCCGGCTGTTTTACAGGTACGGCACCGAAGGGAACAAATACGAATAATATCTGTCGTGGATTTTTTCAATCTTTTTTCGTAATTTTGTATAATTAATAATAATTTGTGATTCCTTGTTTTTGAAAATTATTTCAGAGTTCGATATTTTGTCTGGTGATAAGAGGTGCCAGACTCGGTCAAAGCGTATTGTTGGACTCCATGGCAGCGGGTTGCATTCCGGTGATCATTGCCGATCCTATCGTAATGCCTTTCCACGAAGTCATCGATTGGACGAGGTACGAAATTCGAAATTTCCTACAAAAATGTACGATCGATCATCGAAATTGCTAAAAATAATTTATTTTACACACTAAAAATTATTTAAATATTTCCTACATACACAAGATAATTCTATCAACGATGTTATTTTAATAATATTTTTTCTTCGCTACAGGGCAGCAATTTTCGTGAGGGAGGTCGACACCCCGAACATCGTGGTGGACTTGAAGAAAATCTCCGAGGAAAGGATCGCGGAGCTAAGGACTCATGGAAGTTGGTTGTACGACAGATATTTCAAAAGTATCAAAAAAATCACGGAAACCACACTGGAAATTATCTCCGACAGGATCTTCTCGCATTTGGCTAGGGATTATACCTACTGGAACGTACCGTCTCACGAGGTGCAAAAATTTACTCATTTATTCTGATTTTCAGCATAATTTCATTTTAATTAATGTTTTTTTTCCACTTAGAGCGCCACGAGCCCATTATTTTTGCCAGTAACGGCACCGAAGACTCGTGGATTTACAGCAGTTATCCTCACATACGATCGATTGGAGCTGCTTTTCCTTCTGATTAACAAAATCGTGAAGGTTCCCAGTTTGTCGAAAGTCCTCGTCGTTTGGAACAACCAGCACAAAGATCCACCACCACGTGAGACGACTTTTTTTTTCTATCAGACATTTATTTTAAAGAAAATACAGAAAAAACGTGATTTTTTTATGTGTTTTTTCCACACATTTTCAGCTTCCAGGTGGCCAAAGGTAAATAAACCCTTGAAAGTGATCCAAACGAAGGAGAACAAGTTATCGAATCGCTTTTATCCGTACGACGAAATCGAAACCGAAGCTATATTGTCCATCGATGACGATATCATCATGTTGACTGCCGATGAAGTGGAATTCGCATTTGAGGTAACGATTTCGAAAAATCGAATATCAGGAAAACTCTTTTTTTTCTTCCTATTTAAAAATCCTGAAACCCAGAAAAAAATACTTGCAAATTTTTTGAGTCCCTTGGAAAATAATTGAATTAATCAGAAGACCGAATTTTATTTAAATTAAATTAAAATTTTCCTTATTATTAAAATGGGAAGTAAAAATTGAAGGAGAAACATTTTAGAAAATAGATAATTTTTATTAATTCGAAAAATTTCCAAACCTTTCATTTCAATTTTTGATATTACATTAGCTCTTGTTTTGTCTAAAGGTTTGGAGAGAATTTCCCGATCGAATTGTAGGATTTCCCTCTAGAATTCACACTTGGGACAACGGAACGAACTGCTGGAAGTACGAGAGCGAGTGGACCAATAGCATTTCCATGGTGCTTACGGGTGCCGCCTTTCATCACAAGGTGAAACTTCAAACGAAATATTTTCAATATTTCATTTTGGAAGGATTTGTTATTTTAGAAAATTCTTTGGCCCCAAAAAGTGCGAAATTGCGATGAACAAAAAATTGAAAAAAAAATTTTCTCTTGATATCTTCGACTTTAACAAAAAAAAAATTGATTTATTCCCGAAAATCAATTCTTTCAGTATTGGTCGTACATGTACACCAAAGCGATGCCCGGGGATATCAAGGAATGGGTGGACGAGCACATGAACTGCGAGGACATAGCCATGAACTTCCTGGTGGCCAACGTCACTGGGAAGGCTCCCATCAAGGTAAAAACGCAAATGATATTTCGCTGCAAGATGCGTGTATTCTACAAATACTTTCGATACAAAATGTATTTAATAAATAACGTTTGCTCAGGTGACGCCTAAGAAAAAATTCCGCTGCCCGGAATGCACCAACACCGAGATGCTCTCCGCGGACCTGACGCACATGATAGAGCGCACGCAGTGCATCAACAAGTTCTCCTCCATCTACGGCACCATGCCACTGAAGTCCGTGGAATTTCGCGCCGACCCGGTCCTCTTCAAGGACGTCTTCCCGGAGAAGCTCAAAAGGTTCAACGATATCGGCAGTTTGTAGAGCCATCGAAGGTACGCCCTTTTCACTTGTTCTCGTCCTTCTCGGCCTCGTCCTTCTCTCCCAGTTGAAAACATATTCCTTCCACGCAGGCTTTCGTACCGACGTCCTGAGACGGCAAACGGGAGATGTGGCTCTGTCGAGAAGTGCGAAAAATAGTAATAATAATAATAATTATATTAGTTATAGTAATAGTTACTCGCTATTTGGAAAATAGAGAAATTATAATAATTTTAATTATTAAATTAGAATTATTATAAAATATGTTTTTTGAAATTATAATTATTAAATTAGAATTATTATAAAATATGTTTTTTGAAATTATAATTATTATAATAATTTTCTTTTTTTTTTCTTTAAATAGAAAATTTTCTAATTTTGCAATTTTCCAGTGAGAAAAATTCGAAAATTTTCATCCCAATTTTTTCTCAATTTCAAATTAAAAAATAGAAATATTAGAAACTTTGGTGGATTCAGTTAAAGGAGGAATCACAAAAAAATCGGACAATTTCCTAATCGCTACAATAATTGCAAAAGAAACCTTCGCAGTCTTATCGGTCGAGCTCATATGCCCAACGATCATGGAATTTGTCGAATGGCTCCATAAAAGGTCCCCGATTCCTTCCTCCGTTGAATATCTTATGGCTATAACTCCTCCATGTTTTGTGTCCAGCTCGCGCAAAAATCGAGAATCTGTTTAATCGGAAAAACGTATTTTCATTAATTGCAGACACCAACTTTTCTAGAATTTCGAATTTTCCATCAAAATTATTCGATGAATTTCAAAAATCTGGCAATCAGTGGACCGGAAGACCTCGTCCTGTGAAAAAGAGTTACCGATAAACTCCGATTTCATGGCTCGATGCAAGCTGGTCGTGGGACAATTCGTCTTGCTAATAGCTTCGGCGACGCTACGAGCTAAGGTGGTCCTTATGAGATGTTCCCCGCAACCGGAAGTGCTGGTCGCCACCGAATAGTCCCCGTTCTGGGCCCACGCTCCGCAGCCCCAAACTCCAGCCTGAAAATTTGAAACTTTCATTGTCACAAAGGAAAAAATGTTAAAAGGGAAATAATTTATTTTGCATTTTTCGTAAACCCATTTTCTTAGGGTTTGCGAACCTGGTTACCGGACCTGTCCCACTCTTCCTGGATATTTCAAAATAATTCCTCCGCTGGAACAAGCGGCTGCCACGTTCCCATCCTGGTCCACGCACACAGCTCCGACCGTATCCAATCGTCTTCTCGATATCTGCAACGATAACCGACTCGTGGTATTCAATCCCATTGATTTATCGATCTATCGATCGATCATTGATCACCGATCGTTACCTTGGCACTTCCATTGCAGTGATCCTCGATTTTCCTTTTGTAGTGTTTGTAGATGTGTCTCGCTTTCACTGGAAAATTCCATACAGTTCGAATCCAGATTTTTCAAAAATTTGGTTTTTTTTAACTTTCCATGATAAAAATGGAAAGGAAAAATTGCGAATCCGGTAATTTAGCGTTTGAAAAAATTTATAAATTACCGGATATCATTTCCTCCGGCAGGCAAGTGCTCACTCCGAATTCATTTGCCCATCTGTGTGCTCCTGATCCCACTAAAAGGCTGACGAAAACGGTTCTTGTCACTAGGAAACTCATCATCGCTACATATTTTGTGGAATTTGAAATTAAGGCTTGGAAGTTTCAGTCGCGGAGATGAAATTTGGATCGATCGACTTCATTCCGCCACGACTCGGCTCAAGTCGCTTTCAGATTTGAAATTTTCCCTAAACATGGATTTTAATTTTTGCAATGAAAAAATGGAATCTCGAATTTCGTTGCAAATTTGAAATCCGTTCGAAACTTCAACTCGATTCCAAATTTCAAATCCAAATCGCAAACAAATTTCATCCCAAGAATTTTCGTGCTTCGCCGAATACCTCGGAGGAATTAAACCATATGCTATTTTAGTAGATTGATGCTGACAGAGTCGTTTGGCCAATAACACAGGATTCTTGACACCGCTGACCGCTCCCACGGCTCCGAAATGTTGAGTCGATCCGTTCATAACGCTGGCGTCGCACTCCACCTTGCCCTCCAGGGTGAGGTTCGATCCGAAGCCGGCATTCGTCAAAGCGGAGTCTTCCAGCACCATCGTGGCCTCCACCACTGCATCCAGGACGTCCCCGCTGATTCTCATGGTTTCCATACCCTGAGGAAAAACAGCGCGGTAGCAGTTTTTACAATTTCTTTTTGCATTCGAAGTTTTTCGAAGTAAAAACAAGCATTTGCCGTCTTCGATATCATTCGTGCTTTCCGACGGAAAAGTGAAATTTTTGTCTTAGAGGTTTCCAATGAGAATTCAATTTTTGAAAAATTGATTTTCTAAATTTTTTTAATAACACGTAAACAATTCGCAAATTTCGTTGGCGATGGAATTGATTGGAATAAAATGTAATTGTTGTTATTTTTATTATTACTGTTATTATAAATAATATGATTCTTATTATTATTATTATTATTAATATTATTATTTAGAACTTGGTCGATACCCACCTTTTTACAGGCATCTTGGCATAACATTTGATATTTATCTTTGAGCGACTCCGAATGTTGACCCGCACCTGCATTTATTAAATTAATAATAAACAAATGTTGCTGCATGCGGACTCGAACACTTTAATTCTAATATAATGATAAATTATAAATAAGGATTATATAAAAATTGCTTCAATTTGTGGAAAATCGAAATAAAAGCACAAATATAAATTTGCGAAAAAGAATACCTGCATGGACTGCGATGAAGGCTCGTTTACTCATTAGTCAAAAATTTATCAAATCGGTCCTTGGAAGTTTTCCCTGTTTGCCTCTTTCTCTTCTTTTCTTTCAGGAGCTGAAATTTTTGATTTTGGACTTTGTTTATAACCGGGACATGTAGCTGCAAAGAAAAATCCTCTATTTTGCGAAACCTCCAAGCGTACACGAAGAATCGCTGAAACATGAACGAAGGAAACGATAATTGTGAGAAAGAAGAATTTTCGACGAAACTCGGGGACAAGTGGAAGATGAAAATTTCGTGAAATGCACGAAAGGAAACAGCAGCCGCCAGCTTGAAATCGTCATTTTTCAGTGTTTTCAATAACAGGAAATAATTGGTCGGTTGCTTGTACATAAGTAAGAAGTTGAGCGTGACTCCTACAGATGGCGATAGTATCGGTTTCTTCGGCCCAGGAATATTTGCCGCGCGAAGTTTCGGATTTCGATATTTGTCGCATTTATATTATTATTATTGTTGTTGTTATTATTATTATTATTACTGTTATTATTGCTGTTATATTTTAATTTATTAGGACCTTTACCCTTGGGAAGGTCCAAGGTCCTCAAGGGGCGCCTCTAGCGGAGAAACTCGGACTTTTGTTACATTCCATATTGGTAATTATCGAATGGTTCCAACGGAATGAAAGATTGGAAAAATGGTGGTAGGGGAGAATCGAATGTAGGTTTTGTCGTCCCCTACCACACCGCACGCGTTACGTTGTGTTTTTTCTTGTTATACGGCAAATTTCCAAAGACGCGGGTCCAAACATCGGGGTTTTCGATGATCGGTGGCCCGAAAAGTAAGGGTGTTTCTGGATTCGGGGATACTAATCGTTTTTAATAACAAAGAAACGAATTTTCAAACACCAATCGACGACCTAGGAAATTTTTATAAACAAAAAGTATCACTTCCAGGAGGTGAGTATAGGTTAGGTTAGGTTACCGATACTGCGTTAATGTTTACAGCAAAGGACCTGTATTTTGTTTTTCTATTTTTGTTATTATTCTATTTTGTATTATTATTATTATTATTATTATTATTACTATTATTCCATTATTCCAAGATATTAAAATTTACAAACTCCTCAAATCTACGAATCAACAAATTCAGGAATATTTAATTCTAAAAAATTATTTATAAGCAAATTGTAATATTAGACTATTATTAATAAAATGTATCCGATTTTGGTAGATTATTTTTTCGTCCCTGGGCCGCAAAATGAATTTTCGCGACCCATACCAAAGCCGCAAAATACCAATTGAGAATTTTGTATCCAATCATGTTCTCTTGTTTCTTCTAGATTCGTGACAATGGAAACCACCCCGCCGCCACCACCGCCGCCTCCGCCACCTCCGTTATCTCTGCCGCTCCAGGTACCTCCGCCGTCGGTGGTGACGACTCTGCCGAGTCTCCTCAGCTTAAACGTAGCACCGCCCGGCGAAATGTCGAATACCCCGCAGGAGACCAATGAAGAGTCCGCGAGACCCGAGGAATCAAAAACGGTGAAATTACCGGCCGCTTTGGAACAAGCGCTGGCTTTCAAGACGGAACGCGTGAAGGAAATTGGCGACGAGTTGACGGACATGGCGTCTTCTCCTATGCGTTCTCCGAATCCCGAGATCCCTGGAGACGAAATAATCCTGCTCGACGAGCCGATGGAATCCGAAACGGCGAACAAGAACGATACAAAGTCGACGAGGCAGCAGAAGAAGAAGAAGAAAAAGAAGAAGAAGAAACAGCAGCAGCGGCAGGAAAAAGCAGATGATAAGAAGAACTCGGAGAGGTCCAACGAGATTAACGGCGATGATCGGAATAAGAACGACGTAGAAGTGGAATACATCCAGGAGATACCGACGGTCAACGACCTGGAACCCATGTACCGGCAGTTCGCGAGGATTTTCGAAGCTTTCAAGCTCGTGGAGCCGGAGAAGCAGAGCGAAGCCTCCACGAACGACAAGGGCGAGCCGATAGCCCAGTACCCGCCGGTGTCCAGCGCCCAGGCTCAGAGCAACGTACCCAGCAAGGTCCCCCAATTGGATGACTTCGACGACGAGGGCAACCAGCAACAGCAACAACCGGGAACCGGTGAAAACGGGGCTCCGAGATTGTCCAAGAGGAAGCTCAAGAGACTCACGCGCCTGAGCGTTGCCGAACTCAAGCAATTGGTGGGGAGACCGGACGTCGTGGAGATGCACGACGTGACGGCGAGGGACCCGAAGTTGCTGGTGCAGTTGAAAGCCCACAGGAACACGGTCCCGGTACCGAGGCACTGGTGCTTCAAGAGGAAGTACCTCCAGGGGAAGCGAGGCATCGAGAAACCACCCTTCGACCTTCCGGATTTCATCAAGAGGACGGGGATCACGGAGATGAGGGCAAGCCTGCAGGAGCGGGACGAGAGTCGGACCCTGAAGGCCAAGATGCGAGAACGCGCGAGACCCAAGCTGGGGAAGATCGATATCGACTATCAGAAGCTGCACGATGCCTTCTTCAAGTGGCAGACCAAGCCGAGGATGACCATCCACGGGGACCTGTACTACGAAGGCAAGGAGTTCGAGACGAGGCTGAAGGAGAAGAAACCTGGAGAGTTGTCGGACGAGTTGAGAACCGCCCTGGGGATGCCCATCGGACCGAACTGCCACAAGGTTCCTCCGCCCTGGTTGATCGCCATGCAGAGATACGGTCCTCCTCCGAGCTACCCGAATTTGAAGATCCCAGGGCTGAACGCCCCGATCCCGGAAGGATGCGCTTTCGGGTACCACGCCGGAGGCTGGGGCAAACCCCCGGTGGATCAGACCGGTCGTCCCCTCTACGGGGACGTCTTCGGTATGACCAGGACTCCCGGAGCGGATGCTCTGGACGAAGAGGTCGATCGCGGGATGTGGGGAGAGCCTGAGTCGGAGTCCTCTGGGGAGGAGGAGGAGGACGAGGACGAGGAGGCCAACGGGGACGACGACAAAGACCGAGAAGCCGATGCCAGTGGTTTGGTGACACCGGGAGCCGAAGGACTGATCACTCCCAGCGGGATCACGTCCATCCCCGCGGGTCTGGAGACTCCGGAGACGATCGAGCTGCGGAAGAAGAAGATCGAGAGCGAAATGGAGGGTGGGGATACCCCGGCTTTGTACACGGTGTTGCAGGAGCGCAGGACCGAGGGCCTGGGGGCTAGTATGATGGGTAGCACCCACGTCTACGATATGACCGGAGCCGGAGGGCAAGCACCACCTTCGGTGATCGCTGCTCGTCGTGGAGTCAGCGGAACGGTGTCCGAGGCTCGTACGGAGAAGGACGGAGCAGTGGAGTTGGCTTTGGACCCCAGCGAGTTGGATTTGGACTCGGAGGCGATGGCTTCGAGGTACGAGGAGACCATGAGGTCGAGGCAGGCTCACCTGCGACAAGAGGACCTGTCGGATATGTTGCAGGAACACGTCCAGCGACAGAAGGTGGGAACTATTTATTTATGTATCAGGGATTTTTGGAACGAGCGACTCCGGCTATAAAGTGATTCTTTGTTGTAGAGCAAGAGAAAAAGGCAACAGAACCAGGATGCGAAGTCTTCGAAGAGATACAAGGAGTTCAAATTCTAAGGGGGATTCGAAATGGATTTAATTTGTAAGTATTGATGTAGGATTTGATTTTTGACTCGAAGAGAATAACTCCTGACCATTAATTTTCTTTTATTTTTTAATCGACCCCCCCCCTGTCTTCTTTTTTACTCCACTTTTTGTTAGTTAGTTAAAATTCTTATCTCTATGCTTGTATGTATTCGCGAGTCTTTACAAATGTATATGAATGAATTACATAAAAACGATCTTTCTTCGAGATATTTCACGAATCGTCGGCAATAAATTACTTCTTGCACCTGGAATCCCATTAATCACTGAAATTCGAGGTTTCTTCGACAGAAAATAATAAATAAATAAAATTTCTCCTAGAAATTCAGTCTCCCAGCGATCCGGCTAATGTCCCCCACATTTTTCCACCAGATCGATGACCACTCAGCGATCGAACCCGTGTTCGAATTCAGGAATTTTCCTCGATCGCTGTTCATCCGACAAAAAATTAATTAACTAAATAAACAAATAAATGTCATCGACCGCTGCGATCAAACCAAATGTTTCTTCTCGACCGTAGCTACGTACAAATATCGAAATTTTAGCGTCATGAAGCCGTAAGATAAGAGGTACAGCAACAGCAGGAGACACGGAAGCGTGATGGCGATGATAAATCGGCTGATGGCACTGCCTATGTCCAGCCAACTGCCCTGCGGAGTCACGCAGTACATAACCGGCAGAGAGAGGCAATCTCCCAGCAAAAGAACCGCGAGAAACAGATTCGGGGATGCCAGGGCTCTCGTGACGCAGCCGACGATCATCAGGGGGATGCTGATTTTCAGTAAAATCAGGCTGAACATGACGAACGGCGAGAAGATCGTTATGAAATGTCTCGTCCATGTGGGATCGAAGGAACTGATGCTGGCGATGTTGCCCGTTCCGAAGAAACACAGGAGAGTGTACAGCATCTGTGAGGAAACTTTAAGGAAAAATTCAGAATCAACAATTTTCAGTGAAATCCAATTCGTGAGGTTTTTCCGACTGGTAGAAACAAAGGATACGAGGAAACTGGCCTTCGCGAAGTCCTCGATGTGGAAGGAACCCTCGGATGACTCGCCGGCACTCCTCGAGGAAGACAGTGGCCACAAGAGCAGGTGCACCGACAGGGCCAAGTAGAACAAGGGCTCGTAGGAGGTCGACAGCAAAGCCAGCGGAGAGAAAAGGGCGAACACCACTGCCCGAATTCGCTCCTCGGGTTTCACCGAGTGGGAGCAGATCGATATCGGAGTGCTGGCCAGGATGATCCAGGAGATCCACTGTCGACCATCGAGGATCCCAGCGCAGACCAGGGCGGTAAGCAGCAGTCTCGTCAGTTCGATGGCTTTCAATAATTTTCTCAGGGATTTGCTGAACAGCACCGTTAGAAATACCAGCGATAAAGCGATTTGCCTGGAACGGATAAGAAGAAAAAAAATGATTGGATTTAAATGCCAGCCCTGCTCTCAGGCAGCAATTTGTGCCTTTGCAGGGTTACTCTGCTATGTGATTTGTTTTACTTGGCTTATAATTTTTCTGGCTTGAAATAAATGAAATGAAATGAAATAAATGAAATGAAATGAAATGAAATAAATGAAATGAAATGAAATAAATGAAATGAAATGAAATAAATGAAATGAAATGAAATAAATGAAATGAAATGAAATAAATGAAATAATTAAGATAAATAAAAATTCATATTTAATTCAATTCGAGAAGATGCTAATTACGAATCTCTCCGATACGTACACGAAGTAAATCTGCGGATTGGACCCGACGATCGGCAGGGACGGGAAAACGGCCAGTACCAAGGCAGTTGCCGATAACAAGGCCGCGTTGTTTCGCGAGAGGATCCTCTGCATGAAGGCCACGAGTATCATCCCCAGGGTGAAGATCCAACGGAACGTCAGCCCCGCGGACATGACCACGAGCAGGAGCAAAGTACCGGTGATCGCGGTCAAGGACCGCTTCTTGTTACGCATCTTCAGCGTGGAGCAGTAGGAAATCGCGCAGCGAGCTGCCATCCAGTTGGAGACCAGGGTGGAGCAGCCGTAAAACGATAATTTCCAGTCGGTGGAATCTGGATAAAAAAAAAATCGATAAAAGAAAAATCTTCGAACCTTTCGACAACCGGATGATACTTGCCTTTGTGTTCGACGAGCAACAGCAGGATCGAGATCCCCAGAGCGACGTTCGCTAGTGTATAGTAGGACCGATTGACGGATTTCTGGACTCCGGTGACTCTGAAGAAGAGAGTGGCGATCCAGCCGAGCCACATTACGGTCAGGTAGAGCAGCACTCGAGTCCTGCCGTACCTGCGGAAGTAGGAAAGAGACTCCTTCGCCATCGCAACAGCCTTTTCGCACTCGATAATGGCATCCAGAGTGAATCCTTTGTCAATGAAATATTCGATTCGATGCATCATCGCGGTCAATTTCATTTCCCTCCAGTGCGGCTTGTTCGGGTCGGTTCCAGGGTTCAGCAGTCGATTGGCCCTCACTTGGGCCGTCAGTTGTTTGATGTTGCTCAAGAATGCCCAGGCTACGTACCTTTGGTCCCCCGAACCAAAGAACGACATTGGCAATACTCCCTGCGAATTGAATTTTTTTTTGTGGCTTTTGATTAGATCGATCGATTCGTTCGAGCGGAGAAATAAATGAATTTGTGTATTTATTTTATCTGTTTTATTCGATTGTCACCTGAAAAATTTAATAACGGAGGATTATGCAATTTTTTATTTATTTACCTTCAATTAAACTGTATAATAATAATTATTATTAATATTTTATTTGTATGAGTAGGAAAAACTGAAAAGTCTGAAAATTACCTCGTTATTCACAGGAATCGATATTCCTAGAAGAGTCGATACCAACGGAGCGATATCGGCTTGCTCGATATCCACCTGAGAATTGTTCCCATGAATCCCAGCACCCCAAACGACAAACGGCGTTTCGGTTTCATCCGTGGAACCACTACCGTGGGATCCCCAGTCGGTCATCCCATGATCGGCGGTGAACACGTAAGTAGTCGTTCCCGGTTTGAAAAGACTCTCCGTCTTTTCCACCACCTCTTTGATCTTTGCATCGACGTATCTCATATTCTCCAAGTATTCTCTGAATACAAATTCCACAGTTAGCTAAAAACGTCCAAGGGATTATTCCGCGTTGGCATCATCCACCTACACACGTATCGTCATCGCATCGTATCCCGGTGTGTCGTATATATATGTACCTGGAGTGCGGCTTGCTGGAATGCCCGGCAGTGTCGCATCCCAGCAGATGGAAGAACAGAATCAGCTTATCCTTATCCTTCGCACCAGGTGCATCGGTCCGCAGCCATTCGGAGAACTTGGCGAACACCCACGAGTCCAGACGTATCGTAGACTCCGAAGAGACATCGAAATCTTGCCATTCGTGAGGGTAACTGTCGCCTCGAACGTTCCCTCGACTTCCTTCACGAGGCAAAACACATTCATTTATTTATTCATATATAAATAATAGTAATCGATTTACAATTATATAATTTTTTTTACCCTTAACGAACATGGGAATGATATCGGGACTGCCCCAGGCCCAGGTGTAAGAGCTCCGATTGAAAATGGAATCGAAATTCACTGGGTTTTCCTTCCAGCCTCGGAATATGGCACTCGGGTCTTCGTAAAGACCAGCCGCTATGGCTACGTTGCCCGGTCGCGACTCGGTCGGGACCCTGGTATGGGATATTCCCCAGACGGCGGATTCCTCGGACATGACGCTTCTGAAAAGTTCGACGACGATGATTCGAGAGACCGTGGGGGGCCGTAAGGTACCGTTTACCTCAAATAAGGGGGAGGATCGGCGATGAAAGTGCGGAATCGCAACCCATCGGCTACGAACAGGTAGACCCTCCTGGCTAGCGGTTCTTCCAAGGGCGAGGGTACCGGGTCTAAACCCTGTATGATGGGGGAATGGAAATTCGCGTCCAAAACTCCCCAGAGAAGGATAAATCTCGCTGTCAGACCCCATACGACGAGGGTCCAAATATTTTTCTCCGCCTTTTCGTGCATTCTGCTTTTTTGGTTGTTTATCCTGAGGGAGATGATATTATTATTGTTGTTGCTGTCGCTACTACTATTATTGTTGCTGTCGATGCGAGCGTTGTGATAAATTTTTTGCTGTATCCGATAAAATTACAATTACCAACTGCAATTTTGTTGAGTTTCAATTAAGAATATTTGTCCCTGTTGGAATTTCACAGGAAATTCTGGATCTGCAATAATTCAAGTACATCTTATCTCAACTATCTGATCTTTACTGTATATTATTGTTGTTGTTGTTATTATTATTATTGTTATTCTAAGAGAAATTTTGAAAACCAACAAAAATGAATTGTATGATTGATACCTTAAATTATTTACTTTTCACTCTACATAGTTTTTCAATTTCTTTGGAGCGCTTTTCTCTCTCCACCGGATACTCATTAATAATTATCAGTTTTGTTATATTGTGAACACATGCATGCACAGACACTGTTGAAGCAAAATTATTCCAACCCTATTGACAACACCCACTTTCCGCTGGATCCGAAACCGGTGTGGCGTAATTTTGAAAACTTGTCCAATATTTCGCGGGACTATTCGATGATTCAAATTAATTCATATCGACGAAAATTATTAAATTATTGGACCAACGAGGGACTCGAAACAATATTTGAGCCGTTCATTTTTAGTCATTAGGGGTCAAAATGACCCCAAGCAATTTTAGATTGTTGCGCAACTTTACATCGCACTGCCTCCTTCCTGATTTTTTTTTGCCTTTTTGAAAACTTGATAAAATTTTGTTGCCATGATATTCTCATTCCAAGAGGTTCAAAGTAATATCCTGAATTTTTATGAGTCCGTCGGAATGATATTGGCAACGCGGCAATTGTTTAAACATGCGATGGGGTCATTCCGACCCCGTGTGACCGGCACGTTATTTTTAGAACGTGTGACCTCTAAGGGTTAAAGTGGCCTAAGTCCATTCTTTAGTGACACGTGCCACTTGAAGTTAATTGTCATAAAAAACATATTCCAAAAATTTATGAAAAAACTGGACTTGTTATTATTTGAAATTCGAATAGGAAACTTGATATTCGTAGAATTCGTGGTAAACAAAACAAAGATCTACGAAAAATCATTGAAAAATCCCAGAAAGATCGATTCCTTGCGAATGGGACGAAAAAACGAAAGGATAAAACCAAAGAAAATCGATTTCTCCGGGAGAATCGACCTGCGCGTGCGCAGTACATCCTGTACTACAATCCAAGATGGCGGCAGCGCAGCTACGAGCTCCGACTCTGTCATACCGACGCTCGGTCTCCGGTTCGGTCGGTACTCGCTGATAACGAGTAAATCCCTAATCCGCCTTCCTTCCACCTTCTATTTCTACTTATTCTCAGTCCTCAGACACAAACAGTGCAGTCGCAGTGTCAGTGGTCGGTGGTCGTCGGGCTTCGGTCAGTCCAATTCTGATCGCCATTGGAATCGGTTTGAACTGTGTGGTGCGGTGCGGTGCAGTGCAGTGCGGTGCGGTGCCTTTGAAGTAGCGCAACTAGAGTCGAGTTGAGTCGGTCCTCCTCGTTCGTTCGTGACTGCCTGCCTGCGTTTTTTCCCGTGTGTGTGACATGAAAGCGATCTAAGCGGTTGGTCCACATCGTCCGCGACGTGTGTTCTTCTCTTCTCTTCTCTCTCTCTCTTTCTCTCTCTCTCTCTGTCACTCGCTCTTTCTCTCCTAGGCGCACATTCAGGTACGGAAACTCACGTTTATACATATTATACATACACACACAGGAAAAGCCCGTGAAAAACAAGTGGAAATCATAACAGAAACGTAATAGGTACATATTGACATTTATTTTCGTGACTTGTGTATATATATATGTATATATATATGTATACATAGGTACGCGGTGACATTAGTGTCCACGCGTGAGTGAAGTATGTGTGGGTGTATGTGTAGGTAGGTGCATATGCGTGTGTGAGAGCAATGTATGTGTGTTTGTGTGGAGCTGTAGTCACAGAAGGGCGTTAGATGAAGCGAGCAACCTTCTGCGTTGGGAGAAACTCGCAGATATAAATAAACCGGGAAGACGTGTGTGACAGTCATGAGTTACTGTTTCTTGTTTTTTTTTTTTTGGCAACAACAAACCAGCTCCGTCTAGCCCTACGTCTATCTCTGTCTAATCATTTATTGCTATCTTTTATAAAGCGGTTGTCCTTTTCTTAACCCTATCGCTGTCCTTTTCTCTCTTATTTTTGATTTTCTTTCTCTCTCTTCTTACATATCTCTATCTCTATCATCCAACTATTGCTATCCTTTTTTAAACGTCCCTCCTTTAACCCTATCCCTTTTCCTCTCTCTTTCTCTCTCTTTCTGTCTCTCGAATATCTCTATCTCTTCTCTCTTCCTCCTGTATGACCATCTCTTCATAAAATTCATCCCTTTCTCTCTTTCTCTTTCTTTTGCTTCCTACTATATCGCTATCCCTTTTTCTATTTTCATCCCTTACTTCCTCTCTCTCTCTTTCTTTCATCTTTTTCTTACACTATCTCTATCCTTGTTTATAGAGCATCCTTCTCTCCCTCTCCCTCTCTCTCTCTCTCTCTTTCCTTCTCTAGAATCTTGGCATCCCATATCTCGTATCTTCTTTCCCCGAAAGCTCCGTTTTCCGTCACATTGCGGAAGACTTCAAGACTCATTTTCGTTTCCTAGTTCTGTCCTCCTTCCCCCCACTCTTCATTTTCTCTCATACCGCGGCACCGCTCTAAAAATATATATTTCCTTCTCTCTCTCTCTCTTTCAATACATACAAATATCTATATGAATGCGTGTGTACGTGTGTATACATATACAGCAGACACTGCAGGTATTCGGATATGTTTGTCTCTCTCGAATAATGTGTGTTTATGAAAAACATAAAAATAAAGTAAAGCGAAATAAAATAATTTAGGAGAGCCGTTGCATCAACTCTTGTCCTCCTCTTGCAAGATATTTTTGGGAGTTCCTCCTTGGGTTTTGCTTTATTTTTCGGAAAATTCTCATTTTCGAGATCCGCGCCTGAAAATTGAGGGTATCACATAAGCTTATGGGTAAAAATTTTATGGGCACCCATAAAACGTCAGTGTGGTTTTTATCTGAAATTCTCAAAATTTTGCGTTTTTCAAAAGTTTCAAATTTTTTCAGAATTGCATCGTTTGTCGTTTTTTTTTTTTTCATTTCCAATTGGTTTTATTTTTTAATGTATAATTACTAATTATTAATTACATATTTACACATTATTACTATCGATTCCGGTTCGGAAAAAAATTGGAATCTCCATATTTCCAATCGGTGGAATTACATTTATATTATAACTTGGGCATTTGCAATTATTAATTTCTTTAATTTTCAATTTTTCCAAATTTCAACATTTTCAATTTTGTCCATTTCCAATTTTTCAAATTTCTAATGCCCAATTACCGATTATTATTTTTCTATTTATATACAATTACTGTCGATTCGGGTTCGGTCGAACCCTGAGATTCACGAAAAACCTGGAAATTCCATATTTTTTGTCTGTCAAACTGAACTCTTATATTTTTTGGGGCTCGATGAAACTTTCGATACACAATCCACTGGAATCGTTAAGTTACATTATTATTATACTTACATATCCAACGACGACCATATTGCCTGGCATACCTCGTGGGAGTACTTACGTGGCTTTAGGTCTTTGCAAGCATTTGTCATCCTCGCATTGTTGGCTCTATACATCGATATTGGAGCTATAACTTACTCCAAGTAACTACTAAACTGTACTGACAGTGTGTGCAAATATCGCTACCATGCCGTTACTTGGCGAACTTGCACATGCATAATGCCACCGACTGCATAGAGTCGCTATAGACAAGAAACTGCATTATTAACAACAATGCCGAGGAATTAGTGGCTCGATCCAACTTTTTCTGTTTCTCGTTGCAGCTCAGAAGACCGCGGATCACCCGAAGAAGCTGCTTCGGCGACAATTGACTCGATCATGCCGATGGTTTTCCTGGACCGGTTGCCGGTCCCCAGTCTCAGAGTGTACACCACGGTCAGCATAGCCATTCTCTCCTGCTCCATCTACTATGCCACTCAAATAGTCAAGGATCCCGCCTGGAAGTCCAACAACACCAGCATCGCGGTCAGCGAAAATGTCACAGGCAACGACACCAACAACACCGACTCCAGGACCTTCGGGGTGCACCTGAAGGAGCTATTCGCCTGCATGATTCAGGAGCCGGGATGCATCTGGGTGGGTATCGGGTCTCGAGATTTCGATCGGGTCGGTCTCGACCAACGATCGAGGCTCGAAGTTGGGACTTTGCAATTTCTGCGAAACACAGATTTTAGAATACATTCTTGAAAAATGAATACTCCGTCGAGGGAACTTTGGGGGCGATGAATTTTAGGAAAAAGTGGCATTCGAGATGTTACATTCGGTTCTCGAGGTATTTGTTTAATTAGCAGGGTCGGTTCGCAAATATATATGCATGCGTATATTGCGAATAAGGTGCGGCTGGAATAATTAGCCTAAATTTGCTCGATCGTGTTCGCATTAGCTTTTCACGAACTAGACAGCGATTACATATTCGCTGTATGCACATGATTATACCAATATTATCTTCGCATTGTTACAAGCGAGGTACTATGGGCAAAAACGAATCGATTTGCATCACTCGCAGTTCGACGAGGGAAATAATCATCGACCGGTGAATGGTTTTACCTCGGAGACCAACCGATTGACTCATTCTTATTGCATATTTGTTTCTTCATCTTCCGTATTTAAAATTAGCAAACCAAGCCGAGAATACTTTTTTTCTTATTCTCGTTTGGATTTCAAAAAATTGATAATCCTGTAATTTTCCTACTATTGCATTTTTTATTACTAACACCGGTTATATAATTTTCCCATTGTTGCATATTTATTTTTTTATCTCCCATATTGAGAATTATCGAATTGCATTACAAGTAATTCCTGTTTGGTTGCATAATTTTTGAGATTCGAATCGATGGACTCTTATCAATTCGACTTGTCGTCTCGTCTCGTACTTTAAATCATTGGATATTAATTTTTTTATTATCGCAGAATTTTCGAAATTCTAATCGATCCAATCTTATAATTATTATTATCAAAATTAATTTATCGCATTTTTGTATTATTTACTATTTTTACAAAATTAAAAATCCACCAGCAAAATTCGTATACACCGATTCTATAAAATTTTCTAAGTCGAGATCGACTCGTGGGGGTTTCGGAGTCTGAAAAGTTGGATTTTTAACTGCGACTCGTGTCGATACGACAAGTAAGGTGGAAATCTCGAGTCGAAATGCGATCCAAAGAATCTCGAATAGAAGGAAAAATGTATGAGTATTTTGTTTTCCGGGGAAGTACATATTATGCAATTCTATTGATGCAAACTGCGACGACGATGGTAGAAAAAGAGGTCAATAAAGACGCTATCATTTTGGGATTCTTGCCAAAAGCAAGAGGACCGAGGAGAGAAATAAATATGTATTTCTTTCTTTCGATGTCTGTGTGTTATTTTTACGCACGTGATACTCGTGCAATTGCTAATAATATTAGCACAATCTTTTTCGCATCAACTTCAAACCGATTTACTAGCTTACGAGCGAATACAAAAATACTAAAATATAGAGAAAAATACATTCGACTGCTAAACCTTTAGACGCATCGAAACCAGACTCGAAACAAAATTATCCAAGCATTTGGTGACAAAAGGTTCAGAAGTCGAGTGCAATTAAATTTCAACCGATGGGAAATCTCGAGCCAATAAATTGGGAGTCGAGTGATCGCTCGATTTCTTCTGGGACTAAAGATTCAATCGAGGGTTGAAAAAATGTGGAATTAATCAAGGAATCAGCCAATTGGTTGACTACCATTTTTCGCATTTCCATTCCCTTGCCATGGAAGGGAATAAAAGCGCATTTCTATATTTTGCAAGGAGCGAGAACCAGATTTTTGCAGTTCGAAGGATACTCGCTCGAGTTGCACAAGTTACTCGCAAGTCGAGTGAATGTTCTTGGGAACAGCGATAAGTCATAGTCCGCAGAAATATGCTAAAGGTTTTATGAGAATAAATTATTTATAAAAAAGAAACCAATAAGTTAATAAATATAGTTTTTTTAATTCTACTTTATTCCCTTAATTGGAAAAGAGTCGATCGAAGAGCGAAGGGCTCGACTGCATTTGGAGAAATCACAATACGAGTCTTAGGAAAAAAAATGAGAATAGAGATTTACCAGCAACCTTATACTGGCAATGAAAGCCAGGTGAAAGTCACGAGTTTCAGCCTCTTCAATAATTCATTCACACTTTTTTCATTCCAGAGTTATTTATGTATATGCAGATTTCATTCGATTAGCATTGAAAAGAATTTTTTGTTCTTTCTTCCTCTTTTCTCTCTTTCTCACTTCCAAAAGGATTCGAAATCTTGGAAAGGTACTTCTTGAAAATTCAAATTCGGAGAAAAAAACATCCCGATCTCGATGTAGAATTTGAAAATTAAGAAATTGCCTTCGAGCCTGTCTTTCCTGAGTTTTAATTCCAAAAGAAATATTCCAAGATTCTAATTTTGCAGAAATTGCAATTTACCATTCTTCTTTTAATCATATAGAAAAACAAATTAAAAAAAAAAGTTATAACGAGTGTTCTCGATTCAATCGAACTTCGTAGCTTCAAAGCGAAGGATGAATTGTCGAAGTTGGGGTGAAACTCGATTTGGACACGACCCGAAAATCCAAATGTTGGTAAAAAAAAAATCTATACCTTTCTATGAAATCCGGAGGCACTAATGATTATCAAAATAGGAAAATAAGGCAATTTCAAAAATATGGAAAACAATAAACCAGGTAAAAAAAGTTAATTACTCAAAAATAGGAAAATCGAGAGGAATAATATTTAATATCTGGTTTGGGTGGAATTTATTTACAGCTGATTCGATATAAGCTCTGTTGGGAGCGATAAAAATGGCCTTTGACCGGTAGTGGAAGGAACCTTTTGCCATTAATTTGAGAAAACGAGTTTGGAACTGGTTCCAAATGTAAACATTATAAATACTTTTAAGTATCAACAGCTGACGTGATTCATCTTGGCTCTTATCTGTTCCCTGGAAGGCAAAAAAAGAAAGAAATGAGATATCCCTTATTTACTTACTTATTTATTAATTTGTTTTCTATATTTACTGAAGATTTGGAGGTTTTCAGCTAAAATGGATATGAATTTATTTAACTTTTAACGAGTTCCTCCTAAAGAATACCAGAAATTGTAGTAAAAAAATGAATTATTGTTACCTATACATGTATAATAAATATTGCAATCGCAGTCGAATTGCTGCGAGGCAACTCTAGGCAAAGTCGCAATGAAAAATTCGAGTAACGGATGAACTCTTCCTGATTACGAATCGAAGAAGAAAAGACACACATAATTCGCAGACATTGACAACTAGGAGCAAAGTCGTTACTTAATATGCAATTGCATGCATGCACATATGCACTTGGACGTAATACGTCAGTGCATGAATTTTTTTATTTATTCTTTCGATAAGTGCTTCGACTTCGGTGCTCGTAATACGAAGCGATCGAATTTTCCAGAGCGACTCGTGTAGAAATTTTTATATTTTACTGATTACTGTGTTTTTGAAAATTGGACGCTTTCGAATTTATTGATTTATCGAATTTATCGACTTGAAAGTGTCAAATCTGATATTCTATCGATTACAAACGAAAAAAATTTTGTTATCAATGCTATGAACTTTTCAAGTAAATCATTTTTAATTCGACCGACTTGTTGAAAGTGAAAAAGGTAAAAGTAAATACAAAAAGTTTGAAGAATTCTTGATAATTAGTAAAATTTAATGAAAATTCATTATCTTTGAATTTAATTTGACGATAATAGTGTTGGTAATGACTTGGAATGCAAATTAGACAGTATTTGTTTATAGCGAAGAATTTTTAGTCGCTCGAAAGACAAAACTGGAACTAGTATTGTTACCTTTTATTCGTCGATAAGAAAAATTCATCGAATGAAATATAATGTCGATGATCGATCGAAATTCAAATCGAAAATCAATTTATTCGCAAAAAAGGAGAATTTTCAAATGCAGCAAAAAAGTCAATGACTTTTAAGTATTATAAATACGACCTTGTGGTACCCCAGCGGAGTTAAACTGTACCAGTTATCACTGGATCTCATGAGATTTAGTAACAGTCTAAATTAGGAACTTCGCCTTCGCCAACTCCTCGAAATTCCAATCACGAATTGTGACTAATTCTTCTTTTTCTTTCTTCTTTCCATTTCAGACCCTGATAAACATGGCATATTGCGTGCTGATACTGCTTGGGAAATCGATACAGAAGGTCGTCTTTGGCGAACTCCGAGGCTCCGAAAGGCAGCACCTGAAGGACAAGTTCTGGAACTTCGTCTTCTACAAGTTTATCTTCGTTTTTGGCGTCCTCAATGTCCAGTATATGCACGAGGTCGTCTTATGGTGCGCCTGGTTCACGGCCCTCGGCTTTCTGAGTCTCCTCAGCCAGCTTTGCAAGGATCGGTTCGAATACGTAAGCATTTCTTCCATTCCATTCGGGGTCCTTCCGATTCGGACAAAAAATGAACAGGAATTGGGATTTCAATATCGCTTGCGACTCGAAATGCAAATGACAAAGATTTTTTTGCATCGCAGCGAAGGATTTTCTGATACTCGAAAGGAATTCGATAAAAAATGTTAATATTGTCCATAAACATAAATAATAAAAATCAGAAAAGGTATTCAGAATTAATAAAATATAATAATAATTTATTATCTGTTATTTAAGAGAGGAATTCGAAAAAATGGAAATTTTCGACTCAACCAAATTTGTTCGCATTAAATTCAGAGAATTCTAGCCACTCGATCGAATTAAATTCGAAGAGTTCCATCGACTCGAGCTTCGAGTAGTCGATTATTAATTCGAAGAAAAAATAAATACCCATCGTTCGTGAATCAATGGAGATCGGATCATGGATTTTCCAAAATTCATGGGGTTTCCGAGTAACGAACGATTTTTCTGGATTTATGTATCGATCGATCGCTCGGGTTTTAGAAAGTGCAGTAAAAATTGCCACTGCAGTTTGCTAAATGTGTAGAATCCGCTTCAAGTGAACCGCATGATCATGATAACTTTACAATGACGTTCCGTTGTGGTCAAGGAAAACAACATCTGCAGTTCACTGAAATATCGAACCGATCGAACCAATCGCTCCGAGTTTCCAGAAACCGGTGGGAGTGTTATCGATACGTCCTTAAAAAAAAATTACACACACACGCAGGCAATTTTTTCTTCCTCGATCCTGTTGTAATCGACAAAAAGATATTTTTTTCCAAATTATCATTATCGATAGAAAATTCGAAGGAAATTTCCTTGTAATCAGTAAAAATATAAATTCTGAAGAAATTCCCCAACAAAAATTCCAATACCAGGAATCTTTCTTGCGAGAAATTGCAATTTTCCAATTTCAAGGATTTTCTTTTTATTAAAAATTCAAATATTAGGGAATTTTTGGGACAATTCATATCGAAGGCAACAATATTTCTCCAGCGATCGATGGAATATTGGCAAAGTCATCCGTGACGTCCTCGAACAACAGACTTAGAAGCTTTTCCACTATCGGTTTTCCATTTTTTTTGGTCTTAAGCCCTTCCCCACCCGTTATCGGAGCGTAATCGGGGCAAACAAGCGAGGAAATACTTGCACAGAGTTGAGAAACTCTGTATTTCCCGTTACGCAACAAAATCAAGATCCGCGAAAATCCCGTTAACTTAATCCAATAGAGGTAACCAGGTTACTGGGGAATACTCTTAACGCGGCGGACGATTTTTTTTTTCACTTTCATAACTGAAGACCGGTTGAAATGAAGAAATTCAGAGGAGGAATGGGAATGATCATTTTTTTTTACACTAATTGGCCGTTAAAATTAAGTAAAGTAATGTTTGTCGTCCATAAGTTTGGAGAGAAGGAAAAAAAGTATGAAAATATGAATTATTTCATTCTTTTTCAATTTTATTGAACAAGAATACTACTTTTTTTTATGAGGAAAAATAATAATATTGATATACGATGAAATATAGCAATATGAAAATTAAAAGTACATTTAGAAATTTATGAAATTAATTTTGATTGAAAAAAAAAAACCCTGAAGTTGGAATTTTTACCAGAAAAATTTCCTAGCACTGGAATTTTTAGTGACAAATTACCAGGTAATTAAAACCCACAAATTAAATTAACGCTAGAAAAAGCGACCGGAAAGATTAATATTTAATTAAATTAGTACTTTCTTCATTTTTTTCCCTTCGAGTTATAAAATCGGTCGAAGCCCATAACTAATATCTGGGAATTTCCAGGATGGAAGTTCCAGAGTTTGGTAGACCTTTCACCAACTCCAAGAAAGTGCAGGAAACTCCACTTGTGTGGTTTTACGTAATTTCCGATGTTTCATCCCTTTTTTTCTCTTTTTTTCTTCCAGTTATCCTTCTCACCGACCACACCAGGCTGGAGCCATGCAAGATTGCTGGGACTTTTGGCCGCTATCCTGGCATTGTCCTCGTTCATGTTGCTGCTCTGCACCGGGGCGGCCTTCTTTTTCGTGTCCTTCAATACTTTTGCGTTCATGGCAGCTGAGGTAAAGTAACAGCAATTTACGTAAACCCGATCAATGACGTTCACCGTCATTTTATCTTATTTATTTTTATTCACCAGCAAAAACGACAACCTGGTCTGGATTATTCTGGAGAATATATCCGACTTCTAAAAATCGTCTTTAATTAATTTTAGGTTTAATTCCGGGCCCCAAAAGCGACAAAAAGAAAATTGGAACCCAATTTCATTAATCGACTTGTAATTACCATTTTTCTACTTTATGCGACCGATCGAGGCTCAAAATGTCACCAATTTGAGTAAATTTAACTCGTACGACAATTTCTGCCTCGAATTGGCTCGAAGGGGTCTCTTCGTTCGCTCGCAACCAATAGGAAAAAGTGCAGCGAAGGCTAAGGGATGAAAAACTGGAGAAAAACACATTTGCATAATAGTCGTTTATAGAAACCGTTATGCAAAAATGTCATTAATGATTTCTCTTTTTGTCTTGCCAGTTGCATAAGGGAGGAACCCAAGAACAGGGGAAAGGTGCAATTATTTCTTGCGTGATGTTTGCACCGCATGTTCATGCGTTGTCTGTCCATCCACCATAGGTGCATAACGTGCCTATTTGCTCATCCGTGAATTCACCATCCACGTATTGTCTATCTCGGAGGATCGCCTTATCAGAATCAGCGTTATGCCCTTACCCGAGCAGAAATAACGCCAAAGAGAGAAAAACATGTATCGCTTCATTGATGATTACCGTTACAAACGGGTCATTGACGCTGCTCTGCCACTGTCGTCCACTTGCAGACGTCTCATCTTTCCTTGGAATTCATTTTTCATGATCTCGCACGATGTGGAATTTCACATATCAATTCCCAGCCGTGAACTTTTCCTCGGAACAGATTTCGTTCGGTCGATGAAACTTTTTCGAAGAATTAAATTTTCCAATTGCATTTATTGTCAAATCAGAAACTTGCAATAGGGAAAGCTAAAGTTGCAGATACATTTTTCAAATGACAATTCTGTGAGGCCTTCTCCTTGGAAATTTTCGAAATAGGACCTATCGATACCGGACTCGATCAAAATGAAATTGGGAAAAAATGGAAATCGGTCGAACCTTTAAAGAATATTTTCCATGTATTCTTTGAATAGTAAATATTGTTTTTTTCTCGTTATAAATAATAAGTATTAGATTATTGATAGTACGAAATTATTATAAAAAAATAGTAATGGGATTTTTGAATATATAATTTTCATCGATCGATTGATTTCTCTCTTTCGATGGAAATTTCGTCGATTCGAATGAAAATTAGTTTTTTATCTTCCAAGAACAGTCCATCGAAGGTTCGTTGAACGTTTGTTTGCTACAAAGTTCTCGTTTTTTTTATCAAAATCGCGTCTGGACGAAAGAAAAAATAGAATCGAGCTCCAAGGTAGAGGAGATAATTGCACTGGAAGCGTGCAACGTTGTATCGCATTACAGATAATGTGGCAGCTTAAAGATCGCAAGTACGTGCACGTAGACATGCATGTAACATACATCAAATGGAAAGGTCTGGGTCAACAACCCGTGCTTCTCATTTCTACAGTATCGTTTGAAGAATTACTATCTTCCATAGGCTGCTGGCTGCCCGTCTCCGTTCCAAGCCTCGATCGCAGTCTTCTCGTTCTTTCTCTTCCGATGTGACTGCACTCGAAGAGATTCTAGAAAGTTTCTTACTGAAACGCGTTAATTCCCAGCCATGAATTTACAATTAGCATAGAACTCTTTCCGAAACGATTTTTCATATTAAGTTTGCTTTTTTTCAGCAAATTTTTGGCTTCGATATGTTATCGCAGACCTGGAATTTCGATTGCGAGTACCACTTATAATTATTTATCGTGTATTCGATAATTGCACCTCCTCGATCCCACCTTCGAAACTCCTTCGAAGGAGAAACTTAAATTCCTGCTACTTTTTTAAAAAGCGAATATGATATATTCGCAAAAGAAATATCAAAAACGGGATTTAGGGGAATGAAATTGGAAAAAATGCTGATTATGGTTCGAGTCGAACCAAAAAACCTCGATTTTTATTCTCAAGGATGATACATATAATTTTATAATTATAAAATTGTAGATTGTTGGGTATTGTTGTAAATTACAAAATCAAATTAACATTTTGATTCTACCAAAAATTTTACTATATTTAAAGGGAAAACCATAATTATTAAAATGATGTCGAACTTTCAGGGAAAAATCTTCGATCGATACGTCTCGAACTAGAAAAAGTTAAATCGGCTCGATATCGATGTACTCGATTTAAATTGAGCTACCAAAAAATGTCTTATTAAAAAAACGAACAATTAATTCATTATTATTTCTAACAATTGCACATTTCTGTTGCTTCTCCAGTGCATTCTGCTGGGGGTCAGGACGATACACGTGATGCTGAGGTACGCCTTCCATCTCTACGACACGAGAGGCGCCGGTACTTCCTCCCCGAGGTCCTGGGACAAACGAGGACCCTTGGCTTACTACACAGAGCTGAGCTCGGAATTGACGGTACTGGCCGTGGACTTCCTCCATCACGTCCACATGCTGCTCTGGAGCAACATCTTCCTCAGCATGGCGTCGCTGGTCATTTGCATGCAGCTCAGGTACCTCTTCCACGAGATTCAGCGACGAATTACAAAACACCGGAACTACTTGGCCGTTCTCAGCCACATGGAGCAAAAGTAAGACCCAATTTCGATTAATTCATTGATATTTAGAAAAAAAAATTGTCTTTTCCTCTTATTTTTCATGAATTCGTACATTTCTTCCGCAGTTACCCGATGGCATCCCAGGAAGAGTTGGCTGAAAATTCCGACAACTGCGCAATTTGCTGGGAGAAGATGGAAACTGCCAGGAAGTTACCCTGCGGTCACCTGTTCCACAATTCCTGCCTGCAGTCGTGGCTCGAGCAAGACACCTCTTGTCCAACCTGTCGACTGGCTTTGAGCATGCAAGCGAACCACCTCGAGAGCACACCGGAGATTCCTCCGGATGCCCAGACTCCGGCTCGAAGGAACGACAATCATTTCTTCCACTTCGATGGGTCCCGATACGTTTCCTGGTTGCCGAGCTTCTCCGTGGAAGTCACACATAATCGACTGCGAGGAGACATCCTCAATTTGGCTCACAGCAATTCCCAGTTGGATGCCATGGCTCGACAGGTACTCGGTCACCTGCTTTCGAAATTAATCGACTCGCAGTCGTCGAGCACAGGAAAAGTTGGTTCGCGAAGAAAAAAAAATGTTTTTAATGAAGTCCAGATTTAGAAAATCAGTGAAAATAATATTTTAAAAATAGTTGCCTTATAAATTCGTGGAAGTTAAATGGGAAAAGTTGAAATTTGGAATTGGCGTAAAATGAAAATTCATAAAAAACTGAATTAGGCGTTTAATTAGAAATTCGAATGATGACTTTAAATCAATTTTCAGGTGCAACAGCTGTTCCCGCATTATCCCAGGAACGTGGTGATCGAGGACTTGAGAGTGACGAGGTCGGTGGAGTTGACCATTGAAAATATCCTCGATGGAAGGCTGATCCTGCCGCACCATGTCATCGAGGAGCCAGAAGCGGAACCCGTTACGCCCACGCAGTTGCCCACTGTCCACATTTTGCCACATCCCCTGGGTCAGAACACGTGGGATCCGAGATTCGACATTCCCACAGCGGACAGGTTTGCGGATTCTTCTTGTCACGTCGAAGGAAAATTGGAATCGAATATTCGAATTTGCGTGTTTACGCAATTTTCGAATTTTATTATAATTTATGAAAATTAGTTGGTTCTCCACGAATTAATTAGTTCCTTGGGTTTTCTGCTTTTATCCCATCAATTATACAAAAGGAACTTCGATCTTATTTTCTGAATCTTCGATTGTCGTCAAGAGTTGAATTTTTTTTTGTAAATAATAATAATAATGATAATGGCAATGTTAATTAATTTTATCGAGTAATTTCTAATTGACGTAATCGATGTTTTCGTTTCAATTGACGCGATAATGTTGCAATATTATTATTATTATTATTGTACTTTATTATTTCATGTAACGTGTCATAAAGTTATCTTACGATTCCAATTTTCTTATCGAATACGTAATTTTAAGACGAACGGTTCAAGGTCTGCTCATTTTGTTTTGACTTCAGTGTAAAATTGACGTAATATTTACAACAATATTTATTGTTGTTGTCGATAGACGAAAAAATAAGAATATAATGATTATGTTCTTATTTTTCAAATATATTAATAAATTATAATAAAACATAACGAGAATATTAATAACCAATAATAGCAATAATAAGTTAATAAATTTTCTCAAACTAATTATTGCTAAATTGTTCGATAATCAGCTTCGATTCATTTCTAAAATTCAAAATCCAAAAAGCAGAAAAAAAGTAAAATCCATTTTTTGAATACCAATTTAGGTGACTACTAATTTTTGAAAAATCAATTTTTTCGCTATAAATAATAATAATAATAATAATAATAATTTTTCTTTTAATTTCCAGCGGGGAAGAGCCGTCGAACCTCGGGGGCCGTTTCTCCAAGTCGTCGAGCGAGAGGGAGCGCATCCTGCAACGCCGGAAAGAGCACATGCTCCTCACGGCCCGGAGGAGATACCTGGAGAAACTTCGAAAATCGGAACGAGATCCATCGGAGAGCGATTAATCGATGAAATTTCGCGGGATATCGGAAAAATCGGCGAAACCGTCGTCTCGTTGATCGAAATCGAAGCTGACCCGCTTTCGAGGATCCTTTGCCCAGGAGCTTATATTCGAATGAACGCCGAATGCGTGTATTATAGTTTTGGTGGAGTCCGGACCTCGATCTTCCAGCGAACTTTACGCATTTTTGCGAGAAAAAAGGGTAGCGGACGTGGAGCGAGAGGAGCGAGAGAAAGAAAAAAACCCTTTGGGAGGAAAGAAATCTTTTAATCGATGATTTTGAGTGAAAGGGGATGGGTCAGATGCCGTAAACCGTATTTTTATGCAAAGTTCTACTTAAAACCAGTGTAAAAAAACCTATTCTCGACAAATCGCAAGCGATATGTTTATTGAGGAACAATCCGTTGGATTCAAGGAATCCCAGAAGAGAGTCGACGACGTAATCTTACCCCTTTAATTTTTTCCTTTTTTTTTAAATTTTTTTAATTTTCTCCCATTTTTCGACGCGATCGTTTTTTTTTTTTGTATTTTTATTGCCGTGTCGAAAGTTTATTGATTAATTGGTTAATTATTATTAATTAATTAATTAGGATACGATAAGATACGATTTTCAACGATTTGTCACTCGATGCATTTGTAAAACGTACGCCAAGCCGGCAATGACATTGTTATAAATGAGATTGTTCCTCGGACTAGTCACAAAAAAAACAAAAACAATAGAAAGAAAGAAAAAAATGTGGAGGAGGAAAATTTTGATTTTTGCTCCACGCGCAAAGACGCAGTTAAATTCGATAACGTCACAAGTGCATCGACAAGTGAATGTCGTTTGAGTAGACGGACGGACAAACAGACAGATACTCGTTCGTTTTTTTTTTTTTCTAAAATGGAATTTCGAAATTCTGGAAAATTTTGCGATTGCGAGTGAATGAATGAATGCCAGAAGCGAGGAATTCCTTGCGGAAGGGAATCACTTTGTGAAATCACCGGTTTTTTAAATTTTCGTTGATTTATTTTGTGAATTTTTCTCGCATTGCAATTTTTGGATACGTACAATTTTTTTTAAATGATTTTTTGGATCCGAGGAAATGCATTTTCTTGCGAACGACTCCAGAACAAATCTATGTGCAAGGGAAATTTATCAGTATCGAGGATTTTTAAGTATCCGGAAAAAATTCCATTGGTTTTTAAAAAGTTGTAATTTAATTATTTGGATTTTAGAAATTTTTTGTTGGAATATCTATTTTTTATTTCTTCCGGATTTTCAATTTTTCGTAATTTATGATTTTTCCTGTTGAATCTCAAATTCCTCAAAAATTAAATAATATTTAATTTTTTAAATTCCAATTTCCAAATTTAGTGTATTTTTTCTGGAGTCGGCAATTAACTTTTACGCGACTTTCTCTTTATTTTTTATTTATTTATTTTTTTTGTTTTGACGAAGTAAATTGGGATTGTCGGTGATTTTTTAGTAACGACAAGGCGAATTACGTTTACTCGGTCGACAAATCGAATTGACTAACAAACGAAAGTCCCAAGTCCAAGGAGGAATATTCGTGGACGTTAATTGTAAAATAAAAAAAAAATAAATATTAGGGAAAATTTGTCACTCGATGTGTGACCGTTGGAAAATATGGACCTCGAATGAAAGACTTTTCTTGAAAACCATTTTCAATTTGGTCGAAGAAAGAAACAAAAAAATATGAATCTCTAATTTCCGATACGAAGAATCCAAAAAGTCATGAAAATCGATGCGAGAGCGAACAAAATTCCCAAAATGCATTCGTCGACTCGAAGACAAAGTGATTTCCTCGTTTCGAAAAATCCGTTCGATCGTTTGCGACTTGAAAAAAAAAATATTAAAGAATTTACATCGAACGGATGGTTTTCGCAAAAAAAAATAGGTCGATGAAAAATTGTGAGAATGCGGCGTTTTCCAAAATGGGTTTTTTAAGTGCATGTTGTTCATTTCTTTTTTTTTACTGATGATTGTTCAAAAGTGTAACGAAGAAATCGATGGGACGTTCCATCGATTCCTTCGTTCGTAATTATTATTACTATTATTTTTCCTTTTTTTTTAATGTTATTAATGTTAAATTCCCCATAAGAGCTCTTTACACGATACCAGTGGAGTATCGATGCAAACCATGGTGCAGTTTATCGATGATCGAAGCATCGCGATGGGTATCGAAGAGAAGAAGAAGAAGTCGAAGAGGAAGTCGAAGTTACTAGAGACGAGAACTGAAGCTGATAAATGAATCATAAAATACTTATTACGTTAAATACCGCAATTATTATTGCCACATCGCATTACCTTTAGTATTATGATGATCGAGCTATTTATTTTTTAGACCGTTAAGTGATATGTCTTAGGGTAACGAGAAGTGACCTATATATATATATATACGAGAACACATGTATAAGTCATTCACAATATTCATAAGAATGAACCATAGGAGAAGAATTTAAGTATAATGTTGTTTCAGTGGCAACTGTTTCTGTATGGCGATTAGCCAAGCCAAGAAATACATCTAGTGATTGATACGATGTCCGGTTCTTCTCTTTTTCCTTTCTCTCAACTCGCCGGGGATCCATCGAAGATGAGAATAGAGGAAAACCGAAGGAGTCGAGGCTCGAAATTTAATCTTCGACGAATGAAACAGGAAGAGCGAGCTTTTTATTTTCTACGAATTCATGTCGAGGTAAAAATCTATTTGAAAAAATAAGAAATTACTGAAAATTCTAGTTGAAAAATGGACTTTTACTTTGTTTTTCGAATTTTAGAAGTGAATCGAAGCTGGTTGTCGATGAATTTGGAGAGAATCAAATTAAGAAAATTTATTAATTTTAAATTGAGACTCGAAACTGCAGGAATGAATTTTTTATTTTGGCTAGAATTGAATCCAGGTGAAAATTGATTTTTGGAAAATTAGTAATTAGCTTAATTGGTATTTATAAAATGGATTTTACACTTTTTTTTTGGAAATTAACAAAATTAAGAATCAAGGAATCGAGAAAGAAAAAAAATTGTTCTTATGTTAGATTTCATTTGTTAATTAATTAGAAAGTTGATACTTATCGAATCGTGTATTTAATACATAAAAAAATTAGAGAAACATTTTTTTTTATCTTTTATCGCATGATCTTGACATTTCTCGTAGACATATATTTACACTTTGAAAGACAAGTCTCAACTTTTGCTTCCGTTTATCCAATAAAGTTCATAACGACCAGGTGTAGGATTACTTGGGCGAATATGAAATCCGCAAAACCCCGTTCCGGACTTATACCATGGAACTGACTCTTGTTTTGTGGATTCACCTGCAGACGCAGGCACACTGAAAGAAAAAAGCCAGAAAATTCGGCTTAGATTGATTTTCTTTTTTTATGCAAAAATGTATAACTTTCCAAAAATTAAAATTGCAAAATTTAACTGGAGTTTCAATTTCAAAATTGATAATTGCAAATTTTAACTGGAATTTCAATCAAGAAATTGAAGTTGACAAATTGCAGTTTTGGTTTTATTAAAAAATGAATGTTGAATTTAATCTGAAATATACGCTGAAAACAAGAATTGTCTAAAAAGAAAAATGATAAAATCGCGAGGAATGTATATTTACCTCCCAAAACGAAACAAGAGACGCAGGATATGAACCCACTGAGGAAGCTGTTGAACGGAAAAGTGCCAACGAGACAACAGTAGACGAATTGTATGACCCCGGTGAGGAATACGTAGAGCAGATAAGCGTCGATAATTTTCAACTTCTTCGGCGTGGTCTTTTGATACTCCTGCAAGAATTTACCGATCACCGTGATCACCGACATTTTTACCGCGATACTTCGCTTGCTTTTCTCTCAACCCGGTTTTCGGAGTGCAACTCGAACTCGAACTCGGTACTCAAATCCTAGAAGACGTTTACTGTGACCACTCAGTGAGTGACACGGTGTTGAAGATGGTAAGGTAGGATTCTTCCTTACCTACCATGCTCCTGGAAGATAAAAAAGGAATTCGATGAATGCGGACAGAAACGAAGTTTCGACAGGTTCTAACGGAATTTAGTCCAACATTTGGTTCCAACGGAATTCTCGACACAGTGAAATCGGAATTCCAATCGGTTCTAACGGAATTTAGTCCATATTTGGTTCCAACGGAATTTTTGTCACGGCGAAATCGGAATTGCAATTGGGTCTAACGGAATTTAGTCCATATTTGGTTCCAACGGAATTTTTGTCACGGCGAAATCGGAATTGCAATTGGGTCTAACGGAATTTAGTCCAGAATAAAGTTCTAACGGAAATATTACCCACTCCTAGGGAAAATGAGAAAAAATATTCGCAACATTCCATTGGAACGCAATTGTAATTGGGTTCTATGAAATTTTTGGCAAACCCGTGTAGAAAAATACAGAAGAATCAGCCTCCGAAATTTCAAGACCTTCTCCCGTTAAATGAATATCAAAATTTCAGCTACAATTAACGATCCATTGAAATTCAATTGCGAATTCCAGTCGATACTGGGCATTTATTTCGAATCCATGAGACAATTCAACTGCAAACGACTGCGACGATACATTTTCGGAGTTTCGAAGAACCATTCTTTCTAATGTCCGGCGACCGGCATCGCTAGTCGTATTTCATTTTTCCTTGCTACTACCCTTTATGTACAAACAAAGAAACGCAACTTAACGTTTAAGTGGACAATTCTCAAACCCAAAGGAATAAAATTCATGCCCGTGCTTCTTTCGTTCCACGTGAGGAAATCCTGGCATTCCAGGGTACACAGCCGTGCTGGAGCCCATGACCTTCCAGCCACCCTGACGAGTCCAATCCTAAACATTTGGAATAAACAAATTTCATTCCCATATTATTATTATTATTATTGTTGTTGTTATTATTATTATTATTATTATTATTATTATTCTAGTTAACATAGAACCAAAGATCCCATTATTCATTTGTAAGAATAATAAATAATAATAATAATTAAGTTTTACAATAAACTTATACATTCATTACAATTTCGATTAAAAATTGAAAATTGAAAATTTGAATTTGAAATAAAAATTGAAGTTGCAAATTTGAATTAGAATTTCAATTAAAAATGAAAATTGCAATTTTATATTATTGTTATTATTATTATTATTATTATTATTATTATTATTATTATTATTATTATTCTAGTCAACGCGGAACCAAAGGTTCCATAATTAATTTACAACAATAATGAATAATAACAATAATCAAATTTTACAATATACTTACGCTTTGGTTGTACTTGAAGTAATAGAACGTCAAGTAAATGCAGCCAATGACCATTGCCGTCTTGGTGATCATATGTCTCGCAATGTGCGCTTTGAAGTCTCCCTGAGAAACAAGAATTTTTCATTATTTTCGAATTATCAAGGAAATGATCACAATTGTGATTGATTTTTTATAACTAATAACGGTTTTTTAATTTGCCGAAACAGATAAAACGGACTGCAAATCGCTCACCATTACGGGGACCAACATATTCTCGAGGGCGTTCGCCGGAGCTCGGAAGAACCTCCTCAGGGGATTGTATCTCTCTTTGTAGTAGTTCTCCGGAATTCTTGGTTCATCCTCGGCCAGAATCTGGTCCTTCAACCATTGCGCTCTCCAGGCCCTCTCCTCGTTGGTCATTCCCATTAGACGCTCCCGTTCCCGAGCCATCCGCCCTTCGATGGACATCGGCTGAACCCCGCCTGTTTCCGAATGCACCTCCACCATCGATTCTGGAAATTTATTGGGAATTAGACACCCTTTCTTTGGATCCCAAGATTGGGGTCTTAACTCGAAAGAAGCGTCGAAGTTGCGACCGACTACCGACTCGAACCGCAATTGGCATCGACCCTAATTCGAAACCTGGATCCAGGACCGGAGGACCCAAAGGTCCCCGAATCCTTAAGAACTCTCGACCGAAGGATCTGGAACTGGCTCCGATCGGGGTCTTTCACCATTGGCTAACTTGGATCGATATCGGAATTCAATTTTTCGTGCTGGAATTATTATTGAAATTGGAATCGGGATCTAGATTTGGATTGCAACTCGAACTAACTCGGATCGATATCGGAATTTAATTTTTCATCCTGGAATTAGTATTGAAATTGGAATCGGGACCTAGATTGGGATCGTAACTTGAATCCCAGATCGAAGTAGCAACCGACTATCGACTCGAACCGCAATTGGCATCCTCACAAAACCAGAATCCGGTATCGACCCTAATTCGAAACCTGGATCCAGGACCGGAGGACCCGGAGGTCCCGGAATCCTTAAGAACTCTCAACCGAAAGATCTGGAACCGACTCTGATCGGGATCTTTCGATCGAACAAATCAATACTTGGCAGAAAAAGGAAGAAAATGAAAAAGTAATTTCGTTTTTACCATCCTTCCCAGTTTTCATGGCTGCCATGGTTCCTGGAGACCTCGAACAACAACAACAACAAGAAACCCAAGGATTGCCGGTTAGGTCAATCGACGATTACGTCACGGCTCCAAGTGGTAAGGTCCTGTCGATGGAAACGCGGCCTTAGGATTTAGGTTCCTCGCGCGAACGGTCGCGGGGAGGGAACGTGGGCGGTGCATAGGCGTAGAGCTGCGCTTATTCGATGGAAACGCGGCGGGTTTTTTAATGGCTGTTCCCGACTGAGGACTTCACCATTCGAAATCGTCGTTGATGTGTTTCGAGGAGTGTTTCTCACGTTCGCGTTTAGACCCCAGTCTTCTCTTCTCTGTTCTCTCTTTCTCTCTCTCCTTCTGTATTTTCCCTTTTTTTCCTCGTCCGTGATCGCACGGCGCGGATTCGGTCCGAGATAACGGCCTCCGGGAAATCCTCCAGGAATCATGGAAGCGGAACCCCTGGAGCTCGAGGACGGGGAAGTTGTTGACGACGAGGTACCCGAGAGCGCATGCAGATGCAGGAAACTTTTCATCCCCCTATAATTGACAGAAGCATAACCTCACTTTTCTACTGGACATATATATACACATATATATATATAAAAAATATATATATACATATAAATATATATTATATACATATATATGTTATAAATTGTAATATATTTCAATAGTGATAATAATAATAATAATGATGATGATAATAATAATAATAACAACAATAATAAGCATAAAAAAAATAGGCATAACAAATATTAATATTATTTTATTATCGTTGTATTTACTGTGTAGTGTAACAAATTATAATAATATATTATATTTGTATTCATTATTATTATTATTATTATTATTATTATTGTTGTTGTATCGTTATTTGTCATATTTGAAATTTCGATATTTTTATTTAATTTCTCAAATATATTGATTATTATTATTATTATTATCATTACTGATATTATTATTACTATTGCCATTCCAATTATAATTATGATTTTAATAGAGAACATCGTAATCATTTTATAATTATTACACGTATATATACAAATTTTCAAAATCGAAGGTACCCATTAAAGAATAGAGCAAAAAATCACCCCCTGCTCCCCCTATGTTCCAGCCGTTGGACGGCTACGAAGCGTACAACGTTCTGGAGAGGCCGCACACGGTGCGAACGGTCGAGGAACCCAACAAGATGGGCTACAGCGACGACACGGAAGAAAGCCCCGACTCGGAGAGTGACTCCGACTCGGACTCCAATTCGGCCAGAGCCATCGCCAAGAGGCCCAAACTCAAGATCAAGCGCTGCAAGTCCAAGCAGCGCAACTGGAAGTCCAACGACAAGTACAAGGTCTGGTGCACGCAGGTGCAGGAGGAGTCGCTGACCGAGGACCTGATATCCTGTGGCGTGACCAAACGAGTGTGCGGCGACCGAAACGTCGAGGATTACGACTTCACGCTGCGCTACACCCTCCGTGGAGTCAAACCCACGGCGAACAGCTCGGACGAGGAGCGCGAGGAGACGGAGACCAGGCTCACCAACAAGAGGACCAACTCCGACAGGCGCAATCTCAAGCTGAGGCTGGGCAAGCGGAGGAACTCGATGGAGGTGGACGGGCAGAAAGGCTCGGTGAGGATCATCGCCGAGTTGTCGGCCACCGTCGAGTCCACGGACGACGACGTGGCTACGGACATTGCCACCAAGTTGAACGAGAAGAAGGACTCGCTCATAAGTAAGGGCAAGGATCGCGGTGGAAGTGGTGGAAGTTGCGAAAGGGAGCGAAGTTCAACCCGGGTTTCGTGTGTTTCAGGGAAAGTAGTGGACATCCTCGGCAAGGAGAAGGCGATAGACTTCTACCTGAAGACCAAGAAGATCGAGGAGGACGGCGGAATGTTGATAATGAATGGCTCGAGGAGGAGAACCGCGGGTGGGGTGTACCTGTTCTTGGTGAAGAACGACGAGCACCTGCCCCAGGAAAAGATTCGGGAGATATTCTTTTGTGATAAGAAGGAACAGACTGAACAGAAGAAGAAGACTATCGCCGAAGCCAGGAGACAAAAGACTCAGGAGTTCATGCGGAGTTTCGAAAGTAAGCGAGTTGTCGATTCGATTTTCTTTCAATTGTGGATTATTTTTTGGAAAGATAAATTTAATATATTTTTTATAAGATAAATACGCATAAAAATTGAGGATTTTTGAATGTTCTCTATTTTTTCAAGTTCGCTTTAATATGAAATCGAAGAAAAAAATTATTTGTAGTTTTTTTGGCCAAAAAATGCTTTGCATCCGAACAAATATTCAATAATCATTTTGAAAAATGTAATAACAATTAATTTTAATTTTCAAGTTGTTAATTTCTTTCCAAATTTTACCCCTCGTCTGTTTTTCTCAGACGGTTCGGACAAGGATCTACCGGCTTTGTTAACGAGGGCGGAGCTGTCGACGAGGCAAATCGCAGAAGAGGCTCGACTGAGGAGAGGCGAAGGCATGGAAAGAGCTCCCCTGGACTCCGAGCGAACCGTCTCGAACCCACCTCCCAGTCCGGTGACGGACGACCCGGATCACTCGGAGCAACCCCTAACGCAGCGACACGTGCACAGCTACGCCGATGACTTCCTGGACATCGGCGTGGACGTCGACAGTATGGAGTTATTTTAATTATTATCGTTGCGTTTCTCACTCACCGGATGGATTTTTTCCCCCCGACGGATTCAGGATCTCCCAGGATTGTATAGAGGAGCGGAGAGAGGAGGGTGAATTCGGTCTCCGTTCGAGTCTCTCGCAAGGGAAGAGGTCGTTGTTTTATAAAAAATACTGTAAAGTAAAAGTAAAGTAAAGTAAAGTAAAGTTATTAAATAAATAAATAAAGAAGAAGTTGAAGTAAAGCGAAGTAAAGAGAAGTTTCAGGGATTCGATATCGAGTCTTTCGAGTCGATGACGAATCGAAAAGACTTTATCGAGTATTCGGATCGAAGCAAAACTTAGCGATTAACTCGATATTTATTAAAAAATTAACTAAAGTTCATTTATTAAGGATTTCATAAATTTTTGCGCAAATATTTCGTTCGAAGAGGATTGGGACACTCGTTTCGTACCTGTGGTTGTGCATGGAACGATCCCTTGGAACGAGGACTTTACTTCGACTTCGTATCCGAAGCTCCCGGAGGACTTCGAAGGTACGCGTCTAGGAGAAGAAGGCGAGATATGATGTTTTGTATGACGCCGATCGAAGCGTATTGTAATAATTTCCTACAAATACTTCTGTACAGATCACGAGTGGGTGACTACTCAAGTAACTTACGAATTAAACAACATCAGTCTTGTAATCACGTGTAACGCAGCTTGTGAAGGAAGAGCGCCCGGTTGAATCGGTGTTTCGCCCGGGACTCCTTGAACCTGGAAATCGTGAAATTTCAGGCACCGTTTTAACAAAAAAAAATACGTTTTATCGACTCCGGGTCCCCAAAAACCTGAATTTCAGCGTTTAACATTTTTATCATTTCGCCCAATTCCAGAAAGATCAATATTTTGTTTTATTTTTACGTTTCCAATTTCAGTTATTTTATTTTCCTTAATTTTTGCAAATCAAAAGAATATCTTCTGTTCAGTTTTTAATAAAAAAAAAAAGAAAAGAATTTCCTTCACAAACTGGAACCACAAGAATGTTTAAAAAAAAGCAATCTGTAAAATTGTTACGATACTCTATGTAATAAACATAAGAAAAGGAAGAACAAAATCGATATTGCTCGGAAACGTCGAGTAACGTAAGAAACAAACAAATAATAACTAAATATTTAAGTTATAAGGTACCGAGATAGTTAAAGAATTAGTTTATTAAATAAACGAACCTTTTTGTAATCGAAGGCTAGAGTTCGTCTCTCGAAACTTTTTTCACGATCATCCCTCGGTAGCGATGCGAGTTCACATCATCTTTTCCAACAGGGTAAGCAGGGTACTGCATCTTTGCTTTACCTGAAAAAGGCGAAAAGTGCAATTATTACCTGAAGTCGTAAAATCTCCGAGATCCATTAGTCGTTTTACCGTTAATCTACCTAATTTCAGCTGCCACAGACATTTTCCTAATTGCACACAATATTTTTATGGAAAATCCCAGAAAATTTCCTATTTCACAAATTTTTGAAATTTGTGAAATAGGAAATTTGCGCTGGATTGAAAAATATGCGAAATAGAAATTATTCCTAATTTTCGAAAACAAATTCGAATTTTTTAATCCCAAAATAAAGAACTTTTCTTTTCTGTTTAAAAAAAAAATTGAATTGGCTCTTATTTGTTGTTAGAAAAATCCCAAAATGTGAAAAAAGGAAACTGAAATTTTCTGCGAAGATAAAAAATTTCGTTTCTTCGCTTAAAAAAATTCAGAACTTACTTCTTCGAGTGTTCGATCACCCAAAGTTTGACTCACAGCTGTGAGGGTACTTTCCGAGTACTCTTTTTTGATAGCTTGCAACAAAATCGCGTCTTCGTGTCTTGTCCAGGTACGAGTGGACCCGGACCTCATGTCGATGATGCTTTTCGCAGCAGTGTCGGAGTCACTCGGGACTCCATCGGTCTCTTCGAGGCTGCTGGTACTTGGAGGTTCCTCCAAACCTCGATCACTCGTTTCGGATTTAATCTTAGCAGCACCTGAAAAAGAACAAAACGTAGATTTTTCCAAATTTCTCAATAAATTCCTAACGATGGCCACGAATTTTGCATTTTCCTGAAAATGGAAATCCACGAATTTCAAATTTTTTAAAATTAATTTGGAACAAAAGTAATTATTAATTACTTTTTTAATCAATCTCACCTTCAACTTTCGCGTCGTTATTAGCTTCGGCATCGTCGTTATCATCCTCGTCCCCTTCCTCGTTCCTGAAATCCTCCCGAAGAGGAGGATCAAAATTAACTTCGAATTTGGCTTTGGCTTCCAGCTTTTTCTCCCTTTTCAAGGGTTTCGGTTGACCCCCGACAGGACTCTCGGGGGTTTTCGCATTTTTCTTGAAATCAGAAACCGACAACGACGACGTCGTCGCCAGAGACGTTGACCCCGTGGACGAGGAAAGCGACAACTTCGGTGGAGACTTAGCTCTTTTTCGCAATTTCGTTGACGTTGTTTTATCCTGCCCTTCTTCGGGAGGTTCTTTTATCGCGAAGGACTTCGGGTCCTCCTGCGCCGTGTCATTTTTCGAGGACTTTCTTCGCCTTTTCGGAGGCGGAGGAGGTACAAATCTTTCGGTTCGCAACGAGATGCGGGTCAAATTTTCAAGTCGTTCGTTTTCCGTGCCCGGATACGTTATTTTCGCTGGTCTCAAACCCCCAGAAGTTTGCAGGTAGATTTTCCCGTTGAGGAACTATTAAATAAGAGGAAACTGTAATTATTGTTACTCTAGATTAAGAAAATTTTGAAAAATTATTGGAAATGTTTTTTTTTAAAGAAGTCGGGGTCAAAAAAATAAGAAAAAAAAAATAAATAAATATTCTGATTTAAAAAATCAAGTGAATGAATTTTTTGCTCACTCTAGTTCCGCAGGAAACGCAGTGTTCGGTGGTACTCTTGGTACTCGGATCATCCACGAAATGGCAATCGCATTTGCAATTGTCTCCACCATAGGGATCTTCCTGAGAGACCGTTTGAGGTAATTCGATACTTTCGTATAATTCCGCCGCATCTTTATCGTAATCCTTGCTCTTGTCGTGAGGTCCGAGGGGACACGTGAAATTTTCAAAGAATTTCGGATCGAACAGGCTGAAAAACATTATTCACTGTTTAAAAAAAATAAAGAAGAGGTACCGAAATAGTGATACTTAATTAATGACTCAAATACGAATTTGAAAATTTCGAAAAAAACTGATAATTATTGTTAGGACCAATTTTAAAATTTCAATAGAATTTACAAAAATTTTATTTCAATGATTGATGATAATAATTTTAATGAAATAAAATGCAATTTAGGAAATTGTATTTTAATAATGAAAATTTGGAATTTTGCAAAAATTTGATTTGAATGATTGATTATATTAATTATAATGAAATAAAATACAATTTAGAAAATTGTACTTTAACATTGAAATTCTTGAAATTGGCGTAACTCGCAAATTGCCAGATTTTTCGGAACAAACCATGAAAAAATATACCTGTCCGGGGGTTTCACCGTAGGTAGGGTCTGTAAAAACAAATCCAAGACCAGAGGGTGTCCCTTTAGGACGGTCCCCATGACCGTGTGGAGATTATCCGACGTCACGCTGGGCAGGGAGGCCAAATGGCTGATCGCCTGCATGACTTTGGCGAGACGGGACGGTTGTTTGGCGAAATAAATCTGAGCCACGTTCACGAACTCCGTGATTTTCTTCAGCATTATGTACTCGACGGCCTTTCCCATTATCGCAGCTTGATGCGGTTTCAGGAGCAACAGGAAATCCGAGCACATTTCCGGGTAGTCCCGCAGCTTTTCGCAAATTTCGTTATAAAAGTTGATGGCCAATTGGTCCATGGGCGAGATCGCAGAGTCCACGGAAACCGATTTTTCCGGCGAGGGCTGTCCCTCGGAGACGTCGTTCGTCGAGCTGGAGCAAGAAGGCGTCGCTTCCTCCGAAGTTCGGACTTTTTGCACGTTCTCCAGCTGCTTGCAGTAATCCAAAAAAACCTTTATCACGGATTTGAAGACTTCGGGGTTGGTGGTTTCCAGAGTTCGGTGCAGTTTTTGCAAACAGGACGATGCGAATTCTGGAAAAACAGAAAGTTGGAATTTAGAAAAAATATTTTTGTATATTTTGGAAAGCAGAAAATAAAATATATCCGTTTTTTTATTTTTTTGGGGGAAGAAATTCCTGAAAACGGTCCTGAATTTTTTTAAAAAAGGCAAAATTGTTATAAAATTCTAGAATTTCACTCACTACTACTGGTCTCCTCCTCGCTCATATCATTGTCGGCCTGGAGGATCCTCTTGATGTTCTCCAGCTCGCGAGCCTGTTTGGCCTTTTTCCTGCTGGCTGTGATTTTTTTGATGGTCGTGCTGGCTTTCATCAATTCGGCGATTTCATCCTCGTCGTCCTGTCGACATCGAGACGACCCAATGTACAAAAAAAAAAAATATTTCCACATCCTGGAGCGATAAAGAAAAAATCGTTTTCTTTCCTCACCCCTTTTACGGAAGCTTGGCTCGAAAGCTCCTCGTCCTTCGGCTCGTCCTTTCCTTTGGGCTTCGCTCCGGTACAAGCGGACAAATTTTTGGAGGCTTGACTTTTCGGTTTCATATTTTGCGCACCCCGCATTTTCGCCAATCGCGGCGTGGTTTTGCGCAAATTTCGTAGCTCCAGGTCCTTGGGAGCTTCCCCTGGAATTTTCGAAGGCGCTGCCGAACTCGTGCTCGGCAAGGACCGGCTGTCGCTTTCCCTGGGGATTTTCTCGTCGCTTTTATCGGGGTCCTGATTTGTTCGACGTTTATCCTTATCTCTCTTCGGTAGAATGATCGGTAGCATATTGACGACCGGGTTGCACAGAAAATGGCCGGTACCAATAGCACCTGGATCGAAAATGAACTTCCCAGGAACGTCTGCCCGTTTTTTGAAAATATCCTTGGCTCCAAAGGTCTTGCAATTTTTGTCTAATTTCGCCTGGAAGAATTGATTACATTTTTAGCCTTTATTGGAAAATCGAATAAAATGAAAAAATCGAAAAAAATCTATATTTACGTTGGAAAGGTACTGTTGCCAATGCGGTGGCAACAATTCCGGGGATTGGTCCTTCGGCGCGATCATAAAATGGTAACTGGGCACGTAGTGTATCGTCCTCGGGGCTCTCCCGGTCGCATAGTAATGCTGCAAAAAAGAAAAAGTCAAATTTCAATATTTTTCTCGGTCCCTTTTTGATTTTTCTTTTTTCGTAGAATTTTAAAATAATTATTTCAGTTCGCAAAAAAATAACACGGAAACTTTTATCTCGACTTCCGAGAAAATTTGTGAATTTGTTATTAAAATATTTTTGGACCTTTTTTCTTTTTGTACCTTGATGGGATTCGGAGCAGCCGCAGGCTTTCGTCTGCAGATAATGTAATTTGCAAGTTTTATCGTTTCTTTGGTAGGCAACAGGTACTGAACGATCATCTGCGAGACATCCACAAGCTGAGCTTTGCTGGAGGAGAATTTTTTCCCCAGCGATGCGACGTAAGGTGTGAATTGTTCCAAGCCCAAAGCGATTAAACTAAAAAGATGGAGAGAAAAAAGTTAAGGAAATCGAAATTTCCTACTTTTTCGTTTATTATTGCATCTAATTATAATTTTTGTTCTTTTAAAATACTCACTTTTCTTCCGAACTACTGTACTCTGTCCTTGGATGCAACGGTTTACTTCTGAAGTGATTATGCGGTAACAATTGCGGATACATCAAAGCTTCACTCTTCGCGAACAACTTTTCCAGTTCGGGATGAAATTTCGGTACGTATTTCGACTTTGCACGATGGAATTTTTCCAAAGCTATTTCCTCGACCATCATATTTTTATACTCGCTTCGAAATTTCTCATCGCTCAGTTTTACTTCCCAGTCTTCAACCAATTTCAGAGCTGCCGACAAGTTTCTTATGTCGAAGGCTGAGTCCGGACCGGAACTCATGTATCTAAATTATGAGGATGAAATAATTTTGTCGATTATGCATCATCAGCTGAGATAATTACTGAAAATGTAAATTCAAAGGAAAAAAAAGACTCACCGGATACTCTTCAAATTTTTCTTACAAGTCGCAGATAATTGATGCAACTCGGGATGCATGTAAGTCATAGCGAAATGCTGGGTCATCAACTGGACGTGTTGCTCGAATTGGACACCCAGCAATTGCCTTTGCTCGTAGTCCACCAATTTTGGAAGTTCAGGTTCTGCCAAAACTGGCAAAAGTTCCACCATCGACGGAGTCTGTAAAAAAAAATTAATTCATCTCATTTTTTTTCCAACTCGATCTCGAACCGATTCATCGAATTATCTGAATCCGAAAAAAAAATTAATCGATCCCTCTGAGTTTGAAAGAAAACGTAAATAAATAAATAAATAAATCACGAACATTGTGAGGTTCTGTAAAAAAATGTGTGGACTCGTTGGTCCTCTTCTTCTTCGGAATTTCTTCCTGCTGCTTCGAAACGACATCGAAGTAATCCGAAAGCTCCGCTACCAAGTCGTTCAACTCCTTCCTCGTGACTTTCACAGCCTTGTCCATTCGAAGCTCTTCTTTGTCCACTAAAAAAAAAGGAAAATAGTGTTAATAATTTATCTCGATGCAAAAAGCAGAAAACGACTTTCGATGAAAGAAATTTCAGTTCCGACTTACGATCTTCCTCGTCTTCCAAAATATTGTATTCCGGATCCGCTTCGGGATCGTCTTCGATCACAGGATCCTGAACCAAGGGTCGTGTAAATTCTTTGAGAAAATTATTCCAATCCTCGTCCACGTCGCAATCCCAATCGTACATGTCCGTAGTTATGTCCGGAGGAATGAAAGCTTGCTCGATCTGTTCCAGGGGAGTTTCGCTCAAACTCAACTTGGATCTCGTTCTTTGACCGATGCTCTCTTCCTCGGTAGGCACATGCGGAATCCTGCGACGGAGCGATTACAATTCTTACATTTTAGAAACATATATATATATATTTTGCTAATATATTTATACGTTTTATTTGAGATTTTTACCCAGGAATTTTGAAAATGCCCTCGGAATCGTACTGGACATCGTAAACTTGACTCTTGGATTCCTCGATGCTGGTATTCAAATCTGCGGGCGTTTTAGGAGTGGATGGTTGCGAATCCAAGTCGCTGCTAACAGAATTCTCTCCTTCCCTTTCGTCGTCGCTTTGCTGGTCGGGCCTGTACTCTTCGTCGGAGGAGTCCTCGGGAAGCTCTTCCTCAATCAGTACTTGAACCTCCGAAGGTGGAGTTTTCTTAGCCGGAGTGATCGGCCAAGGTAACGTTGGTTGAGTCTTCGCTAGTTCTCTGAAGTAACATTTATTAAATAATTATCCGTTGCTTTCGAAAAAAATCCTAAAATATCGGAAAAATGTGTCCTGAGTTCAACTCACTTGGCTTTGGCCCTGGTAAGTTTCGGCTCAAAAACAAAATCCTCGTCGCTGTTGTGCAGTCGTTTCTGTACCATGGCCATAACGTGTTCGTTCGTGATGACGTGTTTCAGGATATTCTTGACATTGGTGGCGGTCAAATTGGTCTTGGCGGCTTTGGCATCCAGCTGCCTCTCTATCTCCTCCTCCATCTCGTTGATAATCGAGGTTTCCTCGGGGTCGATGGCGTCCCGTTTCTGCTTGTTGGACGGTTCGTAGTCGTCCACTTCGGATACGTCCACCTGCAAATCGGCCGTTTCCGAGTCGGTCGAGTCTTCGCTGTTCCCATTTTCCATATCGAAGTTCAGGGAGAAGGAGAGGTTGAATTTCCTGGGAGGTTCTCCCGTCGAGGTCACCTGCGACCCTGGGTTTATCATATTCTGGCTTTTCGGACAATTCGGTGACGTCGAATCCATTTTTTCACCTGCACAAATATAGGTTTACGTTGGATTGAATTTGGTTTAATTGGGTGTAATTCTTTTATGTATTTTGTATAATACATATAATATGAAAAATGAAATAAGTTTTATATATATTGTATATATTTATAAAATGTAATGTAACCTCTCTTCTCAAGTACTAAAATTTGTATTTATAAATATAAAAATTGTGAGCAACGAAAATAAATAAAATTTGTAAAATTCTTACGGAGGGATGACTTATGCGACTAATTGTTGATAAAAAAAATAGTAGGAGAGAATTTGTCAACATGAAATGTTAAAAAATATGAAAATGGTTTGTTTCCATTCCGGTTCAGGTGCCATTTTTCCCGCTCATGGCTATAGGGTATATGCTTCTACATTACCGACCATAGGAAATTTTATTTTATAAATTATTTTTTTCTGATTTACTCTTAAATATATAATATTTTTATAAATGTTAAATGTCATAAAAAAAACTTCTTAGATTTTAATATTCGACAAATTTTAGTAACTCCCGAGGAATCCTCAAATAATTTGAAATGGGTTCGAAGAAAGCTAGATTGCCAGTTCGACAACAGAATTTTCTAAAAAATGTGAAATATATAAAAAGCCATTTTCCAAAAGCAAGTAGAATACAATTATCTATTCGAATTCAATTTTCCTGTTAGACTTTATATTAATTTCAACCGTTTAATTCTCCTTCGAAGGTCGATGAAAGTTTAGGGAAAGCCATTTTTCGACATTCGACAGCTTTGGATTGAATTTCTTCATTACATTTTCAATTAATTCTCCTTCCAGAGGAAACAAAAGTTAATGTGGCTTTCCAAAAAGATAAGTTACAAACAGGAAAAATGAATTTAATCCACATTAGTGCTTTTCGTTATGAGATGTCATCGAAAGACCCCAAAAATGTTCCTTTCGCAGTAATTTTCAAAAGTTTCCGAGTAGAAGAAAATCCCCCTGTCTTGGAAAATGCAATAGTAACATAAATCATATTTTTGTACTTATTCTTCCATTACTTTCCAAGAAACATAATATTCAGGTAAAATCTTTCCAGCTCGAGCTGTAAATTACCGTTATTAGGGTACCTACTAGGGTACCTACCCACCCTGGGCTAATCCCTGGTCTAAGGGTACCTAGGTACGGTATAAAAGCCCCGAAAAATTTCGAGTTTCTTCATTCTCGTGAAAAACTCGTACGTGAAACGTAAGATTTCCTGCTCTTATTCTCGCGTTTGCTTTGCGAATTAATTCGACAACATGGTTTCAAAGCATGTGGTAATTGCTATGGTGGTCGTTGGAGTTCTCGCTGTATTCTCGCAAGCGCAAGACATTGGTCCTCTGTTGAACAACAAGAGATTGGTGGAACGAGAAATCAACTGTGTTCTAGATAGAGGACATTGCGATGCTATCGGGAGGCAAATTAAGGGTAAGAATCATGCACAATTTTTTCAAATTAAATAATCGCTGCTCTTGATCCTGTTTCTTCATTTTTTCTTCTTCTTCTTTTTCTTCAATTCGTTGATTTTAGACCCACGCCTCTTCTGGAAACCTGAAACAGAATTTCTGTAATTGCAAAATTCGAACTTTTCTCCTTCCTTAATTATTTATATATTTTTTTATATATTTATTTGACTGCATTTGAAAAATTTGACAAATTTTCCAAAAATATATGAACCGAAATTTTAGGTCAATTGGAAATTTCAATTTTATATTATTTCATAAAATTATAATTTTACTTGACGACGAGATAATTTATGATATTGATTCAAATCGTGAAAAATAAATTGATAAATTATTGAAATTATTGCTGGGGCTTCATTATTCGTAGAATTCGATTTAAAGAAAAAAAAGAATTTGATGATTCACCTTCAAATAAATGGGAAAAAAACATTCCAGGATAAATCGAAATCGGTTAAACTGCAATTTATAATTTCGTCGCAGGTTTGCTACCGGAGGCATTGAACAACAACTGCCGCAGATGCACTCCGTCCCAGGCCCAGAATGCCAAGAAGCTGATGAAATTCATGCAACAAAATTATCCCAACGAGTGGAAGGAAATCGTCCGGCGATACGGGGCGAGGATGGTGATTCGTGGATGGATACTCTGAAACAATCGGCAATTCCATTAGACATTTGTTGATTCGACTGACCTGCATAGAAATTTGTAATTAAATGAGCAATAAAAGGAGCGTTTATTTCTGTACTCAATCGCACTTATTTCAACGCATGCGATTTTTCCGTTTATCGCAAAACAATATTTAATAATTATTAAATATTGTTTTGTTTCAATTCGGATTTTCAAAAAAAATGGGAAATAATTATACAAAGTTTGTTAATTAAAAAGTTGCATAATTTCGCTCACCTGGGAGTGTATTTTTCAATTCTGGCTTGCAAAATATTTTTTTTCGCGTTTTTTTTTCCACGAGTTATTGAATCTTTTGCGTCGATGAATAAAACAACGAAGGTTCGTGGGTTTTCCAGTTCCATGAGGTTCCATTTTGATGCAATAGCATATCAAAGTAGGCCAAAGTCTCCGATACATCTTGAATATCAAGTACCGTTTGACGTTTCTAACGTTGCTTTGGGAACCACTCTCTCTCTCTGGTCTCCCAAAATTTTTTTTTTAAATTGTCCAAAAGAAATACCGGGTCTTTGGATAAAGCTCCAAGTCGTGTTCCTCTCTCATCTTTTTTGTTCCCCATTATTTTGCGATCCTCGGGGTCATTGTAACTCCGAAAAAGAGTCTGGACACATACACCCACGACCACGAAGTTGAAATTCTGTTGGTCGGAACGTAAAAGCATAAATTGATCCCCTCGGTGTTTTAAAGTCCCTTCACGTAGGTATCGATATACGTATTCCGAAGATTTATTGGTTTATTCTAATGCGACGCATCTTCAACCGAAGATTCCAGCTCCGACCATGGATAATTCCTTTACGGATTCCTTCCCTGAAAGCGAAGAAAAATTACAGAAAATTTGGTCAGAAATTTTAAGAAGAAACAAATTTTGGGATTTTTTATTATTTCAGGATTTTACGAAAAAAGTTTTTTTCTCCCATGAGTCACTTTATTGCAAAGAAGAAAAAAATTGAATTACTTTTCTCGGTTTTTCTTTTTACTAAAAAATAAATAGTAATTTTGAAAACAAAATTTCTAAATATTTTAATTTTCTAACACGTTTTCCCTCAAATTGAATTTTCCATGTAAGAAAATTTGTCAATGAATTTCGAATTCAAATGGTAATTTTCAAAAGAAAAAATAGTTTGAAAAATACTTATTTAAAATTCAATCTCCCATTTGATTCAGTAAATTCTGAATTTCCTACGAATTTCGATATTTCTCAAAAAAGGAGAAATTTGAAATCTTTCCTCATCTCGCTTAAAACAAAAATTCTTAAATCCAAATAAAAAAATTGAAAACCGTTCCAGAAGAAAGCTCATTCTCGAGGATTTTTCAATTTTTAAAAAATTTCTTCTCCATGATTTCATCGAAATATCAAAACTTCCCGTGGGTACTCGGATGATCTCCACCCACCTGTTTTTTTTTCTTTTACATGTACCGTACCCCTCCTAAGTTCGCTCTCGTCATATAAAAAGGTAGCCGAACGCTGCTCGCTGGCATATAGGATTTCAAGTCTTGTCGTTGACGCATCAGCGATAAGAAGAAAGAAATCCTGATACTCTTCGAGCAGTGTCGGTGTTATTAAAAAAAAATAAATAAATAAGAGAGAGAAAAATGAAAGGGTGCTTCGTCTTCGTCCTACTGCTGGTAGCCGTGGTTTGCGCCCAGGAAAAGTATCCGGGCAAATACGACGACGTCGACGTCGACAGGATCCTCCTGAACGGTCGTGTCCTTACGAATTACATTCGATGCATGTTGGACGAAGGTGCTTGCACCGCCGAAGGACGCGAATTGAAGAGTAAGTGTCCCATTGGAAATTTATTTTTAAAGCAATCCTTGGAACCTGAATTAAAGAGAGAGAAAAAAAAAGAAAAATTAGAAATTGTTGCATTTGATTTTGTAGCATTTACATTTCATGAATTTATATTTATTGAATTTCTTTAAATAATTTTATAAAAAATTATTCAAATACATTTGAGTTGAATCAAATGATTTTTAATTTTAGTAAAGAATAGTTATTAATTAATACAAAAATAATTAAATACCCTGGCAAATATAAATTCAACTTCACGAATTTATTTGAGAAATGAAAGAATTTTCGAAGATTTTTTTTGGAGCCTTTCTTACAAATAAAAAATTATTAAAAATTACCAACTACCGTCGCTGGAAATTTTACGAATTTCTCATTCCTCGAAAATCCGACATTTCGAATAAATAAATACATAAAATTTTCTCACCAACTTTTCTCCGATTCCCAAAAATGGCAAAAATGAAATCCAGTGAATTCCAGTTCCTCGAATCCATCCTCCAGAGAGAAAACCTGCAATTTATGAGAAATCCAAATTAATTTCTGTCACTTAGAAAAATAAAATTGCACATTCAACGAAAAAAATAAAATAAAATAAAAGAATGAAACTGACAAATATTCACCTCGTTCTTGTTCCACCTGCGGCCGGTTTCCACCCTTTTCCGTTATTTTGTAATAACGTAATTTCCAAACAGGTAGTAAAGCCAGTTGTTTACTTTCTTTTCGGAAAGACATTCACGACAGACAAAAATTTACATGCATTTCTTGCACGTCGGCAATTACGACAGGGTTCAACAACACTCTCTCGATTGCATAAGCGTCTGCTTCGATTGAACTTTCTCGCTTGAATAACATCGCATCGTTAGTTTATCGTAAATGATGCAAGAATATCTATCGTACGTAGAAATCATCGTAGAAATTAATTCGCGACGATCGTTTTCCAAGACCATAGAAATTATTGCGTCATACACGAGCACGCGTGAGCATTATTACGGCACTTAATTTACTGCCAACGTCGTATTAAATCGTAACTTTGCTTGAGCAACAATTAATTGTACCATTTCAGGACGAATGTCGAAATTTCGGAAACGATTACGAAACTTTGTACGAACGAAAGAAAGAAAAAAAATTCACGCAAGATTTGCACTCGTTTCTACTTTCGTTTCGATTCGCGCCGATTTTTCTTCATTTTCGAAGCAAAAGACTTTCCCGGGAATTCTCGCTTTGCGAGTTTCCGTAATTAGGCCTGGGAATTTTCGAAACCTGAATTCCAGCTTTTTCTAGGCACGCATTTTTCTCGATTCGTCCTAATTTGGATTTCAATTTATAAATAATTCTCGCTTAATTAATTCGCTTCCTTCCGATAATCAATTAATTCATTTTTCGTTCTTGGAAAAAATATTGAAAAATGTTCATGAGTCCCAAAAAAGAAAATATCTACACGCTCGCAATAGATTACAAATTTTTCGGAAGCGAAGAAAAAAAAATCTGAATTCATGAAATTATTTTTAAAATTCATCCGACATCAATTTTTGCCATTCAGATTGTTTTTCTCTTCAGAAATAATTTTCTCCTTCATGGAGTTTTGCTCTAAACGTGGTACATCTCGTGGTGATGCCGATAAAAATAAATAAATGACGTGTGTTTTTTTTGTTTGTTCAGAAACTCTGCCGGACGCCCTTAAAACCGGTTGCAGCAAGTGCAATGACAAGCAGAAAAGTACCGCCGAGAAGGTGATTAATCACTTGAGAAGCAAGAGACCGCGCGATTGGGATCGTCTGATTGCCAAGTATGACCCCAATGGCGAGTACAAGAAACGTTTCGAGGGCATGCAAGCCGCGAAGAAAGTCTGAAGGGCGTCCCTGCCAAGGAAGAAATGCGAAAAATCTAGATTAGGTCCATCTCCGATTCTCTTCGTACGAAAGCTGACATTTATTTATTCTTGCACGTAGTCATATCGTATACCCGTGAGCAGTGTCCGTTTGTCACGTTACCGAAGAAATGCTGTATTACTTAAATAAAACGTTTGTATACTAAACTTAAACTTAGATTCATTTTTTTCCCCTGCTCGATCCCTTTGGTGCTCGCATTCATGCTCGAGTAAGACACATCGAGTGTAATCGGTGCGGACGAGCTTCTCGTTGCGAAAGGGTCTTCCAAGTTCCATCGAAAGTGCAGATTTCCAAAAATTTGTGGCGAAGCGAGTCTTTATTCCACCCTTCTCTTCTTGACCAAAGATCCCAGCTGAAATTGGAAAAAGAGAATCGATAAAAGTGAATTTTTTAATTTAATTTCGAGGTTCCGATTTTCCAGGATTTGTAATTATTATTCTGGGCAGGAATATATGTTAATAATATATAAATAAATGAATAAATAATTGAGATTTAGAATATTTTTTTTGCTGTGATTTTTTTGGTTGGAAAAATTAATTATTTCATAAGGTTCCTGCAATTTTCCAAAATTTGCTCCTGGGAAAATGTAATTATTTTGCATTTTTTTTCTGACACACTTTCGTTCTCGGCCAATGCGTAATTAAGTTGAGTCATAACGAATTCAGTCGCACGAGACCACCTACGTGCGACGAAGAATCGCGAATCGTGACTGAAATTTTTACGATAAGGATTATAAGTCATTTGAAAATTGCGAATTAAGGAAAAATCATTGATTATTCTGAAAATCGAACAATTTCAAGCAACTTCAAATCGAGAGAAATTTTTTTTCTTTTCGAAATTTACCGCAATTCTTTGAAAACTTTAGCTTCATTAATTTTTAATGAAAAATAATGAAGGAACTTACGAGATCCGAAATCGCCGGTAGGTTATTCGTTTGGTCAGCAACTGGTGGTTCTGGGTCGCGAACCTCCTTCGGCTGGCTGCTCTTTTTCATATTTCGGTGTTGGGGGAATGTCGGCATCAATTTCGGATCGCAGGCTGGAAATTTGACATTTATAGAAAAATACCACAATTTTTTCATATTTATATTTTTATGTCAAAATACCTCGAAGAAAAATATAAATTTATAAAGAGAAGAACTCACGTAAGGGTGCTTCTTTGAAATAACTGCTTTGGAGACACTCTTCGGCCGTGGCTCGTTTCTTCGGGTCGTACATGAACAAGAAATTCAACAACCGGAGACCCGCTGCGCTCAACCAGGGGAATCTCTGCTTCAAATTATTATAAGGCTGCTGTTTCAGCGTGAAATTCTGTAAAGCCGGCAAAGAATTGAATTCAGGCCAGATCGCTTCGCTGGGAGTTCCCAGTAGGTCTACGATCAATTCCAATTGAGCTATTTCCGATCTTCCTGGCAACAGAGGTTTGTGTCCCAGCAATTCACCTGGAAAATTTCAAGTATCGATTTTAAATTGCAATGTAATATAAAATTCCTATTATTATTATTATTATTATTTTATTTTCTTCAATTTATTCCTTCCCATACCTAATATGCATCCGGCAGCCCACATATCGACCGATGTGGTCTGAGTCTTCGCCTGCAACAGCAACTCCGGTGCTCGGTACCAAAGGGTAACGACTCTAGGCGTCATCGGTTTGAGAGGCAATCCGAACCACCTGGCCAGTCCGAAATCGGCAATTTTCACGCAGCCTTTGTCGGTCATCAAGAGATTCGACACTTTCAAATCCCTGTGAACTATGAAATTATGGTGTAGGTATCGCAGGCCCTTCAAAACTTGCAGCACGATGCATTTCACTTGACTCTCCGAGAATGGGGCTTGCATGTTGTCCAACAAACTGGCCAAATCCTGCTCGCAGTACTCCATCGCCAAGAAGATGCTCTCGAGGCTCCTTCCAACCACCACTTCTTTCAAGTGAACGATGTTCTCGTGTCGACAGGAGAGAAGCACGGAGATTTCTCGGAGTCCGCTCACCGGTAATCCGTCCTTCTCGTGTTCCATCCGCACTTTCTTCAAGGCCACCACTTTATCGTTCTTCGTGTCTCTAGCTCGATACACAATTCCATAAGTTCCTTCTCCAATTCGATTGAGTTTCTCGAACTCCGAGACGAATCGGCACTTGCCGAGCTAAAAGAAAATTTTATTGCCATAAAAAATGAAATTTTTGCCATTCGCTACCAATTTTACAAATTTTAGAAGAACTTACCACGTCCTGCTCGGGGATATCCATTGGTTTTCCTGTGAGGAAACTTGTTAAGACGCCACGTCGAGTTATCGGAGCTGAAGGATCTGGACCTGCTTCCGAAGTTGCTTTCTTGTCGGAGTCATTATTATTCTCCAGCGACTTTTTCTCTGAATTTTCTTCGACTACATCGAAAAAAGGGTAGATTATTATTTCGTGTATCGATTTATGGGTAAAAAATTTGTTCTGAGTCAAAAATTAAAAGTAAATACACACTATTTTTAATTTGCAACAATTGCTAAATCGAAGGTAAATTCACATCTAGTGCCGTGTATTTTTTTTTTTAATTGAAAAGCGAATAGTGATTTCCCTCGAAGAATTGAACCGATAAAATTTATACTCGCAGAAAAATGATATTCTGCATTTAGAAATGCAAGTCGGTAACTGCAATTTTTTATTTTTCTGTGAGCATGATTCGAATCGGCCCCGTTCTTCGGTGGATTTCAACGAACACACAGGTAGTGCTGGCCAGTGTTGTAAAAGTGAAACAAAGTAATGTTTTACCAGGTGTGAATTAGAGTACCCAAGTATCCTACGCAAAGACCTCTCGGACGATAAATTCGTCAATGAAGTTACAGTTTCATAAAATTACTACTTTTACTTATCGAGGAGCTAAAAAAAAGTGGCGTTATGGATTTCAAGAATATAAAAATGTTACATAGTTTTCTATTTGTTGGAAATTGAAATATACATATTTATTTGACAAATTCCATAATTTGAATTCAGTAGTTCCAGAATGGTCCCTGGAACTAGAAAATTAAGTCCCATCGATCTTTCAGTTTCGAATCGAAGATTTGTGTGAAACTTCTTGCGATGGAAAACTATATTTTAAGTGATTTTACATTTGGACAGAATTTACAAAGTTGCAGAATTTTCCCTAATTGGTTCCAGAAAAGTCACACAATTCCAGGATAAATTCCAAAACACATTCTGGAACTCCCTGTGCATCTGAAATTATCCAATTATTCCCTGATGTTTTTAAACACAGGGTACAAGTTGTGTACACATATATGTACACAACAAACAATGAGACATAACCTAAAAAGAATTCGGATTTTTTAAACATTCCAATTTGTATAATTTCCAAAGATATGAATTTCTATACCTTTCGTCATGATTATCTAGAAATTTGCCAGGAATTGGGGACCAAAAACTGTAATTACGTCCACGGAAACGAGAAACTCTTGTCTGAATCGGAAAACAAATGCAATTCGTGTCCGAAGACCGTCAATGGCGCTGTTGTCGGTAGAAAGACTCTCCACCCCCCTTCTGGTCCTAACTTACGTTCAAATTCAAAATTCGAATTTTTTGTTATTCAAATAAAAATTTATAACATCAAAGGTATTATTAAATGGAACACCTTTTATCATAATAATAATAATTAAATATTAAAGGTAATATTAAATGTAATACATACAAAAAGCGAAATTCGAAAAAAACCAAGAATATCGAAATATCAAATTTTAATAATACGTAAAAGGGGAAGGGAAAGAAAATTATTATTATTATTATTATGAAAAAATGGGGTTGAATTATCCAGGAATCGATTACAATTTTTCTCCTATTTCTATTTTTCAATATGACCATGAAATATGCCGCACCTCGGCATCTTTCGAGGTTCCCGCTACAACTTCAACGATGACCGCCATCCGTAACACCTCCGCGGAACATAGCTTCGAAGTTTCTTTCGAAAAACGCATCTAGAAAAATAAATGCAACGAGATTCACAGTGAATGTCCAACTTAGCGATAATTATGGGATTCTTATGGGGAAATTAGTTTATTTTCTTCTTCTTCTTCCTCGTTTTAGTCCTGCCGGTCTTCTTCTTGGTCCAACTCAGTATCATACATCCGACGCCATCTCTTATGACGCGTCGGAGGCTTGGGCCGCGACCTTTTCCACAAAGGTGGCCAATTTGACGTCGCGCTGCGATAATCCGTTAACGTCGTGGGAAGATAACGTGATCTGCACCTTGTTGTAGACGTTGAACCACTCGGGATGATGGTCCATCTTCTCGGCTTGCATGGCTATCCTGGTCATGAATCCAAAAGCCTGAAGAAAAGAAAAAGAAAAACAAATTGATGAAACCAATGTTCCCCCTTTTTTTCATGAATTCTTCTGTTTTTTTTTCCAGTTTCCAGATTTATAATTATGTAGAAACTTTTATATAATCAATTTGAATGATAATTGGGTACCTGATTAAAATTAGTAAACATGAATTCCTTGTAAATCGCATCCCGGTCTGACTTAACGGTCCACCCTTTTTTCAACAAGGGCGCCAGAGTTTTTTCTCTATCCTCTGCCGTCAACTTCGCCTGGAACAGATTTTATACATTTATTTATAAGTTCAATAATTATAAAAAAAAATATAATATTGTCTACTATGTATATTTTATGACGATCCTTTAATCGATTCGAAATTAATATATTAAAATTATACTAAAGTGGACTCTCGAGTGGAAGTCGAATAACATAAAAAACTTTAGAACCCGTAACATAGAAAGAGACAGAAAGAGGAGGAAAAGGATACAGAATCCAACCACTTGTTGAAATGTGTTGGGAAGATCCTTAGGATGTGACACTTAGTTGAGAAATTTCTTTGGATTAACTTAATAACCAGTATTCGACCACTCGGTTCGCTTCGACATTGTCGAAATCCATTTGTACGATTTCAGGCAGCTTCAATTTTTCAAACAAATGTGGACCTTCCAGTTTCTCACGACCTTCGGGTAGTCACCTAATCTCTAATTACCTAAAGAGCATTATTGCAGCTCATTTCTGTGACCGTAAAATATAATTATCTTGAAATTAGTTTTTCTTTCGTTTCTTTTTCCTAAATTTTTGGAAGACTAATTAACAAAAAAAAACTATTTCTTTTCTCACCATAATTTTCTTCGTAGGAGCGGCGGCTGTTGCTGAGATTGATCTTTCGAGTTGCGTAGTGCCACTGTACCACACCGGGACTTTCATCTCCCCACTCATGAGACCTCTCATTATCATCAGAACGCGTCCGCGGACGCTCTCCGACCCCCTCATGCCGATCGCGTTTGTCAGAAAAAATTAAAAATACTCTAGACTTCCACTTTTCTCAATCCTACTGAATATTACTATTACTGTTATTATTATCAATAATATAAATAAATTCTTATAGCTTTGGTTACCAATGATAAGAGAGACAGAGAGAGACAGAACGATACTAGCGCCTAAAGTCGCATTTTAGAGAAAATAAGGGACAATGGAACCGGAGGAAGCTCATAAAGGCGGTACATTTGAAATTTAAAGGAAGGAAATTAAATTGAAATTTAACGAAATCGAATGTTAGGAAATTCAATGAAATTAATTTCCCAAAATCCGAAAATCAAGCAAGGAGGAAATTCGAGGATATTCTTTTTATATTCGTCTTCTATTTTTCATCCTCCTCTTGTATCGTATAAAACAAAGCAATAAAAATGTATGTGAACGGTTCATAGCGGATTCCTCGTTATTTTTTCCTGCTTTTTTTGATGACGGACAGTTGCGGGGGCAATGGAACTTTCAGAACCACGACTTTTTTGCTATCCTTCAGTGTCACGGCTCCGATGATCCTCGCGAGGTCTGTCAATTTCTTCAAGCCCACCCGGTTGTGCAGAGCCGTGGCGAATAGCTCCAAGTCTAGTTGGAAGTTGCACGCGATCAATGCTAATATTATGCTGTGGATGATGCCTTTGTCCCTCATGGTGTTCGGTCGTTGTCTGAAATGAATAAAAATGTCGAAATTCTTGCGATTTTTGGGTAATTGTATATTATTCCAATTGTCCTTGTATCGTAATTACCTTCCGTGCGAGCTACTGACACTGTAGTTGTCAATAATATACGCATTAATGGCACTCGACAAGGGACAAATCTCTAGAGCTCGCTTTTTGGCGTCTTTGATCGGCATTTTCAACCAAGCAGCTACAGCTTCGATGTAAATAAAGATAGCAACTTTCTGCAAGTTCTCGGGACGGTTCTCCAGAGCTTTCACGGACTCTACGAAGAATTTCGAACTCCTGATGGGAAAACAAAATTATTGTTTTCAATTATTTATTTATTTTTCAAAGTTCGAGTAATGAAAGGAAGATGAATTTCTTTCTTACCCTTCGACGTCTCCATTTTTCAGGATTTCCTTTGCCCTATCGTACAAGGTCGCTAATTTGTTCTTTGGTACGATGTCATTTATGTCGTAAACTTCCGAAGCACTGGAAGCATCCCTGTTGCAGGGCGGCAGGTTGGTATCGGAGATGAACGAATCGTTAATCGATTCGTTCGCCAAATCGGCAGCGTCGATTTCAATGTCTGCGATAATAAAAAATAGGATGATGGAAAAACTGAAATTTCGTTAGACCAAATTCGCGATAATAATCAACATCGAAAATATTAATCAGATATTATTTCCAAATCGATCAAAATTTTTCTCTGGTGTATCGCACGAATTACTATAATTATTCGAGAACTCACTCGCCACGGATTTCTCCAACACGTCCTTCACGGAGTCAACGTTAACTTTCATTCGTTCGTACTGTTCGGCTTGTCTTTTGGCACGTTTCGATCCAAATTGTTTGTTCAACGTCGCCAGTTTGTCCTCGGTACTTTCAGTTAGACTTTCGAGCGGCATTTGATCCAAAACAGGAGTAACTTGCCATCGTTCCGCTTGTATCAACCTGACTTTCCCGGTTACCGCATTTCTAATCGCTAATAACGTGTAAGTCAATTCTTTGTCAGGATTCGGTCTATAGCCTTTGTATACCACTTGTCCGTTGGACATGGCCAAGCATCGCTTCTTGGATTGCTTGTCGTAGAAAAGACCGCAATCCAGTCTCCTCGCTTCCTTATCCTTGAGCTTCCCATTTTGAAAATTTACTGCCGAGCGAGTGGAAAATAAAAATTGCGATTGATTTTATTCCACCAATTCCATTATTTTTGAAGAGTGGCAAATTTGAGAAGGTTCCAGGTATGGAATAATTTTAGATTTTCAAGTTATTTTCAAACTCCAAAATGTAAAGGATTTTATTAATTTTTTGCAAATAAAAGAAAAATTGATCTCAAAATTTTTTAAATATTTTAATAATTGTATAAAGAGGGATTTTAATTCTAGAGTGAGCAAGATTTTCAATTTAATAAAAATTTTGAGTTATTTTGAAAGATTTATTTTGAAATACACCAGTGGCGCTCATCCAATTGAGAATTTGGAAACTGCCGGTATAGGTTATGTTCGTAAACAAAATCGGAATCGAAAATTACCAATAATCGGTTGAATTTTGTCATCCTCCAGAATGACGTCCTCGATGACACCTTCGACGGGATTCTTCATGACGGTATTTCCGAATTCGAGTACGAATTTTTGAAAAAACCAGAAATCCAACCAACGTCTCTCGTGTTTACAATTGTCCCATGACAACTTTTTTAGGTTATGTTTCGTCACGTTTTTCCACGAATGGACTAGAAAATCCAGTCTCTGAGGGATAGACGACATCCCATTGGCTGAAACCCTTCAAGTGTGTCACGTGACTTTGTTCAATTCATCAACACCAATCACGTCAGTTCGTTATCAATCGCATACAAGCAAATCTGACCAATCGGAAGAAATTATATGCATATATATATATAAATACTATCGCTCTATACATACATATACTATTTATTTATCAATTTATAATTACTTTCAATTTTTAGGGGTTGCTGATTTTTCGATTTTTGCGATTTTACAATTGAATGATTTTTAATTGAACATTTTTTTCGTATTGGAAAACATTCTATTCAATGATATTTATTTTACATTATTATTATTACTATTAATTACTACTACTACTCTACTACTACTTTTTCTATTATTACAATTATTATTATTATTATTATTAGTTTGAGAAGTAGCAAATTCTACGAATTTTTGATCATTTGAAAGTATCGATTTTTCAAATTTGAAAATTCATTCATTCGTTCCTTCATTATTATTATTGTTATTATTGTTTTAAATAATCACAATCCAAAATCAAGACATTTCCCAATTTTCGAATTTTCCCCAAATTTCCAAACAATTTCGTGAAAAATATCCGCAGATCGCTCTGCACACAACAAATGGATGCGCGCGTTACCCACATACATAAATACGCGCACCCACATCCCCGCGCACCCACTCACATCCTTGCACACCCACATCCACGTTTGCGTGCATACGTTACCATACCCGTATCCTTGCGCACCAACATTCAAATGCGCAATTGTGTGTGTGCGTGTATACATTTCACCGCTGCGCTGTCGCATACATCCAGACTCTCTACATTCACATATACACACACATGCGCACGTACGTACTCTACGCGCTTGCTGCGCAAGATAGGAGCGTATATTGGTGTGGTGGTGGTGGTGGTAGAAAGAGAGGATGAAACCCCGCATATACCCTATACGTATACACGCATGTAGTACACACATACATAGATACACACATACTCGGTGAGCGAGGGAATACTGGAACCGCGGAACGAAATACACCCACGACCCACGTCTCTGTTACTCGCACTCGCAAGCAGCAGCAGCGGCAAGCACTGTGCGGTGGTGGTGTTTTGTTGAAGTGTATCAATTTGTTATTCGAGCGAGGTGGAGGCAAAAGGAACGACGGAAGAAGGAGAGAAGAAAGAAACGTATGAATAATATTCATAATCATTGATCGGAGACGCGACGAGGAGGAAGGGAAGACACTGGAAATTCGCCCGGAAGTAGCAGTAGTGGTACCGTCTCCGAACCGAAGCTTCTTCGCTTTACGTACATACATATATAACCGTTGTAGGTGTCTCTGTCCCTTCGGGTTCGCTTTGTACATAAGGTGCTGCGGGAGTAGTACATAAAAACAGAGCGCGAATCGGTGTCTCGGTCGGTTTGGACTCTTTCCGACATCACACACAGACACAGAGACACACACATACTCGTAAACACGCATACGCGCTCACTCACACTCGCGCGCTCGCATATACATGCATTGAACTCGCTTGCGTGGTGTGCGTCTTCGTGTTTAAGCTTGTTTGCTGGCTGGCTAATATCGGAAGCACCTTCGGAGCTGGAGAAAGACGATCCCGAGCGAGCGAGCGAGCTGAGGAATCGTGCGACGAACGCCGGATCGAGCGTAATAATGATAAGTCCCCGCGATAACGGCATCATCATTCCACGGGTCTACGTGATTTTTCGAGTGTCGGTCGCCTCCCTCGCGCTGTAATAGGAGCAGAGCGGGACGATACTCGAGAGTATCGACTGGAGCCGAGCCGAGCCGAGCCGAGCGGAGCGGAGCGTCTCTAAGGATACCTGGTTTTGTTGTTTACTCCCCGGAATCGGATCCTCGCCCGAATCTCGCCGAAGAAGGAGGTTCAAAAGTGGCCCCTGTGGCGTGGGACGAAGGTGCCAGCAAAATTGGTTCTAACGCCGAACCCGCTATGGTGATAAGGTGAGGCCCCTTCTTTATCCGATCGTTTTCTTGTTGTTGTTGTTGTTGCCGTTGTTATCGTTGTTGTTCGCGTTCCCATTGTTAATGCCATCCACGGGGATTGGGGGTAGTATCGGTATTGTTGTTGTTATTATGATGATTATGGAGACTCTCCATCGGTGTGTCTTATGGCTTGGCTCTGTTTTGCTCCTCCTACTGTTGTTACTGGGTGTGTTGTTGTTGTTTTTGTATTGTTCAGGGTTTTTGTAGGAATCAATGTTTTACTTGTATCTCATCGAATTCGATGATCGATCGAGAAATTAGGGTAAAAAAGGAAACGGGTTCCCTTCAAAATTTCTAAAAAAATTATTTGTTTTTCATTTTAGAAATTGTTCTAGCAATTGTTATTGTTGTTGTTTTTGTAGTGTTCAGATTTTTAGTATAAATCAATGTTTTATTGGTCTTGCATCGAATTTAAAATTCCATAGAGACATTAGAGCACCGGCAAAATTGGAATTACGAGAAATTCTCGATTTCAAGAATATTTGTGAAACTTTTTAGCGACCGTTGTCGTTTTAGTAATATTCCAATTTTTTGTATACCAATTATTCCTTTAAATCAAAGCAACAAAAGAAGGCGAGTTTCTATTAAAAGTGAAATTGCAAGAAAAATTTGGTATTTTGGATTTTAGAAAATTTCTAGGAATTTTCCACAATAATAAGATAATTGATTTCCATCGAAATTGAGAATACAAGAAAAATGTGGAATTTTCGATTTTAGAGAAACTTCAGAAATTGTTGAATAGCTGCTCAGAGATGTTTTCATTTCAATCAAAAAGTTATATTTCCCCTCTGTGCCGTTGAATTTTGAGTTCGGCGGAGAAATTAGTGAGACAGGAGGAAATCAGCTTGGAACGCTTTCATCTGAAACTGAGAAAGCAAAGAAAATTCGATATTTTCGATTTTAGAGAAACTCCAATGGTTTTGTGGTCAACTAAGCATGAAAAGGTTCTCTCAAATTTCACTGCGTGTTAGTGGATGCGGGAATTAGTCGCTTTCCTATTACCTCCATTTTTGTATCGGCCTGTGACTATTTAATTGCTGGGAAGTCTTGAAATATGAAACTTTCGATTAGCGTACCTGAAAAGTATAGGATCGCGTGATACCGAAATCAAATACGTTCCGAAGAAGAAGAATTTATTGCATCGAAAATTGATTAGAAAAATTCCTGTCGTTGATGAAGTTGAAACTAATCGGTTCGATGCTGGGCAATCGATGTTAGGCGACCCGAAGTCCTCGAAGTGAAAATATCGAAACCTGCGATTTTAAATTTTCGAGTTTCCTCTAATTAGAATTTGCGTTTGATTAATTTGAGAATCGATAACGAGGCATTTACAGAAAAAACAAAGGAATTGTAGGAATCGCTCCCATCGATATTGGTATCGTTGCTGCTCAATAATTATATTATCTCCGCTATTCGTTACCTTTCTTTGCGCTTCTTTTTTTTTATAAAATATCTGTGACTTAATAGAAACATTACAAGTTTCTTACCGTCAGCAGAATATTTTAAAGTAGCTGGTAACAGGAAGTAATTTGGCGAAGACTATGTACACCAAAAATAGAAGTACTTGTATTTCGAGCGAGCCAGTCTGCTCGCATACTCAGGTACTTATCAATGTCCTACTAAAATTGCATTACCAACGTGCTATTAATTAAACATCATCCTGTTTTATGCGTCATTAAGAACGACCGGTCGATTCGAAATCGAAAGGCCAATATTCGAACACTCGATGTCCCTGAATTTCAGAAAAATCCATCTTTTGAATTGAAATTAACAATTTTTTTGAAAGAAAATTTGAAATGATTCGAAATTCCAAAATTGCACATTTTGGAGTTTTCATGTATTCGAGGTATTTAAATCAAAAATATTTTAATTCAACATTTTTGTGCTGCAATTAGGGTCGGAGTCGAAAATTGCTTAAATTTACAATACTTCGACTCGGAAATTGGGCCCAAAAGTTTGTAATTTTAATCTCACAATTTTTTACCAATTCCAAATTATTGTTTAATAAAAAATATTAGAAATTGAATTACAAAAGGCTCTTCCGCAAAAATTTTTTCTTAAACAAATTCCGATTTGCAGTCGATACGACGCAAAAGATCCGAAAAACATTTTCATTCTTTTTTTGTTGTTCGAAAGACTGTTTGTAAGCATCATTAATGCAATTAGATATTTCTTTATACGCAGTATATATCTTTTTAATTTCATCGCAGTAAATAAAACAGGATATCTCCTCGGGGTATTTGTGTATTCAATTATTGCAAATACGAGAAAATCGCTGCGCTGCTTCCCATCCATATCATTAAGAGCAATGATAAGATTATCTTATTAAACAAAGAAAATTCAACGCAACTTCAAAGCAATTCATAATTACATTAAACGCATACCGTCTGAAACTATAAAAAAAAAACAGTGTCAGTCGTTATCGAAGATCCACCGACAGTCGATGGTCTCCAAAATCCTGTAAAATTCTTGTCGTCGAGAAGTCGAAGCCTCTCGGTCCACATTGAAAGTCCTCGAATGATTAATAATCTCCAGAACTTTTGCGAGAGGAAGTGAGTTTGTGACTCAAACGAAATTCCAGGAAAATCTGATTATAAATATTTGAGTATTCCGCTTCCCTTGGTATCTAATCTTTCCTCTCCTTTGTTTACATCTTTTGAGAAAAAAACAGTAAATGATATATAAAACAAGGCAGGTGTATTTTTTTTTATCATTTCCTGCAGCTGCTTCGCAAACAAATTCGGCAATATTTTATACCGAGGACACCGCAGCTCCGAATTCCGACCCTGACACCGAACGATACAATTTCGGTACAAAGTTATAAACATATGTGGTGTTCTTGTCGTTATCGTAGATTAGGAAAAAATTTCACCTTGAAGATGCAGGCACATACGTTAAAATGTCTCCGAAAATGGGAATTTATTGTAACCCAGTGTTAGGAGAGGAAAGTTATTCAAAATTTCAGCCTCGTCACGAGCGAATACAGTTTCTACGACCCTGAACCTTATCAACCGTGACCCGAGCCATTTATTTTACCACCGAATCATGTATCCTTGAATAATTAGCGCCAGGATAACTCGTGTCAGGATCAGGAATTGTACCACAGTTGATTTTTCATGGAGTCACTCGAGGGAACCCACTTTCCGAGTAGTTCGGGGTAATTTTGGATTTTTCTTCAATTATTGATCGGCATCGGTTCAATTATTTCACTAAAAATCAGAGTCTTCCAATTTCTTCAGTCGCTAATCGAGAAAAATCGAAAGTAAAAGTAGAAAATATAGAAAGAAATTTCTCTTCGTCTCCATTAATTACTATTTTAATTAATATTCGAAGATCTCGAGGTTTCCCTCTCGAGTCGAGTGATTCTCGATCGAAGGAAACAGAAGAATTTTGCTTATTCTCCATTAATTACTAATTCAATTAATAATAATTAATATTTGAAGGTCTCGAGGAATCCTCTTCGAGTCGAATGGCTGTCGATCGAAGAAATTCCTCTGCCTCCTGGTTGATCGATATTTTAATTAACATCGATTTTTTTTTTGAAAGGCTCGAGAAATGCATTTCGAGTCGAGCGATTCTCAATCGAGGGAATTCTCACTTAGAAAAATTATTATCGAGGAAAACAGAATTTTCTTTACAAGATTTTCTGTTTCGAACAAATAATTATTTTTTAGAAAATCATTAAAAAAAATTGTAATTCATGTAATTGCTTATTTTTTTGTCGACAAACCAGTAACATTGTCTTTTTTGATATTCAGGTCAGACGGTGGCAGCGGGGACAGCCCTTTACTTGTGGAAGAGGGCGAAGCTGTGGGCCAACCACACAGTCCACATGACAAACACACCCATTCACGAGTGAATCCTCATCCAACGACTCACAGTCATCATCGAGATAAGCCTAAGCAGCTCGTGAAATATGGAGAACTAGTTATCCTTGGGTAAGTTGTAAAACCGTCTCTTATGAAATTCAAACACCATTTACGGGATTAAGTCTAATTTTCGACCTTTGCCTTTTTTCGTCGCAGCTATAACGGCTTCCTTCCACCCGGGGATCGGGGCAGGAGACGCAGCAAATTCGTTTTGTACAAGAGACCCACGGCCAACGGAGTGAAACGGAGCAAACACTACGTCGTGAAGACGCCTCACAACTCCCAGGCGATACTCAATGCCAAGCAGCACTCCATATCCTATACCCTTTCCAGAACGCAGGCGGTCATTGTGGAGTACACCGAGGATGACGAGACCGACATGTTTCAGGTCTGTTCCTGGAACGGTTACGGGGAGTTTTTGATTTTTTTTAGAGGAACCCGGGTATCGATTTTTCATGACGATGATAGTCCAGTGGTGACATTTCGTACCAGTTACAATTTATCTGGAGAGAAAAAAAATTCTAGTTGAAAATTGGTATATTTTCTGAAGAAGTAAAAATTTTAATTGATAATTTATGTAATATCTGGAAAATATGTAAGTTAGGGTTCTTTTGGATTTTATATTTTCTAGAAAAAAAAATTCTAACTGATAATTTATGCATTTTCTAAAAAATATAGAAATCAATTATGAATTTCCAGGATTTTATATTTTGTAGAAAACAAAATCTAACAGTATAATAACGTTTTCCGAAAAATACATAAATTACAAATTATTTATTCGCCTCATGCAGGAATTTTCAAAACATTTGGGAACCACTGATACTTGGAAACCAATTTTTCCGGGAAAAATTCGATTCGCACAATTTTCATTTTTCTTTTTTAACAACTAATTTCTCCAACGCATCTTTGCAGATCGGCCGTTCATCAGAATTACCAATAGATTTCGTAGTAATGGACACATGCCCCGGAAGCGTCGGGAACGAGGGAGGTCCGACAGCTGGTGAAGGGCAGGGACGCGTATCTCAAAGTACAATTAGTAGGTTTGCTTGTCGAATTTTGGCGGATCGCGCGGATCCGAGGATCGCCAGGATTTATGCAGCTGGATTTGACACTTCGAGGAATATATTTTTAGGGGTGAGTCAATCCCAACCATCTTATATATATATAAATATATTTTTTTTAATATCGACAAATCATTGAATATTTGACGAATTTTTCCATTCTCCAGGAAAAGGCGACGAAATGGGAGGACAATCGCGAGATCGACGGTTTGACGACCAACGGTGTCCTCATCATGCATCCCAAGGGCCAATTCTGCGGAGGTGAGGCTCAGTGCGGATGCTGGCGGGAGGTGAGCGTGGGAGGTGGCGTTTTCACTCTCAGAGAAAGTCGAAGCGCCCAGCAAAAGGGCAACGTCGTCGAGGACGAGACCAATATCCTGCAGGACGGCACGATGATAGACCTCTGCGGTGCCACTCTGCTCTGGAGATCCGCCGAGGGTCTCGCCAAATCTCCAGTGAGTCCTCCTGGATTTCATTTTCTCCCAATTTTTTTTTTTTTTGAAAAAAAATTGAAAATTGAACGGAGAAGTTTATCGGATTTTCAAATTGATTTTATGATTTTTTTTTGATCAGACGAAACACGATTTGGAGGAGCTGGTGGACGCCATCAACGCCGGGAGACCGCAGTGTCCGGTGGGACTCAACACTCTGGTGATTCCGCGCAAAGCAGCGTCGGATTCCGCACAGCAGCAGCAGCCGTACGTGTACCTGAAGTGCGGCCACGTCCAAGGGCATCACGATTGGGGCCAGGAGAAGGACAAAGCCACGAGGAGATGCCCCATGTGCTTAATCGCCGGCCCCATAGTGAAACTTTGCATGGGCATCGAACCGGCCTTTTACGTCGACAGCGGTCCCCCGACTTATGCGTTCAGTCCTTGCGGACACATGGCCACCGAAAAGACCGTCAAGTACGTGAGAATGGGTTTTTTTTGGTATGAATTTCGAAAAAGGAAACGAGGACTTTGTCGCGAGGTTTCGGGATTTAGCGAAAGAGGATGGTACCGTCGACCTTGAAATTGGGGGAAATTTGCGAATTGGAAATCTGGGCGTTTCCTTAAATTAGAAAATTTCAATTCTATGTATATTTTTTTCGGAATAGCCACGTTCCGTTTTATCGGTAACTTTAGTTGAAAATTGAAAACTTGAGAATTTTTCGACTTTTCACTTTTCACGTTCCTCAATTTCATGTAAAAAAAGAGGAATCTTTTTTAGGGAAGACAGTTTTGTATGAAAAACATGTGGTTTTCGGAATTTCGATTATTATTTTACATCCATTTTTTTAATTTAAAAATCGGATAAAAAATATAAGTGGAAATCTGGGGGATCGCAAATTTTGAAAATTATCGAATAGGAATTTTCCATCGTAATTATTTTTTACCGGCAACTTTAGGTTCAATTTAGTTAAAAAAAAATCTTAGATGAAAATTTGTATATTTTCTGAAGAACAAAAATTTTAATTGATAATTTATGTAATTTCTGGAAAATATATAAATCAGGATTCTTTTGGATTTTATATTTTCTGAAGAACAAAAATTTTAATTGATAATTTATATAATTTCTGGGAAATATATAAATCAGGATTCTTTTGGATTTTATATTTTCCGGATTTTACATTATCTTTTCCTAAATTTCAACAAGAAAATAGTTTCGAACCTCCGGGTAATAATTGTGAGAAAAAAAAATCTCACAATTCCTTTGATTTTCCAGATACTGGGAAAAAGTGCCAATACCTCACGGAACAAACGGATACATCGCGATTTGTCCCTTTTGTGCCGTACCTTTGGAAGGATCTCCCGGATACGTGAAGCTCATCTTCCAGGACAACGTGGACTAAGTAGAAATTCGTGGAAGAAGAATTTCGCGATTCCGAATACATTATCAATGCATATTGAAATAGAGTTAGAACCTGCAGTACAACGAGTACGAAACCTTCCAAGGCAGGTAAAAATCGAGGAGAGGCAGAGTCGGAGTCGGACTAAAGGGATGAAAAGAGAGCTAAGGGGAGAAACCGAAAAAGACTGTATTTAAAAAACCGCGAGATCCCTTAGGCGAAGTCTCGATACGACTCGTTGTTGTTTTTACACGAATTAACACCGATTAACGCGAAAAAAAAAGTCTCCGAGTTGTACGAAAGTGCGAATACCGTCTTCGAGGTGGAAAAAAAAGAGCAAAGATAACGTACGAACTCGATTCAGCGACAATAACTAAGAAAAACGAATTCTGATTAAAGAAAAAAAGAATAAAAGTGTCTTTTCGGTTAATTTTTATTTTTATTTTTATTTTTGGGAATTCGCTCGAAGACGGTATTGGCCAGGGAAGAAGGAAACTGAGAATTTTGGAGATTTAATCCAAAAGAAAAAAAAAACAAACGAAGAAATAGAAACGGACGTGCATAATTTCTGTCGTATTTCCTGGAACCTCCGGAATTCTGGAAAGGCGTTCGTTTTTTTTGTTTGTTTATTTATTGAATTAATTAATTAACGATTTATCGAATATCGATAGCCAATAACGAACGAAGCTGGAATTAGTTTAACGAGTGTCGAACAAATTATGAACCCTGTCGGTCGTGATTCGAAGACTAATTTGAGACGATTTAATTTTTTTCATGGTTTATTTATTCGACTAAAATACGATCGATCGATACGAGGAAAAGTGATCGATCGGTGTAATAAATAGTCAAGATTGAATTCGGTCCCTTTTGGTCACGATTTAAGAGAAAACAAAATTATTGAATTTAAGAATAATTTGAAATAATTAAAGCTTTTATGCACTTTTTCCCTTTTTTTTACTTATTCGACTAAAACATAAGAACAAGAATTTTAGTCGATCGATACGAGGAAAAGCGACCGATTAATCGATAACATGAATTTCAAGATCGAATCCACTCGGATGGAAATCCTTTTGGATTTTGAACTCTCGAAGAAGTCGATCGATGTCCTCTTCGGAGGACGATGGTGACACCGAGAGGGTCGATATCGTCAGGAAATACGAGAGAAATTGTGCGAGGTGGAGGAAGTAGCTAGAAAAGAAGGATGAAAACCCATAATATTCTATTGTGTTCCGTCTGGGTTCCAGCTATTAGAAATCAAGGATAATATAAGAAGAAAAAGGAAGAAGAGGAAGCATTTAGCGCGCTAGAAGGATAGAATAAATAGGAAAAAACTTGATTTTACCATCGATTTCCACTTTTCAATGAATTCGATACTTCTTAGGTACTTTGATAAGTAGTGTTTCCTCCGAGGATGTATCATAGTAACCGAGGTGAGATGAGAATGGGGTACTCGAGGAACCCGAAGAGAGAATGAATGGGAAGATAAAACAGGAAAAAAAAAGTAATCGCAGAAGATGCATTCGGTCGGTGCACTCGAGCCATTTTCCAGGACATTTTTGCTTTTCCCCGCGCATAGGAACAAAAAAAGGACGAGGAGGACGAGGAAAGTCCGTAAAAGTATTTCGGCAACGTTCGATGGCAGACCTTTGATTTATTCGAACTTGACCGCTTTGTATAAATAATAAGTATTTAAAGGGAGAGAAGATAACGAAAAAAAAAAAAAATTATTTGGAAAGGAACGAAGAATCGCGTAGTTCGAAAAAAAAAAAAAAAATAACTGGATCTCTTATACCAAAGTTCCAACGTCCTTCGTTATCCTGAGTGAAAAATGAAAGAAAGGAGGATATTGTCCATTATCATTTTAACTTCTCGACGTAATAAACTTTGTAAAAAGTTTTGTCCACCTGTCCCGTACGTCTTTCGGATCGTGCTGTAAAATACAAAGGAGAAGAAAGAAATGCATCGACTGATCGAGTGATTATTTCAAGAAAGGACATTCATTCATTCATTCATTCCCGTGAATAAAATACACGACAGTTTTACCTGTAAAATGTGTACCCCGCGTTGCGTCAAGATGACGAGCTCCTTCATCCCATCGCCGCTCAGGTCCATGTAACAGATGGAATGTATGGGGGCGTCGAACAAACGCCTGCTCATCAATTCCCAGCTGCTGCTGTCGGGATTGTAGGCGAACATCAGCACCTCCTGGCCAAAAGTGCCCAGGAGGATCTCGTTCGTGCCGTCCATGTTCACGTCGGCTATGCAGCAGCACAAGATGCAGTCCGAAGTGTCCATCGCGGTTAAAGTCAGGTCCCTGTCCAGTCCCTGATGCAGCACATCCCTAGGAAAGAATCTTGTAATTTTTAAAAAATTCTTCGGAGATAGAAAGTAGTAATGGATCGAGCGAGTCGAGGTGAAATCGAGGGAGTCGAGATGAAATAGAAGGAGTCGAAATGAAATTGAGTCACTCGATTTTACCTCGACCCTCTCGATTTCATCTCGACTCCCTCGATCCACTACTATCGAGGGGGTCGAGGTAAAATCGAGTGACTCGATTTCATCTCGAGCCTCTTGATTCATAAATACATGGAATTCCAAAGGTGAGTTGTCCCAAGATTCTTAAATTTATAAAACTCAACAAAAATTACGTATGTATAGTCGAGTTTTTTCAGATTCCAGGAAAATTTACATGAAAACGACAGCGGTGCTGGTATTGGCCACGATGATGTTCAATTTTAAATCCTCGTCTTCCGAGCTCCTCTCCGATGCACCTGAAATTCATTTCCAAAAACAGTAAAAATACCCCAAAAGTAACACAACATAGGGGGAAAAAAAAGTCGAAAAAACCTACCGACACTTAGGAAACTCGGCTTCCGGAGTGTCTCTCGATGAGGGAAAATGCGAACACTGGAAACTGGGTAATCGTAGCGAAGGGACCATTCGCCGACCACCATCGACTGCTGCACATTCACCAAAGAGATCTTCGCCAACCCACACTCGCATCCCACTGCGCTCAGTCTCCTGAAATTGGGCGAAACCGATTGGAGTATTCCTGGGGACACCTGCTGTGAATTTTGATATTCACCAGGTGTAATTCTTGTAATAGAAAATGTCTATCCAGAGTGCTATCGCTTCCAGATTCACCAGTTCCGGGAAATACTTGTCTATCTGGCTCTCGGCGTAGCCATGGGTGGTCTCGTCTTCCCGGATCATGTGAATTTTGTGATCGCTGCCCGATATCAGCCACACCACCTGGAGAGAAGATCCGAGAGTCGAGGACTAGGTTCCGTGGTTTGCGAAACTAGCTCGGAACCCAATTCGACAGTCCCACGGGCAACTCTCAGGAGTCGTCGATGGGACTCGGAGCGAGGAGAGGCTTTACCTCGCGAGTGGAGTCCTCCCGAAGGATCACGGTGTGGTACAAATGGTACGGAGTGTAAGCCAATTCCACCATGAGGCAATTTTGGGCGATCGCTTCGATGGAACTTCCTTCATCGCCCTCACCTTCGCCCACACCCTCGGTGTAGATGTTCAGGTACCTCTCCACCGACGTGTCGGTCGGTTTCAGGATGGTTATGCCTATGACGAAGCCATCCCCAGCCTCCGACTTGTTGTAGGCATCGATGGAGACTATTTCCGCACCGCCTGAAGAAAGTATCGAAAGACAAGCTTGCATTTATTACAAAAAAATGGAAAAAAAGAGGATTTTAATTCTCAAAATGTAAATTTCCTGGAAATTCAAGGAACTTCCTCCTTTTTCTGTACTTTTCTTTCGATGACAAGTTTCATTTTGAAATCGAGGGTTCGAGAACCAAAGCCGAAGGTGTCGAAAAGTCGAGCTTCCTTCTTTCACAGATTTAGTCGCTAATTTCGCTCTCGTCAATGAAAATAAGGTTTCGGTGGTATCTAATAAGACTATTAACAGAGAGCAAGCGAGTTCATGAATGAAAAATGGAATCGCTTCGTAAGGCTTCAATAAGGTCAAAGACTGCCCTAATTTTCCATCCCTGTATATATTTTGTCGTTATTTCTTTTTTCTTCCCCAGAGTGGCGACCCAGTAATACCTTACGCGGAATAGGATTTAAAAAAAGCATTACACACTATATTTGCATGGACTTTCTTTTTTAAACATTAATTCAATTACTACCCCATCCGTACTCGATTTGCTTTTCGTGATCTAATTTGTGCCTCTTAGCGATTCAACCAGATTATTACTGTTATTATTATTACTACTACTATCACTTTTATTATTATTATTATTCCATTCTTGATTGAAATCTATTGAACAAATCAATCAAATCCTCGATTCTTTCTCTTCGGTTCAAATTAGACTTATAATAACAACAACAACAACGAGAATGATAATAATAATGATAATAATAATAATAATAATAATAATAAATATTTAATAATAATTTCGAAAATAATTCCTAATGAAAATTTTCGAATTTGAATTCTTTTAAAAAATGGTATTAATATTTTCGACATAATTCAGAAAATAATAATAAAAATATGAAATGTTACAAAATATTTTGGAAAATGATTCCAAAAAAAAAAAATTGTCGAATTTCGAATTTTGTCTTTTGACACCTTCGGTAGAAATGGTGTTAATTAATCAACCTTCCCACGAAAGTGACTTTTTCGTCAGCTTTACTTGGAATGTAAGTGAAGAGCAACTCTTTGACGAGCGGCCGCAGGTATCTCGGGACCGTGCTCTGGTGGTACTCGCACGAGTAGATCTTCCTCTTGAGGGAGGCCACGAGAACCTTGTTGCTCCCATTGGCGGAGCAGAGCTTCGTCATCGAGTACACGTTCCCTTGCGAGGTTAGGGGGAACCAATGCGCTTCCAAGAACTTCATCGCTGGGTCCTCATTTTTTGCCCATTATCGTGCTTTCAATTCCACACCCGAGGTGTCGATTGAGAAGATTCACCGGCATTCGCCACCACGTGTCGCGGTACTGCTGAAAGAGCCTTACTTACACACACACACACACACATATATACAAAATCGAAACACAAGACACTACACGTGCTCGCACAGTGACACTTCGTCTCAGGTTTGACAATCGCTTTCATGCGCAGTCGCTGAACAATGCATTCAGCGCCATCTGGAACCGCCAGTGGTTCTCAACTCGCTTCTTTCCATATTTCGTATACATATTTTGTACGTGTGGAATACACTCAACATAGTTCAGTGTGTGTGTGGAACGATAATAAATTTTGTTTGCTTTTGAACCTTTTGTTGACTCGAACCTTTTGACACTTATTTTTAATTTTTTGACATTGGTAACGCCTATTTCTAAAATGAAAAAAGAGGATAATTTGGAAATTCCAAAATAACAGTGGTTCTCAACCCCCTTCCTTCACAGACATTTGAGTTCGAACCTTTTGACAATTTTTTTTTCGCGTTTTTTGACTTTGGCAACACCCACTTTCAAAATAAAAAAAGTAGATAATTTTGAAATTCAAAAGTGCAGTGGTTCTCAACCCCCTTCACATACATTTGAGTTCGAACCTTTTGACAATTTTTTTCGCGTTTTTTGACATTGGTAACGCCCATTTCTAAAATAAAAAATGTCAATAATTTTGATATTCAAAAATAACAGTGGTTCTCAACCCCCTTTCTTCACATACATTTGAATTCGAACCTTTTGACAATTTTTTTCGCGTTTTTTTGACATTGGTAACGCCCATTTCTAAAATAAAAAATGTCAATAATTTTGATATTCAAAAATAACAGTGGTTCTCAACCCCCTTTCTTCACATACATTTGAATTCGAACCTTTTGACAATTTTTTTTTCGCGTTTTTTGACATTGGCAACACCCACTTTCAAAATAAAAAAATTAAATAATTTGGAAATTCAAAAAGTACCAGTGGTTCCTAACCTAAGAGTAAAATGGGGGGGGGGGGGGGGATAAAAGATTATTAAGGAAGGGGAGGAGTAAGACAGTAGGCGGGCGGGGCTAGAAAGTCAAGGGAGGGGGACGAATTAATTTGGGGTGGGGGAAAATAAACGATTATCCATGATTTTTTTGTATTAAAAGACGATCGGATTACAGATAATGTCGTTACAGAGGTGATACTTATTTTTTAGGGATGCGCTCGTGTGCCTAATCGAGTGCGGGCATCGCGCTACGAGTACAGTTATGAAGTGAGACTAGATAGGTGGCGAAAGTCGAAACGATATATCGTTCGTTCGATACATTCAGCCTCTCGCTGATTTTTTTTTCATTAATAAAAAAAAGACGCGAAACGCAAAATCACAGTAACGCCATCTACACGAATTCCCGCCTACTTCGAGTACGAATGATCGAATTCGAATAAACATTTTGAAGAACTAACAGAAAATGAGCAACTTCATTCGTAATCATCCCCGGAGGCGAACTCAATGTAGGATTTTTTAGCCGAATCACCTTGAAACGCATGATTGGAAAATTCCATTTTCTGATTTTTGAAAAAAGTGAAGCTGAAATTGGAAATTTTCCATCGAAAGAGTCTCCAATTTGAAATTTCCATTGATCCATGGTGATTCGGCGGCAAAAATCGGGGAATGCTTCTCACAGACACATATCTATCCATATTTTAGGAAAAACGTAGAAAAAAGAGTTGAGCTCCGGTGAAACCTGGTACGTGGACGAACGTGGTGGAAATTCAAATCGGTGGGATGTAAGTCGAGGATGTAATGCTACTCCTCAGGAGCGTGTCGGACGAATGGTTCATGGAATTCTTCCGAGACGTACGTTTATGGGGATGCAAATTGAGCGGTGGTAAATTCGGGTGCTCGATTCGCGTTGGGGAACTCACTACCGGCCGTAGAGTTCCTCTCTGCAGTCCCATTAGTCCTAAAAAAAAAAGAGGGAAACTCAAGTAAAGAAGAAAACCCATGGAATTATATTGATTTATTGAAAATAAATGATTCATTTTTAATTGGTACCTTGTTCGTTCGATTCCAAGACATCGTTCAATTGGTAGTATTCGTTGTCGGATTTCACCATAAGAGGTTCCTCGTAATCCACGAATGCCGTGTTATCGAATGATTTGTCGTCCCTCGGTCGACTGCGAACTGGGGACAGGGCTGGAGGGTCCACGTACGTCTAAAAAAAAAGGATCAGGCAAAAAATGAGCAAACTTGGGCCAATTTTAAGTATCGTGGGAGATTTTTCAAAATTTTAAGTGTATCAATTTGGTAAAATTGTACACTCACGTGCTCGACTGCGGTCGCGGCTGTATTGTGTTTCTGAAACTGTCCGTTGCCGATGGTCTCGTAAGTGTGTTCCTCCAGGTAATGCCTGGTGGTGCCACGCGGGGTCAAAGTGGCCCACATCACACGGCTGTCCTGCATTGCATCCGCGGTGCAGGGGTACAGAACGGCCTCGTTTTGAAGTCCACCGTTTTTCGTTTGAATCGTCGACGTTGCACTTGGCATGGACATCACTCCGCTCTTGGCACCCAAGTTGCTGCGCGAAATTCGAAAGTTGAAATTTCAAAGTTGCTTTTAGTTTCTGAAAATAACTTTCAAATGTATATTTTCTTCCGATAAGAACATACTCACAATTTGCACTTCAGCAATAACGTGGCAAGAAGGATCCCTACGAAAAGGACTCCGGCACAGGATGATATCAGGACCAATAACCAAGTGTCATCGATAATCGTGCCTGGAAATCAATCGATTTTTTCTGAATCGTGTGAATTTCTATTTTCTATTAATTTCAATTTTTTCTATTAATTTCAATTTTTTCTGTTAATTTTCTAATTTTTTTCATTTATTTTTTGTTATCTTAATAATTTTCTAATGTTTTATTAACCACAGATTAATTTTCTATGAATAAAAAAACTTTTTATAATTCGAGCGCGGTTATCGAGAATCGAACCCTGGATTCCCGAGTGAAGATCCACGACTCTACCACTGAGCCATCATACCTCCCTGCTTACGAATACTCTCTTTATCCCTTTTATAATTCTATTTTCATTTATTCGTTATTTCTTTTACTTTTCTTTAACTTCTAATTTGATTTCACGATAATTTCCTTGGTTTTTCATGAATTTCTATTTCTCGGAGGAATACCTTGTTGGGGCATTTCGATGTACTGCACTCCTTCGGCGCGCCAATCGCACAAATATTTGCAGGGACTGTCGTTCCTGTGTGTGACGAATGGCAAACTTCCCATCTTCGAGTCGGAAGTTGTCTCCAGGAAGCCTGGGAACGGCGGCGGAGGCAATCTCAGTATCGTGTCCGGTGGTGGCCCCAGGAGGCAGGGGTCGCAGCTGGAGTTGTTCATGGCGATGGTCCAATCGGTGTCTTCAATCTGCGAAATTGGAGGGACCGTTCGAAAAATTTCGAAAACCATTCGAAAAAAAAACAACCGAATTCTCAAAATTCGGAGACCTATCGAAAATTTGAAACTCCAGTCACCGGTTGACAAATTCTTCGATTTCACAAAATTTGGAAAAGTCAAATTTCTTTTTGAATTTCCATTTTTTTATCTTCAATGTTTTTTTTTTAATTGAACAATTGCAAGAATTTTCCAAAACTCACCATTTATCGGCACCTTATTCATTGCACTTTTCCCTTACAGTGATATTTCCATGGCAGCAGGACGCAAGCGCTGCGATATTGAACCGAGGGTGGACCTCCACCCGGTCTGAATCTCGCCTACCCTTCAAGCCCCTTCCCCTGTTGCTGATACCAATGATAAAAAGTGGGAGGGGGTAAAGTACCCACCCCAGGTCGGAATTATCCAACGAAATTGGAACTAATTAGGAAAAAAATCGAATTTGTAATTTGTAGAAATTTTCGAAACTATCCTCACGCAACTAATTATGGTGTATTACACTACTAATTATTTATTAATTATTAGTTCCAACGATAACAAGTAGAAGTATTGTTAATAATTATTTTTATTTTTTGCTAAAATAATTATTAGAGGTTCTACTAAATTATTACTATTTATTTTCAACAATAGTAATAACAAGTACTGTTAAAACAATTGTTGCTTCTCTTTTTCAAGAAACGAAATAGAATTTGCATAATTTATTGGACAGTTTCGAATTGTTTCAACAAAAACAAGAAAAAAAAGAAGTGAAATCCTTATATTTGAATTTATTTATTTCCCGCGCAAGAATGATGGCGTCTGCAGAATCGATCGTTATTTTTTAAAAACCAAAAACGTTGCTCTTCTTTTTCATGGAACGAATATAAAAATTCTATAATTTTTTTACGATGAATTTCGAATTTCTTTCATAAAAAGTAAAAAAAAAATCCCCCCCCCCCTCCCAAAAATAAGTAAAGTTCTAATTTTCGAATTACTTTCGCGGGCAAGAACGATGGCGTATTCTCAAAATGAGTCATTATCTCCAAAAAAATTGTTGCTTCTCATTTTTATGGAACAAAACCGAAAATTCCATAACTTTTTTATGGTGAATTTCGAATTTCTTTCACAAAAAAGCAAAAAAAATAGGTAAAATTCTCATTTTTTAACATTTCTTTCCCGCGCAAGATAGATGGCGGCGGCGGAGTAAGAAAAGAAAAAAAGGGGGGAACGCAAGAGAAATTGGTGGGGGGCTCACACGTGCTCCTGTCAAAACACCTGCAGTCGCCAGGCCGCTAGCTGTCATTTTTGCAACGGACCGATTTTCCATGATTTTCCCGCGAACGAAATTTCACTGAGCAAACGACGCGTTTTTGATTACATTCGCGCTCTTCGGGGACGCGAGGCGCGACTAAAACCTAACCTCAAAAATCGAAACTTCGTAACGACAACAAACAAAGGAACAAACGAATGGAGGTGAATCCCTTGAGTATCATTCTCGTGAAAAGCGACAGCAAAGGTGACAGAATGTTGTTCCGGTACCCGCACTCGACGAATCACGAGCGGGATTCCGGTCAGTGCACCCGCAGGAAGAATCCTTATTCCTTGACCGTCACCGAGGACTTGTTGCAGGTAAAATTGCACATTCGGTGAAATTTTGAATTTCAGGGATTTTGGAACCGATTTGGAAGTCTTGTGGAAATTTTCAAAATTTAACACTCACAGAATCATTGAAAGGTTCGATCAAATTTGGAATATAAAAAATTTGGGATTTCGCTCATAAAAATTTTCAAAATTTGATGCAACAGGGCATAAAAATTCAATAAAATTTTCAATTTCAGAGATTTTGAAGGAAACCCTTGCAAAACCAGTTCGAGAGTTCTACGACAAATTACAAAATTAAATTTCCAGAAAAAATATGATTTATCGTACTTTTAATTATCTCTTCGTAATTGGACTATCGTTTCCTTCCAGTCTCTTCCATTTCCAACGTCGAACATTTCCAATGGAAACCTCACCGGTCTGACGGACGAGGTTCTGTCGACGTTATTCGCAGTGAAACTCGAGCTGTGCGAACAAAAATTTGAGCTGAAAGTAAACGATGTTCGATTCGTAGGACATCCGACCCTGGTGCCTTCTCGCGAACTCAAAGAGATTAATTCGTCGATGTTGTTCAACATCGTCTTCGCTCTGCAAGCGCAAGCGAGTCATTCTATCGTGAAATGTTACTACGATCTGAGCAAAAGGTGATCGACCATAGTCTTAAGTCGTAGATTGAAATCTCAGAGTCGCTTTTCGAGGAACTGGACAATTAAAATTTGTAATAAAATAAAAAGAAAAAAACGATAAACAAAATTGCGTGGAAATGTTCCATTAGATTCGAGCGTATCTAATTTTTTTTTTCAACAGATTGGGAATCGCTTTGAGACACGAGGAGAAAAGATGTGGATTTTTAACCGAGGAAATCAAGATTATGGTATCGACTCACGATGAAATCGCTGCGAGGTAATAATATCGGTCTAAATTTTTCTTCTCGAGAAGCAATCGCTACCGAATAAATTGAAAATACATTTTTTAACTGCGATCAAAATATTTTGCAGACCCGAAGGAGACAGCGAATGCGATGAGTTACCATACCAACTGATATTACAGAAAAGTCTATTAGCCAGAGACCTGAAATCGGTGTTCAACAGTTTGAGTACAACCGGAATAATCGATATCACCATAAATAAATGGATCCAAGTGAGCTTCTGTCTGCCCCAGAAGGTGCATTGTTCCCACAAGAAGGGGTTCGTCATGAATCCTGAAATCATCGACAGGTAATGTTGCATCGACTTCGAATTGACAAAAGGGGAAAAAAAATTTCAATTTCAACTCCAATTAATTGAATCCTTCCACGAAAATAACTCGACATTAAATATTTTCAGGTGCCTGAGCAGTCTGAGACCTTACCATGGCCTGCTTTTGCTCGTCGAGCCCTTGGATTTGCTGGATTCTCTGCCAACGGATTCATCTCCGGCCCTCCGACGTTTGATTCAGATGTACAACCCCCTGAAGAGCTTGCAAACTTTGGCTGCGGACTCCGACCTCAGTCTGGCACAAGTATTCCAGTTGACCGGGCATCTGGTGTACTGGGCCAAAGCTACGATCATTTACCCGCTCTGCGAGAGCAACGTCTACGTCGTGTCACCGGATGCAAACCTGACCGGTCAGCTACTGGAGGAATTTTCCGAACAGTTCCCTGGGCTCTGCCTGCTGCAAGTGATGAGCGACTTCTCGCTGCCAACTTCCATCAGCCAGAAGCTCAATCCCCTGAATCAACCTCAACAGCAGACGCAGCTGGTAAAAATCGTTATTTGGCTGCTCAAGCATCATCTGCTGCTGCAGTTGCATACTTACGTGCATTATATGCCCACAGTTCACGGTAGTGTCAGTAAGGTACGCCGGGAATTTCTTTTTTTAATTTTTGAAAAACTCACGTTATTCGATTTTTAAATGAATGCACAGATTCATTCAAGTTTCCATTAAATGAACGTCCGAAAAATTCCTGAAATTCCAAAAAATTTAGTTCGATCGAAATTCCAAGTCGGACTTCGATCGAACCGAATCATCGATTAAAATCGAAAGTCAAATGTCAGTGAAAATATGTTAATTCAATTAATATTAATCAGCAACAAACAAAAGTATATAATAATTGCGAATTTCCTTCTTCAGGATCAAGACGGGGCAAGTCCGACCGGACAGAATGAAAACGACAGCAGCTGGAGCCTCAGCAACACCCCGAAGGGCACTCCGAGCGACACCAAGGAGGAATTGTCGCTCGATATCCGGAAGGAGGAGGATATCTTCGACTACCAGTCGGAGAACTATGCGATTCCATCGGACGACATTATTCTGCTGAACAAACTCTGTCGACTGGGTTACTTCGACGGTGGACACCACCTGGAGGAGATCATGTACCTGGAGAACATTCGCAGATCCCAGCTTTTGCAGATTCTCGACAAATTTCGCGATATTCTGATAACTTGCGAGTGCGAGGATCCCGCGATCGCTCTGTTTTACACTCAATTGGTTTCTCATTAAAGGGAAAGCCGATTTTTTTTATGATTCCAAGACTGGCGACTTTGATTTAGTTTTTTCTGCCGAAATTAATTTAGAAAATAATTCGGATCGACTGATTTTTTGTGGTGGTCGAATTTTTAAATGCAATATTTTACTCGTTTTAGATTCCGCGTTGCTTCTAAGGAAACCGTAGTGATATTTAGTGAGTGGCATCAAAAGTGGACGCTGATGATTAATTTGTATTATTGTAGAATAGCTGTAACTTATATTTGTACATAAGTAAGCGTTGATTTGTCGGTAACTTTGTATGGGTGTGCTTCCGTGGATGAAATTCGTCGTTTGCTTGAATATATAGACGATTGGTAGAGAAACGGGAGAATTCAGTAGCCTCAGTTTTTCAAACGGATCCAAAATCGCGAAGAAATTAATTTTCTTCGGGAGAAAAAATTAAAAAAAAAAAAATTGGTATTCTTTTTTATTAATATTGGGGTCGATAGAACATTTTTAAAACTGTTATTATACAATTTCTTATGGCGATGAAAAATTACTATGCCATGAATTAGTATTTTTATGAATAATTTCTAAAATCTTGGAAAGGGAATTAATTAAAAAAAAATTGAGAATAAAATTTTAAAAAATTAATAAAGTCTATTTCTTTTCCAGGAAATAATCCAATATCGACAAGGAGGAGGACAGGGTGGGAAATTCGATGAAAAGCCTTTCCACGGAAACACCGGTCAGCCGTAGGTGCAAGACTTATCATAGCTCGCCATCGACTTTGTCACAGGAGGCATTTGCGTGATCGATAAATAATACCTGCTTTACACACATGCCGTTAAAGAGGAAAAGGTGAAAAAAATGAGACATATATGTACTTATGTACACGAATATCGACGCATTGGAAAGACCAGGATACGTTCGTTCAACGTCCTTCCGTCTTGTTTGTACTTTGAGTCACCCAGTGCGCGTCGAGGAGCAAAGGATTCGGGTTCTGGAGAAGGCTTGGAAAGAAACGTACGATCAGTAATCGATTTTTCATCAATTTATTTCACGGGAGAAGAATTTGAATTCTGAGATTTTTAAATTCTCGAACTCCAATAATTTGAAATTTAAAATTAGGGGAAATTCAATTAAATGGGAACGGGAAAAAAAATAACTGATTCTTCTCCTGGAAGAAAAAAAAAGAATAAAAAAAAATCGGATTCTTTTTTGGAATTGTAATTATCCGCTTTACTGGAGAATTATTTATTTCAAAAAAGTAAAATTTCATTTAACGTGAAATAGTAGAAGAGGACTTTTGGGAAAGAAGTTTTCTGATTTTTAATTGGACCAGAGACTCAAAAATGTAATAGATTACGAATACTCAAAAATTGAGTCAATTTTGATTGCGAGATTTGATCGGTAAAAAATGTAAAATTCTCGAAAAATTTCGTAGGAGAGAAAAAAAAATAATTCTTTCTTATTTTTGGAATTTTTTCAGAATCCTCCAGGAGTTCCAGATATGGGATGCAATACGAGCAGTGAAGTGGTGAAGCCAAACGCGGTTCTTCCGTCACCTGAGAAATCGATTCGACCTGTAAAATCGCCACAATTCATTTCCCCCGAGCTTGAGTTGCCGAAGAAAAAAGGTACGATCTTTATTTCAAATTGATTTTCCATTTTCGAACTTCCAAATAATATTTGTACGTTTTAACTGCAACGTTTATTTCAATATACATTTTTTTAATCGTTCCATCATCGGAAAATAATGAAGAAATTAATTTTCTTCGGGGAAAAAATTGAAAAAAAAAATCGGTATTCATTTTTATCAATAATGGGGTCGGTGGAACATTTTTAAAACTGTTTTTTTATGGGTCAGCAGGTGAAGTCATCGCGTTCGAGGTGCCAGTCGATGCGGGGGAGAGCTTAATCAAGAAACATCCGCCCATCAGGCTCCAAAGACTGGAAGAGCGACAGTCGTCACCGGAATCGGAGATCACCTTGGAAATTTTACTGAAACGACAAGCCGAAGCTGAGGAAAGACGACGTCGTGTACGTGTTCCGTTCCGTCCTATCGTTTTTCACCTTCCCCAAGGTCCCCAAAGCCCGATAAGGTGGCCCATAAAAGTTCTCCATTTTTTATGACTTCGGCACGTTTCCACTTCACGCACGGAATTTTTTGCAATTTTCTATTCCCTTCTCTCCGCCAATACCATGAATTATCGCAGACCCCATAGATGATTTGGAATTTTTGTAACGATTTCCTAATTCGACTTCTCCTGTCTCAGATTCTGGAGTCCAGGATACAATCGGCGCGACAATTCTGCCGGAAGGTGGCACATCCTGTGACACAGGAGTAAGGAAGGACCAAGCGAGAAAGGTGTGGGTAGCCTTCTCTTGGAATCTCTTTTTTTTTTTTTTTTGAGTAAAAGCTCTAGCAGGATTTTCCAAATTTCAAAAGAGGTTGCTAGATTTTAGCAAAATTTGCTGAGTTTTAGCAGAACTCAACATTAAAGTTTGAAAAATTTAATTAATTTACGCTGAAGCTCCAATTTCGAAAAAATAATTTTTTTTTTTTTTTTTTTAATCCGGAAACAATTTTTCCGCTAAAATTCGATTTTTGCTAAAATTTGCTGTTTCTTTCAAAAATTGTAATATTTCCAATCTACGAAATTTCGTCACTCCATTGGAAAATTCCGAATTTTTTAAAAATTGGCAAATTTCTATTGGAATTTCTCTTAGAAATTTATTCACGAGCTGGAAATTCCTTGGAGATTCAATGTCTTCAAAAATTATTAAAAGTTCCAGAAATTCTATGGAAAAAAATGTTCGACAGTGCATCGAGAACTTCTTTTCGCAGAATCTGGGGGTCCAAGGATCCGATCGACCATCGATCCAAGACCAGTCGATCCTTCGATGAATCGAACAAAGTGTCACCCATTGCGACACGGAGGAAGAAACAGCCCCAGAACCAGTCTCGGACTCCGATCGAGTCCCAAAAGAAGAATCGGAATCGAAAGCGAAGGAGGACACTGGAAGCTTCAATTTTCGAGTAGGCGTAGCACCGATCCTGGAGGTCCTGGAGCGGAATAGGAGCAAGAAAGTGGAAGAATAGAAGAATAGAAGAAGAAGACGTTGGAAAAAGGGAGGACAGATAAGGTACATTCTCGTAGATTCTTCTTCCGGATGCGAGAGATGATTCGAGAGGAGAGCTATGGAGAAATAATTCGCATAAAACCGCGAAAGGGGCCAGAGGAGAAGATTGAAGTCAATGTGTACCTTGTAGTGGGAGGTTTTTACCAGGACTTCCACTGAACGGATCGTGACCCGCGAGGAGAGAGAAAGAAAGAGAAAGAGAGAGAGAAGGCGAGAGAGCCAAAGCAAAGCAAGGCAAGGCAAAGTAAAGGCAAAAGCAAAGCAAAGCAAAGCAAAGCAAAGCGAGGGTGGTTGATAGGCAAGAGGAGACGCAAGGGGAAGAATTCCTTGAGGTGGGAGGCAAAGAGTGCCTGCCAAGGTAGGAGAGGTGCCCTCTCAGACCAGGTATCCACGTGTTCGGAGGTAGTAGCGCGCGCTATGACCCGGATGTTAGATCGTGGCTGCAGTTTCGTCGACCCGGATGTCCCTTTTAACGTCATACCCTGACCACCGCTCGCTAATGTTCTCCTGGCACCCAAAATATGTTCAATCGGTAAGACCCTCAGTCACCCAGAGTCACCCAGAGTCACCCAGAACCATCCGCACTCTCGCTTTCTCTCATCATCATCCATCTCTCCTCGAGGAAACGCATGTGTTGGGAATTGTGTTTTGCCCGCCTGGCCCCGCTCCATTTTGGAGAACCGGAGGAAGTGTCGATCGCTTTTGTGGACCTCTCCAACCGACAAAGAATGTTCATCCACGAAGTCGTCTCATGTATATTCACGTGTGCTTCAAGGATAGACGCGAGCAAGTCGACGAAAGGTGCCAGCAAACTACGAAGGGACCTGATAAACGCCGAGATCGCGAACCTGAGGGATCTCCTGCCACTGCCACCCTCCACGAGGCAGAGACTCTCCCAGCTCCAGCTCATGGCACTCGTTTGCGTCTTCCTCAGGAAAGCCAATTACTTCCAGCAAGGTACACCCCGAGATCCGGTCCCTCGCGGCAATCTCGCCAATCCTGGGACCATTTTCTCAAAGTCCCCCCAAAAGTTCAATTTCCGTCGAATCTTTTTACAATTTGCCCAAATGGAATTGAATTTCCACGGGGTCCGTGGAATTTGAAAAGCTGGGTTGGAAATTCGATTCATTGGATTGGCTTGGATCTTATTGTGATTTCGGAAATTTCTGTCGATATTGAATTTCATCGAAATCTGGAATTCTGCAAATTTTGCGTAATTTAACTTTGCAATTTTTGACAGAAATTCGTGGAATAGCAGAAATTTGTAATTACCAAAATCACAATTTTGCGAAATTTTCAACAGAATTTGCAGAATTTAACTTTTGCAATTTTTGTTATTATTTAAAATTTCTAATTATTATTAATATCCTTTTCCCCAGCAATTTATAGAATTTTGGCAATTTTTACTCAAGTTGTGGCAAATTCCGACGGAATTTTTTCTAAATTTCAATAACATTGTAATTTTACAATAAAATTTCGTTGAACGACTGAATCTAAATAAAATTGTTTATAAATGTTAATAATAAAATATTAATAAATTGCCATAGGATTTCTGAAAATTCTAGTAGAATTTCACGAAATTGCAGAGATTCGCCAAATTTTCATAGAATTTTTGAAATTTGTGATAGTTGTCAGTACAATCTCTGAAAATTTGATCCTTTACTTACAATCAGTGAACTTCTTCTGTAATTCTATTTTGAATTAAATTGTGCAGAAAATACAATAACAAATTTGCAAAATTTCAATAAACCTCGTCACGGTTCTACGGTTCATGGAAAACATTTGGACAAAATTTCAGTAGAACTTAAAAAAAAAATTCAATTCCAATCGAATCTCGACAAATTGTAATAAAATTTCACTGATGGTGAGTTACAGAAACTTTTCACGATAGCAATTTTTAATTGGCAATTTCTAATTGGCAAAATTACAATTCTCGTAATTTCTAATTGCCAAATTTCTAATTTCCAATTTTTAATTACCAAAGTCCCAATTTTGGCAATTTCTAATTGTCAGATTTCTAATTACCAATTTTTAAATTACCAAAATTACAATTTTGCCATTTTTCAATTGGTCATTTCCAATTAGCAATTTTTAATTGGCAATTTCTAATTGAAAAAGTTACAATCCTCGTAATTTATAATTGCCAAACTTCTAATTTCCAATTTTTAATCACCAAAGACACAATTTTGGCAATTTCTAATTGGCACAATCACAATTCTCATAATTTATAATTGCCAAATTTCCAATTTCCAACTTCCAATTTTTAATTGGCAATTTTTCATTAGCAAAATCACAATTTTCGCAATTGTCTAATTTCCAAAATCACAATTTTGTGATTTTAGAAATTAGAAATTGCTCGATTACGGAACAATTTTGGCAATTTCCGCTAAACTGAAAAGTTCGAAATTTTCTGGGCCATCCCGGATGGCCCGGGGCGGATCTTCCTGGCCTCCAGGAAGTTCGCTCTTGGGACTCCCGGCGAATTCCCAGCCAGCTTCCCGAGACCCAGCATCTAATATGTATCATTTCTGCCCGCCACAGGTCCAGTTGGAGAGCGGAGTGTCCATGCAAAAGCCGAGGGTATAGGTAAAGATCCGAGAGCTGGTTGAAACTTCAGGAGAGCAGCCTAAGCGCGAGTTCCGGGTGATCCGCTGACCTCTCGGCCTTTGCAACAACACTCTCACGCTCCTGTAACCCATGCTATCCCCCGTCTCTTCTCTTTCGCTACAGCCTCCACCACGTCCACCTCTCCTCTGGCCATTTCTCTGCCATTCTCCTCCTCTGGTTGCTGCAGCTATGCCTCCTCTTGCCTGTGCATGCACGTATTGGGTATTGCTCGATGCGAGCCAACACCACTACCAGACCAGAGACCAGAGACCAAAGACCAGAGACCAGAGACCAGAGACCAGGCTCTGGAAGCGACTCTGTCTGTGCCAAAGTCTTGGTCTGTACCACAGCAGCCATAGGACGTCCCTCCTTCGAAGGTCCCATGCTTTTTCCCCATTCCCCACCCTCGCGTTCATCTCCAAAGGATGAAATTACTAAACGAGGAGTCCCCATGAACTTCGCTGATTTTTTTTTTGTTTATTTTATAAATAGTCTTTGAGAAGAAAAAGAAAATCCTAAATGTTGGAGATAAATTACATAAGAATCGAAATTATCGATATCCAAATTTTTGGCATTTTTTTCCTAAGACTCCCATTGGATTTTTTCGAATTTCAAAAATATTTAATCCCAGGAGAGTTCAAGTACCAAATATACGTATTTTTCAAAAATCAAAAATGTAATAGAATCTTTGAGTAAAAAAATCCAAAATGTTGGAGTGATAAATTACGTAAAAATCAAAATTATCGAAAACCAAATTTTTGGAATTTTTTTTTCAGACTCGCATTGGTCAGAAATGTGGATTTTAATTGAAATTTTCTTGCCTGGAAATTCATGGGATTCGTTTGGAATTTCTCCGACTCTTAGACTTTTTCAGAAATGTGTATTTTAATTGGAATTATTTTTCAATAATTTCGGAAATTTCTCTGAGACTTTTTAAGATTTTTTTTCTTTCCAGAAATATGTATTTCAATTGAAATTTTTTTTTCCAGCCTTAAAGAGCGCTCCAGGAGACTCAGCAAATATCCCAACACCAAATATCGGATTTTCAAAGGTACTTTTTATTTTATTCGATTTTATTTTAGTTTTTCCAATTTGTTATTGAATTTTACTGATGCAAATATATTTTTTTTTTCAGGCAATGTCCGGATTTATCATGATGATGACGCAACAAGGAAAATTATTGTACATATCAGAAAACGCTGCGGAGTATCTCGGGCATTCCATGGTATTTTTTTAAATTTATTTTTTTGTAATTCCAGCGCTTTCAAAAAATTTTTTTATTAGACGTCTCGCCCAAAAATGATCGGTTCAACTATTTTCGATTTTTCAGGAGGACCTGTTGATCCACGGAGATAGCGTTTATGACGTCATAGACAAACAGGATCACGCTGTGGTACAAAATCAGTTGGCTAGGAGTAGCCCGGTACCGAACGATCGGCGATTGTTCCTCTGCCGTATCAATGTGTCGCGAAATTCCAGGAGGCAGCTGCGTTTTGGTGATCAAAAGGTTCGGATGTGTAACAATTTTATAGAATCCCCCGAAAAAAATTACAAAGTTTTGGCGAAAAAAATAGAAGAAGACCATAATCCTAAATTTTCAAAACTTTGACATTTTTTTCTAAGACTTCCCTTGGATTTTTTTCAAATTTCAAAAATATTCAATTCCAGGACAGTTCAAGTACCAAACACACCTATTTTTCAAAAATCAAAAATGTAATAGAATCTTTGAGAAAAAAAATCCGAAACGTTGGAATGATAAATTACTTAAAAATGAAAATTATCAATATCCAAATTTTTGGCATTTTTTTTCAAAGACTTCCCTTGCATTTTTTCAAATTTCAAAAATATTCAATTCCAAGAATATTCAAGTACCAAAAATACCTATTTTTCAAAAATTAAAAAATTAATAGAATCTTTGAGAAAAAAAATCCAAAACGCTGGAATGATAAATTACCAAGAATAAAAACGTTCAATTTCCAGAATTCTGGCATTTTTTTTCTAAGACTCCCATTGGATTTTTTAAAATTTCAAAAATTGTTGCTTTGAGAAGAACCTCGGCATTAGACCCAGCAATTTTCAGAAATTCAAAAATCACATAATCTTTCGACTAAAAAAAATTTTTTTTTTTTAATTTCTACGTTCTTTTCACAGGTAGTTCTCGTCGAAGGCCATTACCTGCCTTTCGTTCCTCTCTGTAATCGCAACGAATCCGTCTTCCTGGCCTCCTGCACCCCCGTGGTACTGCCGGAGACCCGCGAGAGTATCGTCCAAGGAGCCACGAATATCTTCACGACGATTCACTCCATGGACATGAAATATCTCCACATCGACAAAACGTAATACAATTTTTATTGGGAAAAAAAAATAAATAATATTTTTTTTGTTTTCCATAAAATTTCCAAAAGAAAACAAATTTAAAAAAAATATTTTTTACAGGGCAGAGAGTCACCTGGAATACGGTCGGTCCGAATTAGTTGGCGTTTCTTGGTACAATTTGTTGCATTGGGACTCGATACGAACCGCTTACTGCAAACACCAGACAGGTAATAATTGATCAATTGCAATTGAGGAATTCCCCGATCATTGATCGAGGTCAAAGTGAAGGTCTAATTCATTCCACCTCCGTTCCAGTGATTCAGTCGGACCAGGAACGCTCGAGTACGGCTTTACTGCGACTGCAAAGTCGATCCGGCAGGTGGTTTTGGATACACTGCGTTCTCCAGGTGAAAGACACCTCCGAGGAGTGCCAGCATCCGATCATAGTCTGCACCAATCAAGTCCTCAGGTACAAGACCAAAGTTCCTGGATTTCTCCTCGATATTGAAAAATTTGCCAAAATTCGAAGAAATTTTGAAATTGCCGAGAAATTTCTCTACATTTTTTGTAAATTTTCTTTTGCATTTTTGAGAAATTTATTCAGATTTCTCTGCATTTTCTGTAAATTTGTTTGAGTTTCCAAGAAATTTCTGTCGAAATTGGAAGTATTTTCAGAATTTTCAAAAAAATTCTCCAGAAAAAAATCATAAATCGAAGAATTTCCGCTTCTCTGAATTTTTCTAAATTCGAAAAATTTACTGTCTTCTTCAATTCATTTATTTATTAATATATTTAGTAATTTATTTAAATTTTAATTAATATATTTAGTAATTTGTCGCGCCTAAATTTCGAGATTTTTCTTGCTCTTAAGAATTCCACCGAATTTTTGGAATTAGAAAAATAAACTGTCTTTGGGATTCGAGGTTCCCCAAAACTATCTACATTTGAAACCTCCAAAATTTCAATTACAGTCTTTGAAAAAAAATTCCCAAGTTAATTTACATTTTCGCTATTTTTCATTTTACGGACGATTCAACCAAAAATTTTCGGAATTATTTCTGAGGAATCTATGGAATTTTTGAATTTCAAAAAATAGGTATTTTCGGTAACGTGAATTTCCCTTAAACTACCTATTTTTGGAATTTCAAAAAATCCAATGAAATTCATGGAAGGAAAAATTGAAAAATTCTGGATTTTACAATTTTCCATTTGTAAATCATTTATCGTTCCAGCATTTTGGCATTTTTATTTTTCGAAAAACTGTGTTAGATTTCGACATATTCAAAACGCAGGTGCTCGAAATTTCCAAAAATCGCATATTTTGAAAATTTCGTCCGAAGCGAAAAATTTCTTTTTATATTTAAATTTCCAAATTTTTAATTATTTCCTCTGTTTTCGTTCCACGCGAACCAGCGAGCGGGAAGCCGAGGTGATGCGCTCCAGTTCCTGGCTGTACCAGTACTCGTCCCAGGCGAAATTCACCTACGGCAGCTGCCCGGCTGCCGGAAGATCCTACACCCAGGAGTCCTACCCTCGAACCGCTTCGATCGAGACCGACTCCTCGTCTTCCTACGGCATCGAGGATATCCATTCGTTGACCGGCAGCGGCACCTCGGGCAGCTCCAGACGCAGGGTTACCCGGGAGGAGGCCGAGCCGGTGGACATGTCCATCGGCGGCGGCGGCGGCAGCGAGCACGAGGCCGGTGGAAATTCCACCTCCCGACCGGGATCCCTCGGGTTCCAGCAGGAGCATCGGAGGAAGAGTCAAACGGCTGGTTATCCGACCCGTGGGAAGCTGTCGCAGCATCTTCCTGGTGAAAATATTTCTCGGAAGTTCTCGGAAATTTTCTGGAGCCTTTTTGGAATTTTTTGAGGATTTTTTTGGAGATTTTTAATTATTTATTTGTTAAATAAATAATAATAAATAAAAAATGGAATTCATTTCCAAAAATAATTGAACTTTCGCTGAATTTTTCAGAGAAATTCTCCGATTTTCTTGAAAATTGTTCCAAATCTCTCGAAAATTTCCTTCTTAGCTATTCTAATAAAAAAATAATTTTTTTATCAATAAAAAATTATTTTCCTCCAGGGCTGCAGCAGCTGGAATCGGCCAAGTACTACCCGACGATCGCCGACCTGGACGAAAGCGGCAACGGCACCGGCGGAGGTGGTGGAGGTGGTGGTGGATACGCCGACGCCGAGCGTCGTCGGCTCTCGCTGATCGCAGCCGCGGGGAAGCCACCGATGACGAGCGCAGAGCCGACGACGGAGTCCCCGGTGGAGCACTGGGGCTCCAGCCCGGTGTGGTCGGACACGTTGCAGAGGGTGCCGGACGTGGTGCAGCAGGAGCTGGGGCCCTATATCACCACGCCCACGACCCCGGCCGACACGCCGGATTCGGAGTTGCACTCCGAGGCGGCCCCGGTCTTCAACTTCGACTGGCCCGGGGAGCAGCACGTGCCCAACGTGAAGCTGCCCTTCCGCGGGAGCAACCAGGACCCGCGCAGGCAGCCCCCGATGCAGCAACAGCAGCACCAGCATCAGCATCAGCACCAGCACCAGCACCAGCACCAGCAGCAACAGCACCAGGAGGTGCGACCGATCGCCCTGCGGCTGCCCTCCAGGAGAAAGGCGCACGCGGACACGCCGAAGGACGTGAATCCAGAGTAAAGGGGGCACTCCGGGACCAGTGGTTCCTCCGGAAATGAGGTAACGCTCTTTCTTTTTTTTTTAAATTTTTTTGGGGTGGGACAAAAAAGATTTTTGCGAGTTTCGAAATTTTCGGAATTTTGCCGTTTTTTTTAAAAATAATTCCAATTCGGAGAAAAATAATTTACCCCGGGACCAGTGGTTCCTCCGAAAATAAGCTACCGCTCTTTTTTTTTTAAAAATTGTTTTTGAGGGGGAGAAAAAAAATTGTTGCGAGTTTCGGAATTTTCGGGAATTCGGAAGTTCTGGAATTTTTTCAATTTTTTAAAAACAATTCCAAATCGGAGAAAAATAATTCTGAGAAATTCTGAGAAATTTGGGATTTACTTTTTTAAATTATAATTGCCAACAAAATTTTGGAATAATTTCCAGGAATTTCCGAGGAATTCAAAGACACCTCGGAAAGTTTCTGAGAAATTTGTGATTTTTTTGGAAGAATTTCTTTGAAAGTTATTTCTGAAAATTTTTTTGTTAAACTTTCAATTGCAACATAAATTTCAGAAAAATTCCGAGAAATTTCCAAGAAATTCAGAAAAGTTTCAGCACACTTCTGAGAAATTTAGAGAAGCCTTCTAGCAATTTCTAGCTTTTAATTTCGGTTTGAGGGATTTTTAAAAAATTCCTGAAATTCGTAATTAAAATTTTTAAGGGCAGGGATTCAAAATTTTTTTTAAATCTCTTTTAAATACATTTTGAGTTCTAGGAATTTTTGGAACCGGTTTTGAAAAATTTCTGAGGCTCGAAATTTCCCATTTTGAGAAAAGAGGGCGCTAGAATCGCACATTTGAGCCCCGGGTGAAGACGTTTTTGGTGGAAAAAATTCGATTTCACGGCTCGTCAAATATCTTTTATTATCGTCATTATTTTTTTTTCTCTTTTTTTTTTCTTTTTCTTCCTCTTATCTTTATCCTTATCGTCGTCCTTAGTCGTAGTCGTAGTCGTAGTCGTCGTTAACTCGCATTAATTTTACAGTAGTAGAGTAAAAAAAATCGTGTTCTCTTCTTCCCTCGCTCTTATCGTACTTTGCGCTCTCTTTAAATTTTCAAAAAAAGGGGGGGGGGGGGAACGAAAGGATCTTCGAAGATTTTCCTTAACTTTATTATTACTTTTTTTTCTTCCTTCATTCGCTTGTCCCTTTTTTTTGTTATTTAAAATTTTTTTTTTCTTATGAGAGATTCGTTTGATTACAAAGACTCTTTTCTTCGCTTACGTATTCGCGAGTCTTTTACAATATATTTCGTTACTTTTTATTCCACCCCCACCGGGTCTTTATTTTTTTTTTTTTGGAATGACGAAAAGTTCGTAACTTCCTATTTCCTATTTTCTTTGGTTTTTCCGCAATTTTTACCCGCCGCATTTCCCGCGAAATTCTTTGTGGGACAGAAAAGGGCCTCGTTTTCCAGCAAAAGGGTGGTAATGAAAAAAAAAATAATAATAATTTGGAATTTTGACGAAATTGAAAAACTGCAAACTTGAAAGCTTTGTTTCTCTAAATTGAGATTTTTTTTTTTTGGAAATTCCAAAATTTGGAAATTCCAAAATCCAGTCGAAATTTTGTTTAGCGAAGGATCCAGCATCAAAGTTTAGGTACATTTTTTTTCCTTCTCCTGCAGAGAATTATTTTCGAATTTGGAATTTTTAGGGTAGAAAGTGGGCACCTTCTACTCCAAAATCCCCATTTTGAATCCTCAAAAATCCTCGAGAACCAAAAATCAAATAAAAACGAGAGAACCCTAGAAACCCCTTTCAAGGGCCCCGAGAGAAAATTCTCCGGGCGTTTGATAACGTGAGAAAAATCATCCCGGGGGTGATTCTTCAGGAAATTAGCTCGAGAGCTCCCTGTCGTGCTAAAACACAGTTTCACAACTGGCTCAAGTGCAAAAAAGCGGCATAAAGAGACACTCAAGTCTATACGTGTACTCCAAACACTCCACTGTCACACTTCATAGTCCCTTTTCTGTCCTTTAACAAAGTGCCATGGTGTGTGTATATATATATATATATATATATACACATATTTTTTTTTAATGTATATTGTATATGTATACACTTACATAAAACGAGCAAAAGCTCCGTTCTTTTCATCACATCATCCCTCATCCATATACATTTCATTTTTTCTCACATTTTTTCATTTCCCACTCCTTTGGATTTTCATTTTCAATTTTCTTGTTATTTTTTTTTTTCCGTTAATATAAAACACTTATATAAACATAGACTTGAGTAAATATCGTTTTTTTTTGTTTGTTCATCATCGTTATCATCACTTTTATACGGTACTTTTTTTTTTTGGTTTGTTCTCTTCTACGGTTTTTTGGTTTTTAAAAAAGGTAATAGTAATACATTGTAGTTCGTCGGTAACGTCGACGCTTTTTCCAAAAAAAAAAAAAAATCGTACATTATTTTAACTTTTTTTTCTCTTCCTTCGTTTATATTTATATTTATATTTATATATATATAGATGTATATAATATAGTTCATTTACTTCCTTTTGTGCGTGTGTAGTATGTGTAAGTGTATGATTCTTTGCTTTCGCGACACGATTAACGTCGTCGCAACTATTTTCTGTCCTCGTTTTACGGCGATTTTTTTTTCTTTTTTTTCGGAATTTCGAAAATCGACGACCCCTCGGAAATTTCACTCGATATCTTTATTATTTTAGAATTTCGAAGAAAAACATTGGATTTCAAGTTTCGAGTTCCTTTTGAAATTTTTATTCTTCTTTTGGGTATTTAGGAAAATTTTTTTTTTTGGATTTCGGTTAACATTTTTGCGAATCCAAAAATTGGGGGAATTAGGGGACACCTGGTATTTGGTAATTGTAATTTTGGAATTCCCAAAAAACCAGTGCAAATTCCAGGAAAAAATTGCATCTCGAATTTCGACTTTCGAGTTCCTTCTGAAATTCGAGGGAATTGTTAATTTCTTTTGGGTATTTAAAAATTTTTTTTTGGAATCCGGCTTAATTTTTCGGGATTCTAAAAATTGTGGTATCCAAGAGGAACTTGGCACTCGATACCCCTAATTTTAGAATTTCCAAAAAATCGACGCAAATCCCTGGAAAAAATTGCATTTCGAATTTCTCTTTTCCAGTTTTTTCTTTTTTTTTTACAAAATTGAAATATCTTTCGCATCTTTTTCATTTTTTTTTTTTTCGATTTCCCTAAAAGCGAAATTTTCGAGGGATCGATTTTCGTTGTCGCGGTATTTCTTTTTTTTTTTGGATATCGTTTTGTTGGACAAAAAGAAAAATCGTTCTTTCTCCCAACCGAGTAGCTTCTACGATTTCGTACGATACTTATTTTTGTTTCATTAGAAGGGATTCTCGTTATTTAATCGTATCATTATTTTAATTATTTTAATTTTTTTTTTGTTCGTCATCATAAACGGATATCATTAGTGTTTGTTTAAAGCTTCTTTTGGCACGTATAATTAGAATGTCATTCAGTACGGAAGCATTCGATTTTGTCTTTGTGCTATAATACCTCCTTTTTGCTTCAAATTTCCATGATTTTGGAAATATTTCTATTTTCTCGTCGAATTTCTTTTTTCCCACAATTTCCGAGATTTCTCGGATCTCGCGAAATTTGGGAATTTTTCGATGCCGTATTTTTACCAATTTTTCTCAATATTTTTCAAGAATATTTCCTCAAATCGCTTATTTTTGGAATTTTCCAAATTTTCGCGAATTTTTGGATTTTTAGAATTTCCGGCCTTTTTTTGAAATATTTCTCGAGAGTCTATTTAAAATCGCGTATTTCTCGAATTTCCAAAAAAAAAAACAAATTCGAGGATTTTCCTTAAAATTCCCATAAAATTTCTCTTTCGAAGAAAAAAAAAAAAATAAAATTCCCAAATTTCGGAACCGCGAATGCCATTTTCGGGAAGAGAAATATTTCCATGGTCTCGAAGAGCCTCGACTCGAAATGGGAATCTCGAATCGCTCGGATAAAAAAAAAGAAAACTCGAAAAAATTCACAAAAATCGAAAATTCGTAATTTTCCCTTGAAAAATAGAAAACCCCATTAATTGTAATTCACCTTCCCTCTAAAACACCATCGTCTCTTCTCTACGGGGGAATTTTCCCCATTTTCTTCCTGGAGGAGACAATTCCTCCTCCAGGATCTCGCCTAAAACTCGTCTAAAATTCGCCCACAGTCTCGGGACTCGTTCCCTCCTCCTCTTCCTTCTGTTTTCAAAAAAAGTCTCTTTTTTTGGCTTCTTTCCTCTCCTCGTTCGATAGCGTTATTTTTTTTTATACATACATTTAGAACACTCATTTACAATTTGGTTTTGAAACGACTCTACGATCATACAATTTACACGAAATGCGAGTTTCCTTAGAGAGAAAGAGAGAGAGAGAGAGAGAGAGAGAAAGAGAGAGAGAGAGAGAGAAAAGTGTGAACTGTTATTTTTTTCGAAAAAATCCCCACAGGTACAAACTCATGTGACTCCTACGTGAAAAAGACCGAGTTTCGCCTGGGTCATCGTTACCGATTTTTTTTCTTTTTTTTTTCTTTAATTTACTTCGCCTCCACTCGAATCCCCGGGATGCGGTAATATTTTTTTTTTTGGTTTCCCTTCCATTTATTTTGGACGTAATTTCTCGCATTTTTAGTTAATATTGTTTTTTTTGAGTTTTCGAATTTTTTCCCCCTAACTTTGTAAATCGAGTGCCAATTATTTTTTGAATCGCGAGAAATTTTAATATAAAAATGTTAGTAGAATCTGGAATTTATCGGATTTTCCAGTTTCTACGAATTTTCCTTTTTTCTAATTAAATAAATAAATAATGAATAAATAATAAATAAATAATGAATAAATAATAAATAAATAATAAATAAATAAATAGTAATTTAATTAATTAAATAATTAATTAATTAATAAAAAATGATAAAATATCTGAAACAAAAAATTAATATTCGAAAAATCGACCCTATTATTCCGTTTCTTCGTTTTGAAATATTTGAAATTGGAAAAATTGAAATGAAACAAAAATTTAGAACTCGAGTTTTCTAATCTATGATTAATTATCAGAAAAATTAATTATTAACAAATCCCAAACTATTATATTTAAAATAGAAGTGCTAAAAATCACACTTATCGGCCGATTTTCCTTTTCGTAAATCTCCAAAAATCAACAAAACGGAATTTAAAATTATTAACCTCAATTACCAACCCCCGAATTGCCTGCGCCTTAAAATTCCAAAAACCACCCTTATCGTCCCCCAAACCCTCGACACAAGAAATTACGTGATCCAAAATGAAAAAACCCGAGGATTAGAAAACCAAAAAAAAAAAAAACTTTCGAGTTTCCGCAGCCGGTATTCCTCGAAAGGGAGGCGAAGAATCGCGCGCGTTTGTGTGTTTTTATCTAATTCTGGCAGTTATCGATAATAAGTTGTTTCGGCCAAGTTTCGAGGAACGCGAGATCGGTGGCTCGCTCGACTTGGTGGGCCGCGGTTACGGAATAGGAACGAGTTCGAAGTACGAGGATGAGCGACGAGGATGAACGCTCCTCGCGAGGGTACGCGGCTCGAGGGTGTTGGCGATGGCGATGACGATGACGATGACGATTACGTTGGCGATGATGGTGGTGATGGTGGCGATGGTGGTGGATGTGAATGTGGATGTGGATGTGGATGGACACTCCTCTCGTATCCGCGCTCTCTCGCCGTCATCCCCTGTTGGCCGGCGGGCCTCCGGCGTTGCGGTTGCGGCTGTGCCACTTGCACTTGAGGATCCTCACGTAGGTCCTGCGGAAGGCCGCGTTGCAGAGCGCGTAGCAGACCGGGTTGACGGTGCTGTTGATGTAGCAGAGGTAGTAGACGAAGTCCCAGATCTCCTGGGGTATCGTCCAGGTGCAGAGGGTGAGCGGCCTGAGGAGCACCAGGATGTTGTAGGGCGTCCAGGTGAAGATGAAGGCCATGAGGATGGCCGAGAGGGTCTTTGCGGCCTTCCGGTCGGCCTTCTTCTCCTGGATCTTCTTCTTCTTCTTGTTCGGGGCCTTCGCGGCCCCGACCACGGCCACGGTCGACTTGGAGGCGTTCCCGCGGGGGATGGTCTTCGTGTCGAGGGTGATCCTGGCGTCGGGTATGTGCGAGGGTCTCCTGATGGCCTTGGACGGGCTGGCGAGGGTGCCCCCGAGCTTCAGGGTGCCGCCACCACCGCCACCGCCGCCACCGCCGCCGCCGCTCATCTCGTCCCCGGCGTCGCCCACGGCCCGGTGGATCTGGAAGGCCGCGATCGAGTCGTCGTGGTACATCTTGATGCTCGGTACCTCCGCGTAACGGCCGCCGTTGGCCTCGCGGCTGGGCGGCAGTCGTATGAGGATGGTGTAGACGGAGTCGCTGGAGATGCTCCTGGTGGCGAGCTCGAGGCCCGCGGCGCAGGTGATGGCGACCTCCGAGCCGCGGGGGTACTCGTGCCCGCCGACCCGCTCGATCACGGCGTTGTTGGCCTTCTCCAGGGCCAGCTCCGTCGTCGAGTGGATACCGCTGAGCGAGGGGTATCTGGACATGGTGCTGGGCAGCGGCGTCTCCACCGAGATCGGCGTGAGCGTTTCCTCGCACCCGGGCGGGTAGGTGCGACTGGTCTCCTGGCCACCGGTCTCGTCGTCCTCGTCGTCGTCCTCGCGGCCGCTGTGCCACCAGGCGATGCACCACATCTTCAGCCACGTCCAGGAGAACGTCCTGTAGCGCTGCAATTGGACAAAATTGGATTTTTAATATTTTTGTTGTTTTTGGTATTTTTTTATTTTTACTTTCTTTATTTTTTCTATTTTTTTATTTTCGTTATTCTTTTCATTTTCGTTATTTTTGTTATTTTTGTTATTCTTCTCGTTGCGCTGAATATAGGCTTTTTGTTATTTTCGGCCTTCTACCGCGGCTTTTGTTCCTCCCGAAATTTTTTCCATTTCGTTTCAATGCAGTTACCGGAGTTTCGAGGGTAGGGGGTAGAGACAAAAAAAAGTCCCCTTCCCTTTAAAAAAAAAATTGGATTTTAATTCGATTCAGTTTTTTTTTCTCGTAAAATAAACAATTAAATAAATACACAACATTTTTTTTTCTAAGTTTTTCGATGGAAAAAATACATCAAAGCGGGAAGCTACCAGTCCAATTGAATTTGAAAAGCAAACGAAGGAAGTGGCAGAACCCTCAAACTCGTTTCAATTCTAATCAATAGAAATGAATTGAAATGAATTCTGAATTTTAATGGCCAAGTTTGGTATTCAAATAAAACTAATTCTCCTGCTAAATTCCAGTCGTTTCTCTCCCAATGATACTATGAAAATTTATGAACCCCCAAAGCTAGAGAATTTCCCTTTTCCCGAGTGCAGGCAAAAACCACCCCTTTCTTCTCCTTCCTCAAATAAATTAATTCATGTGATTTTCATGACCCTCGTTAATTTCAAAGGAATTCCTTTGGAGTAACATAAAAATTGATTTTTAATTGATCCAAAGGAAATTCCCTAGAAATTTAGTCATCGCATTTTTTTCTTTTAAATTTCAATAAATGAATTAACTTGGAAAAATATTTTAATGCTTCAGGTTGAATTGAAATGGAAAAATTCGAATTTTTTTCAAATTTCGAGAAATTCAAGAAGATTTTTTTGAAAAAAAATGGATTTTAAAGATTTCAATTTACAGAATTTCCAAAAAAAGGGGAAAATCACTAATTCCGACTAAACTTTCAGATAAATACGTACACCCTCGTATTGCGAGCAATGTCGGTCGAGGTAAGAAACGGCAATGTGTGTAGCGTTGATTTCATCGGCCCCGGTACTGGACTCGCTCCTTGGTCTCCTGCATTCGTCAAGATCCAAAGCTTCGTCGCTATGAAGAAGAGAAAAAAAACGGTGGAAATTAGTTGAATAAGAACCTTAGGATTTAATAAAATACGCATACGTGAGTGGAAAAAGTAGAGGAAGAAAAAAAGTTTCTGTATTAACCCTTAAGGTGCACATTTCATGAAAATTTGTAGTTTCTCGCACCAAAAAAGATTTTTCAAATTTGCCCCGAATTCATTTTATTCAGATTTTATGAAATTTTTCTTTCAAACTCGATTTCAAAAAATTAACATTAACAATTGAAACTTAGAATCTTATAAAAAAAAATACGAAAACGTCATTTTGCGAATTTTTCCAAATTTACCCCGAATCAATTTTATTCAAATTTCATCAATTTTTCTTTTTCTCAAACTCGATTTCAAAAATTAACATTATTAAAAATCGAAGCGTAGAATCTCAAAAAAAAAAAAACAAACATCTTTTCGCAAAATTTTCTAATTAACAACAATCTTCCAAAATTTTCTTCGACCCTTGAACTTTGCATTAAAACAAAAAAAAAACTAGTGACCAAAATCGTCCCAATTGGGGTCAGTCCGACCCCGCGGTACACCTTAAGGGTTACCAAAAAAATAATAATAATAATAATAATAAAAAAAAGAAAAACGAAGGAGAAAAAAATGAAGAAACAAACAAAAAAAAAAAGAAAAAAAAATGCCGCGTACCTGGAATTACTGCGTTTACTCGCGTCCTTCTTCCCGGCCTGCAATTTCGGCAAATCCTTCTGGCGCTTCTCCGTCTCTCGCCATATCCTCCAGTACAGAAAGATCATGATGCAAACGGGCACGTAAAAGGCAGCTATCGCGGTACCAAACGTAATGTAGTGATTCGTTTCGATGAATTGGATGTAACAGGCGTTCGCCGGTACCGTTCGTTGGCCCTCGATGTAAGGCCAGGCGTAGATCCAGGGTGGCCACAGGACCATCGAGATGCCCCAGGCGCAGCCTGAAAAAATCAAAGAAAAATTAGAAATTGCGATTTTTTTCAGGTGGAAAAAGTGCATCTTATGCGTCCACATTCGAGTCAATTTGCACCAAAAGTGGCTCCCTTCGCTTTGCATCGGGCAAATTGGCTCGAACTTTGTTGGCTCTGCACTTTGCAGCCCGAATGAAAATTTGAAAAAAAAAAAAAAAAAAAAAAAAATGAAATGAAATGAAATGAAATAAAATAAAATGAAGTAGAAAAGGGAAGAGGATCGCCACCGAAAGTGACGCTTAATAGCGTCTAATGGCTTCCCCTGATGGAATTAGTCAATTAAGAGTCTCGGATTTTTCACCAGAACTGAAACCGTTTGCCATTTGCGTGCCAGGTCGCTTTTTGGGGCTTTCCAGCCGCCAGAAGTGGGTCAAAGTAATTTGACGCAAGCTCCGAGAGTGCCCACAACCGGTAATGGAGGAGCCGATTTTGTGGCTGCACACCCAATCTTGGGAAGTTGCATATTTTTTTTTGGAGGGGAAAAAAAATATGCAACTCGACTTTGGAAATTTGAAACTCGAGAACGAAAAATCGTAACGACTTCTACGAAAATTTATTTTCAAGCTTGAAAGCTCTACTTTAATCCCTGAAAATCTCGAATCTCAAAAAAATTTCCTCGAAAAGTTACGATTTTTTCCACCAAACAAGATTTTACTATTTTACCCAAAAACTACATTTTTTGAGACTCGACTTTGGAAATTTGAAACTCGAGAACGAAAAATCGTATCGACTTCTACGAAAGTTTATTTTGAAGCTTGAAATCTCTACTTTAATCCCTAAAAATTTCGAATCTCCAAAAAATTTCCTCGAAAAGTTGCAATTTTTTCCACCAAACAAGATTCTATTTTACCCAAAAACTATATTTTTTGGGACTCGACTTTGGAAATTTGAAACTTGAGAACGAAAAATCGTATCGACTTCTACGAAAATTTATTTTGAAGCTTGAAAGGTCTACTTTGATCCCTAAAAATTTCGAATTTCAAAAAAATTTCCTCGAAGAGTTACGATTTTTTCCACCAAACAAGATTTTACTATTTTACCCAAAAACTACATTTTTTGAGACTCGACTTTGGAAATTTGAAACTCGAGAACGAAAAATCGTACCGACTTCTACGAAAGTTTATTTTGAAGCTTGAAATCTCTACTTTAATCCCTAAAAATTTCGAATCTCCAAAAAATTTCCTCGAAAAGTTGCAATTTTTTCCACCAAACAAGATTCTTCTATTTTACCCAAAAACTATATTTTTTGGGACTCGACTTTGGAAATTTGAAACTCGAGAACAAAAAATCGTATCGACTTCTACGAAAATTTATTTTGAAGCTTGAAAGCTCTACTTTAGTCCCTAAAAATTTCGAATCTCCAAAAAATTTCCCGGAAAAGCTACGATTTTTTCCTCCTTTTCAGCAGAATTTTTTCGATAATTACCTAACTGTGTCACTGCAACTAACCGTGCGAGTGAAGCGGTGCGACGCTCGGGGTAAAAAAGTGGCACGAAATTAGATAAAATTCTAGTGGAAAAGAGGAGTCGTCTGTCGCTCCCTTTGCCACGGAAGAATTTACTCCAATGCCATTCCGGGGCTTTACAATGGCCGAGATGGTAATGTGCCTTTTTGACGGCACGTAATATTCCTAACGAGCACAGGTAGCGCAGGACTGACGAGCTGCCATTGAAATTATGCACGTTAACGAGCCGAGTTTGGCTGCAGGGACCGGGAAAGGCACGAAACACCGAGGATCTGGAATTCACGGGGAAAATTGGGGAAAAATTGGACAATTTACGGGGACATTTCCAGGCCGAATTTCCCCTCGATGGAGTTCAACAAGCGGCAGGAGCTAAAGCTTGACTCTGATCTAATTTCAATTGCAGGGATATTAATAGAAGGCTTCCGCCCACGAAAGGAAATGTATGCAACTTGTTGATACCATCGCGCTGTCGTTAACGATTTAATGAATGCAATTATATGCATGCGAGCTCAAATAATGCGTTTCTACCGGGTAGAACCGGTAGAAAAAATCGTAACTTTTCGAGGAAATTTTTTGGAGATTCGAAATTTTCAGGGATCAAAGTAGAGCTTTCAAGCTTCGAAATAAATTTTCGTAGAAGTCGTTACGATTTTTCGTTCTCGAGTTTCAAATTTTCAAAGTCGAGTCTCAAGAAATATAGTTTTTGGGTAAAATAGGAAAATCTTGTTTGGTGGAAAAAATCGTAACTTTTCCAGGAAATTTTTTGGAGATTCGAAATTTGTAGGGATCAAAGTAGAGCTTTCAAGCTTCAAAATAAATGTTCGTAGAAGTCGATACGATTTTTCGTTCTCGAGTTTCAAATTTTCAAAGTCGAGTCTCAAAAAATATAGTTTTTGAGTAAAATAGGAGAATCTTGTTTGGTGGAAAAAATCGTAACTTTTCGAGGAAATTTTTTGGAGATTCGAAATTTTCAGAGATGAAAGTAGAGCTTTCAAGCTTCGAAATAAATTTTCGTAGAAGTCGTTACGATTTTTCGTTCTCGAGTTTCAAATTTTCAAAGTCGAGTCTCAAAAAATATAGTTTTTGAGTAAAATAGGAAAATCTTGTTTGGTGGAAAAAATCGTAACTTTTCGAGGAAATTTTTTGGAGCATCGAAATTTTTAGGGATCAAAGTAGAGCCTTCTAGCTTCAAAATAAATTTTCGTAGAAGTCGTTACGATTTTTCGCTCTCGAGTTTCAAATTTCCAAAGTCGAGTTTCCAAAAATAGCGCACCATAGTCCCAAATTTATGAAATTAATTATTACAAAAATAATAATTAGTAACAATTAATTATTATAAAAATAATAATTAATAATAATTAATTGGTATACAAATAATAATTAATGATAATTAATTATTATAAAAATAATAATTAATTTCATAAATTTCAAGTCTGGGATTGGTCTTTCGGCCTCTGTCGAAAACGGGGAAAAAGGGTTTTGAGGAAAAGGAAAAAAAGGGAAAATGAATGCAACGGCTCACCAATCATGATGGCAGCTTTGAAGGTGGTCCTTTTGGCGCGATAGGTCAAGGGACGGGTGACGGAGAAGTAGCGGTCGAAGCTGATGATGAGGAGGTTGAGGACCGAGGCGTTGCTGGCGAGGTAGTCGAGCGCCAGCCAGGTGTCGCAGACGTGGGGACCCAGGGGCCAGTAGCCGAGCACCGTGTAGACGGTGAAGAGCGGCATAGAGATCAGGCCGATGGCGAAATCGGCCACGGCCAGGCTGAAGAGGAAGTAGTTGGAGATGGTCTGCAGGTTCCTGTCGATCTTGAAGGAGATCATGACCATGATGTTGCCGACCACCGTGGTCACGCTGAGGATCGTGGCCACGATCACGATCAGGGCCTTCTCCCAGATCGAGTACTGGTGAGGCTCGCCACTCCCGCACTCCAGCCCGGTGTCGTTGGACCCGAGGCTGTGGTTGAAGAAGCTGCCATCGCTCCAGCCGTCGTCCATCTCTCAAGTCTTAGCCACCGTCGCCTCTTCCTCTTCCTCTTCGTCCTTCGCTCCTCCCTGAAGAATTATTAGAAATTCAAAATTAGAATAGAAAAAAATTTTTTTTTCGTTTTTTCAATTTTTTTCCCATTTTTTTCCGAAGAATTTCCAAAAAAAATGACAGAAATTTCGAAAAAAATTAGAGAAATTTCAGCAAAATTCAAAATATGTTTCGGGAAAATTTTGAAGAATTTCGACAAAATTCCGAAAAATTTCAGCAAAAATCAGAAAAATTTAGGAAAAATTCCGAATAATTTTGAAAAAAATCAGAGAAATTTCTAAAAACAATTCAAAAAACTTCAGAGAAATTCAAAGGATCTTGAAAAAATTCGGAGAATAATTTTAGGAGATTTTGAACAATTTCGACAAAATTTCGAAAAATTTCGCCAAAAATCAGAAAAATTTAGGAAAAATTCCGAAAAATTTCGAATAATTTTGAAAAAAAAACAGAGAAATTCCAAAAAAAATTGAGAAATAATTCAGGAAAATTTGGAAGAGTTTGAGAAAATATGCTGAAAAATTTTTGAGAAAAATAATCACCAGAATTTCCACCACATCCACGGTGGTCGCTTATCGGCACTCCCGCGTACATATGCTGGCCTAGAATGAGACCTTATCTCAGGAAAGGTCCTCGATGCAACCACCTGTTATTCTCTTTTTCTTTCTTTTTCTCTTTTTTCTCCTGCTGCTGCTTCTGCTGCTGCTGTTGCGGTTTCCTCTGCCTTCTTCTTCCGCTTCCTCGCAACTCCCGGCCACTTTCAACTCTTCCGCGAGGAAAAACAGCGTCAACTACATTTCAGAAAGTTCGCCCTGGTTGACGGAGCCCTCGAGTCTGCAAGATAGATGGATAGTCACTCGATACAGAATCAACACACCATGGGGTAACGAAACAGGGAAACGAAAACCCGATTGGATTTCAGAAAATGTGTCTTAAAAAAGAGAGAGAGAGAGAGAGAGATTGAGAGAGGGTGAAGAGGAATAGAGAGACTCGAATTTCTGATTGGGTCCACGTCCTTTTCCTGAGAACAAGTTCCTGTTTAAATTTTTGGAATGAAAATTCGAAATTTGCAATTGGATTTCGAAATTTGCAAAATTAGGATCCGGATTTTGGAATCGAATTTAGAGTTTTGGAATTAAAATTGAAATTCTCGAATTGAAATTCATATTTGGGAATTGAAATTCGAAGTTTGTACAATTAAAATTCGGATTTTTAAATTGAAATTCGAATTTTAGAATTCAAATTGAAATTTTGGAATTGAAATTCGAATTTTCGAATTGAAATTCAAATTTTGGAATTCAAATTTGAATTTCTAATTGAAATTTGGAATTAAGATTTGAATTTTGCTGTAATTGAAATTCAAAGTTTGAAATAAAAATTCGAACTTTGGAATTGAAATTTGAAGCTTGTAATTAATATTCGAATTTTCGAATGAAAATTCGAATTTTGGAATTGAATTTCGAGTTTTGGAATCAAAATTGAAATTGTCGAATTAAAATTCGAATTTTCGAATTTCAATTCAAATTTTCAAATTTCTCTTTTCTTTTTTTCCCTAATTTTATTAAAAGGACGATTCTCAGCCTTCTCGGAAAAATGACCGATGGTCTCGTGATAAATACCTTGAAATCCAATAAAAATTTCGTTTCCTGAGTAAAACCTGGATTGGAAAACATACGCAGGCTGCCAGAGTCTCCGTCTGACATCGCTGGGCTGCTTGGGAAGGAAAAAAGGAGACGTCCCCCGGCTCTATGCGCTCATCCTGTCGAAGGTGAGACTTCCATCGCGCTCGCTGGAGTCACCTGGAAGGGAAATTCATTAAAATGTATTAGAAAAATCGAACGAAAAGAACATTTTCGTGGAAAAAAGAGAAACTGAAAATCACCTGATTCGCAGCTTTTTTTCTTATTTTATACGAGGAAGCTTAAAAAAGTTTCTGGAGAAACGACTCAAAACCTGGAGAAATTGCGACAACTTCAGAAACAACTGGAATTTTTCCCTCGCTTTTTCATTTCATTGAAAAAAAAAATTATGAAAAAAAAAATATTTAAAAAAAAATTAAAGAAAAAAAATTAAGGAAAAAAATATTAAAGAAAAAAAATTAAAGAAAAAAAAAATTAAAAAAAATTGCGAAGTTCCCTCGGAGTGGAATATTTTTATCGGTTTCACGCTTCGCTGGAGAAAAAGCAGCAGCCGAAAGCTTCATGGAGAAATTGCAAACGAGATAAGACAAGCACCCGAGGATGGAGACGCACCCATATCCACTTTTTGGAGAATTTTCGATATTTTTTTTTTTTCAATTCGTCCCAACGTTGGAATTCATCGAATTGACGATTTTTATTTTTTTGAAATTGCAATTTTTGAGCCTCGGGGGAAGATTTGGAAAATTCGAAATTCGAAAATCATTTTACTGCGAATTTCCCGAAAATTCTGTGCCCTAAAATTGCAATTTTTGACTTCTGGAGGAAAAATGCAATTAATGGACATATTTGGAAAGTTCGAAATTCGAAAATGATTTTATTGCAAATTTTCCCAGGATTTCCCAGAAATCGAAAATTTCTAAATCCAATAGAGCAAAAGTCAGATTTTGCGAATCCGGACAATTTGAAAATTCGAGAACTATGAATTGGGGCCCAAGGTCCCAAACTCGCCTGGAAAGTCTTATCGGTACTCCAAAATTCGTCGACCTCAAAATTCAACCTCTCCGGCACCATTAAATTAATTACCTTCATCAAAATTTTTGTGACTGTCAGTTTTCTTCGAATTCCTCGAATTCCCTCTTAAAAAAATCCAAACATTCCTATTTACAAAAAGAAAAAAAGAAGAATATCCAATAATTTTCAAATTTCAATTTTGAATTAAACTTCAAAAAAATTAACGAAATCCTATATTTCACCGAATAATTAATGACCAATAAATTCTAAGTCAAGCTGAAACAATAAAGATTTTCTATTTTAAAACAAATAATTACCGAAATTCTCGAAATTACTCAAAAAATGAACACACTCATTGTCAACCCCATTCCGCCCCAAAATTCTCCCCGCATCGACTTTAAATTCCTTTCCAAAAAATTTCCGTGGCAAAAAAAAAAGAAATATCGAAAAAGTGCGATTCTTTTTCCAAAAAAAGTAAAATAAAATAAAATAAAAACTGCACTTTATATTTTTCTTCTCTCGGTCCCGAACGCACCCCCCCAAAAAAAACCACCTGTTTCCAGATTCTCACTAATCTAAGAAAAAAAATAAATAAATAAAATCCCAAAAAATCCCCTAGATTTTTTTCCACCGGTACGAGAGTATCTCGCAGCGACCGAAATACACCCAGGGTGCAGAAAAGGAGTGCACCGAGCGCACCGGGTGCATCGGAAACCCAGTGACCCGATGACAGGGCGAGCTAACGCGACTCGGGTGCACGCTCAAACGCTCTTTAAGCGGCTCCGGCGAACTAATATCCTACTAATAGAAGAAAAAAAAAGAAAAAAAAAGAAAATTACCGGTTGCAGAGAACGAGAAAGAAAGAGAGAGAGCGAGAGAGAGGGTGGTGGTAGCAAGGGGTGGTTTTCCGTCGTCATTTCCAATCGGAGCGCGCCTATAAATAATTTTCCCGATATTTTCTCGCACAACACACACACACACACACATACACACGTACACACATATGACAGCGAGCCCTTCTTTCTCTTTCTCTTTCTTTCTTTCATCCCCCTGGTGCCTCTCACCCCGATGGGCTTTTGTCGAAGGAATGAAATGCAGATGGGATGCACTCGATAAACACCATCGGGGGTGGAAAGGAGAAAAGCGAATCGAGAAAGAGAACGCGTGTATTGTGTGTCAAGAGAATCAACAACAAACACGTACATATACAACCCCGGCAACTTTGCCTTGCCTTGCCTTGCCTCGTCTCGTCTCGTTTTGTTACAATGCCACATTGTTGTCACCGTCATTATTGCCAGGATGATGCCTGGCATTGTTGAAAAACGGACGTTTTTCCCTGCCCTGAATATCCATTCCATTTATCCCGGGGAAAATGAAAAATAGAAATAAACGTCCCCCCTCCCCCTTCCACCCCTCCGGAGGAAACGATTTTTGAGTTTCCATCGAAAGGGGAAAAAAGAAAAGAAAAGAAGAAAAAAGTCAAAGGGGGTGCAAGGAATTTAACGAAGAAACGCAAAAAAACAAAAAACAAAAAAAAATAATCCCCGGTCATGGAACGGTCCATGTCCAGCTCCAGCGGGACGAGATACGCCTCCTCCAGCGGGTAATTTGGATTTTCGCCGGAGGAGGAAGGGAGAAATTTTTTCGAGAGGCTGGAGAAGTCCAGGGGATCCGGAGAAAAAAAATTCCAAAAAGGGGGATGAAAGTCGAAGAGAAAGTAACCAACTAACTCACCCTGGTCAGGCACTGGTCGGGGGTGTCAGCAGGTTCTCAGGGGGTACCCGCTGACGAAAAACGCGGTTTTCCTTGGTTCTACTTTTTTTCTTTTCTATTTGGGGGGAGAATTTTTGTTTTGTTTTGTTTTTTGTTTTTTTTTTTGGTTTTTTTGGAACCCCGTAGTCTCGAGCACGAGCTCGAGGAGACTCGGCAGGGTCGGCAGACGGGGTAGGTGCGTACGACGGCACGGATGAGGGAGCACTAGGGCGTGGGCAATTCGAGGGAGCCGAGGAAAACTAGTCACATTGATTTTGATTTTCTCAGGCGCGCGCACTCTGCCCGGCTCTGCCCATTCATACCCGAGCGTGCTGGAGGAGGACGTTAGTCTCTTCCGTCCCCGTAATTGTCGGGGAAGAATAACAATGGGAAGCCGGAGAAGAGGAAGGACACGAGCGTCGACGAATTCTCGATACGCGAATCCTCTCGATCCTTTTTTCCCTTTTTTTTTTCTCCAGTGACTCCAGGCGAGGCGAGACCAAGCCAGGCGAGACGGAAGGCGAAGAATGGACAGCATCCAGAGCGCATTTTTTTGCATCCACGTATTTTATCTTGGTCGTCCTTTTCTCTTTTTTTTTGTTGTTTTTCTTTCCTTCTTTTTTACGTGCGTCAAAATTTATTGAAAGCAACGTAAGTGGGTTTCGAGAGAACGAGCGTCGAGTCGAGTCGCGTGGCGTGGCGTAGGTGGTCCCTCGTCGGGTCCTCGGAGAGCCGCTGGAGCCGCTGGAGAAGGTCCTCGCGCGCGCGGGGATCCTCCGTCTCGGGTTCCTCTTCTACTTTTTGTTAGACCATTAGGGTGGGTAATGGGATGAAATAAATAGTCCGGTAGGCCGCGTCGGTGTTCCTGGATCAGATGAAGGAGCCGAATCCGAAGGTACGTTTTATGGCGTCCCAGTAGTACCTGTCCCAGTTCTCCTTCGTCGAGTCCTCCTCGCTGCGGACAAAGAAACAGAGGCGCTGTAGTTTTTTCGAACTTTGGATTCTAGGAAAGAGGATTTTTCTTTTTGGTTTTTGTTTTTTTTTAAGTTTGAGATCTAAAAATGAAAAGCAAAAGAAAAAAAAATAATTTGTTGTATATTAATTTCCATATCAACTAATTTTTAATTTTGAAAATCAGACCCAATTTAAAAAAGGAAAAAAAAATGGAACAAATAATTTTTTGTAAATTAATTTCCGTATTTTCTAATTTCAAATTTTGAAAATCAGGTCCAATTTGAAAATGATAGAAAAAATTGGGAGAAATAATTTCGTGTAAATTAATTTTCATATTTTCTAATTTCAAATTTTGAAAATCAGGTCCAATTTGAAAATGGTAGAAAAAATTGGGAGAAATAATTTCGTGTAAATTAATTTCCGTATTTTCTAATTTCAAATTTTGAAAATCAAACCCGATTTGAAAATGATAAAAAAAAAAAATTATTGAAAATTAATTTACGCGTTTTCTAATTTCAAATTTGGAAAATCAATTCCAATTTGAAAATGGTAGAAAAAATTGGGAGTAATAATTTTTTGAAAATTAATTTCCACATTTTCTAATTTCAAATTTTGAAAATCAGACCCAATTTAAAAATGATAGAAAAAGTTGGAAGAAATCATTTGTTGTAAATTAATTTCCACATTTTCTAATTTCAAATTTTGAAAATCAGTCCCAGTTTCGAAATAATACAAAATATGTAGAAATATTTTTTTTTTTATATAAAAAAAATACTTTTCTAATAAAAATGGATTCCAGTTTCTCGTATCTGTTTTAAAGTTAAAGGATATTCGCAAGGAAGAAAAAAAAAATTAATAAAACTTGAAATCGCATAATTTCCTTGCAAGAAAATATTAAAAAAAAAAAAAAAATCATGAAAAATTCCAATAAACGTATCCCTGAGAAAAATATATTTTTCAATGGAAATCTCTACCTGTCCCGGGAAAATTCCTACCGGTAGCTACCTACTTTCTTTATCTTTCTTTTTTTTCATTTTTCTTTTTTTGCGAAATCCTCGAGAAGTAAAAAAAAATAATCGGAATCTTAATGTATAAAAAACCGTCGTCAACGAGATTCGCAGTTTTAATGAGCAGTAGGTGCGAAGGAAGCGTCGAAAAGTACGGGAGAGTGGTAAAAGAGAGAAAATTCTGAATGAAAAGGTCATACGAGGGTGTAACTATAATGAAAAATTAATATCATACGCGGAAATATAAATTATCGCGTCACGGTTTTTTTTTCAATAATTGAGAATCACCGTCTCTGAAATTTTCTCTGAAATTCTGCCAACAAAAGGATCAGAGGAATAACGACGGTATCAAATTCACCCGCGGAATGATTACGTACTTTGAAAAATAGGAGGAGTTAATGAAGCTGAAAGTTCCTTTTATAATATTTTTTCAGGCATGACTCTTTTTTTCCCCAGGAAATTATGAATCTTTATAAACCGTGAAAAAAAAAAAAAATAGTTATTTTATCCCGATCTTAAAATAATAATTGATCTTGTGCTTTTTAAATGAATTATCGGCTTCATAATTAATTCCACGAATTTCGGAATTATTTATATCATTTATCATTTTTTTCCGAAATTAATAAAAATTGAATCATTGAATTCCAAAAAGTGTCCCCCAATTTTTTCCTTTTAAAAAAAAAAAAATAGTAATTATTCGAATTAATTGATATTCGCCTCATAATTAATTCCACGAATCTGTGGTTTCTTATATATTTGATTCCTCATTATTAAATTAATTAAGTTGATTAATAATTCAAGATATTAAATTGATAAAATACATATCGCGAAATATCAATTTTGGACTTTTTTTTAAACCAAAAATGTTCAAATCATGCGAGATTAATTGATAATCGCTTCGTAATTAATTAATTCCCTATTATTGAAAAAAAAAATTAATTAATTCAACAAAAATTTCTTCCCAATTAATCCTTCCCAGAAATTTTTTTCTTTTCCTCGGAAACTCATTTCCGCTTGGAATTAACGACATTAATACGCGCTCTTGTCACGAATTAACAAAATAAATGTAATTAAATAACCGGATCTCGAAATTTCCATTCCCACGCGTACCACCGAAATCCCTCCCACTTTTAATTAAGTGTTACAAAATTGATCGACCGCAACAACAATTTCTCTGGAATTAATTATAAATAAATGAACCACCCACTTGGTCCCGATATAATTCCTAATAAAAATCAATAAAAATTTTAGCGCGATTCGAAAAATAATCGATAACTGCAAAAACCGTGGAAATTGTTTATGCAAAAATAAATTCCGAAAAAAAGTTCCCGGTGAACAATTTAAAAGCTGCGAATTGAATATCCGAGGAAACTTTACAACTTCCAACTTCGCCGCTTCTGGCAAGCAAACTTGACATTTATTATGCACATTCTAATTTCAACTTCGGTTACCGGCTGGCTGCGGTGCAACGATGTAGGAATCGTGCAAATTCTCATTGCATTCGCGAGTGCTGGCAAATTAATGCCGTATGTTTCCCTCAATCTATATGTACAGTTATAATTCCGCCGGTTTATCATCGATACGTGGAATGAAATTCGCAAATGAATCTTCTGAGAATGAAACAGAAAAAAAGTAAAATTATTCGGGGCAAGAAAACAAAAAAAAAATAGGAAATTTTGGAAATCAGAATAATTTTCAAAAATGTTGAAATGCAGAACAATTTTCAAAAATTTAATAGCCTTCCAAAATTTTTCAAAATTCGGAAAATTCGAATTTCATTATTAGGAATTTCGCTGATTACATTCGACAAAATCGTACCTTTTGAAAATTTCATTTTTGAATCCCTAAAACCGGAGGAACTGAAATTGTATTTTTTTTTCCAAATTTTTCTCGAACAATTGGAATAAAAAAAAATTTCAATTGGGAATTAAATTTGGGATTAATTGGGAATTTGGGTATTAAATTCCTCAAAAATATACTTGTTTTCGAATAAGCTAAAAAAAATTTTAAAAACGTGATTACAAGATCTCATGCGAAAAAAGAAAAAAGAAAACCAGCATTTTTGGTTTCTAGGCATTTTTGGTTACGGTTTTTTTCCCCTTTTTTCACATTTTTGTTTAAAAATCGCAAAAAATGAATTTTCCAAGATTTTTACCTAACGGGAACTCCAGTTTGCGTGAGATTAACTTCCGTGTGGTCGTTCTTCTCGGTGATGGTGATGGTAACTTCGCTAAAGTGTCCCTCGGGCCACTGTTTCGACCGCCAGTTTTGTACAATTTTCGTCGGAGAGATTTCCACGAATTCCCCGTGGATGTTGCCGCCGAACAACTCGAATTTCCCGTTTTTCTTCGGCTCCAGCTTCACGGGGCCCCTCGTGAAGGCTTGGACCATTTCGAGGGTGGTGAAAACGTTGTAGAATTCCTCGGCTCTGCATTGGAAGTCTCGCTGCTGTTTCACCGTCGTCGTGGAAATCCGGCAGCCCACATTTTTGCCCTTCGACTCGGAAACCGGCGCGTTCATATGCACCTGGAACAATTTCATGGATATATTTTTCGGAATTGTACAATTCTGGAATCAAAATTAATTAATAAAATCATTACTTTTCCAACAATAATGATTTTCTTTCCAAAATTACCATTTTATTGAAATAATATTTATTTTGGCTATTCCAAAAAAATATTTCAATATAATTTTCATTCGAAAATTTCAAAAAAATAATCATTATTTTAATTACAAAGTCATTATTTTGTAACAAAAATAATTTTCATTTTTTTTTTATATTTTTGATGTAATTCAACTCACCTTGGCATTGAATCCCGAAGTTATGTTCGAAATATTTTCTTTGACGCTATCTTTTTTCGGCAGTATCATCCCTATCGTAAATTCTGGAACAAACAAAAAACGGAGGATGTATTTAGTGAAGAAAAAAAAAATGAAATTTCGAAAATTCGATACGAGATTTCATTATTTTCAATTATTTTCCAGTCGAATTCGGAAAAATCAAGAATTTTTCGAAATGGCAAGAACCTTTTTTTTTTTACCGGTGACATCGAAAATTGACAAGACGTTATTTTTCTAAAATTATAAAACAGAAAATGATTATCGAAATTCGAAAAAAGTTAACAATCTTTTCGAGTTTTTCATTTCGGAGGTAATTTCGAGCAAAAGTAATTTTGTCGAATGACTATTTCGAGCTCGAGCATCTTATCGGCTTCGGAATAAATTGCAACGAAGGGATGGGCAGAATTTTTCATTAAAAGTAATAGTTATTAAAGTAATAATCCTCGCGACTAATCCCTCCGATGTGACACTAATTATGTTATTAGGAGCAACTATAACTAATCACATTTTTATCAGCCTCATCATTTCGTACGATACCGACACGCCCTAAAATTTGTCCCTTCGAGGACTTTAACTTCGATATCGAGGATCATCATCGTTCGCTAATGATGCCAGCGAAAATGGCGAGTTTAATAGCGGCCTTGAAATTTCCCAGATAATGGAAATTATTATTCGGCTAAAAGATAATTGAAAATGATCATTCGGTTGAAAAATAATTAAAAATTGTAGTTCGACTGGAAAATCATTGAAAATTGCAACTCGGTTCGAAAATAATTATTCGACTAGAAAATAATTGAAAATGATAAGAGCAAAGATAAAATGATAAAAAAAAAATGAAAATCGAAATTTCCGGGCGTACCTTCTTTCAAAGACGAGACATATTTTTCAAGTTGCTTTCTTATAACGTCCTTTCCCTTGGTATGTAGAAAATGCTTGACTTTCTCCCCTTCGTCGTTGCTTTCGTTCAGAGTAACTTCAATCTGAAAGCAGGAGGAGAATGGGATAATCGTGCAAAATTCAATCGATATCGACTACAAAAAAAAAAGGAATTCGATGCGACCGGAGTGAATTATCTTCGCGGATACTTACATCGACCTCCGATATCTCATTCTCTTCGGATAAATTCGGGATCCTAATCTTCCCTTCGATTTTCCTATCCATCTCCGAAACCCACTTCAATAGTAGACTCCATTCGTAGAAGAATATGAGTTTCCCTTTCCGATTATTCGCTACCGCCTCTCCTTCGCATTTTTCTACTTCCGTTATTTTGCAAGAAACTAGAAAATAAAATTCGTATTTGAATTTTTACAGCAACTTTCGTAACAAGAACAACAACAACAATAATAATAAGGAATAATAATAATAATAGTAATAATAATAATTTTTTAAATACATAATTGAAAATTAAAATGAAACCGAAAAAAAAGAGACTTACTTCCGTCTCCTTTGATTTTCAAAGAATTAAAAAGCTCCTTAATTTTCTCCTGGGACCAGGCACAGGCGTTCTTCTCCGTCCTGGAAAAAAAAACACACATAGGTAAACATCCGCAATCTTAAAATCACGATAATAATGATTTTTAGGCGAAAATTACACTTTCGATTGCAATTCAAGTTTGAAAATTGTAAAAAAAAAGTATGAGAGTAAAATTCGATCATTCGAAATTCGTTGAAATTAATTCCAGTTGAAAAATGATTAAAAAACATTGGAAGAAACAATTTCTTTTTTATGTTAAATTCCATATTTTCTTATTTCAAATTCGCGAAAAATCCATTACGATCCAAAAATTATAGAAAAAATACGTAGAAATGATATTTTTTTACGTAAATATTATGATTATTATTATTATTTAATATAATAATCTCTCGTTATTAATTTCAATATTGAAATTTCAACATTATCCAAAATTTGCGCGATTCGACGAATACATGTTGCTCGACCGTCAAAATCGCGACTGGAATTCTTACCAGTGCCAATTGTTGACATTGGTGGCGTCCGGTCTCTCTTCGACGATCCATCGGGGATCTCCTTCGCCCCATTTAGCCATAATTCTTCGGTTCTTTCGTAGAAATCGGTCGACAAGCTCTATATTCCGAGACGTTCGATGTCTCTCGGACGTCCTTCGCCTTCTTCGAGAACGTTCTCGGTTCCTGGTGGGCCTGGAAGATCGGGACGGGTCCAGTCGCGTCGGATAGGATCGAGTCCGACGGGTTTTCAATTTATTTACAATTTAATACTTCTGTAAATAAACAAAATAGAAATATACGTTTCGACGTTTGTGTAAATGTTCAAAAATGTATATACGTCATCGATCCGACCATGGGGAATCTAGTTTCTAGGGTTTTCTAGAATTTTCTAGGATTTTTCTTGAATAGGAACCAAACTCTGGGAAGACTTTACATAAAAATGATATAATGTAACATAAATATATGCCTGACCATGGAAACACTTGGACCTCATCTCTCAGAAATTCGCGAGACTTAGAAATCCGCCCTAATGACTCGCGACCCTTAGACCCCGGGGATCGAAAAAAGGGCGCACACATACGCAAAGTGTATTGATATTTATCCGTGTACCAACTTTATATATGTAGATGTGAAATATACAAGTCTATATACGTATATAATATAATATTATATTATATAAATATATGTCATAGCCATGGATGCATTTGGGGACCCACCTCGCAGAAATTCGCGAGACTTAGAAATCCGCCTTAATGACTCGCGGCCCTTAGACCCCGGGGAACGAAAAAAGGACAAGATTTTGAGCTGTTTACCGATTCCGCTGCGGTTCCCTCGTCGGCACCGATTTCGAAGTGGAAATATCGGCAGTGATTGTAAAACTTCGAACGATCGGTCGATCTATGGAAGAAAAATCCTCGTTTTTCTCACAGATACTTGCAACAAATACGTCGGGCACTCGGTAGATTTTACCGTCGTGCGAATTTAACGGTAGACACTTCGGTACTTGCCTCTTCCCCGTGCAGGAAAAACTCTGTTTCACGTCGAAGCGCATGGAAGACTCGACACATTTCTGGAAACTTCATTGGGTGTTAGCACCGGGCGACATCTACCGGAAACCAGTCTGAACTGCGTGAATTTCGGAAAAGATCCTATCTTTTTTCGGTAATTTTGTGTTTTATATAAATATAAAGGATGAATAAATTGGAATTCCATAATTTTCTATGTAACAATTTCAAAGTGGTGGAATTTTGGATTATTTCGAAATTCGATTAATTGACGACTTTTTTTTAGCGCCAATTTTTTAGAACTCCGCTGTTTCGAGAAGAAGGTTACAGTGGTGGTTGTCGGATGGCGCTGTATCACCGGTCCCAGTTTTTTAAGGGTTTTTGCGGGAAAAGTGGGAGTCTACTTTACCGACGGGTGGAACTTGACCTAAAAAGTAGGAAACTGCCTTATCGGCAACTTTAAAATTCGAAATTTGCAAGGTTTTTGAAATTTAGAAAATTTATTAATTTGTTTTGAAAAACGCGAAAAGACACTAGCCTCGATTAAATAAGCAACAAAGGCCATGGAACTCCGAGAGGAATTAACAGGAATACATGACCTCATATATTTTCTTCTTCACCTCATTCATCGGCAACATTACAAAAAACATTCTCCTTCTTTTTTTTGTACACAACGTTGTTATCTAGATTTTCTGACTTTTCATTCGATTCGACGAAGGGGAAATTCGAAGGATTTCTGCGAAATTTGCAAATCCAATTTTTTCGCTATTTCCATGAATTCCCAATTTTTTGGAAAATTTGTAAAGTTCGTGGATCCCATTTTTGTCCCATTTTTTTTTAAATTTTCAATATCCAGAAAAAATTGCGAAATTTGTAAATCCTATTTTTTCGCCATTTCTATGAATTCTCAATTTCTTGAAAATTTGTTAAATTTGCGGATCTCATTTTTGCCCCATTTTTTATAATTTTTTTTTTAATTAATAATTTTCAATATTCCGAAAAAAATTGCGGAATTTATAAATCCTATTTTTTCGCCATTTCCTTAAATTTTTGGCTTCGAAAAATAATTGCAAAATTTGCAAATCTCATTTCCAAGAATTTCCCAAATTTTGTCTTCATTCGTATCGGCCGAAGCGGAGCGTTAAAAAAAGTTACATACGTATTCATAGAAGATATATAAAATATAACATGTGTATGTGTGAGTGAATGCGTGTCACGTGAAAAATTGTACATTTTGCTATGAATGAACATATTTTTTTTTCTTTTTCGACTTTTCGGATATAAACTCGGAAGAACTTATTTTCCTTTTTTTTTCCTTCTTGAAATCACGATTTCCTTATACGTTAAAAGCTGGATACCGTTGGCATTTAGAATTTTCCTGCTGGAAATCAGATTTTTCGAATTGACTACAAAAGTCGGCGAAAATAAAGTCGAAAAACAGAAACATTCCAGAATTCTGTGCGAAATTCTTGCGGCAACAAGCCTCGAAAAACAATTCAATTCACGGCTAATATACTTTTGCTTAAAGGATTTCCCGCAGATTCAATTACATTGGGAGAAAAAAAAATTCGTCGAACAAAAACCATGAAATTGCTAAAAAAAAATAAATAAAATGCGTCCGTGACGTGAAGCGACGAAATTAAATAAAAAAAAAATAATCGATTTTCATGGAAATGAAAAATTTTATAAAATCCTCTCGTATCAAAGTTTTTGGAATTTTCAATATTTTATTGCAACAAAATTCCAGAAACTCAAACACAAGCTTTTTTTTCGAAAAAAAAATTAATATATAAAATTATCGAAGCAAAGCCTTCCACAAAATTGGATTTTGAATTTTCAATTTTCTGAAATTTTTCGAAATATTTGCCGTATTTTCTTTTAAGAACATTCCATAAATTCGAGGCTACTTTTGTTATTTTTCTACCACGAACGCAATTTTAAATACAATTTATTCAATAAATAAACTAGAAATGGAATCGAAAACGTTCGAAAACGCGCTCAATAAAAAAATCCAACAACAACAACAAGAGCAACAACAGCAACAGGATGCTACCGATTCCGCGTTTTCAACGGGGACCGGCAAAAATTTCGATAAGAATAAAATTCAAAATAAAATCGAATCGCGTTTTCGGTCGTTTTCCATTCGAATTTTGCCTCCCTGCGGGAAAATCCTTTAACGCGAAAAGCACGAATCGGGCGATTTCCCTTTCGGTTCTTCACAAAATACATTATTGCGGATATGTATGCGCTATGCGGTTGCATTTTCTTCCCGTCACCGTTCGCAAGGGGTGCAAAACCCTTGGCGTTTAACGGGGAGAGAAAGAAAAAAAGAAAAAAAAAATAAAAATGAAAAGTCGCGGCAAAAGAATTCGAATTCTCAGTTTCGCACCCCATAGAAATATTCGATTTCGACTAGAGAAAAATATGTTTTCCACGAAAAAGGGCGTTTCCCCCGTTCGTGGACGTCCCCTTTTTGTTCTCCCCTTCCCTCGCGAGGCAGGAGAAACTCTCTAAAATCAGTCTCAGAATTAAGGCAGTGCTTTTGAAAATTCTAATTTGAAAATTCGACGTTTCTCCCCCGGTCCACGAATTTTCCTCGATTTTCATCCCCGTCCTGTGTCCCTCCCTCCCCTCCTCCCACGCGAGGAAATCCTCTTACAACTACTATTATTATTCTCGCAGGAACTCTCGAGAGTACTTTGGCACCGGGTGGTCGAGGAGTACTCTTTTTCGAAATCGCAGAATTTTTACGGAAGCCAAAGTACGACGCAATTCAATTTTTCGGGACGAAAGGAGGAAAACAACACCACTGTCGTCGCATTTTCTAGAATTCTTAGGCCTATTCGAGGAGGTTTCTTCTTATTTTGGCACAGGCAAGAATCGTATCATCATTGACGATCCTTGGTGAGATCCGAAGGCATGTCGGTAGTCGTGGACGTCGAGGTTGATGGCGAAAGGGCCCGGGAGGAGGACGTTACCGGTAATGACAAACCGGCTGCACTCATTGCGACGTTTAATGGTATCGTTATGAAGGGTTGACTAGTTGAAGTTGAATTCGTGGACGCCGGCGTGGAAGTAGTCCCTCCTGAAATGACAGAAACTCAATTAGTTCACATTTTTGTTAACATTAAATTGATAAAATTCGTATATACCGAAATTGCAGCGGCCGAGATTTGAACCCTGGACCCACGAGTATCAGTCCAACGCTCTACCCACTAGACCAACCGCGCTTCGATAAATTCCTTCGTGTATATGGTATATTTTTTAAGCAGGGACGAATTTTTTAAGGATATTTTACCTTTTCTCACCGAATTTAATTATTAATCTAGGAAATTCAATTAATGGTTTGATTTAATTAATTATTAGTAATTAATTGAAGTGGCGAAAAAATAGTGTAGAAAAAAATTGATGTTTAACTTTAGAATAAAAATTAATATTTAGAAGTAGAGACGAATTTTGGGGAGGAGACAAATTTTTCAGGATCCTCTTTTACATAAACAATGAAATTAAAGAATTTTCGGAATAATTAATTAAATAAAGCGACATTGAAAAAATCGTTTACAATGAATTTCCTTTTTTGTGAAATTAAAAATTCCAGTTTCGAAAATTGGAAATGACCAATTTACGAAATTCCAATTTTTAATCAATTACGTATTTCCAATGAATTAGAAACTACTAATTATAATTCAAAAAAAAGCTTCCCTCAAATTTCGGAAACGAACAATTTCTAAAAGCATTTTTTTGAAAAATCCAAATTTCTAATTATCCTTAAAAATTAATTACCGATTCCCACGATTTTTTCAAACAATTTAAACACCCCCCCCCCCCCCCCCAATAAAAATCGAATCTCTCGCAAACTGCCCGACAAAAATTTATGCAAATTCGAGTAAAAGCGTTAACCGAAATTTCCAGTTCCGCCAAATCGATACTTTCAGCTCCAACCACCGATGCTTTTATTTCAAACGGTGAGGAGGAGACGCCTCGAAAAAACCGGTAGAATTTTCGAGGCGTTCGATTGAATTTCAAGTGGCGGATTTCTCACGGCCGTAAGAAAATCGTTATCGGATCGGTCGCTTAAAATCGACGATACGCCGAGCCGCTAATACCCAGTATATATATTCAATTGCCGATCCGATTTCTCTCTTAATTAGCATCCACGGGCGGGGGTATGCCTCGCCTCCACCTTGCTCCCTCGACGAGGCAAGTAAGTGCAACTTATTTGGACGCTCGTTCGGAGCTTGAATTTTAATCAACGATCAAAAGTGTAATGTACCCGATTCCTGAGAGATCCTTACTGGCTGGCCATTCTGTCCGATGCTCAGCAGAACCCCGGGACTCGGCGAGTAGACGACGTTCTGCGGCATTTGGTACATGATCCCGGCGGAAAACGAGGGCATGCCTGTGGAGCAAAAAGCCACGATCAATTTTATTTATAATTAATATTAATAATGTTAATAATAGTAGTACCCCTGCTACTGATTAATAATAATAATAATAATAATAATAATAATAATAATAATAATAATAATAATAATAATAATAATAATAATAATAATAATAATAATAATAATAATAATAATAATAATAATAATAATAATAATAATGGCCGTTGCGAAATTGTAATTTCTAAAATTATAATTTTTTATAGTAATAATTATTTTAATTTTTTAATAATTAGTGATTTGTAATTTTTGAAACTGGAATTTTCTAATTAGAAGAAAAAAATTGTCTGTCTCTAAAATCCATCTTTGATTGTAAATATTAATTTTTTTAAAAATTCTTTTCCATTTAATTGATTATCCCAAAATCCATTAGATTTCTTAAAAAATGTCCTGGGTCCCAGACAAACGCAATTCCCGCGATTCAACATTCCTTGGGGCCTCCTGGACCCCGCACAAATATAATTCCTGCGATTCAACATTCCTTGGGGTCTCCCGGGTCCCACACAAATAAAATTCCCGCGATTCAACATCCCTTGGGGTCTCCTGGGCCCCCGGCAAATACAATTCCCGCGATTTAACATCCCTTGGAGTCTCCTGGGTCCCACACAAATAAAATTCTCGCGATTCAACAATCCTTGGGGTCTCCCGGGCCCCAGACGAATAAAATTCCCGCGAATTAACATTCTTTGGGGTCTCCTGGGCCCCCGGCAAATAAAATTTCCGCGATTTAACATCCCTTGGGGTCTCCTGGGTCCCACACAAATAAAATTCCCGCGATTCAACATTCCTTGGGGTCTCCTGCACCCCAGACAAATACAATTCCCATTCCCAATCTCCATCTTCTCCAATGTTTTGGGATTTCTCGCTACCGGTACTGCCGAGCGTCCCCCAAAAAAAGAAAAAAAAAAAGAAAAAAGGCGAAAAAAGAAAATGAAATTCCCGGTTTGCGGAAAAATGCAAATGCCAAAGGCGGATGACGAAACGGAAAACGACAATGAAGGCCCAGGAGGAGGAGGAGAGAGAAGCGCGACGCGGGTACAAGCGGGCAAGCCAGGCGTACCGGCGGCATACGTCGTTGCGAGCATTAGCATCGATATTTACACCAGGTACACCTGCGTGGCTTTCGACCGGATCCTACTTCCCAGTTAGGCAGTAACGTCGTCGTCTCAGTTTGGTCATGGCGAACGGCAACGACTGCCCTACACGGATAAACTCCGTCATCGCTCGCACGCTTCTCGCATTCGAAATAAATCGTTCCTTCTCTCCTCCTCCTCCTCCTCCTCCTCCTCCTCCTCCTCCTCCTCTCGCTCCAGGGGCCTTCCATCCGGAGCTGGAGCTGGAGCTGGAACTGGAGCTGGGTCCGATCCTCCGGGAGCCCTCCATCATTTCTTCCCACAACCAGGCCCACCGAGTGAGACTATGACTCCTCCTCCACCACCTCCACCTCCACCGGCGTTTTTCTCCGGTATTTTGTAATTTCCACAGCCCAGGTGTAGCGGAACCCAGGTTTCCAGGTCCCCTCTCCGATTGAGAAGAAAGCGAATCCTCTCCTCGCCTCTTCTTCTTTCCTCGCCTTTGCTCCCAGACCCAGAGCGTGCAAAAGAGGAGCATCAACGCAACGATGCTTACCTCCGTGATTTTTCCCGTCCTTCGTCACCGGAGTCTCCCCGTCGCTGCTATCGGCGTCGCTCTCGTTCCCGTACACGTCCGACCGGGGCGAGCCTCCGTCCTCCTGCAACCAGACCAAAAGGTGATTAGGTTCACTAGGTTCATTAGGTTCGTTAGGTTCGTTAGATATTTTGGTGTTTTAGGTAATTGGGCCAATACCCAATACCCACATACCCTCGTGTGTGGGTATTGGGTGTAATTGGAGGGGAGGGAGGGAGGGTATCGAGAGTATTTCTGGGAATTGGGGACATTTGAGGGTTTTTGGGAAGTTTTTTCGAGTTGAAGATTATTTTTTGCGGGTTTGAATTTCAATTCCAGGAATTTTTGGGGTTTCCGGATAATTGCGAGTTGGAAATATTTTTTTTTTGTGGGTTTAAAATTCAATGCAAAAATTTCAATTTTTTGGAATTTTTGCGATTCCAGGTAATTGCCAATTGGAAATTATTTTTCGTGGGTTTGAAATTTAACGCAAAAAAATGTATGTTTTACGAATTTTTGTGAATTTATGAATTTTGCGAGTCAAGGAAATTGCGAATTGGAAATTATTTTTTGTGGATTTTTAAAAAAAAATTTTTTTTCGAATTTCGCAAATACTTCCGGAAATTTGAAATTCAACAATCAGCTCCATTGATCTTCGAAACGCGCATTTGGCGTTTCCTGCTGGGAAAACTCTCTCAGGGAAATCGTCTTCCATGAGAGAAACACACCTGATGAATGTTAATTGTCTGGCTCTTTCGCGGCTTTCCATTGCCGGTACCGACTTTTACCCTTATGCGAACCATTTTACTTCGGCGGACGGTGCGTTTACCGCTTCTAATTGTAAGTGCACGTTCGATGGAATATACCGGCCGCCGAAGGAATTATGGCCTTACCGGTATCACGAAAATTCCATGAACTGTAATTCCAAGTTCTGGAAACAACAACAACAACAGCAGCAGCAGCAACGACAATTGCATCTGTATCAACAACACCAACACCAACAACAACAACAACAACAACAACAACAACAGCGACGACAATCGCATTAATAAAAACAACGACGACAACAGCAAAGACGAGAATTGCACCACCATCACCAACAATAAGAACAATAACAACAATAAGAACAATAACAACAATAAGAACAACAACAACAATAACAACGACAGCGATAACGACAATTGCATTGATAAAAACAACGACAACAGCAGCAGCAACGACAATTGCATCTGCATCTGCATCAACAACAACAACGACGACGACGACAACGACAGCAACGACAATTGCATTAATAAAAACAACAACGACAACAACAGCAAAGACAACAATTGCACCACCATCAATAACAACAATAAGAACAACAACAGCAGCAAGGACGACAATTGCATCAGCAGAAACAACAACAACAACAACAATAGCAGCAGCAGCAGTATTAGTAGCATCAATAACAACAACGACAAAAACAATAATAATAATTATGTAATAAATAATTAAATAATCGTAAAATTCTCCCGTGTAGAAAAAAAAAATTCCCCGAAATTCGAAAAATTTGCCTAAAAAAATTCCCTGAGACTCCTAGGGAATTCCTAGTTGCTAAAATAGTTACTAGGAACATTTTTTCAACTGCCAAGAAAATTCCCTGAAGTTATTAACGAAAAAAAAAATAAATAAATAAATAAATTTAAAAAAATTTCAACCCCTAAAAATCCGCATGCGACCACGCAAGCACGAGGAGGAGGAGGGTTATCATTCTGGACGGCGACTACCACCGCACACCATTGCTCCCGGTGCAACCGGGGGTTGCTGGTCGGCGCTTGTTAGGACACGAGGGTGTGGGAAGTTGCAGGGAGATGGCAATGGCACGGGTACGTACATACATTCGTGGACCATTCTCCGATCTCGGCACCGACTCGGAGGTGGAATCATCTTTCTTTTGTTTTTTTTTCTTCTTTTCTTCCCCCCCCCCCCCTGGAATCGTGCGTGCATGCATGTGCGTACGTACGTACGTACACCTATGCGTCGCCGCTACCGCTACCGCTCATGCCATGCCGCCTCGCCGGGAGGAGATGAGCGCAAAGTGAGCTCTTGCGCGCTCCTTATATGGTCACTCACTCACTCACTCACTCACTCACTCACTGTTTCCTTGCGCCAACAATAATAGCGATTTACGCTATTTGCCAGAAAATCGGCCGATAGTCTATCGATAGTCTATGGATAGTCTGTCGACAGACTGTGGTTCCCCCGTGGCTGGACCATTTTTCGGGGTTCGACGGAGTTCCCAGAACTTGGGGAAATTAAGGTCCTTTCGTTTATGGGCTCCTATTTTTGTGGAAGAAGAAGAAAAAAAAATGGAGGGTATCAGTGATGCCCTTCGATTTCTACTTTGCTGGGGTTTTGCTGGGATTTTGTTCATGGGTTCCTATTTTCGTGAAAAGAAAAAAAAAGTGCAGGGTACTATTGGCAAATATCCAGAATTTGTGGAACGTCCAGAATGTCCAAAATATGGAAAATTTCCAAAGAACCTAGAATGTCCAGAGTCTCCAGAATATCTAAAATATTCAAACTTTCCAGAATGTCCGGAATATCCAGAATTTCCTAAGAATCCAGAATATCCAGAATGTCCAGAACGCCTAGAGAATCCAAAATATTCAGGATTTCCAAACATTCCCAAGAATCCAGATTATTTAGAACGTCCGGAGTGTCTAGAAGGTCCAGAATATTCGAAATATCCAAAATTTCCAGAAATTTCCAAAGAGTCCAGAACATCTGGAACGTCCAGAGTGTCCTAAATGTCCAGAACATCCAAAAATCCAAAATTTCCAAAAGAACCTAGAATGTCCAGTCTCCAGAATTTCTAAAATATTCCAAATTTCCAGAACGTCCGGAATATCCAGAATTTCCTAAGAATCCAGAATGTCCAAAGAGTCCAGACCGTCCAGAAAATCCAGAAGGTCCATACTGTCCAGAGTCCAGAGTCCAGTGGTCTTTGGAGGCAAAAAGGAACAGAAGCACGGCATTCCAATTGCAACTCCAAGTGAGTCCCCAGGCCTCTCTCTATATAAGTGTCTACTGGCATCGCGAACATTGCCTCTATATGGCGACAAGCGGGGCTTTGACAAAGCTGACCGTATATGGTGTTCCGCTACCATACGTGCCAGCCAAGCAGGCAGGTAAGCAGGTATAAGCAGGCGGCGGCAGCAGCAGCAACAGCAACAGCAACAGCAACAGCAGCAGCAGCAACGGCAACCACATGCGTGGTATTACACCTGGACGTACTTTTCTTTCCCTCGTCTCCTTCTCGTCTCTATCTCTCGTATCGCTGCTCTCTTTCCTCCTCGCAGTCGTAAATCGTACTTCGACCTCGTAACGCTACGTTTTTACCCCATTTTCTCTTTCTTCCTCCACCTCTTCGTGGATTTTCCCTTCTTTTCACGTCACGCCAAATCCGGCGATTTTACACCTTCCGATACTGGCACACGTGCGTATCCAACCCAGCCCCCGACTCTATCGGCGTTTCAAGTATTACAATTTTACGACTTTCCGTCTTTATTCATGAAAATTCCATTTTTTCCATTTTTTTTTGCCGCGAGTTTTTGGAATTATTGTTTTTTTAAATTTTTTTCAGTGGGGCTTGAAAAAGTTGCATATTTAATTTTTTTTTTAATTTTCCAATTATTTATAATATCAATTGTTACTTAAATATTTCGAATATAGCAATTTTACAATTTTCTGTCTTTATTCATGAAATTGAATTTTTTGATTTTGTCACGAGTCTTCGGATTTTTTATTTTTTCAGCGGCGGTTAAAAATTGCATATTTTGTTTTTTTTTAATTTTTCAATTATTTATAATATCAATTGTTATTTAAATATTTCAAGTATATCAATTTTACAATTTTCTGTCTTTATTCGTGAAATTCAATTTTTCGATTTTTTTCTCGCACATTTTTGGAATTTTAAATTTTTACAACGGGGGTTCAAAATTTCATATTTTAGTTTTTTTAATTTTTCAATTACTTAGAATAATATTAATTGATTTTTAAATATTTCAAAAATATCAATTTTCCAAGTTTCGAATTTTGATTGTTTTACCACAGAAAGCCAAATATTCTATTTACTAAATAAAAAGTTTATTTGGTATTCGAGGGTGCGAATTTTTTGGTGACGTAAAATAACGAAATTAAATATTCGAGACAAATGGTAAACATTTTTTCAAAATAATAACAAATAATTCGGGTTCGACGAAACGAAAGTCAATTTTTCGATTTTTTTTTCCCACTTTCCTAAAAATTCTCATTTCTTGCTTTTTTCGCATTTTCCAAAATCTGAAAATTACATAATCCACATTTTATCTTCTCGTTCCTCCATTTTCCTCGAAACGATGAATTTTCTTCCCCGGGTTCTCGAAATTTCATTGAATTCTCAAAAAATATATAAATTCGAGAATTTCCAATGCACTTACTCTCCGTCTATTTATTTCACACTATCTGGTATATTTTTTTAAAAACCAGGAATCGGCTCGTGGTCGAAAAAAAAAATTAAATAAGCGAATTCGAAGAGTGTTTCTCGGATTTTGTTGAACAAAAGGTATTTTTAGCTCGGTCGCTCGTTGGAGTCTGGAGTATAAATTATATTATTTTTTTTTTTACCGCAAATCACCAATTTTTGGCATTGGATTTTTCTTTCCTTCCGAAAACGATTCCCAACTTTCCAGAAAATTTTCTGTGAAAAATCTGCTTTTTCAGAATTTCATTAATTTGAAAATCCAAAAGTTGTCACTTTGGATGGAAAAAAAAAATATATTTTTAAGAGGACCTCCAGTTTTCGCAAAATAAATTATTCCATTTTTTTTCCACATTTATATACAAAATAATTTCCCTAAATATGTGTGAATGCAAAAAAACGAGCATTTACACATTTACAAGGTTACAGAAATTTCCAAATTCTGGAAATAAAAAAAAGAGAGAGAGAAAGAGAGAGAGAGCGAGTTTCCTTAAATTCTACACAGAAATAAAAAAGACGCGTGTTTTTTTTTCCTTTTAATATTTTGATTATTTGTTTGTCGTTCTTTTTCCGCAATTATTATTAAAAAAAATAAGAAATATCCCTTTTTCTTCTCCTGAGGTTTGTCATGAAACAATAAGTTCCTACACTTTGGAGTTTTTCGAATAAAAAAAAAAGGATAGCGATCAACGAACCTTACGGTAATAATTGTATTGTTAATTAGAAAATAAACATATATAATATATATATATATAAACGCTGTATAAATATTATCACAGTATTTTACAGTACTTATGTACACACGCGATATTATTATTCTTCTGACGCATTATTGCAGAACAGGAGACCTTTTTTTGGCGAATTTCGTGAATTTTGCAAAAATACCGTAAATTTTTTTGGGAAAAAAAATAATAATAATAATAATAAATAAATAGGTCGAACTTTTTTTTTTCTTCTTCTTCAAAATTCCAATATCTTAGACATTTTCCCGTTTTTCCCTGAACTTGAAATAAAATCACATTTTATTTCCAGTGACTAAAAAAAATAAATTAATTAACTGAATTTGATTCTTCGATTATTTGCAAAATTATTTTGAAATGGAATAAAATTTCTCGTTGAAAAATTCGATTTTTCGCAGAAATTTGAGTTTCCCGGAAACTCATCGATTTTCGCTCTTTTCAAGAGACGTTATTTTATTTTTTTTATTTTTTTGGTCTTTTTGAAATGAAAAGCTTTTGCTGAAAAAAAAAGTCTCCCGATTCATCCTCAATCGTTGCCTAACAATATTTTGTACTCTTCGGCTCGAAATTTACGAATTTCATGCACAATCTTGCCTTTCTTTTGATTTTCTATTTTTTTTATGTTCTCTCTTTTTTTCTGATTTCTCGCATTCGAGCCGCATATACAAAGAAAGGGACTATGCTTCAGATTCATACCGGAAAAAAAAAGAAAAAAAAACGGGACCGAAATTTGGATCCATCCTTTTCTTTTTTATAATTTTCAGCCATTTGGAAAAATTTGAGTTTCTAGAAATTATCAGAAAATCCTGGAAATTCGTGGAATTAATTTCCCCGAAAATTCCATTTCCAAGAAATTTTTTCATTGAAAATTCCAATTCCGGGCAATTTCTGACAAATTTGTAAAATTTCCAGTTTCAAGGAATTAATGCTTGGACTCTAATTTTGTTTACCTTTTTTAAAATTTATTTCCCAGATATTCTGCCAATTCCTGGAATTTTTCTAGTAAAATTCCAGTTTCCCGGAATTTCGACAGAAAAATTTCAGTTAAAAACTCGAAAAATTTCCAAATTTCTTATAATCTCGATTTTTTTTCGAAATTTCCAGTCGATCCAAACTTCGTCGTCGAGCAAAAATCGCACTCACACCTGTACAAAAGTGATCGGAGGAGTTTCCGTTCGTTGGAATTCTTTTTTTTTATTTCGGAAAAAATAAAATACAAAAATCGATAAGAATTCCTCGGAACCAAAATCCTCGAAAACATGTTAAGTCTACGATTAAAGTGGAAATTTAAGCCTACGTTTGAGTATTTTTTTCACTCTTGAAGATTTTCAACAAATTTCTTTTCTTTTTTTCCCTTTTTTTACAATTCACTGCACCTTCGAGTAGTGATTTATTTATTTTTTCGCAGCAACAATTGAACGGCAATGCCGTAGACTTGCGTAAATTTTGATTGAAAGCGAAATTAGAAGTTAGTAAAAAAAAAGTTAGTCTCTCGTCGATTTTAATTGGTCCAATTAAATGGGACGCGTCGTCCCCAGTTTCGCGAAAAATCGTGAACCAACAGTCGCCTCTCTAAATTTTGTCTAAAAGTAGCATAAACCTTGAAACTTTTCAGTCGAACCTTTCAGTTTAAAAAAAAAAAAATATCCGATCGATTAAATCGATTGGATGCAATGATAAATAGACTGTCGAACGTGGTGAGAGGAATCCATTTACCAGCGATAATGGCACCGATGGATATCCTTTTTAGTCCACTCGATACAATTTCAGTGCGAGTTGCTCAAGAGGATGTGAAATCATGCGAATTTTCGAAATTTCACCTGAACTTCGAGTCTCTCTCGATTTTGGATCGATATCCAGTTCGGGTTCCAATTTTGAGACGAAATTTTACAGTTTAGAGAATTTCATTCATAAGAATTTTAAAGTCAAGAATTTTTTAGCGGTTCGAGTTCCAATTTCTGAGAATTTGCATCAGTTCGAGTTCCAATTTCTAAGAATTTGTATCGGTTCGAGTTCCAATTTCTGAGAATTTGTATCGGTTCGAGTTCCAATTTTGTAGAGCTTTTGCTAGATCGATTTGTAATTTCTTAGAATTTGCATCGATTCGAGTTCCAATTTCTGAGAATTTGTATCGGTTCAAGTTCCAATTCCTGAAATTTTGTATCGGTTCGAGTTCCAATTTTTCAGAATTTGTATCGGTTCGAGTTCCAATTTTGTAGAATTTGTATCGGTACAAATTCCAACTCGATTTCAAGAAATTGTCCAATAAAATTTTGCAGAACCTGGAAACTTCTACGACTTTCCGAGAAACTTGAAAATTCGAGTAGAGTAAAAATCGAATCTCATCTCCCTTTTCTATTCGAGTACCTATTTTTAATCACAAACATAAAGAATACTATTTCGAAATAAATTATCCTATATTAAACAAAAAAATAATTAGTGTTCGAATTCGATAAAAAAAAAACATATTCCTCCCAATAGACATTATTTCTTTGATTCTCTCACAATTTCAGAGACTCCATTTTGCAAAAGTAAATTCTACCCTGCCGGGCAGTGGATAGAAATCCCTAAAAATTAAAAAATAAAACTGCGAAATTTCGATTAACCGTAAATTAGCTTCCGGGGAAATATTAATTGCGCGGAAATTTCCAAATTTCCATGAAAAAAAAAAAAAATGTTCTTCCCCTTTGATCCTACAAATTGCCGATTCTTTTTAATTAAAAAAATAGAAGAAATTTTTCTTCAATAGGCACAGTGATAAAAAAAAAAGTACTTCACGTACACATGCAACTATGCAAGTATTATGCAATTAAAAAAAATGGAAGAAACTTCTACTTCTTCTTCTTTTTTTTCCTTTTTTCCCCCCTCAAAAATCGGGCAAATCTCATTCGCTTTTGGACGGACTGGGAAATTGTTGCTTTTGTTTTTTCTTTAAGGAGAACAAAGTGTCGATAGCATTCGCATAAGCAAAATCTCAATGGAAAATACAAACAATTAAGAAATAAAAAGAGTAATAATTACAATCAGGGTAAAAATACAAAAGAAACAAAAAAAAAACACTTGTGTTCTCCGTGTCTACTTAAGCTAGAGACAAACGACAACAACAATAATAATAATTGAAAAAAAAAGAAAAAAAAATGAACCATCTACGCATGCCATTTTTCATCCAAATACAACACAACAACACACAACTATAAATACGATGCAACGATGCGAGCTAATGCAGTTCACGCGCAACCCCCTTTATTATTATTAATTTTTTTTTCTTTCAAGGAATGGGTGGTGAGTTTCAGGATAAACCTCCCCTATTTTTTTTTCCTCCCCATTGTTCTCACATCACACGACGGAGGGATGCACGGACCATCGGGGACGAACAGGGATCGAGGTTGGACGAGAAACGGGTCGGGGGTGGATTAATTATTTATCCATTAAACAATTGGTCGATTATTGACCGATAATTGTTCCCAAAATAAGGGAAGAATCTATTCGAGGGAATTATCGAGCGACTTATTTCGAGAGTAATTATGAATAAATAATTGTTCGTTAATTAATTGTTGACGATTATTTTTCGGGATTAATTTTGTGTCAAAGAAAAATCAAAATCACCGGGAATCGAACTGAAGTTTAAAAAAAAATAGGGAATTTAAGGGTACGAATTTAGTTACTATGATGAAAAAAAAATCCCCTAGATTCCACTGTAATTTTCCATAAATAAATAATTGTATTTTTTTTTCAAGTGCCCCGTGTCTTTTATCCACCACTCCAGTAAATAGAAAAAAGAGAAAGAAAATAGAAGAGGACTAATGGCTATGTACAAAAATCGTCATTTACGTTTCAATAAATAGGCGTTTAAATAAGTACGAGTTTAATGAGTGGGGGAAAATGGGTCGCGTAGAAAAAAATTGATTTCTACGGATGTCACCCTCCGGGTGACATCCCTCCGTCTTTGTATATCACACCAATGGTTATCAAGATTCCGTTGATTGATCCCTTCTCCCGACGTAGTCCAAGGTTCCAAGGGTTTCGGTACCAAAATCAAAAAAATTTGGAAATTCGTATTTTTGGTTTTTGAAATTTTTCGAAAGACGAAATTCGAACTTCCAATTTTCGAAATTTGTATTTTCGACCTAACAATTCCAATTTTCAATTTCGAAATTCGAACTTTCAACTTGGAAATTCTAATTTCTAATTTCGAAATTCAGATTCTATCTTTGACCTTCCAACTTCGAGCTTTCAATTTTAAAATTGGCATTTCTATTTTTGGAATTCTAATTTGCCACTTGAAAATTCTAGCTTCAATTTTCGAAATTCGAAATTCGCATCGGTAATTTTGAAAATCAAACTCCCAATTTGGACACTGCAATTTCAAAACACAAAATTCGAACTTCCAATGTCCAACTTGAAAATCCCGATTTCTCTCTTGGCTTCCAACTTCCAAATGCAAATTTCGAAATTCCACCGTTAAAATTCGAATTTCCAGAATCCAAAAAACCGCGGTAACCCTAATCCAAATAATCCTGGAGCCTCGACTAGGTCGCTTTTTGATTAACCCCCCCTCCCCGGTAAAGCCTAGCATCTACATCCCAGCGGAATCTCACTACCGCTGTGGATGCGAGTGGGACATATGAGGATGATAAGCAGCGTGATGGGGAGGTAGGGGAGAAGGACAGGATTGCTGATAAGGCCCACCGGCTAGCATCGGACCGGGACTCGAACATGGGACTAAATGCGAGCTTGGTGATCCAGCATGAGCGTGCGCTATCAAATGCTGAGCATGAGGAGGTGGCGCGTGTTGCGGTGGCGGGCCTGGTGGTCCTCCAGGGGTTGCATAACCGTGCAAGGAACCCCCATGTGGCGAAGAACCATACACCAGTTGCCTTACTTTCTGCTCGTCATCCGCAATGTTGTACGTTAGCTCGGTCTCCTCGAACCCGGTGGCCGACATCCGCTGATCCCCCGACGACCCCGAGGGCGGCGGGTCCGGGCTGTTCAGGCACGTCTGGATCAAAGCTTTGCCCGCTTCGCTCGTTATCATTGGTTGCAGCTTCCTCGTGGCGAACGTGTACACGTGGCCGGTCTCGCTCGCCACCAGCAGCATCACTTGCGTCCCCGTTAACGTCGACAACTCATACGCCTGAAAATCACACCGAAAAAAATTAGATTTCCCCGAGACGAAGCGATCCATCGATTCGAATCAATCGGAACCGGATCGATCCAACGGCATTCCCAGTTCTAGTGGTTTTTAGTTCGTACGTTGAGTCGGGATCGATCCTGGCTTCGAAGTTAGGTCGATCTCGACTTCGATGAAGGGTCGATCTCGACTTCGACGAAGGATCGATCCTGATTTCGACAAAGACTCAATCTTGATTTTGATGAAGGATCGATCCTGACTTCGACAAAGGATCGATCTGAATTTCATGATTTTTTTTTAATAAAAATAGATTATGATTAGAAATAGAATTTTAATAAATTAGAATTGGAAATGTAACAGGCAAAAAATAGAAAAATTGGTTTTTATTGAAACTGGTTTTAGCGAAAAATTTCTTTCTTCGGTGAAAAATTGTCCATAATTGACTTCGATCCGAACAATCGCAGAAGTAGCGAATGGCACTTCCTTTTTAAATTATCATTTTTATTATTTTTATGCAATTATACTAGTAATACTAATAACAATAATACTACCAACAATAAAAATAGTAATAAATGATTGATTAGAACCTGAATGTTAAAAATTCCCACATTATTTTTATATTTCCAAATAAAAAAAAATAATCCTAAATAAATTAAAATTCTTCAAGCTCTCCTAATGACCATAAAAAAACAAATTTTCATCTCCGATAAATAAATTTTCTCAAAAATATTCATTTTCTGTTTCTCATAGACTTTTAAGAAAATAGCAAAAACCAAATACGAGCACTCTATATTGGAAAATCTCCATTTTCTACGAGAAGCTCTCTCGGAACGACAAAATATGCGATCCTATAAAAAAAAAATCCCATATTCGACTCGGTCGTGGGAAATGAAAAAACCTTTCGAAAGTCATTCGTCCTCGTGGAAAGTGAAAATGTCAAGGGAGAGCCTTTCGGACACCAGCGGGTCGAGAAAAAATGTCGGTGGCAATAATAAGTTCCATAATTAGATACAGTACATTCTGGAGGATATCGAGTTGCACTCTATTCCACCCATCTGAAATTTACTAGAACCTCCGCGACGACTAACTGCGTCTGGTTTTCTCTGTTTCCCTTTTCCCCGCATTGCACAATTTTCCTACGGCATCTGGTTAAATCCAACAATCCCCGAGAGTCGAAGAAATGCTCTCAGGGTCGGCGAATTCATTCGAGACCCATCCTCCTCGAGATGAATTTTTGGAAGACGAAGAAAAAGGAGGAAGACCCTATTCCGAGCACACCTTTTGTGCTCGAACTCGAAAGCGACAATGAAATTCGAGTAACTATCGACAACTTCCTTATCGGAAACTTCGACAAAAGGATCGATGGGACTGAAGCTAGCTTTTGTGACATAACTACATTTTCCTGCAACCTGTTTTACATTTCTGCATGGACGAACGGGATTCTTCGGAGGGAAGAACCGCTTTCTATTTAGAAAACTCTTTCTTTTCAGGGGGAAAATCATGTCGATCGATGGGAAAATGTCGAAGAACGAGGAGTACGTAATTAATTACTCCGAGACTGTTACACTAAAGTTCGAGCGAGCTTCTTGAATTTTCCATTAAGCGGTCGCTGGAAAATTCTGTCCAAAATTAGTTCTCGGACTGTTCGTTAGAGTTTCTAAAGTAGAGTTATTGAAATTCCTAAAAGATTTCTGTTAAGTTATAATTAAAATACGAAAATTGTGCAGGAGGGTTTTATTAAACTTTCTCAAATTGCAATTTTAATTTCCCGATAGAGAAAACCCCTAAAATTTTTATTGAAATTTAACTAGCCCTGAACTTGTCTCAAATTTAAAATTTGTATTCGCATTTGAAAACCGACTAACATAAATTAAGAATATTGAGAATCTCGTTGCCGCAAACTTTCCGTCATTAGACAGGAATGAAAATTATAGATTTATCTGTTGGTATAAATATTAAACAGAGCAAAAATGAAGAAATGGCTGATTCGCGACAGTGATGATCAATGTTTTCAATAATATAATAACGATGGGCTACAATTTGACGAATTTCAATCCTCGGATCGGTTCTTCAACGAATAAATTGCAAACATCGTTTCTATCGTTTTTATCTAATTCACCTCAAGTGTCTATTTTTTTCTATTATTTTTTCCAATCGTATAAATATTATATTTATTGATTATTATTAGAATGGATATTTCGAAATTTTTATGTGTGACTTAAAAATTCGAATTTCCAATTTCAACATTCCAGAATTCAATTAAAATAAAATTAAAGTACAAAACCTTACATCAACGTATTATTAAAGTACCCGATAGTCATCGTTTAGTTTATTATTGTTACTAAAGCTTTTTCTCACACGCTACCCGCGTACGTTCGAATCTTTTCATTTTTCTAACAGGTTTTCGCCCACTCGTCAAATGACTAAATAAAGTGTTTTCCGTTTTTTGAAAAAATTATAAATAAAATGCTTCTTTTCTCGAATACCAAGAGTTGTTCGAAGGTGGAATCAAAGCTTTTTGTGCCGCGATACCATTGTACAATCGAAACTTTTCATTTCTCTAAAAGAGTTTTTTGCCCGTTCGACAAACAAATAAATGAACAAAATAAAAATGAAAAACATCAAGATTTAGGTCTAGGAAACATTGCAAAATTTAAAAAACCACCTAAATAAATAAACAAAACGAATAAAATAAATGAATAAACAAAATAAATCCAAAAAACAAGGAGATTTAGGTCCGAAAGGAACCAAAATCCATAAAAAAAAAAAGGAAAAAGCACAAACCTTCTTCATGATGCCGGTCTTCCTCTTGGAGAAGGTGGTATACCTCCTGAGTTTGTTATCGATGTACTCCATCTTGATTTTCACCCTGCCCTTGGTCTTCTTGCCGTTGGAGGGCGGCGACTTCTTGGGCTGCCCCAGGTTCGTGAAGGGCTCGTCCATGCCGTCCTGCACGCACTCTCCCGGCATGCCCATCGACTGTTGCTGTTGTTGCTGCTGCTGCTGTTGTTGTTGCTGCTGTTGTTGCTGTTGTTGTTGCTGCTGACTCTGCGACATCTGCCTGCCGCCATCGTCGTAACAGACGTCGGAGGACGAGCGCTTCATGCCGCGCTGCACCCCCACGACCCCGGGCGTCGCGGCGCCAGCGCCGGGTATCATGGAAGTGGCGCCACCTCTGCCCATTTGCTGGTTACTCGCGAGCTGCGACGTTGAGGGTCGGCCGTAAATCTCAGTGGCGGCGTCGCTGCCCAACATCCCCATGCTGTAGCCCAGTGCTGCCGCGTATCTACTGTCTCTGCCGGCGCCGCTGTTATCCATTACGAACCCACGTATATCATATCACCGCCAATTTCTCTCTTCCTTTATACCTGTCGTCTTACGTCACGTATCTATCTATCTCTCTCTACCTCTCTCCCTCTCTCTTTCTTTTTTATTTTCACTCTTTCCCGAAAAAGAAAAAAGAAAAAAGAAAAGAGAAAAAATATTTATCGACTCATTCGGTTCCCCTCTTTCCCCATTTATCGACTTTTCTTTTCTTTTTCTTCTTCTTTTCGCCTCCGATCTTCTCGCGAGCGTGCTGTCAGCGCTGCTGTTATGATTATTATGATTATTATTATTCCAACAACAACGATTATCGTGAACCAACAACGGAATACACGTGACTGGCACCGTTCGGGCGAGTTTACGCGGGTGCAATGAAGAAACGCGCGCCGTGAGAGCGCTCCCCGCGAACTGACTCCGTCTTCGCCGATAGAGAGTAACTTGACCTACGTTCGCTCGAGTGCCGCCGCTGCCGCCACTCCGCGTGTGCGGGCCGCGCCACGACCTCTTCGTCCCCCCCACGGCACCGCTGCGCCGTTAAAAAGTAGTACACGCGAGGGAACCCGACCCCCGGGCCGGCCCCTCGGGGGCGGCGACGACTTTTCGAAAATGCCCCGAACGCCCGAGGCGCCGTTTCCAAGGTCAAAGGGGTCATCCGAGTCGCGGGTTCCGGCTAACGAGGGAATCCCGTCCGCGGCGTAAGGTTACACGCGGCCGCCGGGAGGCCGTCCCCCGCTGCCATATTTAGAAGTAGACGTTACCATATTAGGAAAAGTTTGCCAAATACGGTGAACAGAGGTGGTCCTCTCCGCCGGCCTTTTCGAATTGTTCATTCGGTGCGCGCGAGAAGCGAGAACGCGCGCGAGACGGGTTCCCGGGACCGTGGGTGAGAGAGAGAGGAAGAGGAACAACGGACACGCGGCAAAACACCGGAGTCTCTTTGCTGTCAACACTCCGGTATATCGTTTCCTGTATATACGTATGTGCATGTGTATCGTGTATATACAGTATATATGTATATATATATATATGTATGTATGTGCATTTCAATTCGGATATGATACGTTTCCGACTTTGCTACCTGAAATTATTTACATCCATTTAGCTTCCGTTCCTAAAACTCACGTCCTGCGGGGTCCCGCAGGACCCCGTTGCTGGATGGGTGTCTATTACATGCAGATATATATATATACATATATGTATTTAATATCCTTTGTAACTCTGAATTGATTTCAGCGAGTGTTCCATCGACATGCCATTGCGAAAATTATGTTTTCATTTTTATTAATGCCGTTCGTTTTGAAAATGGCCCAAGTCCAGTTTTTTTTTTAATTTTCCAAATGTTTTTGTATGACAACTAACTTCAAGTGGCACACTTTCAAAATAAGCGGCTCATTTAATAATATTTGAGATTGATTATATCCAACAAATTATTAATGAAGACATTCGTAAACCAAAATCACCGAAGAAGGATCGAACCTGGTGCCGAAACTTATGTTCAATTAAAAAATGAAATAAAACAACGGTTGCGATGAAGATCAAAAATGGAAAATATTTGTTCCTTCGACGACCGACTAAGGAGAGGACGTGGATTACACGTATAATAATTTTTTTTTGTTAATTAAAACATTTTTTAAAAATTATTTTTAGTTGCACTCGACCAAATATTTCATGAATTGGATCGACACTGAAGATGGACCAATCTTGGGCTCGGAAACGTTTGTGAAAAAGAATTTTTTAAATAAAAAGGCTGAAAGGCAAAAGTAAAAATGGAGAATTATTATATATATATGTGCGAAACACGTATAAGGTTGTATGTACGAGTGGGTGTGTGCAAGTTTCAATTTTGAACCGGATAAATTCAAAACTATTTTTTGATATTCGAAGTATGGATATATTTGACCTTGAAGATTCACCATTTGGAACTTTTAATTATGTTATTTTGAACCTAACAATTTTTGCCGGATCCTTTTTTTTCGCAAAATGGGAGTTACTTGGCTCTCTCTCGACTTTTGACACACCCCGTGCATGGTTTTCTATAGAAACATATGTACAATCTTTTCTTCCCGGAAATTTTTTTAGTTTTTGTGTCTTAAAAAATAATAGCGAACTCTAAATCGATGAATTGGTCGAATAAATGGAAATCGAGGAATATAGAAAGGACAATACAAGATTTTTCCTTGTATCCATACCTAATATGAATATTTCAGACATATATCGTAATTATATTGCATTTTTGGCGATCGATAGAAATAAAAATCAAAGTCGACAATTCTCGGTTCAATAATTCCCCAGCGATTGGTCAAAATGTGGCATTCTATGGCTAATCGAGTACATACATGATGTTCGAGTCCTAATTTTTGGATTATTTTCATGTAAGGCAGTTTTTACATTCCGTTCCTGTTGGTTTTAGGAAAATGTATGCAACTTAAAGGAAACTTGTTATTCGCCATGTAAACAAGGTAGGTTTACGACCTTATTGGCGAGTCTCGAAATAGGAGTTCGTGTCATTGGTTTATTATAGGAATGGTTTTAACACCGACCCACACTCGGAAAGAAAATGATAACCCAGGGATAAATCCGCAGACTTAGTTTTGTAAGAATATATATAATAATTCGAGAAGTTGACATTTTTCTGGAAAATTGTGGAAGTGGCGAACTGACGATCTTAATTAATAAGCCATCGATCGCTGTGAATATGTTAATTCGAATTAAAAAACCTTTTTTTTTTGTGTAATAATGATTCCGAGGAAAATTAAAAATTTTACTCGACAATTTCTATATTTTTGTATCGAAAGTCAATTTTTGATAAATTATGTTAAGAAAAAAACAAGTCATTTATTAAAATAAATATCGTGTATTCCTTTTTTTAATTTTACAATTTTTTTTTCTTCCCACAATTCAATTTATAATTACAAAATTAAGTATTTCAAATATTTTACATATCGAGTAAATATATCGGGTGGTCGCTACAAATTTTACTCGGACGTATCTTTTATTTAAAAAAAAAACACCCTTTATCGAATCGAGGCAAGAAATTTCTTCCAACCAAAAACATTCGACAAGATCCAATATCGTACCAAAAAAAATTAATATTGCATTTCCACGCGGAAGGTGTAACGTCCACAATTTTATGATTAACAAATACTTCGTGTAATTAAATAAATTCCAAAAAAGAAACATAAATGTCATTCCATTTCTACAAATTTTATTCCCCAGGGGCTATGGTGTGAGCAGCCGAGATCAAGGTATCGTGAATCTCCCTCGCGTACGACACCTGACCTCTCACTGTCATGAGAAACTGGGGGTAGCTCAACGCGGAGCCCTCCTGGTTGCTGACCGCGTCCGTTCTCGTCGCGATCACGGACATCGGCAGGTACCGAGCCGAGCCCGAACTTTGTGACAAACACTCTATGGACGTCTTCAGGTGAAGCTCGATCTGGTCGCAAATCGAGTAAAATTCCTCCATATTCTTGTTAAATCGGTGATCGGGCGGATCGGTTCCTTTGGAGGTACCGACGTCCACCGAACTGTTCTGGTGCAGGGTTTGAGCCGCGGTTTTGAGGGTGACCGCCAAAGATTCCCTCAATGGCCCCACCAGAGACTTCACCTTGGAAATATTGTCCAGCTTCTCCTGGGCCTGTTGCTGCTGTTGCTGATTCTGAGCCTGCTGCTGAGCCTGAGCTTGAGCCTGTTGCACCTGTTGCTGATTCTGCGTCATTTGCGGATTGTTCGGCTGGGTCATTTGGCCCATGCCCATGGCTCCCGGTTGCTGAATTGGAGGAATGTTCATGTTTTCTCCTGAAATAAACGAAATATTAATTTTGAATCTATAATTAAGAAGGATCATAAAAGTTACATTTTTTTTTATAACAAAACAAGATTAGAATTGACAATTTAAAAGAAGCACAATATTTTTGTCGTTTCATTATTGAATTTATATAAATTTTAATGTTGGAGTTTCATATCGGGTCGACAGAAAATTAAAAAAAACCACTCAAACAAATTTCCATTATCCAATTGTTATTATTATTATTATTATTAATACAGAAAATTAACAATTCTCACATTACCAACAATAACAAAAAAAAAACTCTCTCCTGAAACAAACAAAAAATTTCGAAACCGCAAAAACGAACCTTCGATGATTTCAACACGTCCCCGCGACACTTGCCCCGTTACTTGTTTCGAGGTTATGTTTCGCAGTTCGCAACAACAACAAACCCTTTCGAGATTTCGCGCGAGTGTTCGATCGAATCGAACGAACCTCTCGCAGCACCTCGAGTCGCGTCGAGTCTCGTCGGTGATCGATTACGTTCGATTTCCCCGCAAGATGGCGCCGCCGAACCGACGCCATCTAACGTTTAGCATTCCTGTTGTGTTCTGCGTGCGTGCAAGGCTGTAAAATAAGTATTATTACACGGCGGTATTATTCCACGGACCTCGGGGATCTCGAATACGCCGATTTTCCAGCACGACCCCGACGACGCCTCGCACCGCGTAGCAGAAACCCCGGGGACGATCGCCCGTCGAATCGGCCGGGCTAGGATGGTTCCCGTGCACCCTCGCTCTCGCGGGTAGACCTCGGGCAAGTGCGTCGATAACATACACACCGCAGTACGTAGCCGTTCACTCGAGAAGATGAGTTAACCGTCTCGGTGCGAGCAGCTAGAGCGGAGTCGCGAAACCTCGAAGCTCCAAGCGAGAGAAGAACGGGCCTCTCGAGTCGGAGACAAGGACGGAAACGGGAAAAGAGTGAGAGTGTGAGAGAGAGAGAGCGCGAGAGTGAGAGAGAGGGGGGGAGAGAAGAATTTTTGTAACGATAGATCGTATATCATTTCTCTCGCAGTCACTCATTGTCAGTCGGTCGGGCTCGTTATCAGTGAGGTGAGAGACAGTCGGTAGTGGTGTTGCATATGCATACACACATATGTACGTGTGCCAGAGATGGATGTGTGTATGTGTGTGAATTGGTGTTTTTTTTTCTTTCTTTCTCCCTTTCTTTCGTTCCCTCCGTCCGTCCGTCCGTCTGTCTTTTTCCCTCCGCTAACGAATTCACGATTTCTAATTCTTCCTTCCTTCCTTCCTTCCTTCCTTCCTTCTCTCTCCGTGTTTATGTTTACCCCTCTAATTAATCCCCCCTCCCCACTCCATCCCCTGCGTCTTCCTTCCCGCCCAAGGAAGGTTCTCTCCTTCTAGGTAGTACGGACTTTCCGTCCGATACATTATACGCGTGTGTTTCAGCCAGCATCCGTGTGTTGTGGTGGTGAATGCGCGTTTGTGTGCGTATGTATATGTGTATGCGTGTTCCATTACCTTACGACCACCACTTCGATGGATGCGATACGTTAATCCACTTGACCCTTTAATTCCAACACTTTTTCAAGTTTATTTCGGGTCTTATGTTTATTATTATTATTATTATTATTATTATGTTTCTCTGTGTGGGTGATTCCGGGAGATACTAATTCCATGTTGTTGTTTTTTTTTTAGGAAAGGGGGAAGGGAGGGAAGTAATGGATCCGAATTGCATATTTTTTTGAATATAAAATTTTTATGTAATCGAATAATATTTCATTACAATTGTTATAATTCAGTAACGGATCCGAATCTCATATTTTTATTTTATATAGAAATTCTATGTAATCAAAGAATATCAATTGCAATTGTTGTAATTTGGTTACGGATCTGAATTGTATATTTCTTTTTAATATACAATTTTTATGCAATCGAATAATATTTCATTACAATTATTATAATTTAGTAACAGTTCCGAATTGCATATTTTTATTTTATATCAAAATTCTATATAATCGAACAATGTTTATCGCAATTATTGTAACTTCTAATCCGATATAGAAATTGCATGCAATTAAAAAAAGAGTATTTCGATATTTTTTTCACTTTCGAAGAATAAGAATCCAAATATTAGAAGTCGCGAGTCGAAACTGAATTGTAATTACCCTTTTTTTTCTCCGATTTCGTGGCAATTTCAAAAATAGCAAAAATTCACAATTTCTCTTGAATCCGTAATTTTATTCCACATAAACAAAGTCGGAATGTGTCGTGTCATTCGTGAACGAAGCGAAGTGTAAGAACGACCAAAGTCTTTCGATAGGAACCTCCTATTTCTGCGTTTCACGAAATTCAGGGGATTCCGAACGTATCCTATGGACTTCGATTTATTATTTACGATGAGCAATAAAGTTTATCGGCCTAATTATGATTTCGATATTCATTCGGAAACGTCGATACCAGATACGATCTTGCTTTATTGTACCGCGGCTTTTATCGCCAATTAACGAAATAGAAAGTCACATAATGTTTTACTCCTACGAGAGTTCCGGGTTCGACGTGTCGACTCTTTTTATTTATTTCGACCTTTTTTACTAAACTCGAAATCGAGATCGAGATCGATAATTCCATTTAATTATTTTTTTTTACACCCATCGTAGATTCCCTAGAATTTCCGATCCAACTTTCGAACAAATTTGGTCCCACATTATTTATCCGAAGTAAAGACAATTCATTTTCGCAAAATTTCAGATCGAGACACAGGCAAAATTGAAGATTTAACATCCAGCATGAGCGCTTCGGCGATAAAGTCGTCGATGCCCGGAGTCGGAACGCAACCTTCCTCCGGGAGCCACACTTCCATGTTGCCGATGAACGTGATGGCGCAGAAGGTGGTGCCGGGCTCGGAATCCAGTTCGATGAAGCCTCCCAGCGGGAGTGGGTTCAGCTACGTCACTCTGCAACCGGCGGCTCAGCCGCTGAGTCTGGTTCAGGATCACAGACCGTCCGTGTATCAGACTCCGCCTTACACCGGTGGCAACTCCGAGAAGGAGCCCCTGGAATCCGACAAAACGTCCGTACCGAATGGCATCGAGGCCATGAAATCGGAGAGCGGGCAGACCGAGGGGCTGACTTCCAAGCAAGCGGAGTCGCAGAGGAACAATAACGTCAGCCCGGACAATACGGTGCAGACGCCTCCGCCGAGCAAGGAAGTCGAGGCTGCGACCAAGTCGTCGAATTTGGAATTCGCAGGTTCGATTGTTTTGCAATTTCTTAAAAAATAATAATATTTTACTGCAATCGTGACAAAATATATTATTGATATTGTTGTTATTATTGTTGCTGTAGATGTTGTTGTTAATATTATAAATATTATATTGATATTAAATATTATTATTATTATCATTATTATTATTATCATTATTATTATAATTATAATTATTGTTAGTGTTGTTATTATTATTATATCATCTCCAATGTTTTCAAATTAGCAACAAAAAATTTTTAAATTCTAAAATTATTTATTATTCATTCAATATTATAAAATTATTCTAATTCAGTATTTAAAAATCTTAGCGAACCACGAAATTTTGGGTTCGACATTAATTTTCTCGTCAAATATAATTGTACTTTTTTTATTTATAACTTTCTTTATAAAATTGCTTCCATCGTTCCATGGATTCCGGGACATAATAAATTTAAAAAAATATATAACAACAACAACAAGAATAATAGCAATAATAATAATAATAATAATAATAATAATAATAATAATAATAATAACAGTCATAAAATACAATAAAATAAAAAAAGAAATGTCAAAAATTCCAATTAAAATCCTTTTGATTCGATGAAATAATTGGATTGTCTTATTTTGGCAGCGCTGTGCCCGCAGCCTCAGAGCAAAGTCGAAGAGAAGAAGGCTCCTGTAAATAATAGTCCAAAGGAAGCGGAAGGTGCGAGTAACGTTGTACCGATTAAGATACCAGTCTTACCAGCGGTGATTCCACAGCCGCAGCAAGCGTTGCACAAAACGGAGGAGTCTTCCGTGACCAAAACGGAAGCGGGTCCCAAACCAAAGGCACAGACGTCGCCGTCCTCGTCGAAGCCGACGACGGCCACGGTCGCGACCACGACCGCGACCGCGACCACGACAACGACAACGGCCGCCCCATCGCCATCGCCATCGTCATCGCCATCGGCATCGGCATCGGCTGCGGCATCGGCTGCGGCTTCGGCCACGGCCACAGCGGCTGTCGCAATCGCGGCCGCGGCTGTCGCCCCGGTGGTGGAGAATTCGACGAGCGTGCAGACCTCGTCGGCCACGACGGTGACGAGCTCACCGTTGAAGAGCGAGGTCGCCAAAGTCGCCGCCTCGTCGCCGAGAAGCAACAAACGCAAGTCGAGGGAGCTGAAGGACCTCAAAGGTTCCCCGGGCTCCGGCGAGGGCGGCAGCAAACCAAAAAGAAATCGCATACCGACGCAACCCTATCAGAGCCCCTTGCCGGAGATAGCGTTGATCGTCAAGGCCTTAAACAAAACACCGGCTTCCAAAGCGCCCGATGACAGGCTCATTGTATTTTACAAGTATGTATTTTGTCTCTCGTCGAAGAGTTGGCGAAATTCTATATAAAATTTTTGTAAAAATGGCATTATTAATTTTTCTAATCTTAATAAGAATCATTATTAATTTTTAACAATTGCAATTGGTGCTCAATAAAAATAGATTCACGCCCTTGGCGATTTTGCTGCAATTTTAAAATTGAAATTCTATATAAAATTTTTATGAAAATGGCATTAATTATTTTTCTAATTTTAATAAAAATCATTTTTATTTTTTAACAATTGCAATTGATGCTCAATAAAAATAGATTCTCGCCCTTGGCGATTTTGCTACAATTTAAAAATTGAAAATCTATATAAAAATGGCATTTCTTAATTTTTATTAATTTTAATAGAAAGAATTTTTAATTAGGATATTCGTTGAAATCAGAATTTTCAAATTGAAAATGGTTTTTTTAATATAAATTTTCGATATTTGAAAACAAATTGTAGCAAAACACAGTGGGTAATAATATTTTTAATTACTATTGTTATTATTATTGACCCAAACTGAATTGAATAACTGTATTTTCCATCTCTGATTTTCGCAGAAATGAATTTTTGGCTGTGAGAAACGCTGAGGGAAGCTTCTACGTGTGCCAGGCGATGCAGAATATCTACAAGACCAGCAGACGTATCCGTATTCGTTGGCTCTCCCAGGATCAGAACAACGGGGAAATTTACTCGCCCGATTTTTATGACCACACAGGTATTTTTTCGATTACGATTACAATTTGTTTTAAAAAAAATCGCTATATTTCCAAAATTATTCTTGGATTTTCTAAAATTTTTGACTATTTTGGAGATCTAGGAATTACATTTTATATTTTATAGCAAGAAATCCTTACATTTCCGATTTCTTTAATTTTCAGATTTCGATTGTATATTAACAAACTTAAACCTGAACAAAATCGAGAAAGATAAATACCAACTGACGAAATTCGAGCTGCTGCGTACCGAGAATATCTTGAAAAGGGCCATCGACGTGGAAGCAGGTGTTTCTGAAAAACCCCGAGTGACCGAGGAACATCCGGACGGACGTGAGTTTTTTTTTTAATTACAATATAATTTAAAAATATACAATATTTTTGATATTTAATATTTTCGAATATTAAAAAAAGAGAGTAAATTACATTTTTTAAATATTTTTAATATTTTATATTTATATATATTGGAATAATATAAAATATTTAATTACAATATAATATTTCGCAATTCCATTATAAATTTTTACTGATTTTAATCAAAATCATCATTAATTTCTAACAATTTTTATTAATTTTTCAATAAAAATCGTATCAATCCTTCGCAATCAATTATTTTGTCTCCGATCGAAAGCGATTTTGGTGCCACTTAAAAATTGAAATTCTATATAAAAATGGCATTATTAATTTGTATTAATTTTAATCAGAATCATTTTGAATTTTCAACAATTCTAGTTAACGTCGAATAAAAATCGCATTATTAATTTTTAATCGCTTGAATCAAAATTCGTAATTTATAATAATACTAATGTTTTTTTTGACATTCCAGTCGATCTGTCTCTGTACAAAGACGAATCCCAGTTGAAGAGAAGGAAAAGGTCCGGCGGCAAACAAAAGCAACGCAGTAAACCCCGACGCGTTTTCAGCACTTCCGAGGATGACATCTCCGAGGACGAGAGTTCGCCCAAGAAATCCTCGCCGCGTGGCAAGAAACGATCGGCGAGTAAATCCTTGGCCATCGCCGCATCCGTGGCTAAGGGCCCGAGCAGAGCGGAGCGGGCTCTCAATAGAAATAGCAGAGCGATGGGGAACAGTGGAGCAACAACAACAACAACAACAACAACAACAAATGTACCGGCAGAAATTGGGAAAAAGGTCGAGTCGAAAAAGCTCGAAGCCAAGAAACCCGTTAATGTTAAGCAACAGCAGCAACAACAACAACAACAACCACAAGCTCAACAGCAACAACAACAACCGAGTACCAACAACAGCAATTCGAATGTTTCGAGGACGAAAGTCCGAGGTGAGTTGGAATTTTTATGAATTTTTATGTATATTTCTGCAATTTCTGGAAAATTTTCTATAAGTACAAATTTCTATAATTATTTATAAAACTTTTTCTATAAATTATTATATAAATTTCTATATATTAATTAAAATATTAATATTTAGAAAAGCCTCAGAGACTCTAGGCAAAAAATATCTGAAATCAATAATTTGAAAACTGGAAATAATTTCTTGGTTCAATTCCATTTATTTATTTATCAAAATAGTAACTTTCAAATTTCAATTACTTTCAATACAAATTATCAATTCCCGATAAACCATATATTTAAAATACAAATTATCTAAAAAAAGAAGGGGGGGGGGGGGGCTCGGTGTCTCTCGACAGAAAATATCAGAAAACACGTAATTACAAAAATACACAAACAATTCTTCCCATGAATTCTACTTATTTATTTATTTATTTATCAAATTGGTAACAACAAATTTTCGTCGTCCACGACACGAATTATTTATTATTGCTCCCACACGTTCCAATAAAAATCAAGACCGATTGATTCGATATCGATTAACTAATATCCTCGTTTCTAATTTCCAGGCCAACAACAACAACAGCAGCAGCAGCAACAACAACAACAACAGCAACAGCAACAACAACAACAAAGTAGTAGCAGCAGCAGCAGTAGCAGCAGCAGCAGCAGTTCATCAACGTCTGCCGGACGACCAAAGCGTTTGACGACCGCGACTACGGGGATCGTCGTCTCCAGCGAGGATCCATCCCCTCGTAAAAAACCTCGTAGTCGAGCATAAGATAGATTGACCACCGAGTTGGTGACCGTCGTAGACCCTATGTACTGGTGAAAAAGATACATATACATACTTGGGCGCCGCCGACGGGGCGGTCTAAGTAAATAAATAAATAAATAAATAAATAAATGAAAAGAAGGAGACGACGACAGAGGGAGTCCGGTACATATCGTCTACCGCTAATCTCGTGACGAAAAAGAAAAAAAAAATTCTAATGCGATAACGGGCAAGGAAGAAGAAGGAGGAGGAGGAGAGAAGCAAGAGCGAGAGAAAAGGACCCGAGGAACTTTCGCTGGGAACTGGGAACTTGGAACTTGGAATTGTGCGAGGAACGATAATACCTTTGTTGGCCGAGGAAAGAAATCAGGAAACAGGGTGTTTCGTAAAACGTCGCATAATATTTTGCAATAGTCTATTTTTGATGTTGTAAGTAAACGAAGAAGAAAAAAAAAGGAAGAGAGAGAGAGAGAGGAGACGCACCGAGAGGAAAAAAGGAGAACGAAGAAACGCAGAGAAAATAATAAATTAAGAAGAAAAAAAAGAAGATGAAGCAGCAGCATCCGAGAAGGAACGAATCGTGTCTTCTTCTCGTTTTAACACGGTTGGGTTTAATACGACACCTGCATATACATATATATAAAAAATATACACATACGACACGAGAAGCAGAAAATACACTTTCCAATGGATTACGATAGCTATGTACAAAAAAAAATATATATGTCTGGGATATTAAGTGTTCTGTTAAACAGAAAAAGCGTGGTAGGAATTTCGTGAGAATGAGAATGAGAATGGGAATGAGAGCTTTTGCGTGAAAATGTAAAGAAAGAAAAAAAAAAGAAAAAAGAATTAACGAATAGGAAAAACAAAAAGGGGGACGCTCGGGTGGGAAGTGGAGATTTCAAAAGGGGATCGTTAAAAAGCTCGTGCTCCGGAAAACGGTGGTCGGAGCTTAAGTCCCGCGCACGCGTGCGTTTCCCGAACACGGCGACGAAAAATGAAAAATGAAAAAAATGAAGAAAAAAAAGATTCGGCCCTTTTTTTTCTTAGCGGGCAAGCAATTAGAAATTCGAGAACGATCGGAGTGTAATTAACTAATCGAATATTTGAAATCTTCGTGTAACTGAGAATTCCATATTTTTCTTCCTTTTTTTTCTTTGGTTATTATCATTTTTTTTTCATTATTTCACTTTCGTGGAAATTTTAATGTAATTTTTTTATCGGTGCATTATTTTATTTGTAACTACTGTAAGGTAGAATCTTGAATATTGAATTAGTAATAATATTAATTAGAATTGATACTAATACTAATTATTAATAATTACCACTAATAATAATAATGATAATAATGATAATAATAATAATAGTAATAAATAGTATTAATAATAATTAATGTTATTGTTAATTCAAATTAATATTAATACTATTGTTGTTGTTGCTGTTGTTGTTGTTGTTGTTCGATGATGGAAAATTGCAATTTTTATATTTACTCCAAGTTTTTGTTTGCGATCGATCGATCTCAGATTTTTCTTAATTTCTTTTCGATCGTCGAGTCACCAAAAATCCAGGAATTTTGAGTTACACGATTCAGAAATTAGTCGAAGGAATCCTTTACTGTTTTTTTTTTTGCCCTCGACCGACCCTTTTCTGAAAAATTGCGAGGAAGCGTATCGAAAACGAGAGTAACTTTTATTTCCTCCTGAAATGCTGAATTTTCTTCTCCGCCCCAAAGAAGAAAAAAAAAGAAACACCAATTTTTGTGCTTCGTATCGTCCATCGAGTCAAAATTTCTCTCCAAAGCCCATCGATGTCGAGGGAGAAGTCGAGTTCGACTTCGAAAAGGAGACAAACACTCGATTTTTAATAATAATTCATTATTGTATTATTATTATAATTATATTATTATTATTAATTATTATATTATTATTATTATAATAATAATACTATTATTATTATATTATTATTGTAATAATAAATAAGTAATTATTATTAAAAAAAATAATTATGTTTCCCTCGATTTTGTCGAACCCAGGATTCTTCGATACCGATTTTATTTTCCAATTTTTAATAACAATTAGAGTGAATTGCACAGAGAGCGAGAGAGCGAGAGAGAGAGAGAGAAAAATTATTGTTTGAAAATTTCTATCGTATATTAAATTTTATCTGAGAGAGAGAGAGAAAAGGGAAAAAGAAATGCAAGAGCGAAATCCGAAGAGTTTGATTTTGGAGGAATAAGAGAAAGATGAAGAAAAAAGAAAAAAAAAATTGTTGGATTGAGAAAAATGCAATTGGAGATTGAAATTTAAGGAACTTTCAGTTTATCCCCGAATTTTTTCCGCTTCTTGAAGAAAACAAAAATTGGGGATGTTCGAGGAAAATTTCAGTCTTCAATTTTCCAAAAAATTTATTCGTCGCATCCGAGAAAAGTGGTGTTGGGGTGAAACAAATTTTTTTTTTCTTAGCGATTTTGGGGCAACAAAGGAAAAATTATGATTCTGTTTTTTTTTTATATTAAATCCAAAAATTTACACGAATTTTGGAAAAGTCTGGGGCTAAGAAAAAGGAAGGATACCAAAATTTTCGTTTTTCCGGTAATATTGAGGGGAAAAAAATTGTCGATTTTTACAAATAATAATTTACTCAATTTTCACATTATCGGGAATTGTTTCCCAAAAAAAAAAGAAAAAAAAAGAAAATTCCCTAGATTCGGGGGAAAGGTTAATAATTGTAAATAATTACCAAAACGAATTTTCTTATTTTTTTCTTTGAAAAAATAATTTTCCATGAAGATGGGAACATTTCAAAAAAAAAAAAATCGTTGCACCTGAAATCCACCACCGGATGCGATCTAGTAAGTTTTGCGGTAAAAGTTAAAGTGACCCGAAGGGAAAAAAAAATTTTATAAATTTAGGAAAAATTTGGTTCGCTCCCCCCGAGCGCTCCGGGCGTGTATACACGTCCGGGCGACGCTTTGGGGGGAATTTAGAGTATTATTGCTGTCCCCAAAAGGCAGAGTCTAGCGAGAAACGGATGGAAAGCGCGGAAAAGCGGGACATAGGTGAAAATGTACAAAAGAAAAATGAAGGGGAAGGAAAAAAGATGAAAAACGAGAAACGAGATAAAAAGTAACGATACTTAAAAAAAAATATATATATATACATATAATATATCTAGGCGAAATGAAGAATCTAAGGTGGCAGAGGCAGTTTCATATTGACATTTAAAGTTTACAGGTTTAAAGTGCGTTTCACGAATTTCGAGATTTCAGGGGAAGTTTGGGCAGTTTCTAAGAATTGTAAAATTTGATACTTTAAGCGATAAGACACTTTCTTTTTTTTTCCTTTTTTTCTTCTTTTCTCACGACGAACCGTGTAATTGTGCAATTTTTGGACGAGTCTCCTCTGTTCCAAATTGCAAAAAAAACAACAACAACAAAAAACAAATAGGAGGGAATTTCTTTTTCTTTTTTTTACTCCCTTGAATTTTGTTGCAATAATTAGCAGAAAAATTGTATTGACAAAAAGAAAGAGAAGCATTCGGTTGGATTTCATTCCCTGGGGGAAATATTTTTTTCCCCTATTTTTGGTTTTTTTGAAATTTATTTTTTTTTTATCAGAAAGTTTCAGCAAAATTTGAAAAATCCAGGAAGAAAAAAAATGGAAGCCACTTTTTGTTTTTCCTCTGATCCAAATTACAAAAAAAAACAAGTGGGAGGGATTTTCTTTTCTTTTCTTTTTTTGTTGCAACAATTGCCGTAAAATTGTATTTTTTTTTATATAAAAAAGAGTTTTCGCTTGGATTTTATTTTCTGGAAACAATATTTTTTTTGGTTTTCTTCCTTTTTGGAAAGTTTCAGCAAAATTTGGAAAATCCAGGAAAATGTCTGAAATTTCCTTTTTTCTTTGTATTTGTTTTTCCCTGGAAAATGCGGATTTTTAGTGAAAATCCTGAGATTGAAAAAAAAAAACCAAAAAGAGAGGAGGGAAAAAAACGAGTACAAATGGTCTGACGAAAAATCTGCATACGTTTGCACTGTGTTGTTTGGCTTATGCACAAAAAAAAGAAGGGCAAGAGGGAACGAAAGCAGAAACAGAAAAGGAATGAGAAAATGAAAATGAAAATTCCGCGTGAAAAATTGCATTTTTTTGAATTTTCCACGAGAGCCAGCCTCGAATTTGCAGTTGAAATAATAATAATAATCATCCTCGTCGTCGTTATTGATTGCTCCCATTAGGCATTATTATTATTACTATTTTTATTATTATTATTATTATTAATTATTAATTATTATTATTTCGTACTAAAGGAGTATTATTTCAAAGAAAATTTGGGAAAAAGAGCGAAAATCATATTGGCAAAGTTGAACTTTTTACATTATACAGATTGTATGGGAAATTGTGATTGTTTTACATTTTGTATCATGATAAATGAGAATTATTGGTGCAATATAGGAAACGTTGAAACCATATTTCCCAGAGCTGGAGGAAACGAAAGCGAACCCAAAATTTGTAGCTTCGATCGAATGGGAGATCGAGTCGATCCGAAAGAAGTTCCATTCGATGCGAGTGAATTGAAGCTCGATTCGATCGACTCCGAAGACCGGTTCGGTTCGATTTAAACAAAATAAGAATTATTGGTGCAATATAGGAAACATTGAAACCATATTTCCCAGAGCTGGAGGAAACGAAAGCGAACCCAAAATTTGTAACTTCGATCGAATGGAAGATCGAGTCGATTCGAAAGAAGTTTCATTAGATGCGAGCGAATCGAATAAGCTCGGTTCGATTGACTCCAAAGACCGGTTCGGTTCGATTCGAAAAAGCAGGAATTTCGATGCGATTTGATTTGTTTTTTGGTGGCAGCAATACTACGTCCATCGATTATTCCGCATATGGCAATGGCAATTGCAATTGCAACTGCAATTACATTTGCATTCGATGCTATACGACTAATTTTCATGTTACCTTATTCTTGTGTTTTTCTTTACACTACTTTTTTTTACCATTACTGTTACTATTATTATTATTATTATTATTATTTGAGACCGGGACAAAATTTAATAATTCTTCGGATTTCAGCGAAAGAAAAAAATTGGTTCATGATTTTCTCTATTCTCTATTTTTTTGGGCAAATATTTTTAAGCGGAATATCCATAGTCTGATTTTCTCGCAATAGGGGGAAAAAAAAGATTTTTTTTTTGTTTTTCGGAATCACCCTACGTATTCTTAGAATTCACTCTACCCCAAAAGCACCTGTTTTTGGAAATTCCAAAAGTTCAACGAAAACATACATAAAAACAAAACGAAATTTCAGGTTCTTGCAAAATTATGCAATTTTCAAGCGCCTACCGAGGATTCACTTTTTTTTTCTTACGCTTTCATTTCACTCACACACACACACACATACATACACGTATACATAAATACACTCGACCTTCGACGTCTTCCTTTGGAGTCTTCGACACTGGCAGCGCCCTCTTCCGGCTGGCACATCCCGCGCGAAATTCGAATGAGCCAACGATGATACAACGAAAATCGTAAAGGCGAGTCTCCACCGCGCGCGAGCTTGAGGCGCGTTTTCACCGCGCCTGCAGCCAATGGCGGCCACCCATGGGCGTGGCTTGTCTCGCCGAGAGCTCCGAACGCGTCCGATCTCCGCCGACTCGTCCCGAGGTTACGAGGTCCGCCGTAACCTGTGTGAAATTCGGGAGGAAAAAGGGAGAATCGATCGAGGTAAGAGCGATAATTGGTGTGACCGGGGGAGCAAAAAGAAAAAAAAAGAACGACAATATAGAAAATCGCGTGCTTTAATAAATACCAGTAGAAAAAGGAAGAGGATATCGCTATGCAAAATATCTACAGCGTTTATAAAAAAAGTCGGATAGAAAAATTACACTTCTGGTTCTGGTACGTAAATATAAATTTCTTTTCTCTCTCTCTCTTTCTTTCTTTCTTTTTCCGTTCCCCGTAGAAAACGAATTCTCGTGTACCAGGACAATATCCTCGTAGTAACATTTGCCCCCCCCCCTTCCACCCTTCTTTATCCGCTCTAGGTCAAGTAGAAAGTATATACCGATATTAGAAATACTCTGAGTAGGTAATAGTTGCAAAAGTATTGTCAATTCATATTGTTTTCTCCGAAAATCCCTATAAGAGGCTTTCGCTGCTTCTTCTTCTTCTTTCCTTTTTTTTTCGTCTATACATAAACATGATCCTTTTCTTTCTTTGCATATCAGTTCTTTGTCTCTTCCAACATTATCCGCTAATTTTATTAGTTAGTCTCTAATTTTTCTTTCCCCCCCTCCCCCACTCACCAATGAAAGAAATGCGTGAGTCAATCTCCAATTTCATGGGGATGAAATTTTATCCCCGTGTATATATTATTATTATTATTATTATTATTATTAATATTATTATTTTTATAACTACTATTATTGTTATTCGAGAGGCAATATTCCGATAATTTGGAAATTATATAAAAGCAAATTGCAGTTTCACGAAAATTCTTTTAAAAAATTCTCAATCATTTTTGTCTTCGGTAAAAAAAATAATTTGTTACTACCACCATTATTGATATTCAATAGGCGATATATTGATAATTCGAAATTATCTATTTTTTTTTGGTATGTAAAAAAAATTACGCAGTGAAGAAACTTCAGCATTGACCTTTCAAATAATAATTGGCTCGTTATTTATAATTTTTTATGAATTACCAAAATAATTAATACCCAATTGAAAATGAATAATTAATCACTTGTCGAACAATTAATCGAGAAATTATTCGATCGACACCAATTTCTCAATCGAGCGACAAACAATCGACCGATTACCCATCGAATATCAATAATAATAATAATAACAACAACAATTGAGTACTCGATTAAAATAATGATACTCAAAATCGCGGTTGGTCTAGCGGGTAGAGCGTTAAATTCACACTCGCGGGTCCTGGGTTCGAATCTCCGCTGGTGTGTGTTCTCCAAAATTACAATAATTGATAGTCGATACCTCGAATTTCAAAAAATCTCAAAAAAGAGAAAAGAGGGGAGGGGGGGGAGAGTAAAAATTGAAGTCCCCCTAAAAAAAAACCGATTTCCCCCCCACCCGATCCCTCTCAACAACTCCTGGCGGTTTTCCTACCGAACAACCCCGTGGGCTTCCGGGACGAGAGGAGGTGGTGGCCCCCCCCTTCCTCATCCTCCTCGCCCAGGATGGAATCGGCCGGTCCGATTCCATCCTGCGAATGCTAAACGAGCGCTTCGGCGTGATAATGATGATAATGGTGATGAATGTGCTCGTGCACGTGGCGACGTCCACCGGCGGCCGCCGCATTCTGCGAGAACTCGCGTTCGAGCCAACGAACGACCTGCGCCATGGCTCGGGCTTGGTCCTGCTCCCTCGTCGCGTGTTTCAGCTGGTGCTTCTTGCTGGCCTTCCCGTTGTTGTTGTTATTGTTATTGTTGCTATTATTATTATTATTAATGAAACCCACCCCCTGGGGGGGAGGGATCTCGTTCCGGGTCAGGTTGTTCTGGATGTTGGAATTCACATGATGTTGTTGTTGCATCTGGAGACTCGCGACGGGGTGTTGATGCTGATGATCCTCTTTGGGGTCACCCTGGACCCCAGGGACGTTGTTCCTCGCCGAGACGTGGATTCTCGTTCGCGGGGGGTGCAAATTCCCGCTGCCGTTGTTCCTCTGGCTATGGTGGTGATGGTGGTTACGGGGTTTGCGCAGGTTCCCACCCCGGGTCTTGCAGGACAACTTCGGGACCGAGTGGTGATGGTGATGGTGATGGTGGCTATTGTTGTTGTTGTTATTGTTATTGTTGTTGTTGTTGTTGTTGGTCGAGTTGGAGTTGGAGTTGGGATTCGAGGTCTCCCGAATCGGGGTGTGGTGGTGATGAAGAGGGGTCGCGGCGGCCGATGCCGATCCAGGTACAGTTGCAGTTGCGGTTGCAGTTGCAACAACGGGAACGCCAACGACAACGGATGGTGATTGTTGTTGTTGTTGTTGTTGCTGCTGCCGAGTCGTCGTCGTGGTGGTAGTGGTGGTAGTGGTGGTGGTGGTGGTGGTCGACCCGGTCGTGGGTTTCTGCAGACCCGGACTCGTTGGAACTTCGCCTCGGTAAGGACTCTGCTGGTGCAGCAGCGGTACTCGCAGTTGTTCGCTCTGATGACGTTTCCTGGAATGCAAAAAATAGAAGACAATGAGCATTTTCTTTTTATATAAAAGCAACGAAATGAATTTTATCGATTTCCAATTAATTGTTTTAGGAAATTGCGAAATTGGGAATCTTTGGAATTTTCTTTTTTTCTACAATTTATGATAAAAATAAGGGTGTCAGTAATCGAACCACCTGTTTTTGGATTTTTTTCTCAAAAATTTTTTTGGGAAATTAAACTATTTTCCTCCATACAAAAAATGTCTAATAGAAATTTCCCGACTTTTCCCGTATTTTTTCTCTTTGTAAAAGCATTCCCGTTGTATCTCTGTATGTGTGTAAGAGAAAAGACACACACTTACCGAGGCACTTGTGTAAATAAATGCGTGTGCGAGGGAAAGAAAAGACTAAACATACAGGAAAGCCGATATAAATAGAAAGAAGGCGATTGTTGAAAGAAAAGAAGCTGAATGAAAAGCGCGAGAGCGAGCGTCGTAGACGATGGACGCAATTATCAATGACGTCGACGTCGCCGCCGACGAAGTGCATTTTTATCGTTTTGGATTTTTTTTAAGTTAAATGGAAACTAAAATTGGAATTCGAACGTTTGGAAAATTCTAATTGGATTTGGACAATTTTCTATTTTTTTTTTTATGAAATGAAAGAAATTTAAAATTTTGAATTTTTTCGAAATTGGTATCGGCGATTAAAAATTTCAAAATCTGCTAATTTTTTTTTTCTTTTTTACGAGACTCCAAATTTTCAAAATTAGCAATTTTCTCTAAAAATTCCAAAATTCACAAATTTTTCGTTTTTACGAGATTCCGATTTCAAAACTGCCAATTTTGTGTAACATTTTGAATAATTTTGAATCTCGCAAAAAAAATTTGTAGATTTTGGCATTTTCACAATTTTTAAATTTCAAAATTAATTTAATTTTCAAAATTCACAGATAAAAAAATTTCAGAAAATGAGAGATTTTGGAAAATTGATCGATAAAATTCGAAATCCGCCTTAAATTTTCCAATTTTTCCATTTTTCCAAGCGAGAACCAATAGCATGAAAATAAATTTAAAAAAAAATAAAAACTGGACGTCGACGGCGACTGTTGATACAATTGTTATGAAAGTCGGGGTTCCCCTCACCTCGGCGTGTGAAAACCGAGATTATTTTTCTCCATATTAGCCTGAATGATCTCGAGTAGTTGCTGTCTTTGCATGGCCCCGCTTCGTTTCCGTTGACTCGTTACAAGTGGGGTCAATGGTGTGATAGTTGCTAGGGAGGCATCACCGCTATCATCGCTCACGTCTCCCTCGGAGCTATTTGAGTAAGCCGCGGGAAGATGCGGTACCGGACCAACCCTTCTGCGTAATTCCTCCTGCTTCAGCCCGTTGGGTGCATTCTCCTCGTCACTTTGCGTCTCCACGGGTTGTTCCGGCTGCAAACGACAAAGGGGACCTTTAACTCTTTCCGTCATTTCCGCCTTTTTCTTCTCATGCCAATTTATTCGCAACTCCATCGGACGGGAAAATTGCATTCGCCTATTTTAAGTGCACTTTACATGCAATTTCACTGCATTTAAGTGCATTTTTCGAAATTACCAATTTTGGTAATTTCCAAAATTTGCCAAAATTGCTAATTTCTAAAATTTGGAATTTCGCAAAAAAAATTGTTGATTTTGGCATTTTCACAATTTTCAGTAAAAATGCTAAAACCTACATTTTTTTTTGCGAGATTCCAAATTTTTGGAAATTACCAAAATTGGTAATTTTCAAAATTTGCCAAAATTAGTAAATACCAAAATTTGCCAAAATTGCTAATTTCCAAAACTTGCCAAAATCGTTAATTTCCAAAAGTTGCATGAAAAAATTAAAATAAAAAAACGAGAGATTTTGAAAGTTTCTCCGAAAATTCGAAATGCGCCTTCGATTTTCCAATTTTCCACTTTTCCAAGCGAGAAACGATGGCATGGAAAGAAAATAACAAAAAAAAACTGTAATTTCGCTGTAAATTACTCGACAACGCTGACGCGGAGCTCTGCGTCTTCTTTGGAAGCGCCTCGAAGGAAGACGATTCGAAGGAGCTACAGGATGGTTTCCTTGACAACAGCCCGGTCTGGCTGGTAAATTATTTCCCATGGTGTTGGTCGCAACGGCACGTTGATCCGGTGAAACAGTCAGCTTGACTTTAATGGTCTTGCTACCACATGGTGGTACTTGTATGGAGGCACCCAATGTATCGTAAATGGTCGTGACCAAACCGGCGATGTCGTCCTTTGTAATTTTCCCATGACCGTCGAAATCGTAAAGGGTGAAGGAAAATTCCTGCCGCTTCCTGTCGCCCTCCGCCACGGACACGTCGCATTCGAACTCCTGGTGGAAAAAAAAAAAAATTTCAATTTAATCCCCTTCGATTTCAATCAATTGCGATTTTTTTTTATAAAAACGAAAATTCGGGTACTTTCGAAAATTTGGAACTTCGAAAAAGGAAAAATTTGTAAATTCTGGAATTTTTGATAGTCGACAAAAATTTCGAAAAAAAAAAAAAAAAATTTCAAAAAATAAAATTTTTTTCGAAATTCTATAAATTTAATAAAAAATTTTTTGTTTCAACTCACTTCGAAACTCAATTGCCTGGTGGGGTTGCAACCGGTGCGTTCCTCGGCTGGAGGCGGTGGCGGAGGAGCAGGACTACTGGCTACCGCTATCACGGGCGGCGAGGAGGTCGCTTCCGCGATCGCGCTCGCAGCAGCGGCTGTGCCGATCGGTGGAGACGCGGGCGAGGTCCCATAAGGCGTCGAGACTCCGGCTAGCAGTTCCTCGGCGTCGCTTCCTTCGCCGTTACCTCCGATTACTGTAATCGAGGAAACGATCGAAAAATTAGCTCGAATTTTGAGAAACTAAGAAAAAACATGTAACCGAATCGAGGATTCGAATTCCCAAAAAGTAGGGAACAGGAGTTATTTACAAATTTTAGAAAATAAAAGAAAAAGATATTTCCGGAAATCATGGAACGGGAAGGCTCCACCCATTCCAATTCCAATTTCCAAGATTTACACAAAAGGACCCTAATTTCCAGGAACCGGGGATAAACGAGCAATTTGGGGAAATCATAGGAAAGCATAAATGGCCCGGCCCGGCCTGGTTTGGTTTGGTTTGCTCTGTCCAGTCCTTGTCCGTCGTTACGACCCCGAGGATTTCCGGCTCCCATTAATTTCGGATTTCCAGTCCAGGGCGTTTACCCCGACCCTCCTTCTCGCTGTGTACCTACAACAACAACATCCTTCCTTCCCTTCTTCTTCTCGACTGCCACCTTTCTTCGTGATTCTTCCACGGAACTACGACCACGCAAGCGGTACGACACAAAGACTCCATTGGCATTCCAGTTCCTAGTCGTCCTAGCCCTAATGGGTATTTTCCTAGAAGCCACATCGTATCCCATGGCGTCGAAGAACAGGAGAAGAGGAGAAGAAGAGAGGTGGCCGACTGAGCCGTTGCCTTGGTACACTACTAACTCTCCTCGCTATTATTGTTGCTTTCCAGGAAGAGAAAGAGAGAGGAGAAGAAACACAAACCGCTCTCAAGCTTGCTTTGCTTGCTTGCCTCCTGCCTATCTCGTCTTGAACCATTCCTCCGTGAATATACACAACACAACACACAAACACCGCTTCTTCTCTCCCCCGTCTTCTCTCTCTCTTCTTCTCCTTCCTTCATCAAAGGTTCTGTCCCTTTCCTACTTTCAGCCTCTTTAAACCACCCCCTTTCCCCTCCTTCTCTATCTCTCTTTCGTTCTCTCACACATATACTACTACAACTTTTCCTTTTCTCCTCTCCCTGTCTCTCTCATACACGACTCTTCTCTGCTCCATCTGTCTCTCTCCTCTCTCTCTCTATGTTCAGCATCGTGTGTGTATATAGGTTTTACTTGCTCGCTCGGGAGATTTCCTCCTCTGTGGTGTGTGCCGCCGATCTCCCCCTTTTCTGTGTCCCGCTGTTTTTCTTTAAACCCCTGCCATCAACAGTTCAAAGAACGACTCCACTCTAACTCAACTCAACTCAACTTTACCCTACTACATTTTGCTTTAACTTCGTTTCTCTCGTTTCGTTTCGCTTTTACTCTTCAACGTTACTTTTTTTTGCCTTGCTTTTTTCTCCTCCATTGCACCCCCATTTTCCACACACCCCTCTCCCCCTCTCCTCCTCCACCCGCCATTCCCCTCTACACAACCACCACCAAACCCCCGCTTCGTTTTTGTTGCGTTGGTACAATATTGACATCATTCCCTCTAACTGATTAAAACCACAAACTTTACTAACACACACGACGACGTTTCCTCTTTCTCCAGCAGCGAGAATCGAACCCGTGACCCCCGAGTGGAAGGCAACGACTCTAACCACTAAGCTATCGCACCACTGCTGCTTCTTCTTTTCCATTTGTACCTATTTCTCGTTACCACTAACAATATCGCAATTACTTTTTTTTTGTAACAGTAACCTACGTAATCGATATTACATCTATAACAATTAATAATAATCGATACTATTATTAACTCCTTTTGTTATTTAATACCAATTACTATTAACGATTAGTATTATATCTGTAATTCCAAGATACTTTTTTTATAATTCCCATCATAGCAAGAAAAAAAAAACCAAGATATATGATTGATTTCCTATACGACGCTTTACCCGATCGATCAGTCAATCGATAAATTAATTAATCGGACCCCGAGGCTCCCGAATTGCTCGGTACCGTTGCGGCGTCGTTGCCGAAAGGAACGGAGATTAGGAACGGAGAGAAAGCCGCCGCCGTCGCCGCCGGCACTTCGGAAGAGAAAGTTCTCCGCGCTGTGCCTCTTTGTATCCTTGAGTCACTCCATCTATCCGTCTCCGTCTCTTCATTTTGTTCTTGCTCTACCTCCGCTTCTGCCTCTATCCCTATTATCTCTATCGATATCCTTGACTCATTGTCAGCCTTTTTATTTCTTTGCTAGCTTATTTATCTATTTTTCTATCTCCGTCTTTATCTATCCTTATCGCGTTCTCTTCCCCTTCTTCCTCTTCCTCTTCCTCTTCTTCCACATTCCAGCGTCCATTTTCCAAACGAGTTCTACCGAACTCCCACGTTGTTGTTATACTTATTTACTTCGGTTATTCGGTCATTGATTATTATTATTAGTAAAAAGTATCCTGAGATCAAGGGGAAACCCATTTTACCGACGTCTCTCCTTTTCGCAAATTTTAGCCGACCATCTGTCTCTCTCTCTGTCTCTGTCTTACTAATTACGTTCAAATATCCCATCCCTCTCTGTCTTATACATTAATTTCCCATTTCGATTCGACTTTCTCTTTCTCTCTCTATCTTATACAAAAGAAGTTAATAATATCACCGATTATTATTAATTGCTATAGATGTAATATCGATTATTTAGGTTACTATTATAACAAAAAAAATGTAATATTAGAATTTGTGTTAATAAGTAATTGCGATATCGTTAGTGGTAAAGAGAAATAGGTACAAATGGAAAAGAAGAAGCAGGCAGTGGTGCGGTAGCTCAGTGGTTAGAGTCGTTGCCTTCCACTCGGGGGTCACGGGTTCGATTCTCGCTGCTGGAAAAGAGGAAACGTAGGTTAGTTTGTGATGGGATTTTTTATCAGTATTTATTATACATTCCATTTCGATTCGAGACTCTCTCTTTCTGACACTTTACATTCCCAATTCAACTTTCTCTCTCTCTCTATCTTACACACTAAATTCCCATTTCCATTCGTGTCTCTCTCTCTCTCTATTCGCATTTAGTGTCTCTCTCCCACAGGAAACAGCGTCAATTAGCCATTTTGTTTCCTCATTTCGCTTGTGTTACCCTCGTGTTTGTGTTTTCCGTGCTAGTTTGTCCTTTTCACGAAACGACTCTTCGTTATTTGCAACGAATTCATGGCTCTCGCTTTCAACCCGCACCGGTGAATGGAAACGGGAATGACGCGGTTCCAAAAAAAAAGAAAGAAAAAAACATTGGCAGTCAACTTCGCTCGCTTTTGCTGCTTCATTTTTCAATCGCCAATAGACTCTACCCATAGAGGAGAGAACCCGAGTAGCGGCATCAGTGAGACTACCACCACCGCACACCGCGGTCCTCTTCCTCCAGGTGTCGCTTTGGTTCAACCCCTCCCTTGAAAACGTTACAACTACCATTTAAAGCGAAACTTTGCGGCAGCGACGCTCTTGTTTACATACATATTTGCATTCTTCTGGCTACAGCCAGTCTCTCATTTTCTCTTCTTCCTCCTTCTTTCCTTTTCTTCCATACACGTTTGTTGTTCAATTCTTTCCCAATCTTTGATTACTCGTTTGAGAAACCAAATGGTCCCTACGTCACGCTCTGTTTTTCTTCTGTATCCATTATACATATGTTTGGGTTAAGTCAACAATCCAAACATTTTTTATTATTTTTTCTTCGATTTTTTAGTCAATTATTTTTAGCAACTGTTTTTAGCAATTTATTATTTTATTATCGTTGCTATTGTTACTATTACCATTACTGTTATTATTATTATTATTATTGCTATTATTATTGTTGTTATTAACTATTCTATAGTTGTCGCTGTTTTTTCTTTCTTTCCCCAGGTAGGATTCGAACCGCCGACCCTTCGGTTATGAGCCTGTCGCTTAACGCGCTCGACCACCGAGTGCTACACTAGTTGTCGCTCTTATTTTTACAGTTATTATCGTTATTATTGATTTCAAGAGAAGCGTTGTGCGTGCGTATGTATTGCGAACGCGAGATTCTCCTCCCACGAAACTTTCCAAGTGAAAAGTGAAGTAATACTGCCGGCTGGGTAAGGTATTACCACCGACAGCAACGGCAACTGGCAAGGGGAAACGATGCAAAACTGAATTTTGTAACCTCGAGAACGTATTAGGGTGTCCCAGAAGTTCTTTCCGCGCCACGCTACGTACGACCTCGAACCGGAAAGGAAGAAACTTATGGGACAACCTGATAGAAGTGACTTGACTTGACTTGAGTTGAGTTAACTTTACTTTACTTTGCTTCGCTTTGCCTCACCTATTTATACATCTACATCCGTGTGCATTCTATGCAAGCATGTATCCTACAAATGCCACAGCTGGGTATATTTATTTACAGGACACGCGAAGCCTAATATCTCGGTCGTCCGTCCGTCCGTCAGCCGTTGCTTTATTTTCCGCGCGTACCTATACATATATCTATGCACACACACACGCGCGTATATACGGACAAGGATGTATGCGTGACGGCGAAGGAAAAGGAATCGTCTACACACGTGTGTGTGTGCGTGTGTGTACTCGCGCGTATGTGTTCTTACGTAGGTATAGGTTTTCAAGGTGTGTACATTACCAGAAAAGGGCTTGTAGCCCGGCCCCGCGGGGAATCTTGCGCGCCACCACTTCACCAGTCCGGTAGCCATGGATTCCTCATACGTACACGAATTACAAACACGTCCTTTCGCCCAATAACACAATATCCACAATCAATCGCCTCCTCAACTAACTTCTCTTCTTTTCTCGTTTCCCTTTTGCTATTTTTCTCTACTTTCCTTTCCTTTCTTTTCAATTCCTCGCGTAGATAGATTTCTATATATATATATATAGATATATACTTATTATTGTCTCACTATTTCTCCAGTAAAAATTCTTAGACACACCGGAAGTGCATTAAAGGAACAAAGTTGCTGCTCACGAATTTCTCTATCCATGTAATATCACTTTTCCCTTAATCCTTATTATTATTGTTGTTGTTATTATTATTACTATTGTTGTTATTATTGCTGCACTATTATTATTATTATTATTATTATTCCATCCGTAGTTTCACTCCACGCCTTCCTTTACCCTCACTTGGGGTGGAAAACATACGATTTTTAGGTACACGTGCTCCTTCTTTTTCTTTCTCTCTCTTTTTTTTGTAATCCTCACTTATTCACTTTGCGTTGTTTTGTTTTGTTCCTCTCTTCCGTTCCAAAGTCGCACTATATTTACTTCCGAAGGAACCAATAAACCCTGTATACGTAACACAACACACCAGCGGGCGGCAGCAGCACCAGCAGCGCGAAAAGAACAAGTGGAATAAGTATTTTTTCGCCGCTGCGAAAAGAGAGAGAACTCGAGACTTACTTACTTACTACATCTACGGTCGCGGCTCAACTACGTCCTCGCCTGTCGTAAACCACGTTCTCCGGTGCTCGCTGCTGCTGCTGCTGCCGCTGCCTCCCTCTCCTTTGCCCTCTAGCGTCTCCCTTCATCTCAAACGTCGCCCCACCCCGATGGCTTTTACTTCACTCTCAACCTCCTCCGGCGTACACTCGTACAATTGTAGTATACAGGGTGTTTCAGCTAACTCGGTTCGCTTTCGAACCTTCGACTTCCTCGAATCGCCGCCACCAACCTCGCTGCGTACGTAGTACACGAGCTCGTGTGCGCATGCGCGCACGCTTAAAGGCCCACTTATCCCGGATACGCGCGCGTGCGCGTGAACGCGTACGCATGCGCGACAACTTGCAGGCCCGCTTGTAGCATATACACGCGTGCGCATGCGCAAACACTACAGGTGCACTTATGCATGTATGTTAGTGCGCGCGCGCGTGCGCACAGATTCTTACTATATTATTATTATTTTGCGATATTATTATTATTATCCTACTATGTTTTTGTTATTATTATTGCACGCATGCGCGCTTATACTTGACGCGTCTACACGAACACTTACACACACACACGCGTAACAATACGCATAGCCTGTTATCGAAAGAGGGAGAGAGACGGAAGACCCGGAGCCTGCAGCTTCGAAGATACCGTGAAAAGAGAAGAAGAGGAAGAAAAGACTTCCTCTTCCGGTAGAGACGTACGATTTCCATCCGTTCCCCCTCCCCTTCCTCTTTCTGCTTTCTGCTCTCAATTATCTTTCTCGATAATGGCCGCGTCTCGTCTCGATTCGGAAAAGAAAGGAGAAATAGAGGGAATCACGGATTTCCATTTTACCCGTTCCACGATGAAAATTGTTAAAAACGCGGCTTTAAGCGAGAAACAAGACCGTCCCCTCGGTCGGGGCGAAAACGTAAACAAATGGAGGCTTCGGCGCGAAGTTTCGGCTGGGACTGTACGCCATTATCTCCTAGCAGTGTTTCAGAAGATCCCAATGGCGTCGACAAGATTTTCTCCTCTCCCTCGACAGCTTTTCTACGGGGATATGTTATAAAATATTAATTCTATTATAATAATCAACTAATATTCGTATATTTTTTAACAAGGAAATTATCAAAGTGTGTTTGTATTTTAATGGTATCGCTATTTACACACGCACACACACACGTACGGAAATCCGTAAATGGTAAAATATTTTCTCGGAAAAAAACAAGGTTCGAAATGGAAAGAAAAAAAAATAATACATTAATTGGAAGCGCGAAACAAAAAAAAAGGCCAAAGTGGGTGTATGGGGAGAGAAAGAAAAGGAAGTAACCAATAATAATGATATTAAAAGTCGAGTTACGCCATTGATCGAAAAAGACCCCACCTCCGTTTCTTCTTCTTCTTCTACTTCTTCTTCCTTCATATCGGATCTCTTTCCCCGGTGGTTTTCTCTAGGTGTTCTTGAGGTCTTCACCGCTGCTGAACGAAAGAAGCATCGAAGGAAGGAGAAAGGAGGGAGAGAGACAGGGTGAGAGTGATGCAGGGAGGGGGGAGAGGGGGGAAGAACATTAACGTGGCATCCTCATCCTCATCCTTCGAAACCGTGGGCTTCTCCTCTTCTTTTCTCTCTACTCGTAGCTCTCTTCGCTTGTTGTGTTTCTTTTCCTTTATTCCTTTGTCGGAAAGTCGGCTGTGGCGGCGGCGGCGAGTCTCATTTTTAAGAGGGGTTTCGACGTCGAAGGGACGTGATGGGGGGGGGGGGGGGGGTACGAGACCGGGACACGGACCTGAAAGCGATGGTAGCTCCCAGAAGAGGCGATGGAGGAGCGCCTGAATAAAACGCCAGTGGTGTGTTCGAAAACTTTCCTTTGTGTGGGTAAACACATACACTCGCTTCTGCTTACACCCGTATACATGTGTGTGTGTGTGTGTGTGTGTGTGTGTGTGTGTGTGTGTGTGTGTGTACCAACACACGCGTGGATCGTTTTTCGAAGTTACGGGTACTAATGAATACACACACATACAAAATGCGTTAGTGTAAGATCCAAAATACCCAAGTACTAGATACACACTCACGCAGACACAGCAGACGTGCATGGATGTGTGAACTCAGGAACGATGGGCGAGTTTCTATTTGTCGCACAACGTACGCAACTTTGTGTGCTCCGGGGCACCGGTTCTAACCGCGAAGAGCAGAACCCGACCAATACACGCGTAACCCAAGTAGTCTATTAATAATAAACCTATTTCCAGTGAGTTTACTTCATTGCCAAGAATTCCAACACTTTGGGCTGCTCCCCCCTCCCCTCCCCTATTTCCGAGGAAATATAACCAAGGGAGAGAAGCGTTTGGGACAGACTTCGCCTCCGTTTGCATGATCGATTTGTATTATATGTATTGCTCTCTAGGGTCTCTCTCTCTCTGTGCGAGTGTGTATGCGTTTACTTACGCATGTGTGGGTGTGTACGTACCTATACAAGCGGCAAAGCATCAAAAGAGCGTAAATCGCATTAGTCGCGCTGAGAATCAAAAGATCCTAACGCACACGCACGCACACACACAACACACAAGGAGCTTAAGTGCTATTGTTTTGTCCAAATTTTATCGCATGTATTCCATGTCTGTGTGTGTGTGTGAGCACGTATACATATACTAGAAACTGGGTCTACGTGACTCCGATTCGCCTTTGTGTGGGTACGAATAACAAAAGCGTACGGGCGGAAATCGTCCTCCCGCGCATGCTCCTGCGCATCGAGCTTACGACCGGCTCGCGCAGAGTTCCGAAATGCGGGGAGAAAAATTGTCGCGTTCTTGCGCCCCAAGGGATCGTTATAACGAGGTTTTTTACCCGATTCGTTGCTTTCGTCAGCGCGACAACTATGAACCACCCTGTATGTATCCAGCCACGGCCGGCAACGACGACGACGACGACGACTCTTCTCCCTGCGAGCGATGCCTTCCTCCATCTTGCTCCCACTCGTTACCGAGTGTATAGGTTACCATGGAGGAAGAAGAGAGAGGGAAGTAGGGTGCTCGCATAGCGAGTTTGTGTATAAACGGAAACGTTTATGTCAACGAAAGAGGGCGCGAGGAGTGAGGGGGGGGGGGGGAGGGTAATTTTACCATGTCGGTGATTCCGAAACGATTACAAAGCGGATGCCTCCCTACCTACTTTACGGATGGTGAAATTTACTATGGTGCATGGTAAAGTATGAACGTGGCGAATGCATACATACGTATGTTATGGTACGAAGGTTCGCAAAGAAAGTCGAACGTAGGTATGTACGTACACCCATCGGACTTTTACACCGCGGATTGATAATATATATATATGTATATACAATGCGACGTGTAAATATAATTACGCGTTACGACACTCTTCGCCTGTACGTGTAGGTGTAAGTGCGCGTACGTGTACGCTACACAACTTGCGCAATTTGGTTTCTAATTGCAAGGTACTACACGTATGGCATTTATGTGTGTGTGTGTGTGTGTGTGTGTGTGTGTGTGTGTGTGTGTGTGTGTGTGATAATAATAATAGTAATAGTAATAATAATAATAATAATCATAGTAGTAATAATAATAATAATAATAATAATAATAATAGTAATAATGACAATAATGAGGATGGGGAAGATAAGGCCGTAATTACCCTTATACCCGGAGGGTATGAGAACAGGAAGGTGAAAACGAAGAAGAACGAGGACGAACGAGGAATTGATAAGAAAGAAAAGGGATAATCAGAATATGGGGATGGAAAAGCATAAAGATGATGAGAACGAGGATGGAAATGAGAGTGAGAATGAGCATGGAGATGATGACGATGAAAACACGAAAATGAGAACGAGCACGAAAATGAAGTGCTCGATGAACGTGCATCAACGTACATCATACATACATACACACATGCATGCATCCATACGTAGCATAACCTCGTCGAATATCGTCAACGCACACTCCCCGTCCGCGTGTATATGTATGCATGCATGTATGAATGTATGTTTATCCATTCGTACCGCGGCATATCCGGGGTATAGGCAGAGCGAACGATGTATGTACGCTGCTCGTTGTCAAATCGATTCCTATTCCACTGATGCTCCTCTCGTTGCCGTTCCAATTTTTTCCCCGCACGCATACACACACACACAAGCTGGCATCCGCAAGTACGTGCGCGAGTATCGACACGAAGCGATTTCCTACCCATCCGCATACACACATCCACGTATACGCATTCTCAACGGTGTGTGTGTGTGTGTGTGTGTGTGTGTGTGTGTGTGTGTGTGTGTGTGTGTGTGTAAATCCGGAGCAAATCATCCTCCCCCTGCCCCCCCCCCCCCCCCTTCGTTCCTCGTCGACGTCGTCGTCCATTGTGAGGATGCATAAAAGCTTTGCTTCGTATGTACTTTGTCATCCGGATAAGTTTGTGATGCTGGAAGCCACACTGGGAACCTGAAAACGGAGCAAGCAGCAGCAGCATCGTGTGGTGGATCAAAAAGTGAGAGACAGGATACATACGTGCCTTGGTGCCCTCTCTCGTTTTACTCCAACTATGCTGCTGCGCTATGCCGTATAATGCCGCTTTTGCCGGGAGCAGTACTCTCCCGTTCGTCTTTCTCTCTATCTCTGTCTCGCTCTTTCCCTATCGCCATCCCTGTCTCTTGGTTGCGTCGCCGTGGAACGGAGAGTCATACATACGTACGAGGTGGGAGGGGTGAGAGGCGAGGGGACGGTTAAAACCAAGCGGGAGCTCCCTGTGTCCAGGGTTTTACTAGAAGGGAGGGGAAGGGAAGGAGGGGAGGTAACAGTCGGCTCGTTTGATCTCAGCCGCGGGCGCCGACAAAGCGTCCGTCCACTCTCCTATACTGGCGCGAGCGAGTGAAACAACTCGAGCTTGCCTGCCTGCCAGAGCCAACCAGCAAAGCAAAGCAAAGCAAAGCAAAGCAAGGCAAGGCAAGGCAAAGAAAAGCAAAGTAAAGCAAAGCGACGCAAAGGAAAGAAAAGGAAAGGGAAGCAAAGTAAACGAAGGAGAGACAGAGACAGAGAGAGAGAGAGAAAGAAAAAAGAAAAAGAATACCTAAAGTCGGTTATGGAACAGTGAAATGACGAAAGAGAGAAAGAGAGAGACGATGCTACGAGTTGGAGTAATAAACAAGGACGGAGATAGGGAATATAAAAAGGAGAGAGAGAGAGTGATGATATTAGGAGTTGGAGTAATAAACAAGGACAGAGATAGAGAATACAAGAGGGAGAGAGAGAGACGACGCCAGAACTTAGAGCAATAAACGAGGATAACGTTACCGAATACGGGAGTGAGAGAGAAGGAAAGAAGGAGGGACAAAGACAGAAAGAGAAAACAAAAGAGGAGCGAAAACGTAAAAGAGAGAGAGAGAGAGAGAGAGAGAGAGAGAGAGAGAGAGAGAGAGAGAGAAGATTCGAGTTGGGGTGATAAACAAGGATAGAGACAGAGAAACACGGGAGTGGAAGAGAGAGGGAAAGGAAGAGCCAGGGGGTAAAGGGAGAGTGAGAGCGAGAGAAAGAGAGTGATAGAAGAGGTACAGGAAGGTTCCGACGAAATGTGCCGTGTGGAATGAGATGAAGAGAGGCGATGGTTCAGGCCGCGAGACAAGGACGGAGATACGTGGCCTTTTGAAAAGGGAGATAGATGGATGGATGGACGGACGGACGGACGAACGAATGGATGGATGGATGGTTGGATGTATGGCAGGCATATAACACAGAGGGAAATTGATGGCCCTGCATGTATTCACGCACACTGCGAGGGCGAGTGACGTGTATGTGTGTGTGAGAGCGAGCGGTACACAGCGCGTATGGCATCTATACATTACGAGGAAGGGAATGGCGGTGGTATAAAGGAAAGAAACGAAGAGGATACGAACTCATCGTTCCTCTTAACATGTTGCGCCGCTCTCGACCACTCCCTCGAAAAACCTTCTATGCACCTCTCCGCTATTAATAAATAATTCCAACCCGGCTTACTTACGTTACTTACAAACCACACACAAGTTTCTCTGTGTGTATGTACTATCGGTACACTCTTTTATAACACCCTCTGTACCCACCCCCTCATTTTTGTATACATATATACAAATATATCCTTACCATTAAATATGTGGATAGATAAATAAATAAATAAATAAATGTATATGTATATACATATACAGGTTGTTTTGTATAAGACTTCGTAGCCGGGAGATCGCGGTAAGCGGCGAAAAATGGAGACGAAAAGTCCTGTACCATTTTTGGAAATTCGGATTAATTACCGAGTTATTAATATTATTACTTTGATTTTGATGATGATGATGATGATGATGATGATTATTATTATTATTATTATTACTATTACTACTATTATTATTTTATATATGTAATATATATATTATATAAATGAATTAATTAACGTTCTATTATTTATTTGTTATAATATTTTTAGCAGACGATAAATAACGAATCCCTCGTCTCTTTTCTTTTCCTCCCCCCCTCTCCCCCTTCCCCTCTTGTCTCTAACTTCCCTCTCTATTATCGTCTCTCTCTTTGTCTCTCTCTCAGTTGGAAATTATCTTCAGTCGCTTTGAAGTTTGACAAAGTCTCCGCCATCGTTCTTTCTATTCTCTATTGTACCAGTAGCTATTGTATCCGAGGGACATTAGACCGTTACTATGTATACATATACATACCCATATACTTATATACCATATACTTCCGGGCTTGTATGTACCTTATTCGCGACGATCCGCTCTCAAAAATATATATATATATATATATATATATATATACGGGGTGGGGGAAAAAAGATGGAAACCCCTGAGTAACTTTGCAGGATCAAGTTTTTCATGAAAAACGTTTTAGACAAAAGTTTTATAATTTCAAATAACGAATTTACTGGTGACCTTGGGTTTGACCTTGAGGCGATGTTTAAGGGATATTTCAGGGTTCACTTGATTTCTTTAAAATGGAAACCCCTATTTCTGACCCCAGATTTTGAAAGAGCAGGAAATTTCACGTTCGGGTATGTATTATATGCAATGAGGAAAATCCCCCCCCCCCTCCCCTCGTCCTTTTCTAACGCTAAGTCACTTACTTGGACGTACATACATAAATAAATTCCACGATTACGCCGTCTGCCATTATCGCTTTACGGTACTTTCGAGTCCGTCGAGCTTTCGAGCGTCCTGTTATTAGAATTACATAAGGAGGCATAATTACATAGATATAAAAGAACAAAACTGAAGCCTATATATATATATATATATATATATATATATATATATATATATATATATATATAATACATATACATACCCAGGCACGTAGGCCTTTACGGTTTTACACGAATAAACGAAGAAAACGCCAACCCTATCTCGGGACGGATCTCCTAGACGAGATGGAATGGAGGACGCTGTGTCTCTCCTATTTTCTTAGAAACCAAAATGAAATAAAGAAAGAAAAAAAAAAGACGAAGAAGGTTCAGTTCCTTCTTTCCAAAGGATCGTATCTATCCTCGGGAAGAATTCGTGGGGAGATTTATGGCGTTTTCTACGCTATCTCTGTCTACTTAACAACGTACGGGCTCGCTTCGGCCTCCTTCCTCGGGTCCAATTACCGGAGGCGTCCATTTACCGGAGTCGCTCGCCGCGGTTGCTTCGAAAAAAGACCGGTACCGGCAATCCTCGTCCTCGCGGGCCTGCAGCGCCACCTGGAATGAGAGCCGACGTGAGAACGCGCGGTAAAGCAGGGATCGGTTCTTGGAACCACCGCTAGGGGGCTTTTTCTGCGCATGCGCGAAAATTCAAATTTCGAATCCCGATACCTTCCGTCGGTAAAAGCGAGAACTTTTTCCCTTGTTTATTATTATTATTATTATTAGCAGCAATTTTTACGTTACATTTCGAAAATTAATTTTATCTTTGCGCCGAAAAAATAGAAAAAAAGGGAAATGCGGAGGTTTCGGGACTCGAAGAAAATATTGCCCTCCTCTTTTTTTTTTCTTCTAAATTTTTCTAATCACGGTGTATTCCATCCTTACATGAATTCCTCTAGAAATTTATAAACAATTGATTTTTTTCTCCCTGTACAATTTTTTTTTCTTTTTTTTCGAAACCTTCCTCCACCGCTTCGTTAATTCGTATTTATTTTATCGGTACATACACATTCCAACCCACTTTACCGGTCCCCCGCGCTATCGATTATCGCTAAAACCTCCATTTTTTATTTCCCCTAGAAAATTATAAGCGGGAAAATATGCGGTTTTCGAAAAAAAAAGGAGAACTTAGCTTTTATACCATTAAAGAAAGAAAAAGTACTCGAAAAAAAATATTAATAATAATAATGAAAGAAAATTCAAGAGCGATTTCTCTTTCTCCGGATTTTGAAAATCCGAAATAAAAGAGTCGAAGGAAAATACCGACAAATTTTGGTTTTCGGTATTTCCTCTTTTTGGATTTTTCTTTTTAATAAAAAAAAAAGCTGTCGGGGGGAAAAAAGGTACTTTTTGAATGATTAATAGGTATAAGAGCCAACTTGAATATGATAGAATTCTACGTCACTCTTCCCGTGGGAAAAAAAAATTTTCGAATTTTTTTGGAATTGCCGAAAATTGAAAATCTGTATTCGATTTTGAGGAGAAAGCCACAAATCGGTGGATTGATTTTTGCGATGATCCTGAAAATTGTTATTGATGTTAAATTGTTCCCGAATTCGGAGACGACTGAAAATTTGATATAATTAAAATTTGCGAAAGGCGAACTTTCATGAACATTCTTTGACATCAAGGATTCGAGAAAATCGACATTTTGCCTCGATTTGGAAAAATTAGAAATTCGTCAGAAGAAAAAAAATTAGAAATCCTCTCGAATTGTCAATTTTTAAGAAAAACTCGGAACTTTAAAAAATGACCGTCCATCGCTGGGATTAAAATTTCTACGGAACAAAAATTTCTACGGAAATCCAATTTTCCAAAATTCGAACGGCAAAGAAGAAAAAACAAAAATTCGAAACTCGCGATTTTTCAGGATCATTTCGCTTTTTCCTTTCTAATTGTTTTCCTATCAAAGACGCTTCAAAAAAAAAAGAATTCTTTTGCTACACATACAACGCAAATAAGTACAATATTATACGTAGGATTAAACAAATGTTTGTTGTATCATCGAAAAAAAAAGAAAAATTATATAAACTATGAAATTAATCAACTATTATACGTATGTTTACTCGGAACTCTGCGTTACTCCTTTCTAAAAGCATCTGAGGCAGATTCGGGGCGGATTCAAAGCGGATTGACGTCGATTTTTTTTTTGTTCAACCGGAAAATGTCAATTTCAATTTTTTAATTACAATTTCAATTTTGTTTCTCAATTAAAATTAATTAACGCCGTCAAGACAATTCATTTTTCCGTCGATTCCATTTATTTCAACCCTCAACCATCCACATGGAGTCTTTCGTGGCTTAAAAAAATACACATTTTTTTTGTTCAATTCAAGAAAAATTCTTTTTTTTTTTTTTTTCAAATTTCCAGAAAATATTAAAAATATTTTTGCTACAGTCTGGGTCGCCGAAAATGTCATGGGACACGAAAGACCCCATGTATCGACTCCTACGGATACCAAAAACCGTATTGACCGTTACAATTTTGCAATTGCCACTGGAAATCCGCCCCTCGCGCTAAAAAAAAAGCGTTCTCGTTTATTGCACACGATGACATTATTACTTTTCCAGATTTCCAAATTCTCCATGATTCGTTCCCTCGCTCGTTACGATTTTTTTCTATACATATATGTTCTATTGCGTATTGATCGCATGTAAATATTTCATCGATGACTTTGTATTTCGAAAAATCCTCGTTTACAAGCTAAATCGGTGTCTCTCGTAATCGTAATTAATTTGTTGTTTCTTTCATCGCACATAATAAAATATGACATCTTATTTCGTATTTTCTTAATTTCATCTCTTCGTCTCTCTCTTTTTTTTTAATATATATCTATATAATAACATTATATAATTTTTCATCTTCCTTTTATAATTATCATTATCATCTTTTATATTAGTCTTCTCGAGTAGTCAAATTTATGACGTTATTAGTATATCCTTTCTTTATTATTATTATTATTATTATTATTATTATTCTTAATAATCCTCGATCATCCTTTGTGTCTACTACAGCGTGGCTTTCTTTCTTTCTTTTCTTTTCTTTTCTTCTTATTTATTTTTTTTGTTTAATTAATTTGATTCCATATATATTACATAGACTCCTCTCGTCTATATACTTTATACAGACCCAATTGTTTCCCATTTTCTGTATTTCGTTAAAAAAAGACTTTGTTTCCTTCGCAAAACCATGCCGATTGAATTTCCATCCTCGATCTCTTCGCTCTTCGCTAGTAAAAATTATTATCGATCTCCTACTTCTTCGGGTTTCGCTTTTCTCTATCAACGTAGCATGCTCCTGGCGATTACTTTCTTCCGGAACCACCCTGAAAGAAGAAAATCGTTTGAGAAAGTCACAATTTCATCGAGAAGCTTCGCAGCTATGATTAACGATAACGATTATATTGATTTGTAGAGAGAAAATGTCAAGTAAAAGAAGTTTGAAAATTTACGGAAGATAACATCTCGCTTCCATACAACAGATACCAATTTGTTCGACATCGACATGTTTTGTTTTTTGTTTTTGTGCCTTTCGAAGTTCGAAAGCATCGATTCGGGGTCTCGACATTCGCTGCGACTTCATTTTTTCTACGGAGGCTCGAAGGAAATTTCATCGGTCTCCGATCGCTTCGAGTTTCAGGATTTCGAAATCCGAGACTGAGAAATCGACATCGAAGTGAAAAATTGGAGAAACAAGAATAAAGAAAAACCAGAAAGAGAGAATTTTCAGGTTCAGTTTAGAGAAAAAAGAAACACGAAAGGTGAATTTAGATTTTGAAAGCATCGATTCGAAGTCTCGATATTCGCTGCGACTTGATTTTTTCTACGGAGGCTCGAAGGAAATTTCATCGGTCTCCGATCGCTTCGAGTTTCAGGATTTCGAAATCCGAGACTGAGAAATCGACATCGAAGTGAAAAATTGGAGAAACAAGAATAAAGAAAAACCAAAAAGAGAGAATTTTCAGGTTCAGTTTAGAGAAAAAAAGAAACACGAAAGGTGAATTTAGATTTGCAAGAACTGCGGTGGCGATCGAAGAGTATCTGTTATAATGGAAGAGCGAATGCATCGAACAAGCTTTTTTTTGAGAATTCACAAGGAAAAGGGATTTTTTTGAAAATGTATCAAACAAAAGATGTGAACCAGAAACCAAATTTTGGGGAACGTGTAGAACCATCACCATTGGCAAACATCACAACCAGCCATTTGTAGCAGTAGCTTATGTACAAAAATTATATAAAGAGAGAGAAAAAAGGAGTCCAAGTTTGCGTTTTTCAATTTTTTTGGGCAATTATTTTTTGGATTCCTTTTTCATTATTATATTTCTTTTTCTAGACTGAGAAAACGATAAGGAAGAATTTTTATTTGATTTTTTTCCCCCCCTTTTTTTTTGAATATCGAATCGTTTGAGAATTTTTTCGAGAGAATTTGGTAATGATTTTTTTTTCTCAGTGTAGAAAAATAATTGACAGCAATAATTACAAGAATATTTCAATGAAATCTACAAAATATCAAAAAAGGTACAAGACAAACTTCCAGAACTACTATTTTCATCTAAGAAAAAAAATTATGAAGCTGAAGGTTGAAGTTGCATTCGAAAGCGATGCCAAATTTGGTGAAATTCGTTGTTTGAACAAATGTTAATTAGATAATTAATGTGTGTTTCAACGAAAATGCCAGATTTGGTAAGAGTAGTCGCTCTAAAAAAAATGTTAATTATACGATTAATGTTTATTCGAAGAAAAATGACAAATTTTGGAATATTTATTGTTCTAAAAAAATGTCAATTAAATAGATAAAGTGCTTTCCAAGGAAAATTTCAAATTTTGTGAAATTCATTGCTCGGAAAAATGGCAATTAAATAATTAAAAAATGTTAATTAAACAATTAATGTTCATTCGAACGAAAATTTCGAATTTTGTAAAATTTATGGGTCTAAAAAAATGTCAATTAAATAGTTAAAGGGCATTCCAAGGAAAATTTCAAATTTTGTGAAATTATTTGCTGGAAAAAATGGACATTAAATAATTGACATCGTTTCCGACGAAGATACCAAATTAAAAAAAAACCTATCGTACTCGAAAATTGTCAAGGAAATAATTAATTGCACTGGCGCAATTTTCTTTGCACCATTCGTGCAATTTCAATGTTCAGCTTCATAAAGATCATTCGCATTCGGAAGGAGGACTAGGACAAGACCATACGTCTCAGAGAACATCCACATACGTGACAAAAAAAAATTCGAAAGTTAACATAACTTGAACGACAATAATTAATAATAAAAAAAAAATAAATAAATAAATAAATAAACAAAGATCGCAGTCTCTACGGGAGTGTAAAGACATTTATCCTTTGCCCCAGTGTTGTGCTCTGAAAATTCGCTTCAGTTGTGTGTCTATTTACATATATAATAAATATGTATAAATGAGAGAATGAACGAAACTGAAAATGAAGAACAATTTGTAAGAACATGGAAAATCGAAGCAGAGATTAAAGAAAAAAAAATCATCCCCGAAAAAAGGCGAAAAAGAAAAAACGAAAAATGGAGGAAAAAATATACAAATGAGCATGGAATGACGAGAAACGAAATTGATGATTGATAATAATTGATGAAGGTCCTTTTGCTTTTTTTTTGTTTTTTTTTCTACCATCAGCGCAATAATTTGTCAGTCTCTAACGAGTGAACAACCAATAACAAAAAAAAAGAAAAAAAAAAGGTACTAAGTAGGATTTGCCCCGTTCGCAAAAAAAAAAAAACGTTTGTTTGCAATTAATTGAAGCGGTGACCAATCGAATCGATTTTGCGATCGTGTTCGTGTTCTCAGTCATACCTGCGAATCTGCGCCGCTTTGCCGTGGGTTTCTTAGTGGACTGTTAGACCAGAAAAAACAGAAAATGAATAACAGATTTTTGAGTTAGCCGGAAAAAGGAAGCTCGGCGAAAAAAAAAAACAAAAATCGTCTCTTTCCTCTCGATCCTCAATTTCCTTTTTTTTCGTTCATTTTTTTTGGTTCATTTCCTTTGCAAAGAAACAGAAACCGAATGCAAAATTTCCTCGCAGAACAAACACTGGGGAGAAGGGCAGCTGTTTTTTTTTCCTTTCACAAAATGCACGAGAGGGTGAGAAAAAGGAGCTTCGATCGTACGTTCGCGCCTCGTGGGTCGCAAAGAAAAGTCAGAGCCCAAAAAAGGGAGAGCAAAGGAGAGAAGAAAAATGTGAAAAATACTCGAAATTCGCTAGCAACAGTCGGTGCAACAAAGAAATCGTCGATTTCAAGTCGATACCAAGGCGTTTTCATGTAAAATCGTTAAGTAAAAAAATGTTCGTGACTTTCGATTGACCGGCGAAAAAATCCAAAAAGCCGATTTTTGGATCCTTCCCGTCACGTTACCTTCCGTTTTTTCTTGTACTTTTTGTGCTGTTGTTCATTCAGCGGATTCCAGCAAGCCTGCGATTCGCTTTCGGTCGATGTATTGCAACACGATTTCGAGGTAAAATCGCTAACGGAGTCAAGAATCGAGGAGTTCGCGTCTTGGCGCTCTTGCGAAGAGGAAGGAGACTGTACCGAACGGATCGTGGGCTCGTTTACAATACGGTTTTCGAGTTCTTTATGGCTCTTGTGTTGACTAATTTCTAAGGCAGCTATCAGACATTCTGCCGCTAATTTTCGCTGCGTATCATCCAGATAACGATAAGGTATTATCTCGTGTCAAGGGAGTAGTTCGAACGTAAAGAGAAAGAAAGCTCTCTCGTCTTCCTCTTCTTTTACACGCTTTTTCTTCATTCGCGTACGACCTATTCGTGCCAATGACAATTTCTTCGATTTTCAATAGGAATTCCTTGCAATTTTTTTGCACTTTAATTCCAAAACAATCAGTTTCCACAATTTTGGAATTGATATCCCGGATAAATGGGATTTAAAAGACAATTTTTACAGTTTTGGGATTTCATTTCCAATTTGAAAATAATTGTTTGTTTGAATTTGAAAGTAGCAAAATTCCAAGTTTCTCAAATTTCGAGATTTCCATTGTAGTTCCAGACATTGGGAATTTCAATTCCGACTCAAAAATTGAGTTGGAATTTCACTTAAAATTCAAAGATATTTCGATTAAAAATTGAAGTACCCAAATTTGAGAATTTCTTGATTGTTAGATTTTTTGAAATTCCAAATTTCGAGAGTTTCGCAAATCCAATATTTTTGAGTTGGAATTGAAATTCCAAGTGTCTGGTATTACAGTAGAAATTTCCAAATTTGAGAAATTTGGAATTTCGTAACTTTGAAATTCAAACAACTAATTATTTTCAAATTGCAAATAAAATCCCAAAACTGTGAAATTCCAAGTTTCTCAAATTTCGAGATTTCTATTGTAATTCCAAACACTTGGAATTTCAATTCCAACTCAAAAATTTTTTTTTCATTTTCGAAAATTCCAAATTTTCTCCAATAGCGAAAAATATTTTACGTTTATGAAATTTTGGGAAACGCGATATTTCACGAAATTGTCACCCAACCAATAGGTCGTCGTCCGTCCTACCGATAGTTCTGATCGGAAAAAATACGAACCTCTGAATTCGATGTTGTCGATGAAGGAGGTCCGTTTAACACCGATGGCTCCGAACTGCTACCGCCCAACATCTCGGCCTAAAAGTCCAATTTCGACCAATTAGTTCTTCAAATTTTCAAAAAATTGAGAATCGTATTTATATTAAAAAAAATTTAAAAAAAAAAGAAGAAAAAGTACCGCGATCATTTTCTCCGAGGCTATAAGATCGTGACTATTCGCTTCTTTGGCAGGACATGATTTCTGCGTGGCCTTAATAGCCGCTAATTCAGCCTTTGCTTGTTCTCTGAGAGATTCCGCTTCTCTGAGTCTGCCTTCCAATTCGGAAATTGTTTGCTGTAACTGGATGAAACACGAAAATTTATTTTTTTTCTGGTTTATTATTTAATATTAATTTTCGTTAATTATTTAATACTAACTTTTTTTAATTATTTGATATTAATATTAATTTGTGTTTTCTCGAAATGACATTTCTTTGATACATTATTTTTTCCATTTCTATCTAAAAAAAAAAGTTTAATGTAAAAAGACTCGAATTTTTTTGGAAAAAAAATGATCAAAGAATTTTCTAATACTGGTTTCGATTTGAAAAAAATTATAAAAATGGAACATTTTTCTTTTTTCATACGAAGAAAGACCGACTGAGAATTCCCCAAAATGTAAATTGTTATTCGAGTCGAATAAAATAAAAACCTTCTCGTTCGACGAAGTCGAACTGCTCCGAAGTTCTTCGAGTTCGATCCTGAGACTCGAGACTTCCGATTCCTTTTGTTGAAGTTGCTTCTCCCACCTTGTTTCCTCCTCTTCCACGTGGCTTTGAAGCTTGTTAAGCATTCCTTCCTGCAAAATATCGGAGCATTTAATAAAATTCACCACTTTAACGATATATCCAAAAATTTATACATTTTTTGTCAGATTTTTTTCTAAACATAGATGCGTTTCTGAAATAATCAAATTTTATAAAAACGAATTAATGGAAAACCTGAGTTGAGTTAATAACGAATTGGTGTTCAATCGATTCAATAATTTTTCAATCGAAAACCACTTTTTTTTAAAGCAAATTAAAATAATTTTTTTCTTTTATGGGAATAAAAAAAAAACATACCGTTTCGTCGATAATATATTTATAGTGTGAAACCATGTCTTGAAGATTTTTATTCTGCCTCTCCAACTCTGGATTAGCGTCAGTCGCGTTGCTTTGCTTCAGATCTTTCAGAACGGGTCCTATCCTATTCTCGAATTCGGCGATCCATCTGTAGTACGATTTTTCCGTGATTTGAATTTCCGGGAACAGCATTTGCAAAAATGACCTGATGGTTTCTTGTTCCTGCGATCTGACTTTTTGTATCACCTCCTGAAAATCGACCAAATATATTATTTTTTTTTATTTTCTCATTTTTTTTCCCTCAAATTTTCAAATCTTTAGGTATTAATTTTGCAATTAAATCGGTATCAAATTAGTTTCGCTGGGGGATAAAAAAAAAGATTCGATCGAAAAAATCGACTATTACAATATTTTTGTTTCTGGATAAATTTTCTTCGGTCAAAAATATAAAAAAAAATATATATTTGACGACTTACGTCCAGATTCTTTCCCGAATTCGACTTTAATCTCGACTCGGCTGCCGTAAGAGCTTCCATCACTTTCCAGTTTTTAGTACGCAATTCCTGAAGCGAGTAAGTAAACAATTGTAAAAAATAAAAAAAAATAAATAAATAACAACGATTCGAAGCAAAGTGCGAACGATTTTTTTTTTTTTTGAAAGTGGCAAAGTGATGGAAGCAATTTGTTTCAAACGACTTGGGACAATTTCCATAAAATACAAAAAAAATATGTATGTGTGTATTTTTATACGTTTACGAAACTCGAAAAAATGGCATCGATTACTCACGTTATTCTTTGAACGTTGAGATTCCAATTCATCCTCTAACCGTCTAATGACGTTGCGATGCTGATTATTCGTGCTACTGAAGGTATCGAATTGTGCGTTCAATTGATTGATTTCACCTTCCTTGAGGGTCAGTTCCATTCTCAGAGCGTCTATTTGTTTCTCTCTTTGTGCCAATCTGCCGAAAGAAAAAAAAAGTTGAGAAGAAATTTTTCCGCCAATGCCTCGTTTTCCGAAATTTATTTGATTTTCCGAATTTTTGAATAGAATTTCCGAAAATTTGCGTGTTTCAATTTTTTTCCTACATGAAAATCAGTATCGACAATTTTTTAATTATCAAAAATCCAACCCTACGAAAATAGTCTTGCTAAAAAATGTTTTAAATAAATTTTTGTATTTTTATTTTATTTATTTTTTAATTTTTATATTTTTTTTTTAGAAACATTTTTTAAACACGAATTTTCACTGGGAAACTTTCTAAGAATTTGAATTTTTTACCAGAAAATCGCTGAAAATTGAAGCTACCGAAAAAAATTTCCAAAAATTGGAATTCTCATCTAGAAAATTCCCTAGCTCTGAAAATTTTCCTGAACCTTTCTAAAAATTCTAATTTTTACCAGAAAAATCGTTTAAAATTGGAAACTAACGAAAAAAATTTCCAAAAATTAAAATTCTCATCTAAAAATTTTCTGGCATTGAAAATTCCACCGGGACTTTCTAAAAATTCGAATTTTTACTAGAAAAATGGCTTAAAATTGGAAGCTAGCAGCAAAAAAATTTCCAAAAATTGGAATTTTCATCTAGAAAATTTCCTAGCCTTGAAAATCCTACTGGGAATTTTTAAAAACATGAAAGTAGCGCTTACAAATTCGCGTGTTCTACGAGTTCGACATTGTTCTTTTGCACTTTCTCCTCGATGCCATTTTCCCGTCCCTCGGCAGCGGGACGTTCCGTGGTCGCCGTCAACTGGGAAGCCAAAGATTCGTTTTCCGCTTTCAAGCTCTTGATCTCGTTCTCCAGCTGTGGAATCTTCGACAGGTCGTTTTGAGCTCTCCTCAATTCCTCTTGACTCTTCTCCAATTTCACCCTCAGCTCGCTTAATACTGCTTCCAATTTTCTCAGCTCCGCTACTTCGCTCTGGAGCTTATTCACCTCGGCCTTTAAATTCGCAGCTTCGCTCGCTTCCGGTTTCACCAAATTTAATTCCGCTTGCAACGAACCGATTTGTTTCTGGAGTTCCTGTTCGTGTCGATGGGCACTCTTCAACCTGTGATCCAAGTCCGCGTGTGCACGATGAGATTCCTGCGAAACACAAGGCAGGAAAAAATTAGGATTTTGCCCGAAATCGAATCTTTTTATATTTTCGGATTCCGCTCGAATATCGAAAAATTGAATTGTCGAACTTCTCAATTTTTGGAAATTCCAATGTTTTTTAGAACTTTTTAATTCCAATGTTCCCGAATTAGTATCGAAATCCCAAATATTTGGGATTTCGATAAAGAAACCTCCAAATTTGACAATCTTGGAATTTCATTACTTCGAAAGTGGAAGGAAAATTTCTTAAAAAATGGAAAATAAAATCCCAAAACTGCCAAATGTTTGTCGAAGTGCTGCGATTCATCGCAATCGATATAAATTTGCAAAAAAAAAAGAACCTCGAGCTGTCGAGCCATTTCCGAAAGTCGATCTCCGGCTTCCTTGTAATGCTGCAGTTGTCCCTCGGAGTGCATCAGCTGTTCCTGCATGATGGCCAGCTGCTGGCGCAGCATGTCGATCTCGGCGGAGGTGTTCTCGCACGTGGCTTGCAGCTCCTGCGAGATCGATATGTTTGCGCTCTGGATCTCCTGCAATTCGCCGTGTTTCTGGGCCAGTTGCGTCTTCAGGGCGTTCTCGTTGTCGCGAAACTGCGCGAATTGCACCTCCATCTGTTTCCGCTGATTGATCAGCTCCTGCTGCAAGTGTCCCTGGGTTTGGCCCTGATCCTCCTGCATCTTGTGAATGATCGCGGCGTCCTCGTCGACTTTGGCCTGCAGTTGCTCGATTTGCCTGGCGAATCCCTGCTTCTCGGCGGCGTGACTCTCCAGAATGTGCTGCATCCTCGTGTGCAGGGTCTGCACGTCCGTGACCTTGTTGCTCAGGGTCTCCTCCAACTGCCGAATCGTCCCGTTCAAACGCGTCTTCTCGGACGTCAATTCCGCTCGCAATTCCTTCAATTTGTTCTGGAAGGCGACGCTGGCCTCGTGCTCGTCGGCCAAGGCTTTCTCCTTCTCGGCCAATTGTTTCTTCAGCTTGATGACAGGATCCGCGCGACCCTCGGTCCATTCGGAGTGCTCCGCGGGATTGTCCAATTGTTTGTTCAGCAGTTGGTCGATGAGAATCTGGATCTCGGAGCGGCTCAGTTCCGCTTTGTGGATCAAATGGACCAGCAGCGAGACGTTCACTCCGTCCTTGTCTCCACCTGAAAGGTTCGAGAAAAAAAAGTGTGTCGATGAGATCGTTCATGGAAGCAAGTCGATCGAACGATTTTTACGGTAATTAATAATCTAGCCACCGGTAAAATGAAAATTGAGGAGGGTCTCGAAAATATAGGAACAAGGATTTTCGAATTACAACGAAAAATAAATAAATAAATAAATTAATAATCAAAGAAATTGAAATATGCACCAGAATTTTGGAATTTGATTTTTTGGAAGTAAAGTAAATATTCCAAGATTATTGGAATTTTTGTATTTTATCATTTTGGAATTTCAAATTATATTATTTGGCATTCAATTGAAAATACCGAAATCTTGGAATTTTGAAAGCTAATTTTTTTGGAACTGAAATAAAAATTTCAAAATCTGAAAATTTTTGAATTCTATGATTTTCACATAAAAATTCCAAATACATTGAATTTCAAATGAAAATTTCGAAATTATCGAAATTCGAAATTAAAATAGAAATTCCAAAATAATTAGAAAACGAATTATTCCACTTCCGGAGAAAATTCGAGACATTATTATTTCTTTTTCATTCAAAAATTATGAAATCCCATAAACGTAAACACACAAATTTCGCGTGGAATGTAAATTTTCCTTAAATTCTGTGTTTTTCCAATTAATTCTATTATTCCCCAAAAAAAAGGGGGAAAAAAACTGGACATTCCAGGAACTCTGGGTGATGACGCAAAAAGTCTCCAGAGCCTCAGGAAATTCCTTAGAAACTAGATTCTCTTTTGATTCGGAATTCAGTGTTTTTCTTTCATTTTCAAGTTCCATTTGAATTCCAGTAGCCGGATTTTCAGGTTTCCCTTAGCGGTAGTAAGGCTGAAACTTGATACTGTGTAAAAATAAATGACGCGAACGCGAAGAATCGAATTATTCTGTACTTTTCTCCTTTTGCACCGAATTTGCAGGCGAGGCACTGGAGGATTTCTCTTTCGACTAAAAGAAAAAAAGAAAAAAATGACGATAAGTCGGATGAAAGTTGCGATTAAAAGCCCCCCACCCCCACGTTTTTCTGCAAACTGTGGGAGTTTAAAGAGGTATTTGCTTGGTAAGGAAATGGCCTTCATATGAACTGCGTTAAGGACGACGACCCAAGTCGCAAAAGTGGGAAAGAGGGAACTACTACCGATCCTACCATTTCTTAAGCCTGCCGCATTCCAGCGGTTCTTTGGAAGGAATCCTGCGGATACTTGAGTCTTTTCCACGACCAACGACTCCTCGACGGAGGAGACAACCGTGACAAATCGATACGAAATGGACGATTATTTGACTTATATCGTACAAGAAAGGTCATACATTCAATCAATCGCTATACCGACTTTAAATAATATATGGACGCTTTAAAGACATATTGATTCTACCTATAGTCCCCTTTTTCATCCGAACCTTCTCCGTTTGCGTCCGACAACTTTCCCTAGGACTGCAAAATCAAAGTTAGCCAAGTTACATAATTTTGTTTTCTTTCTTAACGCTATTTCTAACAAAGGTGTCGAAAGACGTCGCGATTTGTTCAATTCCAAAAATTTGAAAAATAATTGAAAAAATTTAAAAAAAATTGGAATCGCCCTGAAACCACGTCGAAAATTCTACCTAGCAATTTTTCCAATTCCAAAACTTGAAATTCCAAACAGAAAAAAAGTTCCTAACGAAAATTTAAAAAAAAAATTGGAATTTCCATGAAACTACGTTCGAAATTCCACGTCTCAATTTCTAAAGTTCCAAATCTCGAAATCCCAGAGGAAAAAAATATTCCTAACGAAAATCCAAAAAAAATTTGGAATTTCGAGGACGAACTTGAAACTTCCATGGATTCAGGTCGAAAATTCTCGGTGCAGAAATTTGCGGGAACGTAAAAATCGCTGGCCTCGTTGGAACCTCACCGATCTGCGACAGAATGTCGGCCTTTTTCTTGGTCTTCTTGGTCTCTTTGCTGGCGGACTGGAGCGAAGTTACGCTTTCTTTGGAAGACTCCTTTGGTTCTTTATTCGCGACTTCTTTCGGCTGCTCCTTGGCCTCCTTGGGAACTTGCACGGGAGCGTTGCCGGTCGTGGAGGAAGTCTCCTTTTTCTCCTCCTTGGCGTCATCCTTCCTCTTGGCGGCGACCTCCTTGGCGGCCTTCCTCGACTTCGTGGGAGTTTCTTTCGGTGACTTATTTATCAGCGGCTCGGACTGGCTGATCTGGCTGAGATTCTCCTTCTGCAAATGACGAAAACGCATGAGATTGTGCAGAAAAAAAATTTTTAAAGAACTTTTTGGAGGTCAAACAAATGTGGAAGCAGGCATAAAAAAAAATCCCAGAAGCAATTGAACTCACGCTATGACTCCGTATAAGTTCGAGATCATCCTTGGGTTGGATAACGTCGAAATGATTGGCTTCCGCCACGAGGGTTTGCGAAGGACTTGGGTCTTGGACAACGATCACCGGTTCGTCTTTATTGACGAGGATCGGCTTTACCTTCTCCACCTTGTTCTTCTTCTTATTGTTAGTCCCTTTGCCACCCTCCTTCGATGAAAAGAAGAAAACATGATTCCCATGAGTGAAGTCAAGCACCGCAAGCATCAGCGAATCACTTTTTGCTCATTTAATGCATGCAACTTTTAGGATCGATCGGTCGATCATCGGTTTTAGGATTGATTGGTCGATCATCGATCGCTTCATTGATCGAGTGGTCGATCGATCACTTGATTCATCGATCGCTTCATTGATCGCTTCATTGATCGATCGCTTTATTCATCGATTAGTCGATCGATCGATTCCAGGACTTCCCCTTTTTGGGTCTTTGGGAAGAAAAGCAGTATTTAATAAATAATGGATTTTTTTCTGGATGAAAATTCAGCAGGAAATGGAAAATGTTAATGAGTCATGCAAATTTTTTTTGTTTTCGGAAGATGAGATGGAATCTACGGGTTTTAGAATTAAATTTGAGAAAATTGGCGAAGCAACGGGAAGTCTATGACCAGTTACGTTATAACTGACTTGAGTTTTTGAGTTTGAACTACGCTTATTTGCATTTTCACCTCAAAGGAAGCTCTATTTGGACGTCTTGCCAAAAAAGTGAACCTGAAAGGATTCGAATGAGGAAGAAAATTTTTATTTGAACTGACCAACGTGGCACGTGACTGTATAAATTTCACAAAACTGGTATTCCAAAGACTTTTTCCCAAGAAAGTTAAAAATTGAATATTAGCAAACACGATTCAAGATTTTTCAAGCGACTCTTCAAATTTGAAACAATTTTTATGGTAAAAATTCGAATTTTCGTAAGAATTCCAATTTTTTGGAATTTTTCCAATAGGTTCCAATTTCGCGAATCTTTCCCAATAAAAATTGGTATCGTAAAGAATTTTTCCAAGGGAATAAAAAATGTAATATTAGTGAAGTAGGTAAAAATTGGATTTTTTAAAGAAATGGAAAAAAACAAATATCGAAAAAAATTAAAAGATGCAATAAAATATGCATCTGCCACGAGTCAACTATTGTATTTATTATATTTATCACTATACTATTTACTGTAAAATTATCGTCGTTATCTCGAATGATAGCCGTCAGTCAAACGATATCTTGCCGTAAAAAATATGAATAAAATATAAGATTGTGTTTTTATGAAATTTATACGTTCGTGCCTATCGAATCTCAAGGAGGGATTCCTTCTTTCTGCACTTCATCGATACATTATGCAATAAACAAAAGCGGAGAACATACCAGGGCATATTTCATCCGTTGTGCACATATCAATTTTCCTACTTTGGTGTTACGTTCAATGGCAAAATTTTCTTTCCTTGAAATCCAGATAATGAGTGGAAAAAAAAAATGATGAGTATGCGCGAAGTCTTAGACACCAACTCATTTTAATAAAAAAAGAAGTGAAAGCCGAGGGTAACCAGACAACAAATGAAAGACTTTTCGGGATAACTTCTAATTTTATTTGTTTTTTTTTTCAAATTGTTCAAGAACCAAAATTCAAATTTGAAGTTTGCAAAAAATTTGGAGGCTTTTTTTTCGACAAATAAATTGAGAATTTATGAAATTCAACTTATCTCAAATTTTGTTTGAAGCAAAACCTCAGCTTGAGGTAGAAAAAAAATTTTTGATTATACCAGATAGTTGCTTAAAATTTGAATTTTTCCACCAAAATTGCAAAAAATTGGAAGCTACCGCAAAAAATTCCCAAAAATTGGGATTCTCGTCTAGAAAATTCCCTAGCATTAAAAATCCTGCTAGGATTCTCCGGAGACTGGCCTTAAAGAGATTCGACGCATTTCTACAAACTGCGACCTTTGCGAGGAATGTCATGCATCAGCGTAAACCTACATTTCTTGCTGACCTACATGTGCGACATACGATATGCAAAGCGTGCCGGGGAGCTGCGTAGCATATTCCATGCGTGAAATAGTCGGTGTTGAACCAACACAAAAGGAGTGTTTTCGGTGTTATGTTAATATGGAAGAAGCTGCGAAGACACCGTGACCGACGTGGTGTTTTCATGATCGTCCCGAGGAAACCCGAGGAGCTTTATTTTTCACTGTCAAGTTAGGATTCGTTCGCTGCGACTTCGATCGAGCAAAATTTGCTGCGACTTAGATCGAGCAAAATTTGCTGCGACTTCGATCGAGCAAAATTTGCTGCGACTTCGATCGAGCAAAATTTGCTGCGACTTCGATCGAGCAAAATTTGCTGCGACTTCGATCGAGCAAAATTTGCTGCGACTTCGATCGAGCAAAATTTGCTGCGACTTCGATCGAGCAAAATTTGCTGCGACTTCGATCGAGCAAAATTTGCTGCGACTTCGATTACTATCGAAGCGACAGGAAATTTGGAAAGTGCTAATTTGGAAATTGTCGAACTCGACAAGAGCTTTCTTCGTAATGTAAATTTGGAATTCCGTCAATGACTTCATTATTTATCACTCACATGCACCACCGGCGGTTCTGGTGGCAATATCTGAGGAGTTTCCTCAAACTGAACGTGGTCCGGTTTCTCCTCCTTTTCATCCTTATCGTCCTTCTTCTCTTTCACCTTTTTCCCTGTCTTGTTTTTGTGTTTCTTCTCCTTGCTCTTATCCTTTTTACCTGTAACGCAAGATCCCGATAAGAATGCATGTAAACATCAATTCAAATACGACTTTTCCCCTAGACAAATTTTTTCCCCTAGAAATTTTCGAAATTTAGAAAACTTCGAAAATTTTAAATTCTACTATTTTAAGTTTATTCGCTAGAAAATTTTTTATTTACTTGCTCAAAATATGAATGGCGGATGAATGTTTTTTTTTTAATTTTCCAGAATTTAAATTTTCTGTAATTTTTTTTTCTTGCCGAAAATGAATTGCAACGGAACGTCCCCAAATTTGTTAAAAATGTAATTATCGCATACTTAGAAGCAAATCATCGGGTAACTTTCGCTGTTCGGCGATGGCTTCCTCGTAGGAGGTTTCCTTGATACCGAACATCGAAACCAGAAGAATCACTGCCGCCGATAAAACGACCACCCCGACGTAAACCAAACCAGTCTGGACATCCATGTTGAACGTTGCCGTCTGGAAAAGTTGAAAACAACATTGTTTACCTTGCTTATTAAATATCATATTCTGCCGGACCTCGGACTTCCCAGTGGGGGTCCGTGGTTCCAAGCAGGTGGTTTAAAGAGGACAGCAAAGGATTTTTATTCAATTTTTTCTAATTTTATTTGTTTTGAATTGAAATTGTAATTTCTGAATTTATATTAAAATTAGAAAAAATTGTAATTTTTTAAATTTGAAAAATTGCACTTTTTTCTAATTTTAATTAATTCAAATTGAAATTGTAATTTTCAAATTTAAGTTGAAATTCGAATTCTTTTTCTAATTTTCTGAAAATTCGTATTTCTAGAAAATTAAAAAGGAATTCCAATTTTTTTCCAATTTTAATTAGTTTCAATTAAAATTATAATTTTTTAATTCAAGTTGAAATTCGAATTTTTCTTTAATGTTTTAAAAATTCCAATTTTTTTTCATCCTCTTAAAAATATTGTTCGCAATTTCTTTTTTCTCTTAATCTTTTTCCCCAAAGTCGTAAAACTGGAATGAACAAAAAAAAAAGAAGCTGGATTTAAATCACCAAAAAAAAAACCGGTTTTCATATATAATTTCAGAAAATCCTGGGTCTTTTTTTTTGTACATTACTTTCTGCCCATGGCATTCACACACATGCGAGATACAAATTACGGCTCTTCTCTTAATTACCCCCTAAATTAGTTACGGTTATTACCGTGGAAAGTTGTATGTTGGAAAATAAAAGGAGTTACGACGGGAGACAAGACTATTGTATTTCACAGTTATCCTCATGAATAACACCGTAATGTGCTGGAAAAAGGTACGTCAGAATGCCATTGGAAGTTCTTCTTCTTCTTTCAATGGGAATCTTTGCTACGACTTGGATCGAGCAAAATTTGCAAGCGAGCCTACGATTACTATCGAACCGACAGGAAATTTGGAAACTGCTAATTTGGAAATTGTCGAACTCGACAAGAACTTTCTTCGTAATGTAAATTTGGAATTCCATCGATGACTTCATCGACACCTCGAGTTATAATCTAAATTCCATGACATACCTCGAGCGGATTGTCTCGAACAGCGACTTCATCCGAATTGTGTATCTAAAGTTACATTTAGAAGAGGAGACTAATTTCTAATAAATATAAAAGGGAGGAAAATCGAATTGTGACGTGGCACCGGAGGAATTCTGCAATTAGGAATGCAAGTACGTAAGTTTTTGAACATCGGCTCGCGTTCTTTCATGAAAAGAAGAAGGAAATATCAAAAAGAATTCCTCCTCGAGATTCCCTTCACTTCGGTCTGAAAATATGTATAATACAGGTAACAGAAGTAACAACGAGAACTGATGAACTTATATGAATAGAAAGTTCAAATGGTCTAATGAAGGATTAAGTGCAATGTACTTTACTTTATGTACTACTTATGCACCTACTTTGCAGCAATGTATAACAGCCATCGAGTGCTATTTACCCTTCAGGGTCTCGCTGCTGATAATAATTTGACGTTACAGTGCAATTAGCTTTGGCGGTACTGCTGCTATTTAATTTATGGTACCCAGGTAGAAATTTAATTACTCTCTGGCAAATTTGAAAATTAATTCGACAGAAATTCGAATTTTTACAAATTTTTCAGCGATACAATACTCTAGACACTATTCTAGATAATATTCTAGATGTCTAGACAATATTCTAGACAATCGTAGCGACACAATTGCCAACCACAAATAATCCCTGTCCCTATTTTTTTTCCCATAGGCTTCCCAAAAGCTTTTCCTTTCAAGTTTGGGGATTTTTAAGAAAAAAAATGGTCATTATTCCTTCGAGCATCTCATTCCGGATAGGTTCTCCTTGCGATTTCCCAGTTTTCTCCTGAAAACTATCGACAACTTAACTTGCACTCCACGTATAAGTTTCAGCCTCTCGGATATTTCAGGCGACTGCTTTCATGAATAAAAAAAAAAATAGGGACGATATGATTGTAACCGAGGGCATTCTCTTTTACATCTATGATGTCATACGTTATCTGAAGTACCATTTCCTACGATTCCAATTCACAGTTTATTCCAGTTTAACCAGGAAACGGAGAAAGATCAAAAGTCAACAAGAGTCGTGGCTCTTACCAATTGTATTCAGACTTTTGCCGAAGATTTGAAAATTTGGGTTCGGGGAATACCTGCACACTGGGTCGCTGAAGCTAAAAATGAGAGATCGTCCTTTTTTTAATTTTTGTGATATTTTTCTGAATTATAATATTCAAAGAATTTTAATTATCTCTTTTTTCCCCATTTTTTCTACTTCGACACAAAAATCCACGTTTCCACAATTTTTCAGGATTGTAAATATGGTATCGCCCCAACTTTCCAACATGGGATTCCCAATTAAAGAACTTCGAGACTCGTATTTAATAAAATGTCTTTCCTATGTCTCCGTGTCAATGACTTTTTTCTGCCCCTGCTTATTCGAGTTTCTCGCTCATAAAATATGCGAGAAACGAGATTCAGTGATTCATCCGATACTTCTAGTCGAGATTATAATAAATGCGCAAACCCAAATGGAAATCCCGAAGAGAAAATTGCAAGACATGTCGAGGGTACAGGTTTGGAATGAAAAACAAATTGCAATTCTCAGAAATACTCGGAATGAAATGTTTCCCAAATTCTGGGAATTCCAAATACCCTGGATTTTATTTTCTGCGATTTTCGGTTGCGACTCGGCACAACAATTTGCAGTTCACTCTGGAAAATCAGAGTTCCAGGGGAATGTTCGTCGCAACGCTGATATTAAAAACAATACGAAGGTAAGTACGGCTTTGACACAAAGCTGTAAAGAAACTTGGAAAAGTTCAGCATAGCAGTTTTCATTGCTAAGTCATAGTCTTCTTTACATTCCAGTCGACTGAAAGTTTCTTTCCTATTTTCTATTTCCATTGCGGTAGAGCTAATTTCAAATTAATTCATCGACTCCAAGTTCAAACTCTATGAAAGTATCTACTTACAGAAACGGTAAATAAACATTCCTTTCCAATGTCTTGTATTCAATCGCTTGTTTATCTTTTGCTACTCGACTCTATTCGATCCAATTTAATTTTGAGTCGAATCAAAAGTCACTCGTTTCTCGTATTTACCATTATCGACTCGAAGACGATTATGCCCAACGACAATTTTCTTGTACAATTAGAATCTCGAGAATTTTGAAAAAATTCTAGGACTAATTAATTTGAAATCTGAGATTCAAGTATATTCGATCCAATTTAATTTCGAGTCGAATGAAAAGTCACTAGATTTCTGATACTTTTCGTCGGAAACTAGGGTCGATTTAAGTTCGCAGCAATTTTCTTGCAATTTAAGATTCTTAGAAAATTCTTTAAAATTCTGGGACACTAATTTCACTTGTGACTTCCTGTAAAATTAGTTTCCTCCATCAACAACTTCAAAACTTCATGGTCGAAAATGAAAAAAAAAAGGAGAAAAATTCGCAAATTCGAGTTGGAAGGGAAAAAGAAACTAATAAAAATGATAAGATTCCATTTTGGACCCAAACGACCCGTGTTGTCGGCTAAGCGTCAACGACTAAAGAAAATACCGGTTCGTCAACTCCGGGACTGCGGTCTACCGGTTCAAAGGAGCACCCCGCGAAATCTACACACTCAGAAACACACACACACTCGCAATCGCTTATCTCGAAAATTCCTTGCAAATTCCAAAACTGGCGAGACCAAATTCCAAATTCTATCCACCAGTGTCTACTTTTTTCTCTCTCTCTCTCTACACTTACACACACTCACGTATTATCGCACGTACCCCTCACACGTATACACTCGCAAACACACATTTATTTACTCCACTACGAAAACCAAAACATTGAAGGGAGGCTCGAAAGTCGCCGCAGCGCGAACGATTCGAGTGGAAACGGTGCCTAAAAATACGGCGACCGGCAAAACAAGAAGCGGAGGTACAAGAAGATGACCAAGAACAAGTCCGAGAGGAAGGTATTTATACAAGTCGGATAAAAGCCAGCTGATTAAAAGTACGTGCCGTACAATTCTCGTTGCGCGTATATGTGTGTGTGCGTGTGTGTGTGTGTTCGTGCGTGGTTCGGTGTCCCCGTGTGTTGGTGAGGAAGGGTACGACATGTAATGTGTGCGAAAGTGTGTGCGTACGTTTATGTATGCGCCTATGTTCAGTACTTACATGAAAACTCCTTCGGAAAAGGTTGCAAGGGCTCCCCGAAAGTCCGTTCTCCGTGCAGCGAATTCGTGGACTGTCGTTGGACGGAGGAAACAAAAGTAGGTAATTCCCAATTCCACCGAGCGACAGGCAGCAAAGACGTGTCGCGATCGTAACGTGGAAGCGATCGAACGGGAGAGAGAGAGAGAGAAAGAAAAAGAAAGAGAGAGAAAAAGAAAGAAAGAAAGAGAGAGAGCGAACGAGAAACACTGACTCGATTTTTCTCGACACCGGGAGCGGACCGTGCGGCGACGACGAGGTTCCACTGTGCCTGTGGAATTATGGCGGCCGGACGTGGAAGGCTCTAAACGTTGTAATAACGAGTTTTCAAAGCCACGCCTATTCGACTGTGATTGGCGCCACACGGCTGCCACGTATGCAGCAACGCGACTACCGACTACCGCCGCCACTCTTCGAAGAAGTCGAGAGACGACTCGGAGGAGAGAGATGATCGGTCGCGCGGGTCGGTTCGGCTCTCGCTGCTCTCGGTGGCCGCGGCGGCGGCCGAATTCCGCGAGCGCAGCGACGCCGCCGGCGGTGCCGCCATCTTCGATGGAATGGGAGCGCGGTACCGGTACCAATCGCGCGGTACCGACCGTTTTTCGAATTTGCCGATAATTATATTCGAATTCCTAATTGTACCGATTTCCCGAAGGAGATATTTTGGTATAATTAGTAGGTAGGTTTTTTGGGTAATGCGAATGAATTATGTTAAGTGGGTAATTATGCAGTGGGTCGCGCGAAATTTCTCCCTATACTTAAGCGCCGCGAAAGGCCAAAGTAGGCGCAACTTTCCCGATTGAATACACGCGAATGAATTATTATGCATTATTATTATTATTATTATTGCTGTTGTTGTTGTTATATATAATTATTGCGACTAGTGAGGTGCAGAAATGTATGTAAACCGAGAATTCTTGAATATTCTTTCTCTATTTAGAGAAACTGGGGAATCTCAACAGGAGAATTTGATGTCGGTAAGGTAGGTAACAACCCCGAGTAAAAGTTTACCTGTCCTCTGGTTAAAAAGATGAGATTTTTCTATATGTTTCTACCGCGCTACTTATGATTACTATATTATTAAATATCAATTATTAAACATTAACCCTTAGAGGTCACACGTTCTAAAAACAATAACGCGCCGGTCACACGGGGTCAGAATGACCCCATCGCCATGTTTCAACAATTGCCGCGTTGCCGCCAATATTATCATTCCGAACGACTCATAAAAATTCAGGGTATCACTTTGAACCTTTTGGAATGAGAATATCATGGCATAAAATTTTTATGAAATTTTCCAAATGCCGAAAAAAAAAATCAGGAAGGATGCAATGCAATGTCAAGTTGCGCAACAATCTAAAATTGCTCGGGGTCATTTTGACCCCTAATGACCTCTAAGGGTTAAATGTTAAGTTTCAAATTATAAATTACATATTTATGAATGAATGTTACAATAAAGCAGAAATAGAAACGTTAATAATAATAATAGTAATAATGGTTCTTTCCGTTGGAACTAAAAATCTTGTCCAATTTCACCCAATTTGTCCGGTAGGACAAGGAAGCGGGACAATAACAAAAACAACATGGCTCTTCAAAAATTACAATGATTTTCCCATGTGAGAAAATGTCCTTTCGGTGAGTATCTCGAAAATCTTCGATTATGCGTTGCATAGCGCGAGACTGCATCTCAAAAATGCATTCGTGAAAGTCTCGCAACCGCAACTGGTTCCGGGAAGAGGAAATTCGAGTTACAATTGTTGCTGGCATTCTAACCTCCATCTCTAACCCCAGGGTAAGGAAACCGGTGGTGCAAGATAATAATTAATAATTTCTGCAATTGTTATTAACAATACAATATTTACATCCGTGTTTCTGCATTTCTATGAAAATATTATGAGTTTTTTTTTTTTTTAGTAACAGACATTATTTTGCACCGAATGGATAACTTACTTTTTCATATTTATTATTCGGAAAGTGATTAGAAAACAATTGTTAATAATATTATTTATTAGAAAGTCTAATAAACACCACCTCCGTCCCGTAATAGTGGTAGCGGTCGATATCCCATTCGCTACTATTATTTCGAGACAGGAATAACGATAATTGTACTTCCTCCAGGAACCCGAAGTTCGTTGCAAATTGGGATACCGAAAAATGCTCAGACACCGAATCCGGGGCTTCAACAAGTGCGTCGTCGCTCGACCGCTCTGCACCCACCGATCGAACAAAAGAACCGCCAAGGAAATCCGCAAAGAATTTCTTGACTATTTTTCCAAAAACTTGGACCACGCTTTGGTGCGGTCCAGTCCGGTGGTGCCGATCAACGATGAAACGGTTGCTTTCGTTAACGCCGGGATGAATCAGGTAACGCGATTGTTAAATTCGTTTAGAAGCGAGGACACATTTCGTAACGTTCGTCCCTCGTGTTTCAGTTCAAAGGAGTCTTTTTGGGACTCTTCGATCCTCCCGCGCTGAAGGTGGCAAATAGTCAGAAGTGCATTCGTGTCGGTGGCAAACACAATGATCTGGAGAACGTCGGCTTGGATGCCTACCATCACACGTTCTTCGAAATGCTCGGAAATTGGTCTTTCGGTGATTATTTTAAGGTACTTTAGTAATTTTCTAATTTTTCCCAAGAATATTTTATTTTTGTTGTTATTATTATTATTATTATTATTATTATTATTATTATTATTATTATTATTATCGAATCTATAGTAAATTTGTAATTGTTTTTCAAATAAATTGCCGATTCGAAATATTCAAATATTGAATTACCGAGTATAATTGTCTATTCGACTATTATTTTTAATCGAACAGGAAAAGGCTTGCGAATATGCATGGAATCTACTGACGGGCCCGTATGGAATTAAAAAAGACTTTCTGTACGTAACTTACTTCGCTGGCGACGAGAAACAAGGTTTGAAGGCCGACTCGGAGTGCAAAGAAATCTGGAAACGCCTCGGAGTAGCCGAAGACCGGATCATTCCCTTTGGGATGCGGGAGAATTTTTGGGAAATGGGTGTCACCGGTCCCTGCGGCCCCTGTACCGAAATTCATGTGGATCACACGATGCGAGCTACGAATCGATCGGCTTGGGTCAATAAGGGCCACTGCGATCTCACGGAACTTTGGAATATCGTTTTTATCCAATACCAGAGGTACTTTTTCTCGCAGTTCAAAGAATAGGCGGGAAATGTTCGTTGAAATTTACAAAAAAAATTGAAAATGTTCACCGATCGCTCGGATCTTCGGTTTCAGACTCTCCGATGGATCCATCGAATCGTTGCCGACCCATCACGTCGATACCGGAATGGGTTTCGAGAGACTCGTGGCTTTGCTTCAAGGAAAGCGATCGAATTACGACACGGATATATTTTCGCCTCTTTTCCGAGCGATCGAGAAATTTTCGAAAGCCCCAAAGTACGAAGGCAGATTTGGGTCCGCGGATAAAACCGGAGTGGATACGGCCTACAGGATATTGACCGACCACTCGAGGATGGTCACGGTGGCACTGGCCGATGGGATGTTGCCAGAGAGAAAGTAAAACCCCATTTCTCAGACGAAATTCGAGTACATTTTAATAATTTTGTAGTATTATTAATAATTTATTATAATTATTATTTATTATATATTGGTAATTTATTATAAATTATTAATATATAATTAATTAATTAGAAAAACATTAATAAAAATTTAGTAAAATTTTGTATTAAATTATTATTGGAAATTTGATTATATATATTATTTTTATAAGTGTTAATATTATTATTTGTTTATTTAAAATTTTTACAATTTTCAGCCACAAACTTCGGAGAGTTTTGAGGAAGGCTCTGAATGTAAACGAGAATGTTTTTGGCAAAAATGATTTATTATTGGAATTGAGTTACCACGTAGCTGAAAATCTGGGCGACGTTTATCCAGAAATTCAAAGGAATCTGAAGCAGGTAATTCCAAACGACGAACAAATATTGAATCTAATTCAGAAAAAGCTACTTGACGTTCTAACGGAGGAAATACGATGGATAATGAAAATTAATATAATCAGGTTCAAAAGATAATAAAATTCGAGGACGAATTGTTAAGGAATTTGAGGGAGACTTCGGGGAAAGAATGGCAAAAATTTGTCGAGTCCCGACCGGCATTAGCTATGATTAGTGATTACACAGCATCGGGACTGGTGCGTGCTTACAAAGAATTGCAATCGTTCTTATCCAGGAAGTACGAGATTGAGTTGTGATTCTTTTTTTTAATAAATACGTGGCAATAAAGGAATATTCATTCCGCCTTTAGGCAAATTTTTTTTTTTAAATATCGCCCTTCTTCAATTTGCTCATTTTTTATTTTAAATATATTTTTTCTTGTAACGAAAAGACAAAAAGAAGACGCTTTATTGCCACTGTTTATTCTTACTTCTCGTACCCTTGGAATCAATCTGACGCTTATTTTTTTTTTTCTTACAGCCTACAGCTGAAAATGCTGCCACCCGAAATGGCCTTTAAATTGTACGACACGTACGGGCTGGATCAAGAGACGATAACCGAACTGGCGAAAGTGGAGGCGTTGATTTTCGATGAATCTGCATTTAATAAGGAAATGGAAAACGCGAGATTACGTTCAAGACACGGGATCGAAAAAAGGCAGCGAGCGACTGTATCCAAAGATTCCTTGGATTTGTTGGAGAAAAATGGGGTTCCAAAGACTGACGATTCCTTTAAATACCATTACGTTTATAACGACAAGGAAGGGTACCAGTTTCTTCCCTTGAAAGCTAAATTAATTGGTATAATTGTTAACGGTGAGAATTTTATTCATTTTATCATTTTCCTGAATAATCTTCGATATTTCTCAAAATAATATTTTATTTTTGAAATTCGTGTTTCCAGAATTTAAGTAATATTCGAATTATACTTTTTCTAATACAATTGTCTTCGAAATTGTTTTAGGAAATTTGGTATCGGAGACACCAGCGACTCCGATAGACGAAAGCCAATCGATCGTACCAGCAACAGTCGCACGAAATGGAAACATCGTACAGGTCGATGGAATTCTCGAGGCTGACTCCGAAGTTGGAATTATTTTGGACAAAACGCTTTGTTATGCCCCCGAAGGAGGACAAATGGGCGACGAGGGTTACGTGAAATTCAAAAACCTTTTATTCAATATCCGAGAAATCACCAAAGTTCGTGATTACGTCGTACATTTCGGAAACTTCGTTCTCTTGGATTCAACGTGAGTCGCTCGTTCAAGCAACATTGAAATAACTTTTGTAATTTAATAATATTAACAAAAATCGTAAAGTTCACGATTTTTGCAGGAGTCCCGAAACCGAGTTGCAAGTCGGAGAGGAATGTTCGGTGTCCATCGATGCCAAGTGTCGAAGCAGTTTGATGAAGCATCACACAGCCACGCATTTACTGAACGCCGCGCTGAGAAACGTCTTCCCGGTGATAGGACAGCGCGGAAGTAGCGTCTCCAGGGACAGTTTGAGCTTTAAGTTCAGTGCGTTCGGGGAAAACCTCGACTCGGAGAATTTAATGGAGATCGAGCGACTGGTCAATTCCATCGTACACTCGGACGTACCAGTGAATACCAAGATAGTGAATTTTCTGCAGCTTCTGGCCGAGGAAAATCTGACTCTCATACCTGGCGAATTCTATCCGGATAGCAAAATCAGGGTTGTCGAAATTTCCACTGAAAATTTCAAGTCGAAGTGAGTCTCCGAGTCCATGTGAGCTCGAACTCGAGGCTGAGAGTCTAAGAAATTTTATGGGATTTTGCAGGGAAGCATGTTGCGGAACCCACGTCCACAAAACTGGAATTTTGGAGGACTTCTGCATCGTCGATGTGAAATCGAGTGGGACTTCGAGTCGAACGATCAAGGCGGTGGTGAGTTCCGCAGCTCGATTGGCACGACTCGCAGGGGAAAATGTGTCACGTAGGGTGTCCGAGCTGGAACAGGAACTAGAGACGGATAACGTTCATCCAGGATTGTTTCTCGCGAAAACTCGAAAACTCCAGGAGGAACTCCTGAAGAAAACCGACGGGATGGTGTTGCCTTATTTGGTGACGAAGGAATGCCATCGAAGGTTTTCGAAACTCGCGGATGCGGTGAAATTAAGGGAAAAGGGTTTAACGAAGTAAGTGCAGGGAAGCCAGATCGGAGTAAAAGAATGATATTTTCTTAGTTTTTGTAATTTCATACTAAAGATTTTGGATTTACACTAATTTTGTTTGCACTCCTTTTTTTTGTTCGAAGCGACTCGATCGCAGCTGAAATCAAACGAGTCCTCAAAACATCGGCATTGCCATTCGTCGTGCACTCGACTGTGGTGAATCCGATGAGTAACATTCCCCTGGAATCCCTTCCGCTGCAAGAAATGACAAAACATTGTCCGGAAACTCCTGTTTTGGTCATCGCTTCAGGGCATGGAAAAGTCAAAGCCAGGTGCTGCGTCCCGAAGGTACTCGAACTTTCAAAGATTCGTATTTCAAGGAATTTTCTTCTTCGATTATCCATTTTTCTGTATTCATTATTTTTATTTTGCAAAAGAATGTGACGATTTTTATGGAAATCTAATTTGTCTGCCCCCAGAATGTCGTATCGGAGTACTTCGATGCGGAGAAGTGGGTGAGTACCATCCTGAGAGTCTTCGAGGAAAGCGAGAACCCCAGGAAAGGGACGAAAAAGGCTCGAGAGGGTTCGAAGCTGGTTTGCAGCATGAAGGTAAAGAAAATACCCTCCGATCGGTTGAAGTCCTTGCTGGATAAAGCGATCTTCGAAGCTACCAAGTTCGCTTCGCTGCACGTGAAGAAAGCGAAGACCGATAGTACCAATAAATAGTTTTATCTATATATTTACAAAGTTTGGAATCGGAACAATTTCTAAATGGACCTCAGCCCTGTCGTATATTGTTCCGGTAAAAGAGCCTCAACGCGTGCCACTGCGCCGTGTGGAGCAGAATGTGACTCCTCTTGAGTTTCATGTAGCTCACCGCCTCCTCCGGAGTCCATCCATGTTTCTGAAATGGAACCAATCGATGAATCGACACGAACTGAGAAAAAGACAAATGTTTCTAGAAGCCGAAGGAGAATGCAAACCATCATCAAGTAGCATCCGACCAAAGTGGCGCTTCGTGTTCGACCAGCTTTGCAATGAACATAAACCGTAGCGGGCTCGCTGCCGGAGAGATTTCGAAAGCCCTCGATGAAATTCACTCCGGTTTGGAGTTTGTCTTGACAAGGGGCTTCGAAGATATCGGTTGTGGACAGTTGTAGGAATTTCACCCCGTTTCTTTGCCATTCCTGCAAAAAGTGAAACAAAAATATTTTCCACTAGAAATACGAAGAACAGGATAACTTAATTTCAAAATAATCAATTTCAGTGATACCTCGGCCGTGTTCGAGAACAACACGAGCTCGTAGTCTTCGTTCATCGATACGACACCTTTCACGTTCTCCTTTTGCACCAACTGCAAGAAGTAGATTCATATTTATGCAAAACTACAAGTTTTCTTGTTTTTTGTTACACAAGTAACAAACAATTTTCTTCATACGATATTTTTATTTGAAGAGTCTGTCATTTAATTTATTTACAAGCGAGTTTTAATTCGATGCGAACCAAAAAGGTTCCAAAGGATAAAGATTTATTTTTCTCGGAAGACGATATTTCTCTCGATCGGATATTTTTGAAGATAAGATTAAGACCTTCGAGATATTTAAAATTTTACAGATTGACTAGAATTTGTATACTTTTTTTTAAAAAATGGTATCGATCGACACCAAAATTCATTGAATTATTTTTTCTCAATGTTAAAAATATTTGGGATACCTCTTTTGTCATCCCTCGGAAAGGCAAAGCTCCCAAAATGACGTTTTCATCGATTCGGTCGTACCAATTTCGAGCGGTCAGCTTTTCCATCGCCAGGTTGTACAAAAGCGTGGGATAGAAAGTCACGCGTGCGAACATCTTTGCTGAGAAATCCAAATGATCACAGTGTCAAAATTCCTATATTTCAATATAAATTTTTTCTTCTCTTCGAATTTTCCTATACGAGGTTTCTAGTCTTGAAGAAAATTTGTCGCTAATGAGCACATTCTTTCTCTCGATTACCGCATGGGAAAGGGACACAAAGTGGGAGGGTAACGGTACTTTCCAAAGAGCGGGGAGGCGGATGATGGTGTTTCGTTAAGACACATATCCAAACCGTAGAGAAAAATAAATATTTCTCTGCGAATTTACAAAATCTCTTCGACGGTACTTTCTTTTACATTAATTTTCAGCTTTCAAGGGTAGTCGCACAAAAAAAAGAATTGATCGCAGGGTTCGGCTATGGAACAAATTATCTTTGGGATTCAAAAATTGCATTAATAAATACAGAATAAAATTTTGGAAACTTTAGTAACAGGAATTTCGAAGAAACTTTGATCCGCACATTCTCGGTGGATTCGCTACTAGACTGCTGGGATGATTCTAGTTCGTAATTTATCTGGAAGCTGATTATCGACATAATTAGTCGACTCGGTTCACGTTGTATGGAATAATAATCAAGGCGATCTTATTAAACAAGGGCCGAGGGGGAAATGTTATCATTCGAACTTGTAAGATTTGCAAAAAATTGTATGACCCCTTGACAGATCGATTTGCATTGCAATTGCATAACGGTATTTTTTATTTCGTTTCGTCGTTGTTTAATTTTCTATGAAATTGCATTTGAAATTATTTTTAATAATTCTTTTAATAATTATTTTTCTGAATTATTTGAAATAAACATTTTTTACCTTTTTTATCTTTAATATTTTGTTCCTTTTTTAATAATTATTTTAAATAAAATATTTTTAATTTTCCGTCCCACATTTTCATGCAGCAATTCGACTATTTCAAAATTAGCAGCCGAAACTTAAAACGAATTTTTCTTTTTTGGCATAAATTTGCTTATTTATTATCTACTTATTATCTATTAATTATCTGTGATATTTATAGCTCATAATTATGAATATTTGCATAAACAATTGGAATACCTCCGACGTAACTCATTATCGCAGATATTCCTGTGGAGGTCGTCAGCGAAGTCTCTCCTTCCATAAAATTAATCAGTACTCGGATGTTCGAGTTTCAATCCTGAAACAGATGAATATTTTATTTATCCATTTACACATTTTTTCAAGCACCTAAAAGATAAATATTACAATAACACCATGCATTGACTTTCGCTACTCCAATTTCTCTCCGAATTTGTACCGAATCATGGAATTCCCACAATTACAATTGTTCATGTACGAAATTTTTCTAAAAATTATTGCTAATTCATATGAAAAACAATTATTCCAAAAATTACCAATCTTGAAAATTCATGGAAACAAAAGTGAGGTTATGTATGTACAATCCACAAACCCTGTGTTTAAACTTTCGCGTCCCAGGAAATTCAAAAAACCCGCCATTGAATCGGTTAGCGCTCGACCGACGTGCGCATGCGCGCTTCAATTTCCCCTTTATAAATGGCGCCGGGAGACGGGAGCCAATCAGGATCGTCTCCGGAATCGCGGACCGCCAATAGCGAGGTTCTCTTTGTTAGGGATTTCTAGGTACTTTCTTGAGATACTTTCTAGTTACATTTCAACCGGTTTAAAGGGCGCGAAGGTGAATTCAGGTTGCGTAAATCCCCGGCGTAGGTGGTAACAGGTGAGTTGAGCATTTTTCTTGGCAATTTTGCAAAAGGATGGACCAAAATTCCCTTAATTATTGTTTTTTTTAACCTTAACCCCTAAATTATTTTTTTTTTTTGTTAACAATAAAAAAATCGTATTATTATTATTGTTATTGCCGTTATTATTATTCTTATTATTGTTATTGCTGTTGTTGTTATTATTATTATTATTATTATTATTATTGCTGTTTATTATTATTATTATTATTGCTATTGCTGTTGTTATTATTGTTATTATTGATTTTGAGTTTCAAAAATTAGATTTTCAATTGAAAACAATTTAAACAAAAATATTGGATGTCGATCGAAAATGTTTGAATTCAAAGAAAAAGAGTGTCACCGAAAGATTTCGATTATCCACATTTTTAACAAAAAGTAATAAAAAAGAACAAGGGAATTATTTTCTCGATTGAGAAAATAATGAAAAATTGTAATCGATTAAAAAGTACTAATTGAGAATTAGTCGCAAATGGAGGCAATCGACGAAAGATGGCTCGCAAATTTTTGTCATTTCTTACTTCTTTTTCAATTTTGAGTACACTCACGGTGCATACATTAGCAATCTTCCATGTATCGATGATAGCGCTAAAACGCGTTGAATATCTTTTCCGAGTTAGTTTCCACGATGTTTTTCTCCACGGATTTGTTGCTACCCTGGAAGAAACGCAGGCTAGCGATAATATGGTTGGCCTCGATCTTCAAGGAAAGCGAGTTCAAGCAGAAATTTGGAAAGAAAGAAGTCGTTAAAGTGGATATCTGTGTCGTCAGGTAACTGCAATTGTTTTTTTTTTTGTTAAACTTGATTTCTCTCAAGAAATATCCTTAGAATGCCAACACTCGATTGTGCTTCGATCAATCGAATTTTCGATATTCGATGAAGTTTAATCGTCGGGAAGAATTTAACGAAACGAATGTTATTTCGCAGCGAGGAAGTCTTAGAAGTTATGCGGAAGGACAGCGACGACCCGAAGGAAAGGTTCAGCTTGTATTTATCGGCCCAACTAGTGCTGGGAATGACGAGGATCTGCAAGTACCAGAAGCAGTATCTCAAAAGTAAATAATCTGTGCGAAATTAATATTAGGAGTTCCTATTGTAATATTATACATAATAATTATATTCCAAAAATTCTAATTGGAATGGTTTTCGTTTCAGGTGATATTGTGAAACTTCATAAATACTTGAAACGCATGATGAAGGACTTGCATAAGGTAGCCAGGTGGGAATTCGTATATTTTTTTTTTACTTACATTCAGAAATATTATTTGTATCGAATCGATTTGGATAGAACATTTTTTTATTTATTTTTTTTTTCTTAGCGATGAATCCGACTCCGGAATCGATCAAATCGAAATACCAGCGGACGTTCCGGATTTTGAATTGAATGTCGTGGATGTCAGCGACATAAGGGATGTGCATCGGATCGAAGAACCACCACTTCCGTTCCTCGGAACCTCCTTAGCCGTAAGAATTTTATTTAAAAATAACTGAAATTTGTGGTTAAAAAAAAATATTATAATAATTATAATTAGGATTTCGTGTTTTTTTCAGAGACTGGATTCAAATTTCGGGCAACTCAAAGAGGACGAAGTGATCAGACTCTTCGGAGACCAAAGTTTGTAAGTTTCGGAATCCTTCCGATCAGGAAATTTCATATTTGTGATAATGGAATTCCAATTTGTTGATTGACTTTTTCCTACAGACGCGATGCAGATATCGGTGAAATCAGAGCATTTCCATACGATAAGGATGCTTCTTCGAGGTCGGACCTTCCGATGGTTTCTATCGAAGATATCGATGCGTCCAAAAGGCGATGTATGATTCGAATGAGCAAGTAGCGGAACGAGTGAATAAAAAATAATTACATATTTATTTGTATTTTTACTTTTCCAGCTGCAATTCCTGATGTGAATATCAGTTTACCTGGAACACCCCAAAAACGAGCGGCTACGCGAGAATCAGTTACCGATGGGACACCTACCAAGCGCAAACGAGTAAATATATGGAAAAAAGTTGACATTTTGTTATCAATAAAATGTCAACTTTCTTCACAAGCAAAATTTAATAAAAAAGTTACTATTAAATTATTTATTAACTTCTTTTTCAAAAAATATCACAAAAATGTTCTCGCAGATCGTCGAGTCTCTCAAAGAAGCGAAGACTTTGGAACCGCAGTCACTTTTTCCCCAAGAAGAGCCGCAGGAAAATTTCGAGGTCCACCAGCTTCCTCTCGAGGATCCACCGAACGAAGATGCGAACAAATTAGGAGTCGACCAAGTCGAGACAAGAGCCGAAGGGGCTGTCGAGGATTCCAGAAAATTTCCTGCTTTGTCGGTGACCTTGGGGTCAGTTTTACCTCGAGTGGTTCCATCCAGGAAATCACGTAATGCCAAAAAAGGCTTTTTTCAAAAAAATGACATTTCGATAGACCTCGAAAATCTCGGTATCGCAACATCGGTGAGTCTTCGATTGGTTTTGCCCTTCCTCGACAGGATTTTATCCCCTTGTTTTTTCCTCCAGGGTAGAAACGAAGTTTCGTCCAACTATCCGGAATATCTACTGGAGTCTGCGCAGCAGCTACAGACGATACAGAATTTCCTGGATCGCATCATCGGTTTTCCATGGCAGGTGGCGATCGATGAAAATGATTTGATCGTCGGTCTAAGGAAAACATTCGAGTCGAAAACTTATCGAGAGGAAACGGTTCTGGATAGTGTCGACACTTGTAGGTTTTCGTTTCGAGAAATGCCTCTCAATTGTCTCTGAAATTAAATATTTCCAGTTAAAAACATATTTCACAAGTTTCAATTTTTTTCCTCCAGCCGAAGAAGTCGCTCGAGATGTAACTGGAGGAATTACGCTGGATCCTTCGAGTTCGAGTCGCTTGGCAAATATAGACGAGTCGAAAGGAGTCGAAGGAGATAAAACTCTGGCTAACATCACCGAAAGCGAAGCCATTCCTGCTCCGATCGATCTTGTCCCGGTTGCACCTGAACTTCCTCCAGGGTGTGTTTTTTTGGTTTGTTATTTATTATGAAAAAAATATATATAATTTATATTAATATTGAATAAAAAAAATTCATTCGTTCATTAAATCACTCGCAGAGAATTCTCCGAAGTCAGGGAAGATCTGGATATTTTGAAACCGGTGGAGGAGGAATCGATAGAAATAGACAAGTTCCTGGAAAAACCACCGACTCCTGAACGAACTCCTCCACGAGATTCGCGACTTCCTGCAGAACCGATGTACGTATAGATAAAAAATAGAATTACACAGAGAAAATAATTAACAATTTCTTTTTTTTATGTATCGCAGCTCCGAGTCGCTTTGGGTAAAGAGAGACTTCGAAGCGCAGCTGGATATTTTATTTTCTATGAAACATCGAGTGAAATTTTCAGAAATTGTTCACCCAGAAGATAATTCCAAACTCGATGCTGTCGTTTGCTCTGGATTTGTCGCTGGTAAATATCAGGATTTTTGTTTGTTACATTTAGAAGAATTGTTATTACACAGAATGTCGAAAAATATAAATATTTGTCTGGATATACATATATTATTGTCACTTTCCAGAATTGTATGAAAAAAAGAAGATCGACATCGTCCAGGAGAATTTAGAAACCGACGAACTCGAGTTGGAGAAATTTAGGAAAGATTTTTAGTCGACTGCAATTTTAATGTTTTGTTTTATATTTATTTTATTTTGTTTTATTTTATTTTATTCGTAACAGAAATTGCACCGAATCAAAGAAGCGGTAATAGAGTTGGAAGAAAATCCAAAAAAAGAAATTGATTAAAGTTAGTTAAATAAAAAAAAGATTAGTAACAGCGGTCGATTAAAAAATTTTGAGCGGAGGAAATTTGTAAAAAAAAAAGCTAGTAATGGAAAAGAAAGCAGTGATTTCAAAAATACTGCATGAATTTGGTGGAAAATGGAATGTGTAAAGATAAAAACCAATTGGTAAAGAAAAAATATGAAATATTTAAAAATATGAGATATATTGAATAAAAATGAGATCGATTGAAAATGAATTTTAAAAAATATCGAATGTCGATCGAAAATGTTCGAAGTCGAAGAAAAAGAGTCATCGAAAGATTTCGATTGTTCGCATTTTTAACAAAATTCATAAAAACAGAAAAAGGGAACTCGACTGAAAAAATAAGGAAAAATTGCAGTCGATTAAAAAGTGCCAATTGAAAAATAAGTCGCAGAGGCAATCGATGAAAGGTAGCCCACAATTATTTATACATATTCATCGAAAAGAAATTGTTAACACAAAATGATATCGAAAAGAAGGAGGATTGCGAAAAATTCTGGAAAAATGATAATCCAAGGCTACGAAATCCCGATTGTACCTTTGGTGTCTCTTATCAACCTTTTGACTGAGAATTGTTCTTTTTTGCTAAAAATAACAAACACCAAGGCTCGTTATCAGTGAACAACGCTTGCGTTCTATTATCAGATATCAAATGAGGAAACGTAACCTGTAACTCTCTCTTGAAAGAGAAGAGAAGAGAAAAGGAAAGACTTGGCAAAGCCAAAGGAAACATAATCGTCCATTTTTTTGGGACAAGAGTGGAAATTGGAAATTTGCAAAAAGTGCCAAAGTTTCTCCGGTTCTTCGGTTGAGGTCAAAGCAGGGAAATTATGGGACCAAGGAAGGCGTAGAAAAAGATGAAAAGTGGACAAAGCCGTGATAAAATATGTTAATTAGTGGAGGATTGCTCAACCAGCTCTTGGGCTTATCTTCGTGAAAGTAAGAGCGAGAGAAAGAGTCGAATGAAATGTCAGCAGGAAGGAATTCCTCCTAGAGCGGCTCGCGGTGGGAGAAAACTATTTTTCAAGGTAACAAAGTCAAGAGGGAAAAGAAAAGGACACGAAAATCGTCGCTTCCTCCTGAAAACATTGATAGAATCACAAAAACCGGACAATCCGGTTCACAAACGGGCACACAGAAGGGCAACATGGCTTCCCCGCAGCATGTAAGTCCATATGGTTTTCCTATTTACAATTTCTGCTTTTTTTTCAAATGGAGCGAATTTCGCCTCTCCAAGACCCAATTCCTCCTACCTGGTGCAATGATACATATTTTTTTGTTCGAAAGTTGCTCGCATATTGTTTAACTTGAAATTAAAGGATCGACCGACAACAATTTTCAGGTAAACATATTTTTTCTTCAATTTGAAATCAAAGAATATGCGATTCAATTTTGAAATAGGATTTTTGTACCAGGATGGATATTATTCGAGTCCACAGAAATCCTCGACACAGGGAAATTTGAAATTTCACATTTTTTACCCGATTCGATAAAAAAAATGCCATCGATTTGGAGTTCCGTGATAGTTCGAGACACGAGATATGAATTTATCGCAATAACTAGTATATTTGTTATACAAATTTTCCGAGTATCGAGGTACGAAAGAAATTTGGAGTTTCGATTATTGTTTTCTTTCGAGTAACAGGACATTCGCTTGGTAATTTAGTAATCGAAGGATTTTTCATTGAATATATTCCTATTTCTAGAAAAATGGTCGAGACGAGGAAGAGGAATACCTTTTCCATCCAAGGATATTGGAACATGTGTCGATACCGAACGTGGAAGGACTTCTAATTCGGCCCCTAAAGTCTGGAGACAACGATAAAGGTTGTTACAATCATTATTAATTAAATTCCCACCCTTGTCGTTATTATTAAAAATTTTGTGGTAACGAATTGACTTCGCAGGTTTCATCGCTCTTCTGGGACAGTTAACGGAAGTCGGTAGCATCGACCGAGAACAATTTTTAGGTAAACATATTTTTTCCTACCAATACGTATTTGTAATAAATACATATTGTTGATACAAAAATTTTTTCTGTTCATTTCAGCAAGATTTCACAAAATGAAAGCAGCCGGAGGCTATTATGTGATAATTGTAGAAGATTTAGATAAGAACCAAGTTATCGGATGCTCGACTTTGGTGGTCGAACAGAAGTTCATCCACAATTGCACCCAGGTAATGCTGCGACTCGATCGAAGGGTTCGAAAAGAAAAGATATTCGCTCCGAAATAGAAAAATAAAGGAAAATTTCGATCGAAGCTTGATGGAATTTTTTTTTTGGTTCGCAGAGAGGGAGGCTGGAGGATGTCGTGGTGAACAGCGAATACAGGGGCAAACAACTGGGCAAGATATTAGTCAAAGTGCTGATACAACTTTCCAGTTACCTGAATTGTTACAAATTGTCGTTGGACTGCAAGGATCGCCTGGTGCCATTTTACGAGAGTTTGGGCTTCAAAAGAGAAACCGGTAACGCCAATTGCCTCAACATGCGCTTCCCTAGAGAAAATGCCAACGAGCAGTCTCATTTATAATTTTTAACAAATAAATCGATAGCTATTTTACAAATTTCGAGTTTGCAGCGACTTCGACTTCTCCTTTCCCACCGACTGCGATGAATTCGTGATCGGGATATTTTCCAAAATTCATAATTTCGAATTTTTCTTCATACAAAAGCTAAATGCCTGAAACTTATATTTAATAAAAAATGAGAGAAGGAGAAACATATTTTTGAAATTGAAAGAATAAACAAAAAAGTTCTTGAATTCACTGAAATACGGAGACGAATTTCGTGGGATCAATCGCTACGTATATTTTCCTCTCGAAGAGTGATTTTAGATAAATATTTAAAAAGAAAGTGTATTTTCTTTCAATTTCCTACAGTTAAATAACAAAATATAACATATATATTGCAATTTCTCTTACAAATTAGCGCGAATACTTTTCCGATAGAAATCTCTCGGTTTCTTAAAAACCAGCTGAATTCGAGGTTCGAGGAAACCCTTCGGATATGAGATACGGTTTATTTCGATCGAATGCGAACAATTTCATGCATCGAATTCTTCGCACGAATGCCAAACTTTCGCTACGAAATATAAAAAATCTTCGACCGGATTGATCTCGAAGAATCGAGTATATGAAATTATTCATCATTTTTTTACATTCCTGCCTTTTTTTCTCTCGCTATTCTCATCTATCGATGTCAAGAAAATCAATCTGGAATTAAAATACTTCAGAAAAGCATTCCCTCGACTCGGAGTTCGAACATTCTCTTCCTCGAGAGCAACTCGTCGAAGGAAAATTCCACGGAAAGGAAGAAATGCATTCCATCGATTCCCTATAAAATTTGGAAAATGCAATTTTGAGTGCGATTACTTCTCTCGAAGCTCGAAACTGCACTTTTGCTAAGGTAACGGAGGAAATGCATTCCATCGAGTCCCTATAAAATTAGGAAAATACAATTTCGAGTGCGACTACTTCTCTCGGAGTTCGAACATTCCATCGATTCCCCATAAAATTTGGAAGATGCAATTTCGAGTGCGATTACTTCTCTCGGAGTTCGAAACTACACTTTTGCTGAATCATCGAACAAAAAAATATCGATAAATTTCCTCTCGATTCCTGGAACTTCCTCATCGGTCGTCAACTATTTCGACTGAATGATTAATAATTACATAATAATTATGATACAGTAGAAGAAAGATTTCCTAGCAAAGTACCCCGTGTCGGTAAGTTCCTTGTGTTTTTTTTTTCAGATGCAAAAGATTGTCGGAATAACACTCACCGAGTGGGAAAAGCGTAGAAATTTGCTAACTCGAATCGTCGTTATTGTTGTAGTCTAGGAAAATGGAAATGGAGTGTTTTTCCTTTCTTTGCTTTGGTTTCGTTAAACAATCGTATAAAACAAGAAGACACAGTGGGCAGTACAGCGTTGAACCAAGTCGATCTTACCGAAATAGGATCCGTCAATAGAATTTTTGGGAAAGCCTTTTTTTTTCAAACCCGCGAATATCCTGCGGGGCCTGGTAGCTTTTCAATCGCGTTTTTTACGTCCCATTGGGGAATAAAAAAAAATTAAATTCTCTATCCCAGAAAATATTGGCGAGAAAAGAAAAAAATATCTGAATTTTGGAATATGCAAAATCGGCGATATTTTTCCTAAAGAAAAAACGCGATTTGAAATCTACGCGGCCAAAGTCTTTGAAATATCTCATAATTTGCTTAATTAAATTTTCTTAGCGGGGACCACACTGGTCCTTAATTTCACAGCTCTCTTCGCCTCCATCTGCCTCTGCCGGGCCAATTTCCGCTCTTCTCGTTTTCTCTTGGCCTCTTCGAATTTGCTATTTCCTGAATAAAAAAAAGAAAAAAAATGTGCATCAGCGATCGCTCGTTTGCAATCGGAATCGATATCGAATATTTCCTCACCCGTAGACTGGTCGAGTGGCTGGAAATCCTCCAACGGCTGGAACTCCGTATCCTCCCAGCCGGCCTCCGAGGATTCCTTCTTGTCGTCGACGGCCTCGGCGATCTCCTCCTCGGGCTCCTCCTCCAGACTCGCCCACTGATCGTTGTTGGCCTTGGAGGAGGCATTACCCGCCGTTGAGGGTGATATGTTGGTGTTGGTCGTGGCACTCTGGGCGCTGGAAGGTTGCTGCTGCTCCATGTCCCCCCAATTGTCGCCCTCCCAGCAGTCCCAGTCGCAATCGGAGTTGGTGTTCGCGGTGTTCTGAGTGTCATGGTCGTGATCGTGGTCCAAGGAGGTCATGCTCGTGGCACTGCTCGTCGTGGCCGTCGTGCTCGCACTGCTTTGCGAACTGCTCGCTTGTTCTGGAGAAAATTTTGAGAATTGGAGAGATATTGCAGTGGAGGATTGTCAAAATTTGCAATTTGGTAATTTTGTGATTTAGTAAATTTTGTAATTTGTTAAATTTGCAATTTGGTAACTTCCAAATTTATTTAATCATTTTTTTTTTTTAGAAAATTTCCCAAGTTGAAAAATTTGCAATTTGGTAATTTCGTAATTTAGTAAATGTACAATTTGTTAAATTTGCAATTTGGGAACTTCCAAATTTGATCAATCATTTTTTTAGAAAATTCCCAATTTGAAAAAGGTTCAATTCGGTATTTTATTTGCACAATTACCTAGGGAAGCTGGTTTATTTAATAAAATCCTAGATGCACTGTGGCTATTGGAGGACTTGGGAGTGTCCGATTGACTTCTATAGAATTTCGCGGTAACTGCAGTTACTGCCCATCCCGCCCAGGTTGCAGCTGCATTGCTGAGACTCGGAGTCGCGGTATTCACATCAGCCTCTGGTAGAAAGAAATAAATGAAAAAAAAAATGAAAAAAAATGGAAAAAAATTATTATTTTTAAACATTTTTTTCTTTACAATCGTAAAACGTACCCATGGACTCCCTAAGACCGGGATCCTCGGACACTCGTTCGAGTTTCGACAAAAATCCCCGAATCGTGCGAAAAGCGTTATCTCGCACGCCCTTATCGCCGTCCGTCGTGAGAGGACACAGAGCCGGCAAGATGCGATTGGCGACTTCTTGCAACAGGAAATATTGCTGAGTGGCAGCCAAAGCCAGGATGCTCGCGCTCCTGGCAGGTGGAAAGGGATCTCTCGTGCCACGGATAAATGCCCCGATTAATACCTGAAACGCATTCCAAAATTTCTTAACAATTTTTTTTTTATTTCGTAAGATGAACAAATAAATTCTATGTTTGCTCTATTTAATTGGATTATCATAATTTAATTTAGACTTAAACCTTCCACAAGTCATGACCTTGCCCTTGACTCCGATAAATTCCAATCTCAATTTTCGTTTCGTAATTTATAAATTTCTACATTTAATTAAAAATGTTACATTTTTTAAAATAATAATTGTAATTTATAATTTCTCAATTTAATTGCAAATTTTGTTGTTACATTTTTTTAAATAGTATTTTGGGAAAAGTTAGAAATGAACAATTTCAAGAAAATATTTCAAATTTTGTAATTTATAATTTTCTCAATTTAATAAAAAAAATGTTGTTACAACATTTTTTTGAATAATATTTCGGGAAAAATCAGAAAAGAGCAATTTCAGAAAAATAATTTGAAAAGAACCTTTTGTCGAATCTGGGGATGAAGATGTTGAGCAATTTTTCCAAGACACACGGTCGTGTTGGTTCTAATTCCTCCCTGCTCGTCTTTGGACTGAAGTCTCGCGAAATGCCTCAAAGTTTCCACATTGAGATTGTTGTAATCCAATTTCGGGGCCAAGTGGACGACCGATTTGATCGTTTGCTCCCTCAACGCCGCGTTGGTGTCCAAAAAACCTCTCGCTATCTGAAAAATTAAAGAAAAAAAAAAGAATATTATTTTTTGAAATATGTTTTTCGAAAACAATTTTTGATTTTTTTTCCAAAACGAATTTTTCTATTTTTCTGATTGATAATGTCAGAAATTAAAAATTCGAAAAAATCAAAGATCCCAAATTTTTGATGATTTCGCTCTAAAATCGTATTTCTCCAAAACCACATTTTGCTTTTCTTAGAAAAAATAATTCTCAAAAATCCAAATTCGCGAATCGCAAAGGCTCCTTCTAGAAACTCGGTTTCCCTTTCGCGGAATCGAATTTTCTGCGAAAAGTGGGATACCTGTGGGAAGATCGTCTCGTTAACGGTCACGGGTTGCAGGTGATTCACGAAACGATCCAATTGTTGCAGGAGCCTCAACCTCGTGGCCCGATCGTTGGACGCGAATAATTTCACGACGCACGGAACCACTCGTTTTTGATACTCCGCGTCCGGTAACTCGCGCCCCAGCTGCAGGAGAGGCGGTAAAACCGCGCTTCCGGCATCCCCGAATTCGAATGCCGCCAATAATTGCGGTAGAATCTTGTATCTGCCCACTCCCTCGGGGAAGGTGTCCAGTTGCATGGCCAATTTTGAGAAAAATCGTCCCTTTTCGCCGCTCTCCTTCATCTGAATCTCCTCCAAGAAGAGCAAAGCGTCCACCAGGTCATTTTTAAAAAATCCACCGTTGCTCCTGCAACGTGCGATCACGTCCGCCGGGTTTGGTCTCCCTTCCGGACTCATCCCGGTTAATTCTTTGTACACGGTTACCAATTGTTTTGGAATCTGTGGAATTGAGAAGAAAAATTAATAAAAAAGAAAAAAAAATAGAAAAATTATTCGTTACAGGATTTGATAATTTTTTTTTTGGTAGCCAAAGGCGACGAATTAATTTATAATCGTCGTGGATTTTTATTTATTTTGAGATTAATTATAAAAATGTGAAATTCCAAAAATTTCAATTAAAAAATTCGCGGTTTTAAAAAAATAAATTATGAAAATCGAGACTGTGGAAATTAAATGAGGAAAATTAGAATTTAAACTTTCCCAGTAAATCCTTCCCTTTTTTTTTTTACGAATATTTTGCCATTAGTAGAAATTTGCCTTCGACAGTGAATAAATTTACCTCCTCTACGTTCCGAAGTTTCGTCGTGGAGGGTAAGGATCCATTGAAAGCTTCCCAAATGAGACATCCGAGACCCCACATGTCGGTGGAACTATTAAATCGTGGATTTTGAAATAAAATTAAATCACTGGTTGGAATATCGATCAATGTCAATTTAAAATATTCGAATAATGCAATTTTCGCATTAATAAAATAAAAATTTCGTAATTTTTTTTTGTATTTTCTACAAATTTCCTACCATTTAGTAGCAGGTTTGGCATTCTCCTTGGCTTCCAGGGGCTGGTAAACTTGCAGGATACTCGGAAGGGAATTATAAGGAGCATCGACGACCGTCATGTACTCGACACCTCCTAGTTTCCACTCCCCGCTCTCTTCGTTCACGAACACAGTCCACATGTTCACGTTGTTGTGTCTCAGGTTGCCGTCGTTGTTCAGAAAACTCAGCGCCCTCTGGATAAAGGGGTTCAAAAATACATGACAATTCTGATTTCTTTGGACCTGTTATTCTCGCAAATTCAATTCCAAACTCACGGTTATTTGGAAAATTCCCCATGAAAAGTACAGTTCTCTCTTCAACCCTTCTCCGATGTCCTTGGTCCTCGACAATCGAGCGTGCAGGGGTTCAACCCGTTCGGTCGCCAAGTATATCATTTTATCCGTCTGCGAAGAACAACACAAGAAGAAGGTTCACTAAATCGACAAATTTCAAATTTCCGAAGTGTCACTTTTCGAGGAATCAACGATACACCTATTACGTACCTCGAGGCTGTCCAGGTACGCGAGAATACTCGGATGCCTCAACATCTTGAGCCTTTTGACCGCGGCTCTTGCAATTTCCACCTGATGCTCCCCATTTTTAATCTCGAAAACGAAAACCGACACATCTTCTCCTCCAGTCGCTCCCTGTAATGCAACAAAGTCAATATCCAACAACAACAACAACAACAATAATAATAATAATAATAAAAATATAAATGATAATGACAGTGGTTATAATGACGACTATGACGTTGACAATGCCAATGACAATGATGACAATGACAATAACTACGAGGATCACAATGAAAATGATATGACAATGACAATGACGATAATGACGACGAAGACAATGACGATGATAATAATAATAATAACAAAAAGAAAAATATTAATGATCATGACGGTGGTAATAGTGACGATGATGATGACGATAACAATGTCGTTGACAGTGCCAATGACAACGATGATAACAATGGTAATGACGATGAAAATGAAGATGACATTGACAATGGCAATGACAATGACGATAATAATAATAATAATAATAAAATTAAGATTAATAATAATAATAATAATAATAATAATAATAATAATAATAATAATAATAATAATAACAACAACAACAACAATGATAATAATAATAAAAATAAGAATGAAGTTGATAATCATAAAAATACCAATAATAACGATACCAAACCTAAAAGAAAATGAATCCTTATCAACATGGACAAGATAAAAAAAACAGAAAAAAGTACCTTTCTCTTAGCTCGGTGGAGAGTCCAAATACTCTTGCTCTCAGTGACGTTCACCGGTTCCCCAATTTCGTACGGGAAATCCTTGGTAGGATCTCTGGAAAAGAAGGACCACATCCTTCTCGCGTCTACATACACATACACATCCGCATACGCAATATACACTCGTCCGTATCCGTTATCCGGACACCGTCCGTCCTCCGGGGAACGCGACGACCGACGACGACTACTACCCACTGAACATCGTCGGCTGGGATCTGGGTCGGTTGTGACTCGTGACTGGCGACGAGGACGTCACCATGCGCATCGTCGATGCGAGCTCCGAGCGTAACCTTTCCACCTGTCAATCCCGTGCCCTGTCAATTGTTATTGCGCCGACTGGCTCCGGGGTCCCGGAGTCTCGCGAGTACCTGTTGGAGGGAGAAAATGACGGAATCGTCTCTGAATCCGCGACTTCGCGAGCAAACGAGGGGGTGACCAACAACCGGTGACATGAGCGATCCCAGCGCGAATCTAGTGACGACTTACGCGTTCAAGGGAGGCAGCAGGGAATACGTCACGAAGATGCGAGTGGTTACCTTCGGAGCCGGATGTCAGCGGAGTTTGGAGCTCACCGTCACCGACAAACATACCGCGGAGGACTGGCAGTCTTCCTACGACACGGCCTGTTGGTGCCTTTTCCCGTGGATTCAATGATCGATCGATCGATGATTATTTTCTTTTTCCCCTCTTTCGCAATCCCGAGCGGAAAAATCCAAAAACGGAGTTATAACCTTCCCCTAGGTTGATAAATCACTGAAAAGAGAGAGTTCGTCGTTCCGCGACCGTTCCCTCTCGACCAATCGCGTTGCTCGAATGCACTCCCCGCGCATGCGCGGTAGAAAGGCGGCAATAGTTTGAATTTGAATTTTTTTTTTTTTCGATCCGTGCAATTTGCGAACTCGAAAGTGCTTTTCTTTTTTCTCGAAATTTCGAATGAAGAAAAAATTTGCAAAATGATGTATTGTGAAAAATAGGATTTTTGAAAATCACTTTGGAAGTAGAAATTTAGGGAATTGTTATAATATTGGTATATTCTTCGGATAAACTAAAATTGATCTTGTCGATTGACACTTCGATCGATCGCTTTCGACTACCATGCACCTAATTTGTGATCGATTAGAAAAATTCCACTCGTGACAACTCGATCGATGACTTTCGACTACTGTACATCTAATTTGTAGTCGACTAAAAAAATTCTACTCGCAGTCTGGAATTTATCGATTTCATTTAAAACTATGTATTTCAACATTTAGATATTGAAAATTTGACGCAAAAAACTGGAAACTACAAACAGTTCGATGTATTCGTGGCGATGCTCCAATCCGGGTTACTCAAAGTAAATACCATTCGGAATTTATTATGAAAAACTCCAAATAATTAATTACAAAAATGTCAAGTAATTATTTACTTCAACTATTATCTTAAAAAAAAAATAGAAAATATTCCATTGTTATTATTTGAGAAAAAAAAGGGAAATAATTGGAAACCGAAGAATCTTTTGTTATTCGTAGACGAGTCAATCGATAACACTGGATTTGCTAACATTCGAGGACTTGGAGATGCTGCGAGCTCGAAGATCGGATACGTTATCCACGAATAACAAACTTAACAGGACCAGTAACCGCAGATATTTGATATTAACGTACAACGTTGAGTTCGATAGGTACCTAGTTTCGCAATTTCCTTAAAAATTGGTAGATGCGAAGAAAATCTTACATTATAAAGAAATTAGTTCGGATGAAAGTTCGCAAAGCGAGCAAGATCTGGAAAATTGGTCGATACGCTTTGAGGATTTCCATTCGAGGGAGATGGAAATTTTGAGATACAGCAACCTAGCAAATTTTCGAAAATCAACAAAACCATCCCCTTAAGAATCCATTACCCACTACCCCTGGACTATTGCGGTCCTCCGGATCCAGCGACTTTGCAAGCCACCATTCGCAAACTAGAGGCCAAGATCGAGAGACTGAAATCATCCGGAGTCAATAAAGACTTGCACAAGCGAGTCGAGCAACTGACAATTGCGAACAAGAAGCTCGCCGAGGAAAATCATCGACTGTCGAACAGTGGTACGACTAAAAAAATATTTATTTTTATCAACGAGTACTTCCTATCTCGACTGTCGTATTCAAATATAAAAAAAAAACGCATTTAGGGAAAGGGATGCGTCGATTGCTGGCAGCGGTGAAATCGCTGGAAAATACAGTCGCCAAGGAGCGAGCAACGTTTCGCAATCAAATTCAACGATTGCGAGCTGAAAATGCAGCTTTGAGCTCGAAACTTCGTCGTTTTACGGATTCCTCGCTTTCCAGCGTGAAAATGACCCGTCCATTCCCTCGAAGACGATCTCCTTCCCCGGCTTCGTCCAGCGGTAGACCTGCGAGAAGTCGATCGCCTTCGATCTCCGGTCGACTGAAATCTGTCAGTCTATCGAGAGGTGATTTTCTCTTTTCTTTCGAAAACTGGAGCTTTTTAATAAATTAATTGTTCAGAATTTGTCACATTGATCATTTGGAATTCGAATAATCCATTTTTTTTGAAAATTTTCCTTCCTTCCTTTACAAATTGGATACAAAAAAAAGGGGAACTTGTATTTTATTTCGACGGAAGTGAAAGGAAAAGAGGAAATCCCTAGATATAAAATTTCACTAAATGTCTTGATTTCGATTTTAATTTTCAGGCAGTTCGATGGATTCTTCGAGATCGAGGAGCTCTTCGAGGTCTCGAAGGAGACCGCCCCGGTTACAGAGTCCCGGTATAAAAGAGATGGATTTTGGAAGTTTGGAGTCGAGAATTCAGATTTTACAGAAAATGCTGAAAGACGGAATCAACCTGAATTAGGAGAAATCAGCGACTTCCTTCTTGGATTCACGGAATATGTGAATGATATATTCCTTATCGTAATGTCACATTTATTCGCTGATGCAAAACAAAGGCAGTGGCTGACTAGGTATTTACAGAACGGGAGAGGAGGCGAGTCGATGTCGAATAATTCTACAAATTTGTAAATATGAATACCATATAAATCTGAAATCTCTAAAAAAAAAACGCAAAATTCAAGTTCCTCTTTTTCGTCGATTTCCAAGTGATTCTCCACGTGCCCGATGTCACTCCCAACAAACTCCGCGACCTATTTATATGTCATAAATAATACACTCGCGTATGTACACCTAAAAAGAAAGAAAAAAAAAACAAAACAAAAAGCTCCCAGTTCTCGGTCACCAGCCCGATCCTACAACTGGTGCTTTGCTCTACTGTTGCCCTACACGGTCCGACTGCATTTTCCTTTTCCCTCTTATAAAAACACAACGATCGGTCGATTCGCGACTCGGCGAAGTCGATTAAAAGGCATTGGATCGAGAGTTAACTGAGTTTGTCACCCTTGACGTCACTTTTGTAGTACATAAGGGCACGTTGCACCACCGAAGGTTCACTCGTCCTCTTCGCCTCTTCCGTATTTACATCCTCCTCGGGCTTTCGAATCACGGGTTTCTGGGGCAATGGGTGCTTCGACCTCTTCGCCAAGTCCTCCAGGGCCGACTGCAGGTACTTGATTTCGGCCTCCTGCTCGGTCGCCGTTTTGTACAAGGCCTGAATGTCGTCGGTGAACTTCTCCAACTGTTTGAGACGAGCCTCTTCCTTCTTGGCTTCCTTCGCTACCTGTCGGTTGTACTCCAAGATGAGGCAGCCACCGGCTACGCTGAAGATGATGACTTCGCCCATTAGACTCGCTCCCAATTCTATGGCCATCTGTTCGTTGAGCTTCGCTACTTTCGTGGGTTTCCCGAGGTTCATCAGGTACATCTTCGCCTTTACCTCCGCCCAGTGGTAAACTATGGGAAAGAAGGTCGATCGTTATGAGCCTTGTACTGTGTTTTTGAATTTTCTCATTAATTTTTGTTGATTATTTTTATTGAGGTTCGTAAAATTGATGATAATTAGATATATAAAATTGATAGATTAAATTTGATATTGCAATTGCCCCATTGATTTCTATTAATTATTTTTCAATGCATAAAAATTCATAAAATTTATACAAAATTAAACATTGAAATTGTCCCATTAATTACTATTAATCATTTTCAAAACCATGAAAGTTCACAAAATTGATGTAAAATGAAATATCGCAATTGTTCCATTAATTCCCATTAATTATTTTCCAATGCATAAAAATTCATAAAATTTATACAAAATTAAACATTGGAATTATCCCATTAATTACTATTAATCATTTTCAAATCCATGAAAAATTCTCAAAACTGATGCATAATGAAATATCGCACTTGCCCCATTAATACCTATGAATTGTTTTCCAATGCATAAAAATTCATAAAATTTATACAAAATTGAACATTTAAATTGCCCCATAAATTCCCATAAATCATTTTCAAATCGATCAAAATTTTCAAAATTGACGCAAAATGAAATATCGCGATTGTCCCATTGATTTCTATCGATAATTTCCAAATTCGCGAAAATTCGCAAAATCAATGAAGTAAAAAATCCATTGAAAATTTCGCATTGTCGTAGTCCGCTCGAATTTCAAAAGAAAAAACATGAACAATAATTTTGGAAACATAACCTAGAAACAAGTTAGCACGCGAAAGTGCCACTCACACTGGGCAGGTGGTATGATGAAGTAGGTCCTGAAAACCGGATGGTTCTTCGCCTGGTTCACCAGCATCTGAGCTAGGGGTTTGCTGATTTGCTTGACGAAAAGCACCCCCAATTTCAGGGCAGGGAAGACTCCCACGACCATGACTGCTCCTCGATTTCTCGCTCGTACGCGCTGATATTCTGGTAGATTTTACGATAAAACGGCGACTCGCGGTCACTCGTCGACATTCGGTGACTTCGGATCGACGCGGAAGGAATAACTAACGACGCATCGGGGATAAATCCAATGTTATTAACAATTTTCATATATTTTTTACGTATAAATTATATAAATACGCGCGCGCGTATGTGTGCGTATTTATAGATATGTATATGAAATGGCAAACGGGTGGAGTTCAACGTTCAGGAAAAGCGAGCGAGTGCACACCCGCGGGCCCGCGCCCTCCCATGGGAGCCAAGTATTTTCCTCCTACTTGTCTCGGTATTCCGTCGTTTTGTCATTTATGAATTATTGAACCTGCAACATTGTCCGTACAGGGGCTTTCAATCGTACGAACGCTCTCACGGGCGAAAATATGGAAACATTAATTCATCAATTTGGAATTCATTCCTTGTGTTTCGATTCATTGTTATTATTATAACCAGCGTCAGCTGTGACGTTCGTTAGTCGTGTCGTGTGTTGGGTGTGTGTGTATGCATGTGTATATAGAATGTGACGTAGAGGCGCGCAGAATTTAAAAAAAAATTCCCGGTAAATTATTTTTGTCCGTTTTCATGTAATGGAAAAATTCTTGAAAAAAAAATTAAATATAATTAATTTGGAAAGTTTATGGGATATTTGGAATTTCGAGGAATTGCGAAGTTGGAAAAATTAAAATTCGCAAGTTCAGTAGAAAATACAGAAATTGGAAAAATGCGAAATTTCAAAACTTTTGAAATTCGCAAATTCGAAAATTCCATAATTTCAATATTTGAAAATTCAAAAATTTCAGAATTCCATAATTCCAAAATTTGAAAATAACTTAATTTGGAGAAATAATAAATAATAATGTAAGTCACAAAAATTAAAATAAAAAAAAATTAATCTCATCAGTCAAAAATACTTAAAAAACGTATTTTGAAAAGGACTATAAATATCTGTTGTAAAATAAATACCTAACAATTTTTCCTCTCTAACTAAAAATAAGCAATTCTTTATTTCCAAATATTCTTCTCAAAAAAAAAAGAAGAAATAATTTCAACCTTCTCTACCATTTTCTTTGAAAATGGGAAAGGAAGTTCCAACTTTTCAGAGTTAATTTCCAATTCGAGTCGAGCCATTGACTTTGAATCGACTCGACTTTCATAATTTAAACCTTCGGATCCTACTTCGCTAATAAATTATCATGGAAACAAACACATAAACTCTCAACTATATATAAAAACCTAGCTCGAAAGAGTCACCTTTCACTTTTCGCCGTTCACCGATTCTCAAAATCCACTCGAAAAATTCAGTTCACTCCGATTCCGCTCGGAACGGAACGAAAGAACCATATTTCCTGCGATCGAATAGCTGCCGTTTCGTCTTCGATCCCCGGAGAAGTCTCGTATCAACCAAAATCTCACACCTCATCGAAAAACACTACACCCTCACTCCGTGCCACCATTTCCTGGTGAACTCACCACCGGGGAACTCAAAATCAGCTCGCAGTCGTGCACAGTTTTCGCGTGTTTCCTCATGTCTCCTGTCCTGCGGAAGCTCGTCTGGCAGATCGAGCAACGGTAGGGCTTCGACCCGGTGTGGATGGTCATGTGAACGTTACGGGCATCGGCTTTTTTAAAAGCTCTCCCGCAGATGCTGCACTCGTAGGGTCTCACGTTCGTGTGGAACAAGGCGTGCTCTCGCAACCGAGCCGGTCTGGTGAAGGTCTTCGCGCACACTTTGCACTGAAACGGTCTCTCGCCGGTGTGCACCCTGCGATGGTAGTCTCGCTCCATCTTGATTTTGAAAGTTTTCTCGCACTGGTCGCACGAATAAGGTCGTTCTCCGGTATGACTCCTGATGTGCACCGCGAGGTGGGTTTTCTGGCCGAAGGCCTTTCCGCAATGGGGACAAACGCTGGTTTTCTCGCACTCCTTCTTCTCGGAGCCCTTGGTCTCCCCCCTGTGCTGCAGGTATCGGTGCTTCTCCCGAGCGCACACCGAGCCGAAGGCCAGGTTGCACTCGTAGCAGTAACAGATCTCCAGGGATTGGGAGTCGATGCCGCTTTGGTGGTTGGCCAGGTCGTTGGGGGTGTCGAAGACCTTCCGACAGTATCGGCAGGTGTTGGCCTTCCGACGAGAGCAATTCCTCCGGTGGATGTTCATGTTCGTGAAGTGCAGGAACGTCTTGGAGCAGTACTGGCAGCAAAAGTATCTAGGGATGGTCGCTTCCTGGGAGTTGGACTTCCTGTGGGCCACTTTGTGCGCGGTCACTTGGTTGAAGGTCGCGAAACTGATATTACAGATCAGGCAAACGTAGGGCGTCGGCCCATCCTGGTGAGTTCTACCGTGTTCCTTGACCCGTTTCTCCTGGGAAAAATATTTGTCGCAGAACTCACACCGATAAACCATCCGCAGCTCCTGTCTCTCGAATCGGAGCTCCTCCGGAGCGGATTCGTCCGGGAACTCGCATCGACCGACGTGCGAGTCCACTTGCTGCGGATCCAGGAAGACTTCGCCGCAGCGAACGCACGAGAGACACTCGGACACTCTCCCCGCTTCCACCTGGTGCTTCAGCAGATGTTTGGTGAGGGCGTTCGTCCTGTCGAACTTTCGACCGCACTGGTTGCAGGAATACGGCTTCTCCGGAAGGTGCAGCTTCTTGTGTCGTTTCAGGGTCTCGTTGGAGTAAAAGGACTTGTCGCAGAACGAGCAGACGAAAGGACGCTCGTTCTTGTGTTTCCGCTGATGCGCGTCCAGCTGCACCTGCGCCCTAAAAAGAGGAAAAAAAATTCCAGTTAGATCCGATCTCCGGGTGGAGCGATTTCACGCAACGGGAGCTCGATAATCACCGAAACTGCTTTCCGCAGATGTCGCAGCAGAATTCCTTGAACTGCTGATGAACCATCAGCACGTGGTGGTAGAGCGACGACTCGGAGACGATGTACTTGTCGCACTTCTCGCAGTAGCACGGTCTCGCATCGGGTCTGTGGAAGGTCAAGTGGAAGTCCAGCCTTTCCTTGGTCACGAACTTCTTGTCGCACTTGTCGCAGGCATGTACGGCTGCCCTTCGCTGGCACTTCTTGCCATCGGTGTGAATCAAACCGTGAGTGTCGCACTTCTCGCGAGTGTCGTAGAACCTGGTGCAGAGGCAACAGGGGTGGTAGTTCGGTTCGGCGTGAATCGGGGCGTGCTCTCGAGCCTCCTTGGCCGTTTGGAATTTCTCTTGGCAGATTCGACACTTCAGGCACTTCGACTCCTTCTCGGTTTTCGACTTACTCGAGTTTCGAGTTTCCTGTGTATAACTTTTCGCGCAGGTTCCGCTGTAAGTGTGGTCCAGCGGAGGGGGAGCAAATACAATCGGAGTTTCTTCCTCTCGAGCGATCTCGGTTCCCTCTTCTTCCATTTCGGAGAAAGTTACATCCTCGAACTGGGACGTATCCATCGAAGGATCATCGGTTTTATCGGTATCGGGTGACTGTTTTTCCTTTATCCAGGAATTTTTGTTGTCGGTACAGTTATTCAACGGCGATGGTGGAGGATCTTCGCTCGTTGAAATCTCTACCGAGAGAGAAGATTCGGTGGGTAGATGCTCGTCGAGAATCAAACTCGGGTTTTCCATAGCGGATAAGTTCTCCTCGGCTTTCGATTCCTCCGATGGGGACATGAACTTGACACTCGTAGACTCGCTACTGGAGGTTTCGGAGACCAAGTTGGATTCCGTCCGAATTTGTTGAAAATACACGTTCCGAACGGTCGTGTTCGTGTTCAAAAAGCCCATTTTCACAAAGTCGTTTTGAGCTCGAAGTACGGTCTCTTGGAAGTCGTAGCAAAAATTCAGTTTCCTCAGACACGTGAAACATGCTTGTTTGGGGAACGTGTCCATTGCCTGCACCTGCAAAGACAAATTACAAGAATTTCAGTATTTTTTCCTAGATCCAGGTTCCTTCGAATTTGCACTAATAATAATAATTGCAAACCCACCGAAATTGGTAGACAATTTTTGATTTTTGACAACATCTCCTTCTGAATGTCGCTCGATCCCAGCAGAGGTAACATGCTTTCAAATTTTTGAGCGCAGAGTCGACAGTAATTATTTGCATCCAACCGAGGAGTCGGATTCGAGGGAAGTTTTAACACCAGCAAAGGTTTCGTATTGACATTCAGGATAATCTTTCCGGTATCCTTCCCCTGGGTTACCAGTGGAACCTGAACGGGTCGAAGCATCGGTTTGAATACTAAGGGAACAACACGACTCCCTTTCGGTACCGTTACGATCTGTTTATGGGTTTTTTTCAGATACTCCGACAGATTCTGCAGGGGATAAAAATTGTTGGTTTCGTTGGTCGTTCCTTTCGCATTTTCTACGAAGTTCAGGATTTTGTCCTTGTTCGTATCTTTCGTGTCCAGTGTTTGTTCCGAGTTTCCGAGCGGCTGTTCCAGTTTTGTACTTTGGTCTATGAAATTCGTGAGTTAAAATTTAACGATTAATCGGGGAATTGAATAACGGATGTAAAATAATTAAATTAAGGAGGTAAATCTTATTCCATATTTTTCCATATTTCATTTTATTCCATATTATCCCAAAAATATTCATATTTTCATAAAAATTAAAATTGATATAGATTTTTTGTTGGTTCCAAATTGCGTTTCTTGTTGTTATTTAATTTTCATTAACGTTTCATTTCTAATTTCTATTGTTATTGTTATTGTTATGGTGCCCGATACGTCCTCGAAAAGGTTCCTTGTATTTTAAATAATCGTGTTCCAAATTGGTACCAAATCCTTTTTTTTTATTTTCTAAAATAAAAAAAGAAGAGGGAAAATTTCTAACGCCAAAAGGTTAATTGAAAATTCCTCACGTGACGGTGGTTCCATGGTTTCGAGGATGAATTCAATTCATTTGACAGAATTATCCCAGCACGCGAGTGTGTTATTAAACTGCACCGACGGCCATTTTCCAATTGCGGCCACAGTACCATCGCGCGCGTTCGCGCATGCGCGGGTCTTCCAGCGGCTACTTTCAATCTTTCAACCCATTCGCGAAAAAAAAAAGTGATAAAATCTCCACTTTTGTTTTTTAACATACAAATTTCGTCATTCGAACTTTACCGAGAAACTTTACTAAGAACGTCCAATAATGCCCAACAATGACTAACAGTGTCCAACAATGCCCCGGATTTTGTCTCTTAAATCTTGTCCAGAATCACTGAAACGTAAGGAAAAAAAAATGGATCGAATGTTCCATAAAAATCTCCATTTTTAGGATTATTATTATTATCATTATTATTATCATTATTATTATTATTATCAATAATATCGAAAAAAAAATCGCACAAAATAAAAACGCATAAAAAAAGACTGCGCAAAAACAGGTGCAACTGTAATAACTGCTTTGGTCGCTTGGAAGCAACTTAAAATTCATTTCAACGAAAGATTCGTATAAAAAAATTAATTGATTGTTCAACCAATCAATTACAACTAAAAGTAAAGAAATTTTTCAAATTATGTCGCTTCTATCTCTTATTCTCCTGGCATTCAACGACGGCTCCAACGGAAAAGCCCCTGCTCGACCAATGAGAGTCGCGCGCGGACGGTGGTACCCCCAGGGACCACCGCGGCGCGGCGATCGCGACGACCGCGGCTCCCCCGACTCCGCGCAAGCGCGCGACCTCGCGTCCTTGTCTACCGCGAGCGCTCGGAAGAGGACGGAGAGCGCCGATCGGCTCTGGCTCAAACTGTTGAATCGTCGAAGAACTCGAGGTTCGAGGAAGATCTCGGTTCTCTCGGAGGCGCGGCGTAGCGCGTATGTGTTTCACGGAGTGCCGTAGGTAGTGTTCGAGGGAGCGGAGTGTCGTCGTCCCTCTCTCACTCTCTCTCTCTCTCTCTCTCTAATCGGAGGAGACGAAGAAGCAAAAAGAGGAACGGAACGAAAATGTGTCTTCCACTTGCATCGCATGCACTTCTACCGTAAACGCGCGAATAGTAGCGATCAACGCGATATTATTGCTACCAGGGAATTGGAAATCTCACATTCTCGATACGGCATACTCGCGCGCACACACACACATATATATGCACGTATACCTTACACGCGTACACACGTACTTCGGTTGATTCCCCAATCCCCAGCTACAGATGGTCAGAAACGTTGTCGTCGTCGTCGAGAAGTCATCCGATTTCCATTGATTGTATTTATAGTGTCTGTCCCGGTTTATTTTTACGTCGAAGCCTTTCTCTCTTTCTCTTTCTCTCGGATCTAATTCTCTTCTCTCCCGTTCTTCTTCCTCTATCTTTCTCTTTCTCCCGTCTTTTTTGTTACATCCAGTTCTCCATCCCTCTCGCTCTCTCTCTCTCTCTTTTTTTTACTACACTACCAGAAAAAAAGAAACAAGATTACTAGAAGAAGGAAAGGATATGTGTATTCATTCGTCCACCGGTTAGAAATAACGTCGATTTTCTTTCATGTGAGTTTTTTTCGAATTATACTATATTCTATATTTAATTCCCATGTTAATGCTCATTTATGGAATTGATTTATATATATATATATGTATATATGCGTACATAAATGTGCGTATATGCGTGTGTTTGTGTGATATACATACGGATACACGCATATATGATATATAATACATATATATACATATTATACACAATATATGTAACATTATATATATATATATATATATATATATATATGTATGTATTATATATAATGTATTACATATTACATGTTAAATACACATGTATGTGTGTATATACATGAAATACACGTACAGACACATGTTTATTATACGTTAGGCTGCGATCGAGGAAAAAAACCAACAACTATTAACCAACTATTTCCTTCTCCATTTGTGTGAGTCTCTCTCTCTCTCTCTCTCTTACTCTCTTTCGTTCTCTCGTTCTCTCTCTCTCTTTCTCTCTCTCAGACTCTACTTACATACGTGCATGTATGCATACACAGAGCCACACACACATAGGCATACATAACTGTTCGTCTCTCATGTGTGGGTGTGAGACACCGTCATGATACCAGAAAAATTTATCGTAACTGTTGTTTTACTTGCTCGTGTGAAAAAAAAATAAAGAAGAAAGAACGGAAAAAAGGGACACGGATTCGCGCATTTCTCCGTTTCGATTCCCATAACCCTTCCCCGCTGTCTCGCCATGATTTTTTCCATTATTTTTTTTTATGGATCGATGAATCGATCGATCGATCGGTTGCGTAATGTTTACATAGTTTACATCCTTTTCGAAATTTCTCCAAACCTATGAGTAATCCCGGGATTTTTTTTTCTTCAGTCTTGGTTGTTATTGTTATTATTTTTAACTCCGTCATAACCATCCTCCTCACTATTATTATTATTATTATTATTATTGTTATAATTATTGTTATTGTTATTGTTAGGTGGAATTTAGGTCCAGCCAATATTCTCAATAGTCACAATAATAATAATAATGTATTTTTTATTATGGAAGGATAAGACAAAAAAGTGTGTGTGTGTGTGTGCATATGTAGCACAAGAAATTATATAAAAATTTTGTAACTATAGTGGTAACAATTATTATTTACCTAATTGTTGCGAGTCTATAAATTTTCTTGATTTTATTACCCGCTTCTGGAACAATTTTTCGACACTCGCCATCGAATCTTACGTTTCAGAAATTTTGGAAACTCGATGGATCGAATCGAATTCCAAAACGATTCAAAATCTATGAAATTCCTTTGATTTTTCTACAACAATAACAATTATCACTATTGTCGCTCTTACAATCGTTACATTATTAGTAATAACTACTGTTATTATATTTATAACGATAACAATCACAACGACAATAATTTCATTACTATCGATAACCGTACGAATCTAATTGAAACCCTGGCGACCGCTTTTGTCTGGAAACAAAACAGATTCGCTTCGAATTCAATCCCGACTTGCAAAACTCGAGATTCGTCCCAAAACTGTGTCCCTTTTTTGCGAACGATAAATATTTCTCCATTTCTTATTCTTCGAAACCTCTCTTCTCCTTTCTAACCTTTCTTATTTTCATTTTTTCAAACAGAAATCACACAAAACGTTTAATAACACCAATTTAACACTCTTCGACTCCTATATTTAACACTTCCTTATTTGTCGAACTAAATAACCAAATCCTCACGATCCAATTTGGAATTGTCGTACCGGTATAACAGAACGAACCGAATGCTAATCGATCCTCCACTAAAAGTCCATAGTACCTGTAAAACCACCTGTACGAACGATCCCACGATCGACTAAAATGAATGTTTGCGATGAATAACAAAATCGAAGCTTCTGGGATTAGCTTTAGGTTTGTGTTTGTCTTTAGTGTCTTGGTGTGTCTTCTCGTGATTCAACGGAGTCTGGTTTAGGATACTAAAAAAAAAAGCAACATTGCCAATAATTAGATAAGCAAAAAAGATAAGAAGTACAATATAGAGAAAATAAAAAGGAAGCCAAAAGCAAAAATATGGAATCATCGATAGCAGGAAGGAGGCGAACTGCCACTAGGCATTCCGCCGAGGATCAGGCTCTCGATCAAATCGCTAAGGAGGTATGAATCTAATATCAAAAAACAAACAAGCGAACAAACAAATGATTTGGGTTTTTATGGTACTGTTTTCATGGCTTTTTTCTTGTTATTGTTGTAATTGTTGTTGTTGGCTTATTAATGGTGATCACTCTTTTTTTTCTTTTATAATTTGCTTTTCGTCTGTGGTTTTTTCTTCTTTCCCCTAAAAAATTGGTGCGAGGGTCCCCTTTATCATTTACCATGTATATTAATTTGTCCGACTGTATTTTAATTAGCAATTTTCGTTTAGCCATTAGCTCCCTCTGGTTTTTCAAAGACACCGACTCGAGTCGCCTTTGCCTCGATAAGGTTCGCTCCTTATCGGTACGTCCATTGAATGTTCGAAACCAGGAGTCGAGCGACCGTCTTCTACCATTTTTACCAAATTTTGTGATTTTACTTTTCGAATCGAGTCGCTCGACCACTTCCTCTTGTTTCCCAACCGTGTCGAGAAAGCAGATCCCAATTTTGTTATCTTATCACAGATAAATGTGTCGCAAAGAAAGAAATTTGTCGCACTCGGAAGAGAGTTCCCCTGGTAAGAAAGTATTTTTTTTCAGATATCAATTAAGTTCTAGAATTTCTGACGGATTGAAAATAAAATCGAACTCGATTCGGCATCGGTTAATAATTAGATTAAGAAAAAAATTAGCAATATCATCCAGGACCTTTTAATCGACTCGAAACAAATTACTTTCTCGACTAAACATTTTTGGTTCGATCAAAAGAAATTTCTAGCTCGCTTTTGAATTCCTGATCGAGTCTTTGTAAATTACAAGTTTGATGGAAAGTAATAACTCCATTTATTGGTTTACAAATTTAAACACATTTTTCATGAAAATTCTCAAAATATTCTCGATCGGTACCTTCCGAGGCCTAAATTTTTCTTCACCGAGCCATCGAAGGAAACTTTTGTACATTTACATTGTTTAATATAACAAAATATGACAAAAAAAGGAGACGTCGACAAGAATGACTCATCGAATGATTCCTTCACGAGTAAAGACACTTATGGAAACTTACGATAACTGTCTTTTGAAAACCTAACGAGCTTCACTCTACTCATGTTTTGTACATGTGTGTGTGTAACTTATTATTATTATAATTGCAAGGTGATAGTAGAACACAAGGGCAAGTGATAACACCTGTAGCTGCTTTACGGAATAACTAATACCACTGGCATGTTCTTTTTTTTTACCATATGTTTAAGGAATATTTTTTTATATATTATCTTTTTGTCGCCCATTTAATAATAAATAAATAAATAAATACGTATATAAAAATATTTCCCTCGAAGCATCTTCGCTCAATTATTCTTCGTTCTTTTTTGACCAGTCGAAGTGTTCGTGTTTCCTTCCGAATATATTTTGAATCCCATGTCGAGTAAATTCTTTATTTTTACATTCGAGCTAGAATTTGAAATTAATTAGGAAATTTTAATCACAAATTTCGAATTTCCATTTCTTCGCGAACTAAATTATCATTTTAAGTGACACTCGCTTATCGACTTTCTCGAGGGAACAATTACTCGAAGAAAATTTATATATAAAATAATTTGCATATTTCAAAATAAATGTGATTGAAATGAATTTACTATTATTTAAATTTTTTTCTCATTCATTTATTTATTCCAAAAAAGAAATTGAGACTATATATTTCGAATTTAATCATTTTCATTGAAATCGACAAATAAATAAACTAAATTGGTCGCTCTCGAGGTTCGCAAAAGTTCTTCGAAAGCGGTTCGGTCTTCCTCGAGGACACCGAAGAGAAAACACGACACGACTTCTGGTATCGACAGCGAAGTCGACTAATCGAATAACAATTTGATTAGCACATGGGAGCGATATGCCCCGACGGATCCTTTCGCAGTTCCACCGAGTAGTTCGGAGCGATAACGAGTGATAATGTTTTTTGTAACAGCATGGATTTTTGGTACATATTTCCAGGCCGAAGCGAGATTAGCTGCACGAAGACAAGCACGGGCGGAAGCCAGAGAGATACGAATGCGTGAACTTGAAAGGCAGCAAAAAGAGGCGGAGGAAAATGCAGATAGAGTTTATGACATGTGTGCAGGTAATTTCAGCCTCAGCAATTTTCTACCATTTTTTTTTTCCCATTCTCTCTTCGTTTTTTCCCAATCGCTCTCTCCGCTCCTCAGCTTCCCACTCGGTTGCGAATGAGAGAGGAATTTTTTCAGCTCGACAAATGACATTCCAATATTTTTTTGTTCGACAGAAATTCTTCTGGAATGTTTTCCTAATTACATTTGTCAAATTTGGCGAGTTTGGGAATTTTTTTCTTTTTTGCAATATTGTTTTTTTTTTTCCACTCTTATAGAGTCTGGAGAATTGTCGTTTATTAATTTCCAATTATTGATCTCAACCGATTATTGATTTTCGAGCAGGAAAAAAAAAACCCTCAAAGTTTAATAATTGTTTTAAAATTTTTTCTTAATTCTGTTTCTAATTGTTGCATGTAATTTTTTCAGCCGACGCTAATAGGACAATGAGAGTCACACCGGATCCCGTGAGGACCTCGCGTCTCCTTACAAACTCAAATAATTTTCAGTCGAGTCGAAGATCCTCCGAAGATTCGTTGGAAGATGCTGGTCTCAATCGAGATCTTAGAGTGAGTCCTTTTTATTATTATTATTATTATTATTATTGACTATTTACCATTGGCTAATTTTATTAAATAATATTTACCAATGATAAAATTAATGAAAAAATAATGTTGTTCGTTGCAGTTAGAGTTGAAGGAGTTCGAGGAGAAATTTAGAAAGGCGATGATAGCGAACGCCCAGTTAGATAATGAAAAATCTTCGTATTCATATCAGGTTGATTTATTAAAAGACAAATTGGAGGAATTGGAGGAGACGGTTGCCCAATTAAGACGTGAACTCAGGGAAAAGAATAGAGAAGCCGAACAATTAAAGCGTGTTAGTCAACGATTAAAGGAAGACTTAGAAATTTGCAGAGCCCAATTAGTGGAACGAGATACGCTCATACAGGTAATTTTTGGGTTTGTTGAAATATTGACTTTACTCCAAATATTGCATTTCGAGATTAAATGACGAAATTCTCGAGAAATAAATTGCAAGTAATTAATAATTATGATGGTACAGGAGAACGGGTTGGTCATCGTCGAGGACGAAGGCAGCGAACACGAAGACGGAGAAACTGAGAATGGACCTTGTCCTCGAAGGAGAGTTCTAGTCAGCACGGAAGCTGCAGAATTGCTGCAAAATGCAGGAGAAGGATCTTTAGGTAGTATATGAATTTACACATGTGTGTGTGTGTGTAATTAATGGTTTCATCGAAATTCCAAAAGTAACATTTCCGATCGAAGGGTCGATAATTGACAATTTTTGCATTTCCATTTTTATACAAATTTAAATTATTAATATTAATATTAATCAATATTATTATTAATTATTACAATTATTGAAATTATTAATATTATATCGATTCGTTCCAGACGTACGGTTAAGAAAATTCGCCTCGGAGAAAAAGGAACTGCAGGATGAAATTCGACACCTCAGGCTCGAGCTCGAGGAAGCCAGGAGTCGGATGAGATCCGAGCGATCTCCAGGTTCAGTATTAGGTAGGAATTGCGAATAAGAGAAGAGGTCGATCGAGGAGGAGAAATGTCGAATAAAATTGGGAAAGACGCAGCGAAGCTAAAAAACGAATCTTTTCGTTTCAGGCTGTTTAACCGATTCCGAAGATATTCAAAGAGAAGCCAACAAACTTCTAGCGGATCATAAATTCAAACTGCAAAAAGCTGAACAGGATATGTCGACGCTTCAAGCTACGGTGGCCAGATTGGAAAGTCAAGTTATTCGGTACAAATCAGCCGCTGAAGCATCGGAAAAAGCGGAGGATGAATTGAAGGTGGAAAAGAGAAAATTACAAAGAGAGGTAATTTTTATTTTGAAATTTCGAGTCTCCGACAACCGATGAAATTTTTCATCCGACACTTTTTTCGATGTTCGAAGAACTTCGAAGTAGCAATCGAATTTAAATAGTCGAGTTACCAAAAAAAAAAATAAATGGAATTTTGGAGTAATCATTTTTTATTCCAAAATTAATATTATTATTAATAAATTCCAACCGATTTTGGCCTAATTTTTGGAATTGAATATTTTTATCAAAGAAAAAATATTATTCAACAATATTTGAGTTGATGTTTCATTTTTGAAATAATTATTTTAAATAATTTCACAAGAAAAGAAGGTGGATTTTTTTCGATTTTCCCTGAGACGCCGGAATTTTGAATTTACCGATTTTGCAGATGATTGGAGATAATTATTTTGATGAAACCGAAACTGATGTTGACGATGATAATGATAACGACGATGATGATGATGATGATGAAAATTCAAGTGATATTACAGGCAAAGAAAATGCCTCCGCTGATATCCCTGCTTCTAATAGTACCTCCAGTTTTTCTAGCGTCTTCTCTAGCAACTCGGATTAGAGTTTACGCGAATCAACAGGGTGAGCACGAGTTCGCACCCTCGTGTTTAACACCGAAAATGCTCTCGTGAATTTTTTATCGAAAAATCGAGAAACCCACGCCCGTGACTAATTCGAAAATATCCACCCCGTTTTGTCCAATTCCCAAATTTCTGGAATTTCTTGGAATTTTCCCTGAAAAATTCCAACGAAATTCCAAGCTTCAGAATATTTTCTCAAAAACACTGCGATTTTTTCGGAGTCTGAGAATATTTTTTTTTTCCCCAAAAAGGAAGAAAAAGTCCGTTTGAAAATATTTAACATTTTTTCACAGTCCAATCTTTTCAGTGTAATTCCTACACTCGTGCCTTCAATTAATTCCCCCTTATTCTGCCAGAAAAGATTGTTGATATTATTTAAATATTAACAATTTCCCCATCGAAGTCACTCGAATGCAAATTGTTTCTTCTCGACTCGACTCGACTCGAGACCTGAAAAATTCCAGAACCAGTCCCATTTGTTTGTTTAATTAATTGGAATTTTTGGAAAAGGGTATCATTGCTTGGAAATCTAATGCCGTTTTTTCTTTTTGTCTTTCCGGAACTCGTCAACAGGTGAGAGAATCGCAAGGTCGAGTGGAAGAACTGGAAACGGCGAATTCCCATCTCCAGAGGCGACTGGATAAATTGAAAAACGCGAAATCCGCGCTGCTGAAGGAACTTTGACGGGATGGCGTCCTCGGATCGAGTGAATAAGTTCCAAAAAATAAATAAGCAAACAAACAAACAGAAAGAATAACACTAAATAATTTTTTTTTTTCGTTTTTTTTTTCTTCACAACAATTAATGGGCTAATAGGAGGAAGATGGATAATTGTTAACTGTTGCGCCTAGATACAAACGAAATCGACTAAAAATATCCGTTAAAAGGAGCCAATTTTCAGGGGAGTGGCCAAAAAAAAAAGAAGAAATTTGGAACGATTTTGACATTTTTCATTCGATTTGAAAAAATGAACGAAAATTAGGTGATTTTTGAAAATGGGGGTGGCAAATGTCCCGAGTTTACACTTTTTTAGTATTTCTCAGTATTTTTATTTATTACAAATTTCAGAAATTTTCGATTGAAGAAGGAAAAAAAAGAACGTACTGTCGAATTTTTTTAGTCGGTCCTAATTTGTAATCGAATAAGTCATTTTCTTGGTTATCGAATAAAATATATTTAATAAGAAAAAAAAATAAGGGTTTTTAAAAAAGCTTGTACGTTGTTTCGGGGCTTTTTGGATTTTTAGCGACTTTTCTACCATTTATATATTTTTTTAGAACGTTCGAGGATTTTTATTATTTTTTATTTATTTATTTTTATCGAGAAAAATATAGGATCGTCATTCGTTTGTTCGGAACCAAGCGATTAAGGCTTCGTAGAAATTTCCATCGATCGAAAAATGTCTCGTTCCAAAAATCTTTGGCTTCGAGCGAGTCGGGGTTGAGTTCTTCGCAGAAAATTAGAAATTCAATGATCACGGAAACCGTAGGATTTCGTGACAAGAACAAAAAAGGGAAGAAGAAGAAAAAGAAAAAACTAAGAATTATAGAAATATTCTTTTTTACTTTGCTACAAGTTCCGATAAAGAAAAAAAAAAGCAAAAAAGCAAAAAACGATGAATTCAACGGCGATCGAAAATGCAATTCGCTTCTGGGGGATACGAATTTTCGCAAACGATGTAATAACTCTTGAGAGGCGGGGAAAATGGGAGATAGAAATTTTTACTTTTGTTATATAGATATATATTAGAAGAGAAAACTTCGATAAGGAAAAAAAAAAGAAGAGAGAATGAATGAATGAAAAAAAGAAAAAAGAAACATAAATAGTAACGAGAAAAAAAAAGAAAAGACTTTTATGTATTTCTACGACACAGAAATACTCGTTTAATCCCAAACAAGATTGTGCCATTTTCTAGGATGGACTACTTACTTATTGGTTCTATTTATATTAGCAATATTCAGTTCGTTTTAACGCAAAAAAAAAACAAAGATTCATTCTAATTTCGTTTTTCAATATTTTTGCCAATTTTTTTTTTTGGCCTTTTTCGGTTTCCGCAGTAGTTTTCGCAACGGAAGGGAAGTTCAGGAGGTCCTTTGCATTTTTCGCGCATTTTAATGTTTGGGGAAACCCGGAAAATATCTAATTTCAATTTTTCCCCTCGAGACCATAAAATTTACTCGATTCGCTGAGAAAATGTAAATCGAATCGAGTCGAGTCGAGCTCAGAAAAGTTCGAAGTCTCGACACATCGAGTCGAGCCCAGAAAAGTTCGAAGTCTCGACACGTCGAGTCGAAGGGAACGAAGAAAAATTGTTTTTAAAGTTAGATTCTCTTTTAATATTCGGATTTTAGGTTTCCATTATTTATATTTTTTTCAAAAGCAATTAATAGAAGAAGTTCTTTTTTATTTATTCATTTCTGATGAAAAAATGAAGAAATGGATCACCGATTAACGATAAATAAATGGCCCTCGAGGCCTTTTTATTTTTTTTAATCGAAGAAACAAATAGAAAAGCTTTCCTTCGATTTGTGATAAATTAGAAACAAATAGAAATTCCTTCGCTGCATTTGTTGATTAACTGCGTACTCTGGATTTCCCTTTTGCGGAGCCAAAAACAACCGTAAGCCGCAAAAATAATGAACGAGGAAATTCGTTTTCGTGAAAAGTGAGAGGAAAAAAAAAAGATATTACGAAAAAAAGTGATTATTGCGAGCAATTATTATACAACTTACACGCCCGTCTTAAAGGCGGCATCAATTTTTACAGTACGTTTTTTTTTCTATTCTAATACAAAAAAAAGAATTATTCCTTATTTAATTCCTTTGTAATTATAACTACGAATCACCGTTATATTAACTTATATAAAATTTATTGTAACAATTTTCGTGGATTCTTTTTCTAGAGAATAAGCATTTGTTTATTTATTTATTTATATTTTTTTTTTTCGTCATCGCTCGTTGTCAAATTTTTTTTTTTTTTCGCGAAAAGAAGAAAGAAAGAAAGAAAGAGGAAAGAGAGAAGCAGAAATAATTAATGAGTAACTACGAGTTTATTTTGTTATTAAAATACAAGAGAACGACGTTTTCTCCGGAATTTCGGAAATTCTGAGATTTTTTTCTCAGTCTCTCTGCTCTTTTTTTTTATTTTTGCAAAGAAAGAAAAGCGAGGTATGGAAATTCGGGGAAATTTTCCTTTCAAAGTTGACGATTTTTCTCGCGGAAAAATGGAATTTCGAAAATGCCTGAAAATTTTCCCCGTAAAAAAAATAAAATCTCAGAAATTGCAAAATTGCGAACATCAATTTCGGGGAAAAAGTAACGACTTTTCTTTCTACTTTCGATCATTTATAAATTCTATTCGCTTGTTACCCTTTTTCAAGCATTTCTTTAAAAAAAAAAAAACAAAAAAAAGAAACAAATTCTCGGAAACTCGGTCGCGTCGCTTATTTTCCGAATTATTTTTTGGCTTTCCTTTCCCTCAAAAGAAATTTAAAAAAATCAATAAAAACGCCCCTCTTGGCGCCTCGGTCCGGAGAAAAAAAAAAGATTCCTTCCCTGCCGCGGCCAAAACCCAGATACGTTTCATTGCTTCTGCTTGTGATGCGCCCAAGCGGGACTTTCCGGGAGGGTCAGCGGTTTCGTGGATTTGGCGATTTCCAGGGGCTTGTAACTGGGCATGGGCCTGGCCTTCACCTCCGCCATCTTCCTCAGCTTCATCTTCTCCTTGCGCTCCATCACCTGCAGCTCCTCCTCTCGGTGCCTCTTCTTCGCCTCCTCCTCCAACTCCTTCTGTCGAATCTTCTCGTCGAACTCTTTGCGATCCTTGGCTCGCTTGTCGGTGCTCAGGCTCGGAGGTGCCACTCCCGCGGATGGCTTCCGGCTGATCCTCTTTCCGTGCCCATCCGCGGGGACATTGGGCACTCGATTCTCCTGGTTGGCCTTCGTCGAAGTCGCCACCATCCTCTTCTTCTCCGCAACCGGAACGATGCCCTTCGATGGTTTCTTCTTCGACTCGACACTCGGTTCGCAGCTTTTCACCTGCTTCGTTCTCTCCGAAGACACCCCTCGCACCATCACCGGCTTATCGAAGTTCGGTTTTGGCTTCGCATGGAACACTCGAGCCTTCTTGTCCTCCTCCAGGATCTTCTTGATCTTGTCCTCCTTCTTCAGCAGCAGCTGCTTGTTCCTCTCCTCGAAACTCGCAGTCAAAGTCTTCGATGTCTGTTTCGAAGCCGTAGAGGAGGAACAGGTCGCAGCGACTTCTCGATTCTGGTTCTGATTCTGATTCTTTTCCTTCGCTCCTCCTCCGGCCTTCACGAACGAGGGTACCGGTCTCGCATGGAACTCGAACTTGCCCTTCCGCTCCTCCAGCTTCTTCAGCTCCTTCAGTTTCTCCTCTTTCTTCTTCTGGATCTCACGAATACGCTTGTCGAAGCTGAAAGGCTGCGTGTGAGTGCTCTGGTGACTCGTCAGGCTCCGACTGGGAATCCCGAAGTGTGGAAGTGGCTCGACTCGAGTCGAACCGCTCTCCGCCAGGTTCTGGGTGGACCTCGGTTTCCTGAGGACCCCGCCGGCACCGTCCGTGGCGAGGCTCTCGGTGGAATTCTGCTTCCGAAGACATTTCGCGTCACGATTGGACAACAAACTGGTCAGATCCGGTACCGAAGAAGGCCTGGATCGGGTGTTCTTCGTCTGAGTGAGATGGAACGGGTCGGGAACCGTCAACGGCTTCTTCTGAACCGGTTTCAAGGCTTGCGGTTCTCTCAGGGTGTTCACCGGCACCGGGTTGGCACGGATCTTGTGTTTGCGCATCTCCTCCAGCTCCAGTTCCTCCTTCTGCTCCCGACTCAGCGCCGTGACCGGCCTCGACCTGGTCTTGCACATCAGCTGCGGGGAAACCGCGTGTGTCAACTTCAGCGCGTTCTGCCGCGCGTTGGGGATGCCCCCGTTAGCGGCCTTGGACGACCGAAACCGCTTTGGCGTTCCGTTCTGGTACTTCAGTACCGCCTCGGCTAAGCCCACAAACGGTTTTTGCAACAGCCTCCCGCTGTGACGTCGGTTCTGATACGGCAGGATCCTTGGCACGTGCGACCTCCTCAAATTCGTTGACACCGGCTTCGTCGGTTCCGTCACTACGGGTTTGGTGGAGTTCCTCCTGAAGGAGCTCACCATGTTCTTGGGTTTGCATTTAACCGGAAGTTCCGTCGGTAACTGCTCTTCTTCCGGAGAACCACCGGAGGAGCGAGTCGCCGGTACCTCCTCTTCCTCGGTTTTCTCTTCGACCTCGACTTTGATCTTTTCGACCTTCGAAGTGATTTCCTCGACGATGACTTCCCTCTCTTGCTTTTGTCCCGGTTCTTCGTAGGTGAAACTCAGTTTCTCCAACCTCTTCCTCACGCTGGAGACCTCGTAGTTGATCCCGGGGTTGTCCAAGGTCGAAGGTGCATCCTTGGGGGTGCTTTTGGACATTCGGCTGGCGAGACTAGAGCGAACCGGGGTCGTGCCGGTGCTCTTCTTGTTGGAGAGGGGAGCGGAGACTCCTCTCGACTGATTCGAGGTCGTCGTCTTGGGGGTCAACATTTTCGGAGTGCTGTTGGTAACCGTCAAGGCGTATCCCACGGACTTGGAGGTGCGGGCATTCGGGACCTTGGGAGTTTTGAAGACATTGGGCGAGGCCTGGTAGACCGTGGAATTCAAGCCCATCGGTCTCTTCTTCCTGCAGGAGTTGTGAAGCATGTAATTGGTGCATACGTCGTTTACGAACTCGTGAACCACATTTTCCATGATCTCGTCGTTGACGAGAGTCTCCTCGTCACCGGTTTCCGTCTCCGAGGTGTCTCCGTCCCCACGAGGTGCCCTCATAGGGGTCGAGTACTCCTCGTTGTCGCTGCAGGGTTCAATTTTCACCGGTGTCTTCGGCTCCTTGGCCTCGACCTTCACGGGGGACGAAGACTTCACGGGGGACGAAGGCTCCGCGGAATCTTCCTCCTGTTTGTCCTTGTTGAAGTAGTCGCTGAAGTTGCCCAGAGAGGATGACGCCTCGAAGTCCACCCATTGCGGCGCGTTGAAATGATCCATCTGCGAAATGTCCATGGTTGTCAAGGACTTCTCCTCCAATTTCGTTGCGGTACCACTTCTTGTATTCCCGGGCTATGGTGTGCCGTATTCTAGAGCATGTCCTGGAAGACAGAAGGGTGTAAGGAAAGAAATTTTTCGAATTAATTTGAGATTCTAACAATTTCAAAGTCTAATAAGTAGAATTCTTGTTTTAATTTACATAGCGAATATTATATTGCTATTGTTGATAGAAATAACTTTTTTATATATTTCAAGTATAATGGGTAGCGGATTGTGATATAAAAAATATCGTGTTGAGGTAGACGAGATTTGAACCCAGACCTCCGGAGTGTGAGTCCAATGACCTACCCACTAGACCACTGGCAATCCCGATAACGTTATACGTTAAAAATTCATTCTTAAACAATCCAGAAATTGTTTGGTAAATAACGATAACATGAAATTCCTTAATGTGAGCAGGAAATACATATCGAAGATCGAAAAACCTCTCGAATTATAGAATTTCCCAGTGATTATTTATGACCCGTGCGAACGGATTGTAACTCAAATTCCGAAAAAAAAAAATCTTCCAAGACGGACGTACATACACAGTCCCAGCATCTCACCTAGGATCGGCACTTCCTCGAGAAGAGTTTCTCCTTCCTCGGTTTTTATTGCAAGAATTTTCCGATGTTTTCGAGATCCCGGGTCGACAGGGACGGTTGTCACGTAAATTCCAGCAGGATATTTATTATCGCGGTGCGAAAAAGTCAACGAGAGACACTCGAGACGCTTCTTTAACTGCCACTCTTTTCAATTTCAAGAGGAATGAAGATCAACCGACGAACTCGCCGGAGATTTGAATTTTCCGGCTCTCCCATTGGTCGGTGGGATCACGTGGCCGCGACGTTGGAGGGGATAAGTCGAGCCCGTCCCTTCTTTCCGTTGCAATTATCGGTTCAAAAAAGAGCCAGTGTGTTGTTGTTGTTATTGGAGGTAAAAAGTATGCCCGAGAGATGGCGCCACCAAACTAATTGGTCACAGCGGGAGCGACTGTCCGCCGTCGTTTAATCTTTCGCGAGGAAAATTAACATTTTTAAGTTATTCGAGTTGAGAAGCGGAATAATTTCAAGGTCATAATCACGTTACGCAAGGTCATAATTATCTTAAGGCTGAAAAAAATTCGATTACGATCGATAAGTTCCGATTCATTCGTGAACTACGTTCGCGTCGTAAATTCTGGCGACAGCACCGCCGCGTTGGTATTTCAAGAATTCGGAACTAATTATCGCTATCTCTCTCTCTTTCTCTCTCTTTCTACCGGTCGCAGTTTTGGCGCGAAATCTTCCGATCGATGTTATTAATAAAAGTTGTTGCTCGTCGAAGGAAGAAGGAGTAAGAGCGAGCAACGATTTGACGGGAATTCTTAGTTTCGGCTTCCGTTTCTTCCACGAAACTCGAACGGTTCTTGATTACGGTAAAGATGCTTTTCGTTTTGTTTCATTGATTACCGGTATTTGGTTCTGTTCCAAAAAAAAAATAAATAAATAAATACAAATCTTGAATTTCCATCGTCGGTACGGGGATATTGCGAAATCCGTTATTTTGAGGTTAGGTTACCTCATATGCGTGCGCGCAAGTGTGCGCGTGAGTGGGTGTTTTGCAATTCGCGATAAGGTTAAGTGCAATAATTGAAATTTCACTTTCGACGGACTTTCAAATAAAATCTGACATTTTATCTGTTTTTTTTTCTTCTTTTTTTCAAAAATAGAATTGACAGAAGTACGTATTTTTTCAAAATTAAATATTTTTTGTCAATGACAAAAAAAGGGTCAATGTTGGATCGAAAAATAATAATAATAATAATAACAACAATAGCCATAATTATTATTATGGTTATTGTTGTTGTTATTATTATTATTATTTTTAGTATTTTTAGTCTAATATCAGTCTTATTAGACTAATAATTGTTATAATATTGAAAAAATAAATAAAACAATTGAAAAAAAAGGAAAAATTTCCAAAAAAATGGAATTCCTAAGAAAAAATTGGAAAAACCTGAAACGGGATTATTCTAAAAGCTCTCGGGGTTCCCAAAAAATACAAAATACCTGAAAATCTTGATCCACGTCGAAACTAGCTCCTAAATTCAAGAATTTAAATATGTTGAAGTTGATTCCTACGTTTGTTCCTTTTTTTCAAAATTATGCAGAATTACGAACACGGAAAAAACTTTCGAATCGTCCCGATACGTGGAATCGCACGATTTTCGATATCCCGTAGAACTTGAAACTTTGATTTCCAGCAGCCGACGAGATGGACGATACCCTAACGGCCCGTTTGAAGGCCTTCGTCCGCAACAGTAACGAGGCCTTGGAATTCAAACTAGTGAGGGAAGCCCGGGACCTGGAGGACGACGCCGTCACGTTCAAGCCGGAAATGTCTCACCAAGTTTTTGGGGACAGGTACGAATATTCGACTCTCGGTTATCGAACCTCGTTTCACGCGAGACCGACTTTCGTATCCTTCCAGCGAGATGATATTCGGGTACAAGGACCTCCGAGTCAAGCTTTATTACGCGGCGGGTTGCTTGGAGACTTACCTGGGGATGAGTTACTCGGAGAAGATCAATCGCCGAAAGTACGAGGGCGTCGAACCGGACGAAGTGTTGCAAAAGATCTCGGAGAAGCTCGCACCCGATGTTCATGAGAGCGTCGACAGCTTCGTCGTGGCCTTGAAAAAGGACGATACGTTCCGACCCCACGGCGAACTTTTACATTCGTTCGCTATCGAAGGTGAGACTTTGATCCGCCCTGTAATAATTTCTCGTACCATTTTTTGTGGTAATTTTTGTGCAGTTACTTCGTCGTTGGAATTTTGATTTCGTGTCGTTTTGTTTCGAATAGCGGTTCGGGTCGTGGATTAATTTTGCAAATTTTCTGCGACCGGGTTAAAATCTGTAATGGCAAAATTAATTGATCGGAGGCTTCGGATTTTTTTTTTTTAGTAGATAATGGAAACACGAGGCAATTCGAAGTCTATAAAGGGGATATGACCCACAAGGGGTTCAAGGAATACCATCAACGCTTGCAAACTTTCCTGCTTTGGTACATCGACGCAGCGAACTTCATCGACATCGATGACGACCAGTGGCATTACTTTAACCTGTGAGTCGAGCTTCGAGAGACTTTTTTTCTCTACTTTCATTTTATAGTACAATGAAAATTAGCGAAAAAAAGCTCATTTTTATTGAATAAATTAGCGGGAAAAAAAATTAGTATCGCAAAGTGTCATTCTCTTTTTTTGGATTTCATTGCCTTTTTTTTGGATCCGCAGGTTTGAAAAATACACATCCACCGACGGCAACACGAAATACGCGACGGTCGGCTTCGCGACGGTTTATCAGTATTACGCTTATCCGCGTCACACGAGGCCCAGGATCTCCCAGGTTCTCGTCCTACCGCCGTACCAAAGCATGGGGCTTTGCAGCCATTTGCTGCGCGCCATTTACCGGGAGTACATCGGCAAGCACGAAGTCAAGGATATCACCGGTGAGACCGCGACATCCGGCTTATTCATTTTTCAATCGATCAATTTCGACATTTTACTTAAACCGGATATTCGAAAACGAACTTTGAAAATCGAAAAATCCGAATTTCAAAAAATTCACGCTAATTTCTTCGTTCCAGTGGAGGATCCGTCCGTGTCTTTCCAAAGAATTCGGGATTACGTGGATTGCAAGAATTGCAGCACGTTGCCGAGTTTCTCCAGAGCGAAACTCTCCCAGGGATTCAACAAAAGCATGGCCATCGAGGCCAGGGAAAAATTCAAAATCAACAAGGTGAGGCCTATGGGACCTTCAATTTTTGGGAGGAGCAGTTATGTTTTACAATTTCTCAAGTTTTCTTATTTTCGTATTTTAGATACTTCGAAATTCAAATATTTCGAATTTTTTTCCATTTTCGAATTATGGGAATTTCAGGATCTTGGAAAATTTCAAGGATTTGAAAAATTTTTGAATACCGCAATTTTTGTAAATTTTATAGTTTTGAAAAATTGTCAAATACCAGGATTCTATATTTTTCCATGCATTTTATAATTTTCCAGATTTTTGACAATTAGGACTTTTCAGCCGATCTCGAATTTTTTCCTACTTTTTTATTTAAAAAAAAATGGTTTTTTTTTTTTTTTTTTTTTTTTTTTTTTCGAAAGTAACGGAGTTTGGGAAAATTTCGGATTTTCAGATTTTGAGAATTCCTCAAAACGACTGATCGCTTTTGAATTTCAGAAACAAGCTCGCAGGGTGTACGAGATCCTGCGGCTGCGGTCCACGGACACGACGGATACCCGGGAGTACCGGGAGTACCGCCTGGACGTGAAAAGGAGACTGAACATTCCGTACAAGAGGGAACAGAACGACATGAAGAAGCTCGAGGCCGCCCTGAGGAACATCGAGGAGTGTTCGAACGCGAGTCTGCTGCCCACCGAGCAGCGGATGCAAACGCTCGAGAAGGAGTACCGTTTGTTGGAGGAAGAGTATAAGAGAGTGATAAAACGCTTGGAAGATCAGTCGGAACAGTAGCAGTGGGAGCGAGGGGATGAATCAATTATTCCTTGTTTATTCGCCAGGCGAATTTCGTTGATTCAGTGGCTTTTCATTTTTTTTTTTTTGTGATATTTTTCATCGGATCCGTATTTTTTTCTTTCTCTTTCCGTTCTCTGGATATTTTCTTTTTTTTCTACTATTTTTGTAATTAAAATTATAGCTTCGAAAGCGTTCATTAAAAGTCGAAGATTTCGAGAGACACCGGTCCCTTCCTTTGCGCGATAGAAAATTAGCCGTTTTCGGGATTCCTCCTCTCGTGTGCAAAATTCTTTATTCTGGTTCTCTTTCTAAGTATAGGTACAATTTTTTTTTTGTGGGATTTCATTCGGATGTGTGGAGTAATTTTTTTTTCTTTTTTTTTCCTGAAAATTCTTCACTTCGAGCGTTCCCTTCGAATTTGCCCTTTCCCGTAAAAATTGTAGAAACGCGGGACTGGAAATTCGAGAATTTTGCCCAGGAGCCGGCCCTCTTCATCTTTCTTTCCTTTTTCCATCTTCTTTTCTTTGAAATGCAAAAATTTCGGTCGAGACTTCCGACGTGTGTGTATGTGTATGTATGTGTGTGATTTTTTTTTTTAATCATATTATCAATAATAATATAATACGTGGTGACACCCAAGTTCTTGACATCAATCTCAAAAAAGAACCGCGATGCGTATTTTTTTCTTTTCTTTATCTATTATATTTATATTTATGTAAATTTATATATAAATATCAATTTTTGGAAACTTGGAGGCTTCCTTTGGACTCGGGAAAGTGGAAAATTCACAAAAGTCTACGGGCAGTCGGAAAAGAAGGAAGAAAACATTTTTTAAATGAACGTCATTGATGACTTCTTTTTTTGGATTTTCGCACGTGGGTCGTATACGCCCCACGGTCGAATGTGGGGAAAATGAGAAAATTCCACCGACTGAAATTTTTTTTTTTTTTGAGAATTACTGCTAGCCCGTGTATCGAATCTCCCGGAAAACGAAGCGCTTAGAAAAAATGTTCTTCCTTTGTAAATTTTTTTTCTAGCCTGGAAACGAGGAACTCTGACAATCGCCGTCCTCTTTGGTAGCGAGATTCGTGAAAAAAAATAATAATAATGGCAAGAACGTTCGTTTCAGGGGGTCTCGCGAAATTTCGTGCTTTTCGAAATTTTTACTTTTTTTCTTCTTCCAAATTGCGATACTAAAAAATACTATTTGTCAGTATTTTGATTTGATGGGGGAAAAAAATCAGGAAAATTATGAAAAAAATTAGACTCCAGGGAAGTGAAAAAAAAAATAATCGTGAGTAAAAAAATTTCCAGAATTTGGGATTTTCGCCAATTTACGAAAAAGATCAGGAAAATACGAAATTTCGCAAACTTCCAAGAGACTCCCTGAAACGCGGTTACTAAAATCCCGCGGAAATACCGTAGAAAATGCGACACGAAACGACACGTTCATGGAAACTCGAAAATTCTTTCCTCTTTTTCTTTTCTCCTCCAATTTGAATTTCGATGAACGACGCGAAGCTTCCGTCTGTTAAAATTCCACCCTTCGCTTCTAATTAATTGATATGAAATTCTACCGTGGAAAGATTTCTTACACGTCTTATGTACAGCTCCCACCCTCTTTTTCTCCCTTTCAAAGGAAAACAGCCCCCGAGAATGAAAGATATTTACAAACGGATGGAAAAAAAAAAAAAAAAAATTTCCTCGTCTTCGTTGCTACCGAATATCTCTGTCTCTCTCCCTCGTTATGCCCGTGTTTTGAAAAAACGAGTCTGCCCCCTCCCTCTCAAAATTAATTTCCCCCGAAGAAATAGCGAAAAACAAAAACAAAAAAAATGGAATTCCGGTTTAACGTCGGTCCCGTAGGAGCCAACGATCACAGACTTCGTAGTCCTCCTTCTGCGTTTCCTCTCGCAGGACAGAAGCATCATCGGCAGGAACGAAAGAAACGAACCGTTTTTACCTTCTCTGCTACCTGTATCAGATACTGTCGTTTCTGCTGATCAAACTGTCCTCTTTGTCAACCGGGGGTGGCCCGGTTGGCAGAGTCGTGCTCGGCCCCGCCGTCAGATATCCAGCAGCCACCGGGGTACCAGCTGCAAAAAGGAATTTTCAATTAATTTTTGAGGAAAAAAATATTAAATTCGGGGTAAAACATTAAAAAAAAAAACGATTGTATTTAAATTAATTTCAGGGGAGGAAAAATGAAATTTCTTAATTGTTTTGAAAAAAAAGACGGTTCTTGGGCAAAAAATTGGAAATTTAATCCAATTTTCTATGGGAAAAATATTAAATCCGAGTTTAAAAATTTTAAGAAGAAAAAAATGTATATTTAATTGAATTTCACATGAGGGACAAGAAAATTGCTCGGATATTTTGAGAAAAACGGTTCTTGGGCATAAAATTGGAAATTTAATCCAATTGTCTATGGGGAAAATATTAAAAGCAAATTTCATTTGATTTTTTTAGGAAAAAATATTAAATTCTGGTTAAAAAATTTTCTGAAAAAAAAATTTGTTTCACTAAATTTCACATGAGGGAAAATGAAATTTCTCGAATATTTTGGGCAAAAAATTGGAAATTTAATCCAATTTTCTACGGGACAAAATATAGGAATTCAATTAAATTTTTATTGAGAAATGTAAAATTGATTGAATTCTCCAGGACGGTTCCTTCCGTTTCTTACCGGTGAGGTATCCGGTATTGGTGGTGCTGGAAATGAACAAATCGTGTCTCTGGTCTTTGTATTCCGCCCAAATGCTGGATTTCTCCAAAATGGCATTGACCTTCTCCCCCAGCAACAGACTCCTGGTCATCGCTTTCAGGGCTTTTACAATCTGGGCTTTCGTCGTTGCTGGATTTTCCAGAATGTCCAATCTCCCTTCGAGAATTTTCAGCAGGTACGGGACCATTTCTGCCTCCAATGCCTGCAAGAAAGGTTCGATTATCGAATTGAAGAATCATTGATCCCCTATTTTTTATTTATCGACAATTAACGCTATGCCGTCCGGTGGCACCACGTTGGTGTCATGCGAAAACTATCGGGCAAGCCCCGGTGGCACCATGTTGGTGTCGTACATAAAAATTAATTTTAGAATTAAAAAAAAAATTGTCATTTTCCATTTTTTAAAAATCCATCCTTAAAAAAAAATTGTTTAAGAAAAAAATCACAGGGTTATTGTTTTCATTTTCGGGGGTTTTTGGACAATTTGCAATTTTTTAGGTGACCCATTGAAATGAAAATAAAAACAAAAATTGATTAACGGGTTACCTGTTTGATGAGTCTGTCCTCGTTGGTCGAAAACAGTCTGTTTAAAGTCTCGCAAGCCACGGCGATCATGTCCCTCCTGGATTGCATGGCGTGTTTCAATGGACTGATGCACTCCGTTTGGCAAATTGAAGATATGCAAATCTGCGGAACGAAATTCGAGCATTTGATTGTGAATTAAAAAAAAAACCAATCGGATTTTTCGTCATTAACGCGTTCCGTGCCGTGTGGGGTCGTAAACGACCCCCCGCTGCACTTTCCGTTCGGGCCAAAACTTTTTTGAACCTTTGAAGCGTGGGGCGCATACGACCCACGCTTCAAAGATTCAAAAAAGCGGCCTGAATGCGGGGGAATTTTCAAAAATTGCCATGGCACGGAACGCGGTAATAAATAATAAAAAAAATATTTACCTCGCTAGTGGCCAATTGGTGTAAAATCAATATAGCGGCTTTGTACACGGGGGGTTGACTGTTCTCGATCGCCATTTGCCGACACAGTCTTGGAATGTGTCCCAAAGACGGTACCTGGTCGGCTAAGCTCGGTTGAGCTTGCAACAGAGACACCAAAGCTTGAGTCGTCAGTTCCAGCATGTCCGACTGAAAGACAGAATTTTGTAAATTCTACGCGTCTCGTATTTTCGAGAGCCTTCGACAATTTCGAAAATTTCCGAAAATCCGAATTTTCGTGTAAAATCTAATCGGGAAGAAATCGTCGAAGTTGTTTTCGAATCTCCCCTCCACTCGTATCCGTTTACTCACGTCCGTCTTGTCTCTGGACATCAGACTCAACGTCGTATCCATCAATTCGCTCAGAAATTCTTTGGGTTTTCTCAAAGCCCACGCGGGACTGGCCACGAACAATCGGAGGTAGACTCCGCCGACCACGGGCTCATTCGTCGCGAAATCAACGTTGTTTTGCGTCTCGGGTAATTTCAAAATAGCGTTTGGATTTTGACTTTGAATGGCGTAGTATCTGGAACACATTGAACAGAAAAATTTAATGAAAATCAAAAATACAATTTTTCATGATTAAAAATTGTCGGAATAATTAATTCGAAAAATACTGACAAAAAGTAATTTTTTGAAATTTCCAATAAATTGGTTATGAATTTTTTGCTTAGAGTCAAAAATAATATCAATTCATTTTGTGTCCAATGAAATAAAATTTCCTTTCTCCGGGAAGAAAAAAAAAATGATTTTCCAAAATTTTCGAGAAAACTCACTCATCCCTCAACTCCGCAACCATTCGGGACACTCTGGCCTTGGTATCGTCGTCCCAAATTAATTCCGGGTTCTCGTGTTTGGTCTCGAACATGTGCACGCATTGCTTCGGTGCGTCGCGAATGGCTTCTGCAAAAAGTCGTGGCAGGAACTTGGACAGGTCCAATTTGACTTTGGGACCCGCCAACTTGTCCGAGGACATCTTCGCTAAAAGTTCCGCGGCGGTTTCGCGTATTTGAGTATTGCTCGAGTTGCAGAAGAGGTCCAATATATATATCACAGCACCTGAAACGGGAGTGAGCAATTAGAAAGTCGCAAAAAAAAATTTAAAAAAAAAATAATAAAATTAAAAAATTTTAAAAAATAATTAGCAAAAATTGCTTTTTTTTCAACTTTTGTACCTTTTGCTAAAGCGTCCTTGACGATTTTCGTGGAACTCATCAAGGCATAGAGAGTTTCTAAGGTCAGTAACTGATTTTCCTTCAGACTATTTAAAGCGAGTAACAAATGTACAATAACTTCGTTAGCGGCAATGTCATTGACGCATTCCTGATTTTTCGTGACGTTGGCGATCACTTCTAAAGCACCCTTCTGTACGACTTTGAAATTGTTGCAGCTCAACAAGCCGAACAACAACCGGAAATGTCCGATGCACTGCATCTCGATACCGGGATTATTTTTTATAACATTTTTCAACGCCTCCAGGGACATCACTATGTGTCGCAGCTTCTCCTGGTCCTTCTTCGAAAGAGTCAAACTCCCCAGGGACCCCAGGTACTCCGAGGATTTCGAGAGAAAATCCAGCAGGTCTATCGTGAACCCTTTCGCGCTCTGAAAATGAGAATTCATTTAGATCGATAATTAATAGGCAGAAAATCATTTTCCAACCGAGAAATTGAACAAATGGACAGGTCACCTAAAAAACGTTGTAAGGTACAAATTGCAAATTGTTCAAAAACCCCCGAAAATGAAAAAAAAAAAAATAAATAAATAACCTGATGGATTTAAAAAAAAATCCATCCATTTTTTAAAAAATTGTTTTAAAAAATCCATCGGGTTATTTTTTTCGTTTTCGGGGATTTTTGAACAATTACAATGTTTCGAACAATTGTAAATTGTTCAAAAACCCCCGAAAATAATAAAATAACCTGATGGATTTAAACAAAAATCCATCCATTTAAAAAAATTATTTGTTTAAAAAAAAATTCATCGGGTTATTTTTTCCATTTTCGGGAGTTTTTGAACAATCGTAATGTTTTGAACAATTGCAAATTTTTCCAAAACCCCCGAAAGTAAAAAAAAATAACCTGATGGATTTAAAAAAAAGATCCATCAATTTTTTTAAAAAAATTGTTCTAAAAAATTACAACGTTTTCGCGGTGACCCATTGAAAAGAAAAATATTCGCGCACCTCGATCGGGAAGGTGGGTTGCTCGTTATAAACACGAACGAAGATCTCGCCGATTATCAGCTCGTCCTTGTGCACGCTGTACTTGAAAACGCTGAAATCGTCCTCCAGGTTGCCGTTGTCGTGGAGCTTCTCCTGCCTCTTGGCCTCCAGGTACTCGTTCAACTCCGCTCTCGTGCCGTTGTCCCAAATCAAGTAGGGATTCGAGCAGTTGGAGTTCAGGATTTTCAGAATCTCCTCGGGCTTGTCGTTGGCCAGTTGCCGGGCCAAGTGCGGGGTCAGCAGCGTCTCCAGAGCGGCGACCGTCACCGCGTTGACCGGAGTCTCGTCCGGTCCCTTCATGTAACCGCCCAATTTGGCGCAAGCCTTCACGGCCAGCTTCGCCAGGTTGTTCGCCACCTCTTGCCGATTCTCGTCCTGGTTTCGCTCCACGCCTCCCTCCTCCAGGGTGTAGTCGTAATTGAACATGAACAGCAACAGGTGCCAGAGGGCTCCGGATTGCAGCAGCTGCATCTGCAGGATACTGTCGGTGGCCAGGGACGAGATGCACTCCGTCGCGATCGAGCACAGTTTCGTTAAATGCTGCGCGATGGAAAAAAAAATTTAAAAATCGGTAAAAATCGTGTAAAAAAAAGCAAAAATAAAAAAAAGAAAAAAAAAAGGGAATCCTTGCCTTGAAATGCAAAATTCGACAGAGATCCTTGACCAACTGCGGTAACTCGACGATCTTATCCCTGCAGCCCCTGAAGGAGCCGGCCACCGAGAAGCATCTCGTGATATGGGTGCAAACCTGAACGGCCACGTCGTCCAATTTGCTGGATTTGTTCAACACGGACACGCATCTCGTGTAAGCCTCCAGCAACACGTCCAAGCCTCCTTCTCTCCTCAATTCCTCCGCGTTCAGGGCGGAGCAGTGCACGGTGTGGAAGGCCAGTTCGCTGGCCGCGGCCAAGAGGGGCGCCGATTTCGAGAAGAGCCTCTCGTCGTCGGTCTCCAGTTTGATGGTTTTTATGAGCTGCGGGTACCCGGCGTACTTGTAGGGTTGCAGCTCCTCCGAGTAACGATGGAAGAGGATGCTCTGCGTGCGGAGGATCAGGACGATGTTGTCGGGGTTCGGGCCGTCGGTGGACCAGCAACTGCGGCTGCACAGGAACTCGTAGGCTTGATTCACCGCCTCGAATTTGTCCTGAGGAGAAGAAAAAAAGGAAGAATTAAAGAGGAATTGAAAATGAAGACGAATTCTCGGAGCTGGAGAATTTTTCTTTTTCTTTTTTTTTTGGAATACCCACTCTGCCTTGGGGGTTCTTATCCGGGTGATACATCTGCGCCAGCTTGTAGTAGGACTTGCGAACGTCGGCTTCGTTGTGCTGCTTCCCGCTTTGCAAGCCCAGGACCTTGTAGGCCTCGTCCACGGTCATTATCGGAGGTTTTTTCTCCACCTCCTTCTTCCACGCGTCCAAAACGTCCTTCAGCAGTCGTACCTACGGCGAATTTTGCAATTATTATTTGTTTATTAATGAATTTTTAAAAAATAATGTTTTAATTTTCTAATTTTTTCCAACGGAAATTCGTTCGATCTCCAATTTTCCAAATTCTAATTACTTGAAACGTGATTTGAAAAATAAAAAAAAATTCCAAACCCGAAATTGTGAATAGTAAAAAAAATATATAAGTATAAATAAAAATAAAAATGAAAAATTATAAATTAATTACGAGAAAGAGAGAGAGAGACAGCACGAAAATAAAAATAAAAGACGAGAAATAACATTACCGGTTCTGGAATGGGCCACTGCGGGAATTTGACCGTGTCGCAAAGATGCCGCAGATAAAATATCTGGCAGAAGAGTTCCTTCTCCAGCTGCGGGTATCTCACGGCCGGAATGGCGATGTACTGGTATCTGGCCATGGTGTGGCTCCGTAGCTTCGGCGAAAAATCGGCAATGTGAGCCGCCACTTTTTCAATTAGCATTCGCCTCATCTCGGCGTTCCAGATGGCTTCGGGTGTATCGTAATCACCCAGGAATATCTGGGCGAATTTCTCGGCCCCGTGGTTCTCCAGGTAACTCACCATCGCATCGGGCAAGAGCTGCCCCAGGATGCTCCTTTGCATGATATCGGAAGGCGTGTTCTGTCGAAGAAGAAATCAAATTATTATTATTATTATTATTATTATTATTATTATTATTATTATTATTTTATATCGCGTATTTTTTTCCTGTTTCTGGATTAATTACAAACTTTCTAGTCTCAAATTATTTCCCAAAAATTTTATATGGAATTACACCAATTAATAGTTTCCATGTATTGTCTTTGCGTTTCTGCTTTTCTATTAATTTTTATTTATAGCTACCCGTTATTATTTTTATAATTATTATCGCGCGTAAGAGGTCAAGCTGCCCGTTTAATTTTTTAAATTGAAAAAAAAAATAAATAAATAAATAATAGACTAAAAATTACATCGTCTCCTCGGAAAGCTTGCTTGGTGTGGGTGAGTTGCAGGAACCTGGCGATCGGTAAGACGTTGGATCCCGTGTACATGAGTATAAAATAAAAGACCCCGGTCAGGTAGATCTTGGAGACGTCGGGGTTGTCCTTCATGATCACGCAGAGCAGAGTCGCGACTCTCTCGACCAGCACCGGGTCGAAGGTCAGCAAAAGTTGAACGACGTGAGGCAGACACTGCAGGTCCGACAGGAGCCGCTTCACCCTGGGCAATGGCCTGATAACGGCGTCGTCGGCGTCCCTGCTCGGGAAATACTCGCACATTTTTATCAGTATGTTGAGAATGAGCGTGGCCAGCTCGCTCTCGTTGATCACGGGCGTCCCTTTGGCCACCAGGGTCCATTTCAGCTGCGAGACTTGTGAAATCATCCGCCAGCCGTCCATCCCCTGAGCCCAGACTTTCGTTTTGTGCGTGATTTGATTTTTCGCGTACAAATCTTCCAGTTCCCTCAGGTTTATCGGACCTTTGCGTTTGTCCGCCTCGAAATAGTACCACTCCTTCTCCAGGATCCGCTCCTGCTCCGGGCCAGCCTCGATGACGTTGGTCTGCGTGGGAACCACGGCGCGGGACGTGTGCAAATGCGCCAACGTCAGCAGATCCACGAGGGTCCTCACGCCGTTCTGGTCCATCAGATCTTTCACGTTTCTTCTATGTAAAATCAGCTTATTGATAAACATAACTAATCTGTCGCGCTCCATCCTATCTGTACAACGTTCCAGCATGCCCACGATATATCTGGTGTCTGAAAACGGACCGATGTCCTCGTAATAACGATCGTAGACAATGGTCATTGCTTGCAAGCAAAGGCACTTCATTTCGACTTTGGCCGTTAGCAAAAATCTGTGGTACAAGTCATTGAAGAATTCGTACCTGAAACGAAACGTTCGGAAGTTAGCGATAATTTGTATAAATATTTTCGCACGACTTTTACATTTCTAGGTATTGGAATTTCACGTAAAATTATAATTTTCAAATTTGCAAAAAAAAAAATCAAATGAAATTCCAATACTTGGAAATGAAAAATTGCATATAAATAAATTCCAAAAATATTTGTAGAAATATTTTCGCACGATCTTACATTTCTAAGTATTGGAATTTCACGTAAAATTATAATTACCAATTTACAAAAATAATAAAATCAAATTCCAATACCTGGAAATAAAAAATTGCGCATAAATAAAATTCAAAAATATTTATATAAATATTTTTGCGCCATTTTGGATTTCGAAGTATTGGAATTTCATGTAAAATTACAATCATCAAATTTGCAAAAAAATAAAAATCAAATTCCAATACTTGGAAACGAAAAATTATACATAAATAAAATCCAAACATATTTATATGCAATTTTGCATTTCCAAGTATCGAAATTTCGCATTAAATTATAATTGTCAAATTTAAAAAAAAAATTAAATTATTCGAATTTCAAGCGAAACGTGTAAAAAATGGTTCACAATGAAATTCGGAGACGCGATACTTACGATTTCCTTATGGGACTATCGGGAGTGTCCTTTTCTAACAATAGCCTTAAATAATAGTCTCCGATTTTCACCTCGTCCGACAGACACTGGTACTGGACCTCAAATTCACGATGATTCCAGGCGATGAGCGTACCTCCGGCTAAGTCTTTGTAGGAGCTAAATGCGCGAATCTCATTCTCCAGCGCTATTCTCAATTCCTCTCTGGTTTTGTGGTTCCAAATTAAATTAGGTAAGGCGTGGTCCTGATTGAATTTGTAATAGAAGAGTTTCCAATTTTCACGCGATTTTATGCGCTCCCTGCGTTTACGAAGGACGATGGGTCGTTCCTTCATTTTCTCGCGTCTTTCTATTCCCACGTGAGCTCCCCAATGCTGGAAGGCGTTCTCCAGGTGTTTCTCCACGACCCGCATTCGACGTTCGATCGCCAGCCATTGGGGACTTTTTTTATTTTTCGACGCGTGATCGATGGCTATTTTCAAGTTATCACGATTATTCAGACGTTCTTCCTCCAAAAACGAGTCTGGAATTTGTTCGTCGGAATCGAGGTAGTTAAGCAGACCGACAGGCTGGAAAAAAAAAAGGTTACACGTTTTTAGGAAAATGGTAATTTTTTTTTGCAAATTCAATATTTCCAGAATTTTCGTACGAATTTTTGTTGCAATTTTTTATTCCACTAAATTTGTTTTAAATTAATTTTTCATTTTTCGAGCTCGAAAATTTTTTTTTACTTTCGAAGATTTTTCCAAATTCAATTTTTCCAAAAAACCAAAAAAAAGTTGCATATTTTTGGAAAAATAGTATTTTTTTCGCAAATTCAAAATTTCCACAATTTTCTACTGAGTACTAGTTGCAATTTTTCATTCGACTAAATTTTTTTCAATTAACTCTTCATTTTTCGAGCTCGAAAATTTTTTTTGGATTTTCGAAGAATTAATTCCCCATTCGATTCTTAAAATTTTCGATTTTTCCAATTTCTATTTTCTACTGAATTCCACAAAAATGTCATTTTCAACAAATTTTGTAATCGACAATTTTTCAAAAAAACTCAATTCAACAAATTTTCGCCAAATCCGCTGGATACAAATTTCCATTTGGACAAATAATATCCAGCGAACTTTTTCACTCCACCGCGAACAATTTGACGGGCGTTTCTCTCACCATGATCCTCTTGAGCAAACCCATGGCGGTGGGATGCTCGGTGACCCAAAGACCCACCAAGTGTCGGCAGAGCTGTCGATGGGTCAACAATCGGCCATCGCTGCCCAGCGTGAACAAACTGTTCAACAAATGCCTGGGCAGGGCCCCTTCGGCCAGGGCCAATTCCTGCATCTTGGATGCCACCTCGGGGGCGCCTTCCTCGATAATGGCCCTCATGATTAAACCGGCCCCTTTTACAATGGCCAACGAAGGGTGTTGAAAGAGCTTAAAAAGTGATCTGCCTCTAGCGGCGACCAGTTCCAAAAGATTATCAAAATGCTTGCCATCCGTCGTTTCGCTGTATGGAACGCAAAGAGCAAAGGTTAACAAATCCAACATAGCTGAAACTACTAAAGCTCCTGTACCGTGACTCTGAAAAATGTCAATCGCTTAGATCTTGCAAAAATGGTCAATTCCTCCCACACATCTCGTTCCTTCGTTAGGTCCGGTCAAATTCCGGGCTACTTACAACGTGATTGATCCACATATCCAGCAGACTCTCCAGGAACTTGTTGTTGCTCAGGAGGCTGCTCTTGTTCAGCTGCTCCTGCCTGAGATCGCAGTCGTCGTGCATCGGCTGCATCAGGGCGCAGATGCAGTCGATCGCGGCCTGGGTCACTCCCGAGTCCTGGCGTTTCAGGGCCTTCACGACCTTGGTGCCGATGGCCTCCCGGAACCCGGGCAAGCTGGTGAACGCCGAGAACCCGACCTTGCTGGCGATCAGCCTCCGCAGGGAGTGAAATTGCGCCTCGACCTCGCTGTTCGACTCCAGGTCCTTCGTCACCACGGCGTTCAACGCCGCGAGGATGATCTTCTCCTTGTTCTCGGTGAACAGGCCCTGGAAGTAGTTATTCAGGACGGTATAGACCTGCAGTTGCATTGACGTGACGGTCCATTCAAGCTCTTTGCCTGCCTAGAGGGAAAAGAACAGCTCGTGAGAAACTCCTCCCCGGGGAAGATCGTCGAGTCGCTTGAATGAACCGCACCTGCCACCCGAAATGCAAAAAGAGAGAGAGAGAGAAAATAGTAATTCCGGGGTCTCGCATTTCAAATATTTCGATGGTTTTTTTTTGTAATTCAGAGAAATGACGAAAGAAAATATTCCTGGGTTCGGGGAAATGAATTTCGCAATGTCTTCCAAGCGTTTTCAAATTTCTTTATCTAATTTTTGAAACGTTATGGTAAAAATATATATTAATCCATTAAAAAATCAATAATTTTTAAATATATGATCTCGAGTACAATTTTTTGGTCGTTGCGATATCTTGTACCTTGGAATATTTTTTTTCTCTTCGACATTCCTTCGTATCACAAAAAATAATTAATTATAACATAATTTCCTTTTTTTGGTAAAAATCAAAGCTACCTGTTCATTCTCAATTAAAAAAAAAAATAAAAACCCATCGAGGCATTTAAATATTCGATCCCGAATACAATTTTTTGGTCATTGCGACATTTTGTCCCTTCGAATATTTTTTTTTTCCCTCCAACATTCCTTCGTATCGCAAAAAATAATTACTTAAATAAGTAATTAATTATAAAACTTCCTTTTTTTGGGGGGGTAAAAATCAAAGCTACCCGTTTAGTCTCAATAAAAAAAAAAAAGAAAAACCCATCGAGACATTTAAATATTCGATCCCGAATACAATTTTTGAGTCATTTTGTCCCTTCGAATATTTCTATTTACCTTCCTATCACAGAAAATAATTAATTAAATGAATAATTAATTACCCAGTAATTTCCCTTTCATTTTTTGTAAAAAAATCAAGGCTACCCGTTAATTCTAAAATAAAATAAAAACGCCTCGAGACATTCAAAATACGAGAATCGGATGGAACAACACCTCGAGGAGTTTCTTCGACCGTTCTTACATCTTGAGTCACGGAGTACTGCAAGCCGCTGTAAGGAACGTTGGCGTTGAATCTCTCCAGGATCTCGGCGAAGGATCTGCCCCCGGGAGGCTGGTGCAGAAACTTCACGTGAGTGGTCTCCACTTCCTCGTCGACCGGCAGACTCAGGGGACCCAGCCTCTTCCCCCGGGCGATCGGGTACATCTTCACGTGGACGTCCCGGTTGCCCGACGCCCGGACACCGTCCAGCAACGAGGCCAGCAAGGAATCGCGGTCGGTGGTCACGTAACTGCGCAGTTGCCCGTTCAGGTACTGGATCGTGAAGAGCTGCGGGTTCCCGTTGTCCCTCACGAGCGCGAACACGTCGGACAGCGGCCTCAGGGTGCAGATGCTGTACGTCTGCGGGTCGCGTTCCAGGAGGCACGTGTCCGAGAGGCACAGGGTCCGTCGTTGGGGCTCCGAGTGCCTCGACGAGTGCTTGTGAACCGTGAACTCCGACACGCTGGTGATGTGCTCGTCCCCGCTGAACTTGCCCAGTCGCTGGGCCAGGAAATCCTCGAGCTTGATCGGCTCCTTCAGGACCTTGATGGTGATTCCGAGGTTGTTGATGGCGGAGTCGAGCAGTTTCCTCTTGATCTCGTCCATGTGTTGCGACGAGAAGAGGTGCAATCTGCCGAAACCCCCGCACACTATCACGAACCCCTGCGGGTAATCCTTCATCGTTGCCAATCCTTCGAAGTCCTTGTAGCAGTAACTCGCCAGGACCATGTTCGTAGCTGGATCCAGCTGGTCGAGACTGTACGGTGTGACTTCCAGCACGACCGGCAGTCTCGTGTCCGACCAATGGTGCTTGTAAGCCTGGTACCTCTGGAAACGGTTGCGAGAAAGTGAAAGTTACATTTATTTTTGTTGATTAATTAATATTATAATAATTGACGTAATCGCAATTTTAATTTTTTATTTTATTAATTAGAAAGAAATTGAAAATTTCTGGATTCGTTTGAAATCCTTCATTTCCAATAATAATAATAATAATAATAATAATAATAATAATAATAATAATAATTATTATTATTAGTAAAATAATCATTATCTTTAGAAATAAAAATTAAATAAACAAGAATAAAAGCAAAGAATTGATTCACTGCATTATCGAAGAGAATAAAAAAAAAAGAAACAGAAACGTCAGCATAAAACAGTTCCCTAGAGTGTTTATCAAAGTTGTGGTCGAGATTGTAAGCCGATACTGGCAAGCTGTTACTAATATGGGCCGATAAGCGCGGTTCTCTCGCTGCGACTAACTGGATTACGAGATTCAGATTCACGGAGGACTTAGTTCGTACTTACTAAAACTTCTTTGGGCTTTTCGGCGAACTGATTCCTGAAGCGAAGAGCTTCCGTTAGCAGATAGGGTCTGTGTTCCGAGCTGAATTTCATGGTATCGACCTTTCGATCCTTCCTCATCGTGATGCTGAACTCATGGGAACCCACTTGATGCTTGTTGGTAGGCTGGACATTTATGAAATCCGCGTACTCCCATTTGTTGGTGACTTCCAAATTGTTCGGGTTGTACGTAGTTATACCCATCGAGCCGATGGAAAATATACGTTTGTATCTGAGCGAAAAGAGAACACGTTTCCGAATTTTCCAGCCAATCGAGCGATTAAGAAAAGTTGGGGAAAATTTACGAGTTCAACGGAAGCGAATGAGAAATGCAATTGTCAATTTTTAATTGTCAATAATTCTTTGCGACTTTATCTGTAATTTCAGTGAAATCCGAATTCTTTAGAAAAATGACAAAATCTCAATATTGGAAATTCCAGGAAACGGATAAACAATTACATCGAGCCGATCGAAGTTATCTTATCGACGAATTTCGATCAAGGGTACTTCCATTTACCGTCGCAAATTCGAATTTTACATAATTTCCGATCGGAATAAAATAAATTATTTTCGGATCGGAATAAAAAAAAATCGTTTTCTAGTAAAAACGAAATTTCAAAGAAGCGTTTTAAAATTTCGAAGCTACAGTTTTCGCTATTTCGAGCATATTTTCTCCATCGCTTCTGCGAAATTCGCCCACTGCCGCCACAACCTTCCTTTCCAGCTACTCGGAACTCATCCTAAACTCATCAATCTCGCGGTTCTCGATTCAAAATTGAACATCCCTATTCTTTATTTCGCAACCGACCTCCGGATGATCTTTCCAAACGGTCCGTTCTCGATTCTCTCGATCACGGTAAGAGCTCCGATCGTAAAACTAGCGGTCATCTGCCTCTAGGGCCGACAAAGGCGCTATCGTTGCCTCCTACAAGCGACCCCGTCGTGTAAACTCCCCTTGGCGACCCCTTACGTGTACGTCCGGCCTAAGGGTGCTCTTACCGGGATCGATAAAGTCGAGAACGGACCTTATCGATAACTCCTCCAGCGGTCGCTCATGGAATAGGGAATATTCTACGTTCGAGCGACCCCTGGGATCGAAACGAACGTAGGACGAGCTCCGAGTGGCGAGGACAGTCCCGAATCCACTGAAACCGAAGGGACAAAGATAAAAATGAGGACGATCGAGAAATAATGAAAAGCTGGTTCTTACTTTCCTTTCCAGGAGTGCTTAGTGACGAGGAAACAGGCGACGTCTTGGTTGTCCTTGATCGGAGTCATTGTTTCATGCTTTGCCGGTGATCCGCGAGAAATGGTTCCCTCCAATGTTGCAAGGTCGTCCTGGGGAAAACTATCATCTGTCAAAGCGAGTTATCGTTATCGCTGGGACGTTACCTCGCGAGAGAGAGAATATGTGTGTGTGTGTGTGAGAGAGAGAGAGCAATGCACCGGACGGCGGGACAGACGGACAGAGGGACCCTCGGTTGGAGTCCTCGCGGTAGAAAATGAAAATAAACGGAGATGAACGTTGATGCATGCAGCGAGTCACGTGACACTGGGTCTCATAGCTTCCCCGAGGGTGTTTCGCGCGTCAATTGACGATTGTCGCCTACCGACAGCTCCATCCCACTGGAAGCAGCCATGATGTTTCCAATTTCCTCGCTCCTCGGCTCCGAGCTCTAATCGTCGGGTAATCGGGGGTGTCAAACGAGAGTCAGCTGTTTTCGCAGATGGCGCCACCTGCCGTTCCGACGTTTCCCGTCGTTCGCGATTTTCCTTCCTTTCGCGCCGCCGGCGACTTCGATTTACCTCAGGATCGATAAGCGCGCTTTCGAGAGTATCGGTATTTTCGAGAAATCCGCTTTTTTTTTTTAATTATTTCGTTATATTCTTTTTGCCAACGCTTATTTTTGGCGCGAATCAAATAGGAGGCGAGAATTATCTGGAAAGAAAAATACAATTATATAGATATTTGATAATAAAAAAAAAGGAAATTCGCTTTTTCAGGAAGAAAGTTAGCTCGCGTAGAAAGTTAGGTTACGCGTCGATCGACAGATGTCGTCACGGGCGAGTTCCTAAATTGGAAAATTCGAATCCCAACGTTGATTCGAAATTCTTCGAAAAAAATTGATAATTCTCGCAAAACTTTTAAAGCGCGCTATTTTCAAGGTTAAACTCGAAAGTCCAATTTCTTTTGGACGGCCTAGTTTTCTACAACTTCGGAAATTATTATTTATCAAATTTTCTATTATAAATTATTATTTATAATAATAAATTGGTGTTATCTGTCGGTGGTTCGATTTTTGTATAATGATAATGATAATAATAATAATAATATTAGAAAATTTTCCTTACCAGGGGTTCAATTCCATTCTCGATGGTTTATATTATGGTAATAATAATAATAATAATAATAATAAACTTAGTAGCGGCGACATCTATTGACAGGATTCCGCTTTAGATTAATATTTCGCCTTCGAATTTTTTCCATCCTATATTTGTAATAGTGATTTTTGTTTTTAAGTTGCTTCAATAAAACATTAGCAGTATGTACGATTGATAATTACATATTATTAATTACGTTATTATTAATATAATAAAACATATTATTACAATTATTGATACAATTGAAAAAATATAATTATTCGAAAAGAATGGTCGACCGGAGCAACGCCATCTCTCGGGGATAAGAGCAACTCGCTGACGGATGAATGATATGTATCGCGATGCCAAACCGTCGACGAACGAAATTCGTGGAATGACGTCACGCTGCTCTCTCGCACACACCACGTCCCAGTGGCACATTCGCACGTACATGCGCGCGTCGTACATACGCACACGTACACGCGCATACCCCATTTCACACAGCTTTTATATATTTTGTACCTTATCAGCGAGTATACATGTGTACGTCCGATGCTGGCGAAGCCTCCTATTTGTTAAATTGCCAGCACCACGGCGAATCGTACAAAAGCAAGACTGAATTCAACGAAGCGGCGCGTTTTCGATCGAAAACTTGTACCTACCGGGAGTATCATTGTCGCGGTACCAAGTGCAACACCGCGAAATAAAGAAGAAAAGAAAAAAGAAAGAAAAAAAAAGTCATTCATTCCCCGTGCGAGAGGAAACATGGCGATGATTTGAGTGACACGGACACACACACGCGCGCGCATACGCACATACACAAATATACACGTATAAAGAGATAGAAAGAGAGAGAAGACAAACCGAGGGTGGAATGGGCGTCATGTCAAGCAACTGAATCGGTCAAGATGAACAACAACCGTCTCCAGGAATCCTCGGCACGCCGCGATAATGAATGATACCAAGAGAAAAAAGGAGACATTGCGTACATCGGCTGTCACAACTTTTTTATCTCCAGCACTTCCTCCCACCCCAACCTCTCCTCATCCTCGTCCTAATCGTCATCGTCACCGTCACCGTCGTCATCGTCATCACCATCCTCCTGCTCCTCCTCCTCCTCTTCTTGGTCTTCGTCTTCTTCGTCACGGTCGTCCTCGTCCTCGTCCACGTCTACTGCGACGCCTTAGGGACTCTTAGTTCCCCGTTTCCTGCCGTCACCCTAAAGTTCATTTCCACCAAAAATTGCAAAATTGCAGAATTACAAAATCGCAAAATTGTAAAAGTGCAAAATTGCCCTCCGTCACCCGTACGAACGCACACCTCGAGCGAGAGCAAAACGCACAGGAGCGACAACCGGTAGCGCCGACTCCACCCGGGAGTCCTGGACGTCATGGCGAGGGACTACGACCATTTGTTCAAACTCCTGATCATAGGAGACAGTGGTAAATTTCAATTCCATTTTCTTTCTTCTTTCTAATGTTCTACTTGTCTCCATTCTGAGTCACCTTCGATTCCCGACTTTTCGTGTGATAATAATAGTAACGATAATAAATTGGTGTTATCTGTCGGTGGTTCGATTTTTGTATAATGATAATAATAATATTAATATTGGACAATTTTCCTTACCAGGGGTTCAATTCCATTCTCGATGGTTTATATGATGATGATGATAATAATAATAATAATAATAATAATAACAGTAATAATGATAATAGAGATAATAATAATAATACCCATAAAATTATTATCCATCGTTGATTAATTAATAAATTTTCGATTCCAAAAAATCCCAATTGAATAATAATAATAATAATTTGTTCAATTCTTGGTTGGTCGACGATGGCTAATAATTCTTCATTTTCCTTGGTTTTTCGTTTGACCAGATTACATTTTATGTTAATTACGCGTTTCGATCATTCGACGCCGATGCTCTTTAGTAATATTCAATTTGCAGTAATTTCGTGAAAAATACAATTTTGCGGATATACCAATATCGATCGGTATTTTCATTTATTATGACGAAAACATACTGGCTATTCGATCTGTAATGTCAACAACGACTTTTGTTATGTATTATTACCGTTATTACGTATTCCGTTAATTACACGGCGTTTATCGTTACGATTCCATCGGATGAATTTTCTAAGAATCGATTTACGATCTTATCACGGTTCCGGTATGTCGCGAACAAAAAACCAAGGAAAATAAACAAACGATAATGATATTAATAACGAATCGTTACCAGGGGTAGGCAAGAGCTCGCTACTGCTGAGATTCGCCGACAACACCTTCAACGGGAGTTACATCACCACGATCGGCGTGGACTTCAAGATACGCACCGTGGAATTGGACGGCGAGCGAGTCAAGCTCCAAATTTGGGACACGGCCGGACAGGAGAGGTTTCGCACCATAACTTCCACCTACTACAGGTATCGCCCTCTGTAAATTATCAATATTGTATCAATTTTCTTTCGCGTATTTCCATCGAATATTATTTTTTGGTGATAATTATGCTTTTTTAGTAACGATTAATCGTAACGGTCACGACCTTACCCTCGATTTCGATTACAGGGGCACGCACGGAGTCATCGTCGTGTACGACGTGACCAGCGGGGACTCTTTCGCCAACGTCAAGAGGTGGTTGCACGAAATCGAGCACAATTGTGATGTAGTCAATAAAGTATTAGTGGGGAACAAGAACGACGCGCCTCACCAGAAGGTGGTCCTAACGGAAGATGCGCAAAGATTCGCCATGCAGATGGGGATTCAGTTGTTCGAGACTTCGGCCAAAGATAATATCAACGTTGAAGAGGTGAGTCTCCATACTTCGAATCACTCGTGTAACAAAAATTCTGAGAATATTTTCCCAAACTCAAATTGCACGAGTCGATGCTCAACCTTTGTTAATAATTTCGAAGTATCGATTGTCGATGGAAAAACTCGATAACATTTATCGCCAAGGATAGTTAGTACTACGATACTTTTATCGGAACCAATTGTTCGATGTAAAATAGTGGCTTAGTGAATTTTTCAGATTTTCTAAAAATGTTCGATCTTTCCGAACCTGTCGATTTCCTTTACTTCAATTTATTAGTAATCAATTTAATAGAAATCGATGGTTTCGATACCGTCCAATTTGTTGGATCTTTCGAAATTCGGGATTTTTTATGAATCCTATTACTTGGAATCACTCTTGCTAATTATTTTGAAACGTTCGTGGAACATTTTTGACTCGAAACTAATATAAACTTTTGTTTGAATCGTTACAGATGTTCATGTCGATAACGCGTCAAGTATTGCGCACGAAAAAGGAGAGGAAGGAAAGGCAAGCGACGCAAACCAACGAAACGGTAAACCTTAGGAAAAGCACCAAACAGCATAGAAAAAAATGTTGTTAGCGATTGAATTTGATATCCCAAACTGTACATATTAAACATTGCCAGTTTTAATGGCAATTACGAGTATTTCTATCAAACATATTCAATTTCGTTTACTGTTATACGGTTATAACAAATTGTAACGATATTAATTATTGCATATTATATATACATAGATATATAATTCAGTATACAGACACTTTTATTACTTTTTTCATATTTGTACCGTTGGCCCCGGGTTTCTTCGATTCGAGACGCAAAAAACGCGGAATCGTCTCCTTTTTTTCTTAAATTCACATTCGCGAAACAGGAACAAAAATAAAAAAAAATAAAAATAAAAACAAAAATACTAAAGTACAAATAACGCTTGTCCCAAATTTTTCGCCGTATTTTGTTTCCAACGAATATTTACTAGTCTCGGTAGATCTGATAGTTGTACCCGAAAGATAATAAAAAAAAATTAGAGATCCAAAAAAGAAAAAAAATACCAAAATCCCTGCTGATAATTTTGAGGACTCTTTTTTTTTATCAATTTCTGTTGTTTTACCCCCTCGTTTGCGTGGATTTCGAGTTTCTCAATTTCTTTTTAGGATGAATGAAATTCCAAAAGTGAAATCCCTGACCATTTTTTTTCTTTTTTTGGATATTTCGGAATTTCCGGTAACCGAATGAAAGAAGTAATAAATAATTAGAGCGTGTAACAATTCGTCTAAGTTTATTGTTTTATCGTACCGCGATTTCTTTTTCTCGCGTGGCCCTGAAAATACCCGAGTCATGAAAAAATTGCAAAGTTTTCAAAGCAACCGGGTTTTTGTCTTTCGATTTCCTCGAATTTTCTTGGTTTTTCGAAAAATCGGATTTTTTCAGGGTCGCGAATTTACAAAATATTGTTTTTTTTTGTTAATGTCACTTCAATTTTTAATTTCGAATTTGCAAAATTTCTGAATTTCAACAGTTCTATTTTTATTTACAACGAAATGTTGAAATTTTTGTGAATTTTGCGGTGAAACTTTTAGAAAATTGGATTTTCGAAATTCGGAAGACAATAAAATTGTAATTTCAAGCCAAACCGATTAAATCAGTGCGAAATTCAAAGGCAAGCGATTCGAAAGTCGAAGGTTTAATTGAAATTTGTACAATCCATCATTTTGCAACCCTAAACTGTAATTTTTAATTTCTTTTTTTTTCCGTCTTTGTCTTTGGAAATATTTTAGTCGTCGAAGACGAGAAAAGGAGAATTATTATCTCGGAATGAATGTAATCTATGTAATGAACAAATTTTAGTAAGATAATTTTAAACACAAATATTATGTTCCTTCTCAAACAAAGTTTTATTCTCTTTTTTTTGGAAATTGTTTAAGAATAGAAATAAAGATTATTTAAATCAAGCAAGGAATTTCTTTTTTATTTTTTTCCAGGCCAATTGCAAATTTTGGGAGAGAAACTGGGAAATTTGTATTTTTGTCTTTCGTGTCGAATTTTTTTTCTTTCCAGGAACTTGTTTTCCCGCAAAAATCCAGGTTTTGGAATTTTCAATCAATTTGGAGTTCTTCGAACATTAAATTTTTTCGAATTTTACGAGATTTTTAGAAGTTTTTGAAAACTGGGGTATTTCAAATTTTCCCGCATTTTCTGCCGATACGCAACGAGATTTTCACACTGGCGCCATCTAGGGATCGTGCTGGTAACCAATATTTAAAAATCGTCAAAATACACTTGAGCAAAAAAAAAATAAAATTACGTCGACCAGTTTCGTCGATATTATAATTGTTAATTATAATTATAATTACAATTATTGACAATTACAATTGAAGATCGGAAAATCACGAAACGAAAAATCGCAAAAACATTCTAAAAACAAAAGAGGATAGAAATAAACAGACTGAGCGTCTAAACAAAATATCATTATTGTTAATGTTATTATTGTCAGTTATTGTATTGTTTTTTTAGGATTAGCTTTTTTTTATACTTCGTAACAATAAATCAAATTTTGACATCACCTCAGGCGTCTTTCATGTTTACTTGACCTTTGAGATCAAAATGAGGGGAAGGGGGGGAGGGGGAAGAGAAGAAAAACAAAATAAGCCAGAGCCTTGTATTTGAAAACGAAAAGATGATGCCATTCTTCTTATATATGTTAGATGCTACCAGCCCTAATAATAATAATAATAATAAGGAAACGCTTTGTAAAGATTAGAAACATATACACGAACGTGTATTTATTGAAAATTGCAAAATCTGAAAAATGTCAATGTTGCAAAATTTGTTTAAAATTTGCAAATTTAAATATTTTCGGTATAGGGAAATTTGGAAAAAAAAATGTGCGAGTCTGAAAAATACGAAATTTTGGAAATTTGTTACGGAATTACGATATTGCGAAATTTCCGGTTTTAAGAAAAATTCCAATTTTCAAACATTTCTTGGAGACTCCAAAACCTACGAGGTTATTCGATTTTTTTCGGATATCTTTCAAAAATGCACCGATCGAAAATCTGAAAATTTGGAAAACTTTATATTTCCATACAAAAATATACCCTTTACGTGTCGTAGGTATACGGCTTACTCATACTTTTCACAATTTCTGGATTCCGTCCTATAGCGTTAATTAGGGTTACGGGCGACAATGCCATCTGTACACCCTCGCACACAATAAAGTTACGCACACACACATGCATATAAGTTCGCCCAACCATTGTTCCTTTATATTGGGTACTACCTAAGTCCACACACACACACACGCATACACACATAAATATAGCTAGCTACCTGCAGATCCAGTTATTTCAAGACGTCCATCGGTCACTCACATACATATACATTCCTATTGTACGTGTGTGTGTGTACAGAAAATACGAAATTTCCTCATTCCCTTATTGTCTTCCGTCCTTTTCTCTTATACTTCCAATTTAAGCTGATCCATAAAGTATAAGAGGCTTAAAGGAATATTCAAATACAAGCGTCTTTCGTTCCTAACGGTTTTCGGGAGAAACGAGGAAGAGTGATGGCGATCCCAAGATCGATTATACGCGACTTTCGATGTTTCAGGATCGATCCGAGACAAAAATATCGTGATGATATTTCGTAAGGGGGAAGGGGGGTAACATTATATCACAATGAATTTATCGCACACGTCGTTTTAATCGATAGTATCGATATAAACGAGCTACTGCACGACGTGCAGCCTGCAATAAAAAATTGGAGCGACGTGGAAATGCCCCGAAAAAGTCACAACATGCAAGGGAACGGACATTTTGAAAATTCTTCATACCCCGTTTTAGTTGTTATTATTATTATTATTATTATTATTATTATTATTATTATTGCAACTTTTACCATTATTATTATTATTCAATTGAAATTTTTTGGAATTGAAAATTCGTCACCAATCAACGATGGGTAATAAATTAATAAACACACACACACATACAGGGCTGCTGAAAAAAGTACTGTTATAAGTACCCATAATTTTTACCTGAAAAAGAAAAGTCGGAAAAGGGGCTCTCCATTGTCATTCGCGTTGCCCCCTTGAAGTTTTGGGCGGATACGCATTGGCACCCAAAATATATCACAAATACCCGGAACCCCGAACCCTCAAATTTACTATACCTGCCTCGGGGAACGGATTTCAGTCCACTTCAACTTTGTTTTATGCCTATTTTTACTATTCTTTCGGATACTTAATAACTCCGATTCCCTCTTTGTCCCTTTCCTCCGACTTGGAAGAATTTATTGTACTATATACATAAGTTTCCATTCCAATTGTCCATTTTTCTATCGACTCTCGAAATTTTGGGTACACTTATTCTCAATTATACTTATATGCCATTCGCATACCGTTTATTTATTACCCGGCCTGTAAATAAATACATAAATAACTTTTTTTTCAATCGATTCTTCGAAACATACATTAGTCGCCCGGTTTATTTATTTATTCGTTTTTGCAAATTTTATAACATTCAAATTTGCGTCGAACAATATTATTCCTTCCATTTCCGAACCGAAAATTACCCATTTCGGAATATTCAGCGAACGGGAAAATAAAACCACGTATTTTGAGGTTAGGGATTTCGTGGAACGCGAGTTCCTGAAAAGAGCGATAAAAAAAATCCCCCCAGCGAAAAACGATTAGTGTGTATCCAAAACATGGCCGCCAGGAACGCACTTGGGCGATTCGTTCGGAAGCGATGCACCCGGTAACGGCACGGATCAACACCGACTGCACCACGACGCTCTTGCGGTCGTCATCTTGTTCTCGAAAACTCCAAAAAAAGAAAGGGCGCAAAAGAAAAAACTGGGAGAGAAATGAGAAGAAATGAGAAGAAAAGAAAGGAAAAGAAAAAAAGTATCCCATGAAAAAAATGCCTCCAGCGAATTCCCTCCAGTACCAACTACACCCTATCTGCGCCTCTCGCTACTGGACTACTGGAAATAAAAGCTCCAATCGCTCGTATCTATACTCGAATCCAAGAGAGGGGGGAGAGGGGGGAGAGCGACAAAAGAAAGAAATACGAAAAAAAAAACGGGAGAAGCAGAAAAATCCGGCCAATCGTAACCGCATTCACAGGAGAAAAGCAGCCACGCCATTGGTTTGTTCTATTTTTTCCTCTTTTTCTTCTTCTTAACTATTATCATTATTATTATTGTTATCGTTATCGCTTCTGACATTACTATTATCATTGTTACTGCCACCAGTACCATTGTGACTTTTTGTAGCGACCAACGGTACCGGTAATACATGATTTGTTGAAAACCAAAATCGTGAAATCGATATTATCGTCGATATCGATCCGCGCGAAATCGAAATCGGCGATAAAACGAGTCGAGGACCGACTCTACTCCTCCTTCCAAAAGAAGGAAAACTTAAAAATGCCGCCGCAGAGGCAACCCCGAATCGATATTCGCCGAGGCTGGTCACGTGGTGCGTCATCGAGGATTTCCCAGCGAATGAACGTCGCGCGTTTCCTGGAAATTTCCCTCTTCTCGAGTGTCGAGTCTCCCTAACCCCCACCCCTCTCCCTTCGGGTTCCCCCGCCACTCGACGAGTTTTCCATTATTTCGCCCCACCCCCCTCCCTCTTCATTCTTTCTTTCTTTTTCCTTTCCTTCCCTTCCCTCTCCTTTTTCTTTTTTTTATTTCCATGACGTTGTTCGCTCGTACGGTAGCGCCATCTGCGCTCTCGCCGCCGAAGAACCACCACGGAGGACGGATCGAGGGACCCGAGGGAAGTGCAGTACGCGACTAACAGCGCACCGGTTCACCGTCGGCTTACCAGTCGCTCGCTCGGCTTTTTTTTCCCCTCTTTATTCGCATTCGAATAAGATCGCGATTGTTGTGTTCCTACGGTTCCGTTGGTTCTCGGACTCGCAGATAACAGTGAATCGAACCAACGGGGGGTGCATTTTCGTCTTTGTAGGGACGATATTTTTGGAAACGCGCCTCTACATATATATATATAGTACACACACACATATATATATATATATATATATATATATACGTATACACAGAAGGAACAAGAGTCCAAGCGGAAGTTGGACAACAAATGGGTCGTCGACGGCAACGTAGCGGCTTCTCCGGTGGAAGCGAGCGATAACTGGAATCTGGAACCGAAAATCCAGACCCGACGAGATCGGATCGGATCGGATCGGATAGGATCGGACGACGTCGGCTACGATCGGGCCGGATCATGTGTCGGAGCCGAACAGTGCGTGAGAAATGATATAGAAAAAAAAAGGAGAGGAAAGGAAAGGAAACGAAACGAAGAAATAAAGAAATAAAGAAACATAGTACATATACATATATAATACATATACATGTACGCGTGTCCCTATGTATACATATATGTGACGCTAGAGTCGGTAGATTAGCGAGCAGTAGTAATGCGTTGGAGGGGTAACGGTCGTGCAGGAACCGAGGAACCACCGACGTCGTCTTCTTCTTCATCACCGTCTTCTTCTTGTTCTTCTTCTTCTTCTTCAACGTCTTCGTTGTCGTCATCGGCGCTCGCGGGGCAGCGTCGGTCGCCGTAGTCGCTGCTCTCCAGGGGGACCCGGCTGGCAGGAGGGCACTAATTCGCATTATGGAGGAGAGTCAGCTGTTGATGACGGAACTTCCGGCGTTGACTCCAGCTCGTGGCACGACTCTGATCCATCGACCGGGGCACTACTACCACCTGCATCAGCCGCACTTGGCCATACCCTCGCCGCAGACGACGCAAGTGGGCCAGCGCAACGATACCACGAGTGCCCAACCGCGCTACACCGGCGCCCGCGGCGGGAGCTTCGACAACAACAACGGGGGTGTCGGAAACGGAAACGGAACCGAATCGGGAACGGAATCGAACGTCATCGTAAGCACCGGTATCGGCGGGGACCAATCGCTGGCCGGTGGGGGCGGAGCCGGAGGCGGGGGCGTCGGCATAGGAGGCAGTCCCGCCAATCGGCACCCGGGGCATAACGCGGGCGCGTCGACGACGACGACAACGACGACGACGACGACCCTGTCGTCGTCGCACGTGTCCCGACAGGTGCCGGGACACGGCGGTGGCGCCCCCAAGGGCAGCACCCACGTGTCCTGCCTCTACCCCGAGATCCTGGCGCTGATCTTCGGGTACTTGGACGTTAGGGACAAGGGCAGAGCCGCGCAGGTGTGCACGGCATGGCGGGACGCGGCCTACCACAGGTCCGTCTGGCGAGGGGTCGAGGCCAGGCTGCACCTGCGCAAACAGGCCCCGGCCCTGTTCTCGAGCCTGGTGAGGCGCGGCGTGAAGAAGGTGCAGGTGCTGTCGCTGCGCCGGGGCCTCGGCGACGTCGTCAAGGGTATCCCCAATTTGGAGTCGCTCAACCTCTCCGGCTGCTACAACATCACCGACTCCGGGCTCACCAACGCCTTCTGCCAGGAGTACCCCGCCCTGACGGAGCTCAACCTGTCGCTGTGCAAGCAGGTGACGGACGCGTCCCTGCGCAGGATAGCGCAGTTCCTCACGAACCTCGAACAGCTGGAATTGGGCGGTTGCTGCAACATCACCAACACCGCGCTCCTGCTCATCGCCTGGGGCCTGAAACGGCTCAAGAGGCTCGACCTGCGGAGCTGCTGGCACATCTCGGACCACGGTATCAGCCACCTGGCGGGTTTCGACCGAGAGACGGCCGTCGGTAACCTCGCCCTCGAGCACCTGGGCCTGCAGGATTGCCAGAGGCTGAGCGACGAGGCCCTGAGGTACGTCTCGGTGGGCCTCACCTCGCTCAAATCCATCAACCTCTCCTTCTGCGTGTCCATCACCGACTCGGGGCTCAAGCACCTGGCGAAGATGAGCAGCCTGAGGGAGCTGAACCTACGCTCGTGCGACAACATCTCCGACATAGGCATGGCCTACCTGGCGGAGGGCGGCAGTCGGATATCGTCCCTGGACGTGTCGTTTTGCGACAAGATCGGCGATCAGGCGCTGGTGCACGTGTCCCAGGGCCTGTTCAACCTCAAGTCCCTCTCGCTCTCGGCCTGCCAGATCAGCGACGAGGGCATATGCAAGATCGCCAAGACCCTCCACGACCTGGAGACCCTAAACATCGGACAGTGCAGCAGGTTGACCGACAAGGGCCTGCACACGATCGCCGAGAGCATGAAGAACCTCAAGTGCATCGACCTCTACGGGTGCACTCGCATCACCACCAGCGGCCTCGAGCGGATCATGAAGCTGCCGCAGCTGAGCACGCTGAATCTTGGCCTCTGGCACGTGCGGTGATAGATGCGCGGACAAGCAGGGCAAGGCAGGCAACGGCACCATCAAGCCAGGGCAGCCAAAGCGGCAGGCTTCAGCTCGCACGCACCCGCTTTCTCGTCGTTTAACGATTTATTACCTGCAATTACACTTACGGATTACCGAAATCAATAACGATTACGATTACGATTACGATAATGATAATGATAACGATAACGATAAAAGGAAGCAGAAGCAGAGTCGGAACCAGGTGCCAGCGCGAGGGGACTGCGATTCCGCCATCGTTCACGCTCGTCCCAAAGAACGATGGCGAGTGTATGTATGTGTGTATGTGTGTGTGCGGGCGGTGTATATACGCGTTCCTTCCCTCAGACAGGACTGTTATTATCCCCGGTTTCGAAGGAAAAGGGGGTGGATGGGGGGGAACGAAGGTGGTTGGAACTTTGTTGTTTTTTTTTTTTTCGTTTTTTTCTTTTTCTTCGTTCGACAATTGCAATTGATACAAATTGTTTTCGTTCAGTGTAACACAGTGTGATAATTATCGTATGTAAATATTAACGAGGAGTAATTGATAATGACGTCACGGGAGGACTCTCGGAGGAAGAGCGAAAGGAGGAGGGGGAGGAGTGGAGGGGGAAGAGAAGTAAGGCTAATGGAGGAGTAATACCAAATCGCGAGGGTGAAGAGGACGAAAAAGAGGAACAAGAGGAGAACAGGGAGTAGGAGGAGATAACACTGGTGCTACTTTTTTTACGTTTCAAGGACGGACCGGAGCGGGGATCGGATCGCCTTCGTATCGGTGAGAATCATTTTTATGTATTTGGTGATTTTAATTGGTAATTCTTTTTGTGAATTGTTTGAGCGGCGGATTTTGTTTTTAGGGGAAAATAAAAATGTAGAGGTTTTCTTTTATTTTATGTCGATGGATTGTTACGAACATTGGAATTTTTTTGTAAAAGTTACGTAAATCATACCCCCAAGAACCCAGAAAGCTTGAAAACTGTAAAATAGAAGACACTCGAGAGTGAGTGGGACGTATACGACCCACGACCGTTTCAAACGATACCGAATTCCACATTTTTCTTTAGTAACGAAAATTTTAGGATTCAAAGGGAAAATCCCGAACTATGAAATAGCGCAAACCGGAAGTCTCTGTTATTTTTCTTTCCAAATTTACGAATTTTTCAAATTGAATTTCTAATTCCAAATATTAAACAGTTTATATTTTCCAAATATAAACTATGTAAGCTCGCTACTTGCATGTGTGTGTGTGTGTGTATGTATGTATGTATATATATATGTTCACTATTTAAAAAAAAAGAAGCGTCCAAAAAAAATATAATGGAGCAGTCTTGCAGACAAGTGGTAGAATTCGACCAATCAGGATTTATTTACCTGCCACTTAGAAGGGTAAAGAGATTCCATTCCGACTCACACATACACCTACACAAAGTTATCTCCTCTTCTTTTTCTTCTTCTTCTCAATTGAAAAGAAAAACCCAAGGTAACCTTTTGTGAATTTCCAAGATTCCCTTGATGATTTTTGGGAGTGAATGTACAATATGAAAAGAGTGTGTATGTATAGAGTGAAGAGGAGGACGTGTAAAAGGAGCCTCAAAGAAGGCTCTGCCCAAGAAGGAGAAGATGAAGAAGAAGAGGTCTTTGTAAACTTCCCAAGCGGACAGGCAGGCAGGTCTTGGGTAAAGAGGAAGACCCGACTCGAAAACCTGAATTTCAACCAACCGGCGGATGGTTGCTTGGTTGTTTGGTTTTTTCGTTGATTTAGTTTAGCTTAGCTTTGCTCCGCTTCGCTTTGCTTTTGGTTTGCTTTTGGTTTGCTTTGCTCCGTTTTCCTTGTTTCGATTTGGTCTTCTCTTTTTACCCAACTCAACCCCAAAATCATCTTCGGAATCTCCCCTCGAGCAGCGAAATAATCCCAATATGTATGAAACTGTGTGTGTACGTGTGTGTGCATGCATGATTGTATGCATGTGTGCACAAAAAATCAAGGATCGGTGATTTCTTTCTAAAAATGTTCCTTGGGAGGTACGACTCCTTAAGGAAATCTCCCCCTTTCCCCCCTTTCTCCCTTTTTAACTTTGGAAAGAAAAATAATAGAGACTTCCGGTTTGTGCTATTTCAAAGTTTGGAATGTCCTCTTTGAATACTGAAATTTTCGTTACTAAAGAAAAATGTGGAATTTGAAATGGTTCGAAAAGGTCGTGGGTCGTATACGCCCCACCCGCGCATTCCCGCTCTCTCTTCGCAAATGTCTTCTATTTTATGGTTTTTAAACGCGTGTATGCACTTTCCTGGTTCTCGGGGGTTCGATTTATGCGACTTTTATCGAAAAAATCGTTAATTCATTCCTAATTTTCCGAATAATTTTCTTTTGATATCAAACATTTTTGGAAAACGAAATTTCTCTTAATTATAAAAGTCTCACGAAAAAACTTCTTCCCCCCCCCCCCCCCCTCGGTTCCATCCCCCCGGTGCCCCCTTCTAACCCGCCCCCCCTTTAAAGGCTAAAAAAAATGTCCCTTCCGATGGAGAGAGAAGGGAGGGGGGGGGGGACCTTCCCCCGAAGTTCCGAATTTCGAGGGATGAAGGAAAAAAAAGGGTGTCTCGAAAAAGTTGCTAAAAAAACGTTACATTTGCTCTGACGCGTTTTCATGGAAAAAGCGAATGACGAAGAAACGAATGAAAAAAAGGTAAACCGTGGAGCTCAAACGTTCCCGAAGGTTTGTTTGAGAAAGTTTACGCACGCATATAATTAAAAACGTACGTACACGGTGGACGCGACGGGGAGGGGGGAAAAAAAAAGTGCGCGGCTCTAAACTGAACCGAACAAGTTTAATTGAGTGTCGTTCAATTAAATAAATTGAGTTCATTCAAATAAATAAAATGTTGCGTCGGAAGCGACTCCCGTGCAGCGGCTCTGGAGCCGGGGTAGCACAGCCAGCCAGCCAGCCAGCGCGTGTGTTCGTTGCATATGCGTTGGAGTTGCTTATTGTTTCATTGTTACGGCATTCGGTGTCACAGATCCCGTCGAAGGGTTTCCCCGAAATCGGTATTTCCTTCGTCGTCTTGAAGAAATCGGTCCCAAGTGTCGAAAAATTGGAATTATTATTATTATTACTATCACTACTATTATTATTACTACTACTACTACTACTACTATTATTGGGTTGGGGCTGGTCTAGTGGGTAGAGCGTTAGCTTCACACTACGTAGGTCATGGGATCGAATCCCCGCTGTGCAAAACCATACTAATATTTTTATTATTACTATTATTATTAGTACTATTACTATTGTTATTGTTAACAATAGGGTATTATAATTAATTAGTGTCAAATTATCATTACTGGTAGATAATAATAATAGTAATAATATTAGCAGTAGTAATAGTAGTAGTAGTACTAGTACTAGTAGTAATAGTAGTAATAGTAGTAGTAGTAGTAGTTGTATACATATATGTATATGTATTTTTATGCGGAGCGAAATTGAAAAAAAAAAATTCTTTCTAAATCGTAAAAAAAATCGAACTCTTAGTTTTTGCTATTTGATTGACCTTTTTCCCCCGATTTCTGGAAATTTATTTTTATTTTTTTTTATAATACAATATACATAGATAACACAACAACTTCGAATTTCCTTATACTTTGGAATTTTAAATTTGGTATTTGAATAATATTGAAAAATCCAACACCCCCCACCTCCCCTTTTTCGCAACACATTTTTTAGACGTTCGCGTACATAGGTCACAAAAAAAAAGTAACAAGAAACTCCGCTTATGTACTCTGACATACGCGAAACAGGTGGTAGGGAGTGTAGGAGATAGACCAGACGGCAGTGCAGCGTGGCAGTGCCTGTACACTCCAGTAACAGTAACAGTACAGTACAGTCGCAGCTGTAACGTTACCCAGTGGGGGGACAGGCGAAAGAAAAACGAATCCAAAGTACAGTGTAGTAAAGTAAAGTAAAGTAAAGTAAAGTAAAGTAAAGTAAACCAATCCAATTCAATTCGAACCGAGCCGAGCCGAGCTCGCAATCAGCTGAGTTGAATCGAAGCTCAGACGAGCACCCTTCGATTCGACTCGAGTCGAGTCGAGTCAGTTGGATGAGTTGAGCTCCTCTTCTGCTGCAGTTTCTTTAGTTCGCTTTGCCTTGCCTTGCTTTGCTTTGCTTTGCTTTACGTCGCTATATGTATGTATAATTCGAAGGCCAGACAACACATAGAGACTGGTGGACATATAGATACATATCATACATACATAGATGCATACATACTTACATACATACAGTAGAAGCGTGTATATAGTCATTCCTATATGTACACACACACATACTAAGCTTGTATGTGTATAAAGCAGGCAGGCAGTCAAGATATTCTGCGCTGCCTCGTGTCTCGTCCTCGTTCACACAAAACTCTTCTTTTTTTTTTGTATTCCATTCTACGGCTCTACACTGTCTTCGCACGCACCCATTCACACACATACACATGTTTTATATATATTACACACGATTCTTAATATGTATAGGTATGGATGTATATATATGGATCTGTGTGGGGAAATATTTTTTTACATGTGCATCCATAAAGTATACAGGTGTATAGTATATACATATACACGCGTGTACCTATGCATACATACATACCCGCTATCTGTATTTTGTCACCGCGTTATTTTACGGCAAAGAAAAAGGAGACAAAAGAAATTTGCCTGCAAAGGGGAGGGTGGCGTGTATATATGTGTATATATATATAAATGTGTGTATATATGTATACACAGCACGCGTAGTCAGCCGTGTAGTACATTATATATACATATATATATTTACTACCGATGGCGAAGGAAAGGAAAATAAAAGGTGGATTGCGAAGAGGGGGTGGGACTTGGGAAAAAGAGGAGACGAAAACAATGAATTTCTATTTATCTGTATGGGTATGTAGAGATAATTCTCTTTTTTTCAGCCAGCAGCGGGGGAAGGGTGGCGACTTACTTTGCTCTCTCTTCTCTCGCTTCCCCTCCCCCCTCCCCCTCTTTTTCTCCCTCTAGATAAAGACTATATATTTAATATGTATATTTTATATACATTTATTTACTTATGTATAAATATAGCAATCTGCACACATACACACACCCTCTCTCTCTCTCTCTCTCTCTCTCTCGAAATAGACGGTATCAGAAAAGGTGGGGGGTTACGGGGGTAGCCATGCGTGGGATGGGCTCAGTTGCATGCACGCTCACGTGCACCAGCTGAAATGCAGTATGCATCGAGAGGAGTGCATACACATACATATGTGTATGTACATATGGATATATATGTACATGTATATATACAATTCCCCGAACGAATCTGGCTACCGTTTGGGAATGTATAGATGTACTTGGATTTATGTATGTATGTATCCGTGTGTCCGTTGCTCTGTGTACGTACTTCTCCTACCGTGCGGTGGCGTTCTTTTTTACCCGGCAGTAGCGCGAGTGGGAGAAGGAAGAAAAAGGTGAAAATCGCGCCACATGTGTGGAAACGACTGGGTTGGTTGGTACTGGTACTGGTACAGCGGCGGGCGAGTCCACTTGTTGCGTACGGGAAAAATTGCCAGTCCTCCCGTGCAAGTACGCGAGTCGCGGTAATTTTTTCGGCCTGATCCAGTAATGATTGTAATGAATATTTTTTTTTTAATTTTTTTATCGCGACATAAAATTCTGGTAAAATTAACTTTAATTGGGAAATTTTGTGATAAATTGGCATTTCACCGAAATGACGATTTCTGTAAAAAAGGAAATTTGCAAAAATTCATTTTAAACATAAAAAGGGGAATTTTGAAAAAATACAATTTTTTTGAGAATTTCTCGAAAAATCTGTTCCGAAAAAGTGCGAATTTTTATAAAAAGGGAATTTTTACAAAATTATTTTTTATAAACGGGAAATAAAATTCTTTTTTCTAAAATGACAATTTCTGCAGGAAATGGAATTTAAAGAAAAAAGTTTTTTCAAAGAGTTTTTCGAAAAATTTGTTTTGAAAGAATGCTAATTTGTTTACAAAGGGAATTTTGTTAAAATTCTCTTTTATGAAATACGAATTTTCTCAAAAACGGGATTCTTTTAAAATAATCTTTCATTAAAAAGACATTTTTCTGGAAACCCCCCTCCCCCCTAAATTTCTCTCTCTGTTTTTTCTTTTCGAGTTCTCGTGGGAACCATCGATCGGTTTCTCGACCCGGCAACGAATACGGGCGTGACGTCACTGCTTTACAAAATATGGGATTTCTGGGCTTCGCATACATACATAAATCAAACCCATGCCTGCATGTCGGGTTTCTTTCTCTCTCTCTCTCTCCCTAACCGAGGACCCGATCCTCGGGTCCCTGGTTCCTCGGGTCTCAAAACCAGTCCAGTTTCCTGTTCTTTCTCCGCCCACATTTTGCTGCCTAGAAAGGAACGAAGATGAGAAGGGTATGGGTGTCTGTCTGCTGGCTGGCTGTCGCGTCTGTGTGTCGCGTACGCGTCCATGTATACATATATGTGTGTGTAAGAGTGGTTGCCTGCTCGAATTTCAAAGTACACGATGCCTACGGTCGGTGGAAAGACGGAGAAGGAGCAGCAAGAATTCGGTTACATTTCTCCTTTTTTTTTCTTCTTCTCCTTCTTCTTCTTTTTTTTTTCTTCCTCGGTAGGACCCGGCGAGGTTTTCATAGAAAAAAAAAGAAATCCAACCAAGGGGGTTGGGAGCCTCGCATCGCATGAATAGATACGCTGAAAAGCAGACGCCATGCACATGCAACCTGCAGCCTACAATTTCAAGGGGTTCTTCTTCTTCTTCTTCTTTTTTTCCTTTCTTTTCTTACCAGTTACCAGAAAAAAGCTGGATTTGGGTGCCTATTAAACTCAATTATGCTATTAACCCCCTCTTCTTCTTCTTCTTCTTTTTCTTCTTCTGAATGTTTTTTTTTTTTCATATCCCGAGAGGGAAAAAACCCACCTGCCTATTTATCTAGTAATTTTAACCATACCAGAGAGAAAGAAGAAAGTGAGTGCACTTGCAATTGATTTGATTCTTTTTTTTCAGAGAATGCGATAGCAAAAAAAAAGTCACTAGATTTGCTTTTAAAGAATGCGGTAGAAAAAAAGTCACTAGATTTAATTTCAAAGAATGTGGTAGAAGAAAAGTCACCAGATTTTATTTCGAAGAATGTGGTGGAAAAAAGTCACTAGATTTTATTTCGAAAAATGTGGTGGAAAAAAGTCACTAGATGTGATTTCAAAGAATGTGGTAGAAGAAAAGTCACTAGATTTTATTTCGAATGTGGTGGAAAAAAGTCTCTAGATTTTATTTCAAAGAAAGCGGTAGGAAAAAAGTAACTAGATTTTAGTGGAAATTGGGATTTTTGGTAAATTGGTGGGGAAAAAAGTTACTAGATCCAATGGAGTTTCTTTTTCTCTACAATTGGGAGTCGCTGAAGTACGGTAAAAATTACCATACTGGGGGATAAAAATTACTAGAATTTTTTTCTCACTATTACTGGTCGTGGGATAGTACAAATCACTATATTTGCCACTGAAAATTACTAGACCCAGGGGGATCAATTTTTCTCCCCAAGGGAGAAGACGGTCTCGGTATGGAAAAAATTACCAGACCCAAATGTAGCTCCCACCATGTAGAAATCTCGATCTAGAAATTGCTACAAATGTAGAAATCGAAAAAAAAAAATTACCGGGGTATGGAATAAACGAACCCCCTACCCAATCCATGGAAGTCGAGACTCGTAACGGGGTAAAATTTCCAATGTGGAAATGTTCGAACATTCCCTCGCGTATGCCCCCCCCCCCCCCCCCCTCCCCCCGCCCCAAATATACGAGCGAGGAAAATTTACTATGCCGTGGGTATAACCAACCACGAGTCCACTCTTCGCGTGCCAATGTGCGTACGTCGTGTGTGTGTGTGTGTGTATTATGTAGTACATACCCTATGCATATATACATGCAATGCATGTATATATGCACGTTGCACAAAGTGATATAACGCTGTCGATAGCGGAGCGAGCAAGTGCGAGCGAGAGAAGCCGAAAGAGGAAGACGGAGAAGTTTTGTCTTTAGCGAAGAGGGTCGTTGAAATGTGTGTGTACATAAACACTTACTCCTTCCCTCTCTCTCTCTCTCTCACACACATACAAATATGTATATATTCATGTATACATACACACATACATACATCATATATACATACATACATACATACATCATATATACATATATATTTTCCAACCTCTTGTGTTCTCACTACTTCTCCGTTTCTCCTTTCGTGTATATACGTAGTGTATATATACATATACATATATATATATATATTCAACTATACGAAGAAACTGGAGTAAGAAAGAAAAAAGAAGCAAAGAGAGAGAGAGAGAGAGAAATTTATATACCTGCATACATTTATGTACGCTCGCACACGCACGCACACACACACACACACACACACGTATATTCCCCTCCTCACACACACGCGCGCATACACATACAGTCTTTCTCGACAAGATTCTCCCTCTCTTACCCATTCCTTTTCTCTCTCTTTCTCCGTCTCTCTCAGACTGTCTTCCTTCAACCCTCTCTATCTCTGTCTCTCTGTCTGTCTCTCTCTCTCTCTCTCTCTCTCTCTCTCTCTCTCTCTCTCTCTCTCTCTCTCTCTCTCTCTCTCTCTCTCTCTCTCTCTTTCTACCTCCCATCTCTTCTCCTAGGTTAGGTGCTATTGTAATCGATTGGAGATGCGGGAGTTCCCCTGACCCTCCGACGACCCTTGGCTATAGAGAGGCCCGTTATTCATTGTCTGCTAACCCCTGCCTGCCTGCCTGCTAGCCTGTTTGCTTGCCTGCATGCATGCATGCATACGTCGCCTCCTCCCTACGACAACGACAACGACAGCGTCAACGACAATGACGACGACGACGACGACGACGAGAAGGAAAATGCGTCTACGTCGTCTTCGTCTTCGTCTTCGCCGTCGTCATAGCATAGTCATGCATCTACACGTGCATCGCACTGTAGTGTAACATATCACCTCCGTGCGCATAGACATTACACATGCTGCTTTTTATACGCTTTTATGTACATATAAAACGTGTCTCTCTCCGTATCTCTCTGTTTCTTTCTTCCTTTTTTTTTAATCTCTATCTCTCGTTCTGTCTTTCTCTCTCTCTCCCTCGTTTTCTCCTTTCATCTCGCTCGCTCTCATTTCTCGTTCCGTCTACCTCTCTCACTCGCTCTCATTTTTTCCCATTCTACCCTTTTTTCCTTCTCTTTCTCGCACGCTCACATTTTCTCGTTCTATCTTTTTCTCTCTATCTCTGTCGCCTCTTTTTTTTCCTTCTACCTCCTTCTTTCTCTTTCTCGCGCGGTCACATTTTCTCCTTCTGTCTTTCTCTCGCTATCTCTGTCTCCTCTTTTTGCCTTCTACCTTCTTCTTTCTCTTTCTCGCACACTCACATTTTCTCGTTCTATCTTTTTCTCTCTATCTCTATCTCCTCTTTTTTTCCTTTTACCTTCTTCTTTCTCTTTTTATTCTAAAATACTTGCCACTTCCTTTCTCTTTCCGTCTTCCTTCTCTCCCTTTCTTTTCGTCTATCCTCCGCTCTGTCTCTAGCTTTTTTATGTTTCTCTGTTTCTCTTTTTCTACGTCCTTTTTTCTTCCTTCTCTTACTTTCGGTCCATCTCTCTTTGTATTTTTTTTCTTCTCTTTCTCTCTCTCTTACAATCACACAGACAGACAGTAGACACAGATCTACATTCACAACACACACACACATACACACATACATGCATCAACTTCTACCACGTGCTGTTCCCTCTGGAAAATCTCACATTCCCAATTTTCTTTTTTTTTTCTTTTTCTTTCTCTTTCCCTTCCTCCTTCTTTCTATCTTTTTTGTCAGACTTTAGTTATCTTAGGATTACCTTCCATGAATTTTTCTATTTTTTTTCCTTCTTCCTATTTTCTTTTTTTTTCTATTTTCTTCCATAACTTTTTTTCGTCATCCTGAATTCGCAAATTCCCAATCGCCGTGCTTTCCCCATTGCGAGTCAAAATCCGGGTTTCCAAATTTTTAATAAAATTGCAAACACTGGAATTTCTCGAGTTTCGAAATTCCTAACCAATTTTGTATCTTCGACACTTTTTGGAAAGACCATATTTCAAATTTTGGAATTTTTGCGAAAAAAATTTGGAATTTTTCGAATTTTCGCAAATATTCCAATATTTGGAATTTTTCGAATTATTCAAATATTCCAAAAAAAAATAGAATAAAAAATACAATTTTCGGGAATCGAAAAAGCAAAAATGAATTTCTTTTTTCTCTTCTGTTGCAGTTTCCGAAGGAGAGGGACGGAGTGGAGAAGAGAGGAAAAAAAAAGAGGGAAAACAACGCCTTTCACCATCGACGAATCGGGAAAAAAGGAATTGTCCCCGTAAAATAGCAGAGGATGTCCGGTAGATGGAGAAACGAACGGGACGAAAGAAGAGGGAGGAAATAAAAAAAACTGCAACCATAAACGAATTTAATCGATGACATCGTCTGTATTATTTTCGCGTTGTTTATTAATCCGAATAGATTTTTATCGTCGAAAAAACGTAAAGTCATAAAACGAACGTATGAGAGAACGACGGAAGGGAAGGAAAAAAAAGGACAGCGAGAGGAATAATTATTATCGGTACGGAGTGTTGTAGTTTTATGAACGACGATGTCGGAGAAATTTTCTCGCTTTTCCGCGATTTTTTTTTTCTTCCTTTTTTTGGATTAACATTTTTTCCAAGCACGGTAGACGGATTTTGGAATTTTTCGAACTTTCGCGGGTTTTCGAAATTTCGAATTAATTGTCGAACCCCAATTTTCGAAATTGCGGATGATTTTTCGAATTTCCAAATTTTCGAATTTTCGAATTTTCGAATTTCTGAATGAATTTTCGAAATTCGGATTTTTTTTTCATACAATAAGAATGGTAAAAAGCAATTGATTGACGTTAATTTCATAAAATTTTGCCAAAATTACGTTCTTTTCTTTGAACGTGGAATTTTTCAAGAGAGAAAAAGGAAGAAAAGCGGAAAATTTCTCGAGAGTCGCAAAAATGAGCGTGCCGAATTCACAATCACTCTTAATTATACAGAAACACAAGACTGTGTTATTACGTAATGTCGTTCTAGGCAAATTTACAATTAGTTATTATTATTATTATTTGTATAGTTATTATTCGCGAGGTGTCGTTTCTTAATTTACTACTTTGCCTGGCCGGAAACGAAATGTAACATATTTTACGTTTCTCGCTTTTCCTCCGAGATTTCGAATTTTTGACGATACTAAAAATTCAGTGGAAATGCCCGGAATCAAAATTTCGAAAATTATTAGACAAAAAATTTGCAATTTATTGTATTTTTCATTCTTGCGAATTTCGCAAAAAGTCAATTTTCGAAATATCAAAAAATGGAATAAAAATAAATTTTTTTTTTGTATTTCTTCCGTTCTCAAATTTTTACCGAATCCTTGCGAATTTCGCGGAAATGAAATTTTCGAAAAAAACGCCGATTTTCGAAATTTCCAAAGAAGTCATAAAAATTTCTGAAAAAAAAAAATTCTAATTTTGTTGTTTTCAAATTTATTTTCGAATTTTCCAAAAATCTGATGAATCCAATTTTTTTTTTATCTGCTCGTAAATTAACGAACGACACCTAATTGTTGTAACATAAATCATTGCTTATGTGTTAACCGTAAAATTCAACGCGTCCTGCATCGTCGCGAGAAAATAAACGGATAGGGAGAAAAAAAGGAGAATTTCGATGTTGTTGTTTTTTTTTTGGTGCAGATTTCCGACATTTACCGAAATTCGAATTTCTCGTTTTACGTTTTCCCATTCTGCCCCGGCTTTCCCGGTCCAACTTCGAACTTCGAACTTCGAATTTGAAGTCGCGCCAAAAGGAGAGAAGTTTGCGTCCGAATTTATTTTTTCCGAGGTTCCACGGGATTTTTCGAAATTCCAAAAATTTCTAGATCAAATTTATTGATTACCAAAATCGGATATTTTTGTGATCCCGAGAAATCCAATAGAAAGGTTGCAAAATAAAATTGTCAAGAGTTTTTGGAAAAGTTTTGTTTTTTTCTTTGTTGCTCGAATTTATATTTTTTTTAATTTCTGGAACTTCTATGGAATTTTTCGAAATTCGAAAAAATCGTTTCAAGCAAACTTCCCTCCGAGTGCCTCGGATGCAACCGATATTAATCCATTCGAGACGGCGATTTATTTTATTTTATTTTTTTAATTTTTTTTTTCGAAAAGTGTCCCCAAGACCGAAATTTATTTTATTTTTTTTCTTGGCGAGGCTATCGGTTGCACACACGGCGTGCGATCGATCTCGAATGGGTTAAACAAAGTAAACAAATATGTTGAAAAGATCTCTTACAATTTTCCTTTCGTCATTATTATCATTATTATTAATTTTATTACTATTATTATTATTATTATTATTATTATTATTATTATTATTATTATTATTATTACCATCGCGATTATTATCATTATTAGATTGCCATTATTATTATTGCTATTGCTATTGTTGCTATTATTATTATTATTATTATTATTATTATTATTATTATTATTACATTTGGTAGGTGAATGTAATACTTGGAACAAAGGGAGGAGCTTTTTTGCCCCCCCCCCCCCCCCCCCAAAAAAAAACTAAGACAAACGAGTTACCACCACAGACAACAACAGCAACAACAATAACGAGACGACGAAAACACAATGATATCGTCACGCGTATACAATATTGAATATAAAATACACCTAAAGTATAGAAAGGGAGGAAGGAGCGTCATTATAAAAGTATAATAGTAGACTTATTTCCATAGTTTTAATTAACACGACTCCGAAATGCCAAATGTTAGTTCCATAAGTGTGTAGTTAAAAAGAATCGACGCCGACGACGACGACGACCACGACCACGACGATGACAATAATAACAACAATAGCAACAATAACAACAATAACAAACGTTGGGGAGCGAGAAGAGAGTTTCGTGCGTGAAAGAAAAGCGCGTTAAAAAAAAAAATAATTTTCTAAAGGAACGGTACGCGAACGTCGTGACGGCGATAATAATTATCATTATCATTATCATTATCATCATCATCATCATCATAATCATCATCATCATCATCTCCTCATTATTATCATTATCATTGTCATCATTATTATCATTGTCATCATTATTATCATTATCATAATTATCACCATTATTATAATTATCATTGTCATTGTCATTGTCATCATTACTGCCATTATCATTATCATCATTATTATCACCATTATTATCATTATCATTGTCATCATTATTGTCATTATCATTATCATCTTTATTATCACCATTACTATCATTGTCATTATCATCATTATTATCATTGTCATCATTATTGTCATCATCATCATCATCATCATCATCATCATCATCATCATCATTATCCTATTATCATTATCATTATCATTATCATTATCATCATTACTATCCCCATTATTATCGTTATTATTATCACAACTATCATTATCATTATCACTATTATCGTTATCATTATTATCATTATTATCATTATTATCATTATTATTATTATTATTATTATTATTATTATTATTATTATTATTATTATTATTATTATTATTATTATAATTATTATTAATATTACGGCAGAAACCGAGTAACCGATAAAGAAAAGAAGCGAAGCTTTTATTTTTTGAGTTTTGTTGGAATTTCGGTTGGTCGCTTTTTTTTTTCGTTTCTGTTGCGTCGTTTTGTGTCACGCGTTTTTCGACGGTTTCCTCCTTTTCCTCTATTTTTGTGTTTTTTTTTGTATGTTTTTTCTAAAATCAAAATAATGTTTTTCTTTTGTTCTCAAAGAAAAGGAGGGGGATCTCACTCGGAAATTGGTAAAAAGAGAAATTTGGGCCTTCCTTTCCTTTTGTTTTTATACTCTCTCCTTTGGAAAAGCTGGCAATTGAAAGGAAACTTTTTTTTTAAGTTGGTAGTAATCGAGAAAGAAAAAAGAAAAATTTGGAAAAAGGAAATTCGGAATTTCCAAGTTTCTATATTTTTGTTGTTACACACACACGCGCGCGCGCGCACACACACGCACACACAGAGGCAGAGAAACAAGCGTGTGTGTAAATGTAAAATACTAATGAATTCGACATGCCGATAAGATTGCCACTCCGTCGGTTATCGAAGGAAGGAGCGAGCGAGCGAGCGAGCGAGCGAATGAACGAACGAACGAACGAACGAACGATGACTCTTTTTTGTAATATTCATTGTAAATACTCGAGAGGAAATGTAGAGACAAAGAGAAGCGGATGGGAGGAAATGAGTGTCATCCACGCGTAAATTAGCGTAAGCGGCAAGACAACGCGACGCGCGACGGTATAGAAAGGAAGAGAAGAAGAAAAGAAAGCAAAAAAATAAGCATATGTAGTTATTTCGTAGACTACGAGAATACGTCATACATATAGAGTCCCTTCTAGGTGTAAGTGTAGCTATATGGATATAAATATAAATATAAATATAAATAATTCGAATAATAACCATCAATTAACGATAAATAAGAAAAAGGAAACAACAAAACAATAGCGATTAATTACAATTGTATCTGTATATATTACGCAAAACGGAGGAAATGTTTGTTAAATATAGAATATGTTACGTTTTTCAAGAATCTCTCTCTCTCTCTCTCTCGCTCTCTTTTTTTCTGTTTTTCTTTTTTTTTGTATATGTATATATCGCTCCCTATCACGTTTATCCCTTCTGTATATTTCTTTTTATTTTTTGAAATTCTTCATCGGCCAGCAATTTTATTAACAATAACAACGACAACAACAATAATAATAATAATTTGGGGGATTGAGATTTATTATTATTATTATTATTATTATTATTATTATTATTATTATTATTATTATTATTGTTGTTGAATTTATTGTAACAATAATTATTAATTCCATTTTTCAAGGTGATAATAATAATAATAATAATAACAACAACAATGGAATTTCTCAAAAATTCGAAAGAATTCCGTTGAAAAAAAAAAATATTCTCTGCGAATTCTCCTCGATCCCATGAAAATTCCATAATTCCACGAAATCCTCGAATTCTTTAAAATTTTAATTAATTGCAATTGATTCCCTTAATTCCGCCTAAATTGCTGAAATGTAATTTTGAAAAAAAAAAAAAAACCAATTTCATTCTTCGGGAATCGATAGAAGAAAAAAAAATCCCAAGTGAATCTCCATTTTCCATAAGTTCCCATAATTCTAGAATTTCGACAATTCCCAAAATTGTTGAATATCCGCAACCGTATTCCCCATAAATTTCCAATAGCGACCGAAATTTGCCGGAAAAGAAAAATTACCAAAAAAAAAAATGGAAAAAAAATCGAAAACTAAAAAAAAATGGAAAATAAGGGAAAAGAAATGGAGAAGAATTGTTTAAATTGGAAAAAAAAAAGAAATAAAACGAATTCAAGGGAATTTTATGGGGTCGCGAAAGGCTACGGCGAATTCTACCACAAGGGGGAATCTCGAATTTCCGCAGGTTAGACGCGCCGTTGGGTAGCAGGCGCGTCTCTCGTGCCATAAAGTGCACACAGGTTCGAAAACGACAGGCGCTACTGCCATACAAAGGCACCTTACCGACCCACCCATGTACCTTCCCACCTGCTCGCACCACCCTTTCGTTCCCTTCCAACCCTCGCTATTGTGCCGACCGTGCCACCTAGTGTGCACACACGCCCGTCCCGTCGCTCCTCCGCGGCTTTGCCAAATTCCCCAGTTCCTATTCTTTCCGGGCAAAAAATTCGGCAATTGTACCCCCTTTCGTTTTGGATAACTAATTTTATCGAAATTCCCGTGCTGAACCCTTAATTATTAGTTTCTCGATTATTCTTTTGATTGGTTCCACCCAAAAAGGAGTTTTTTTATTTTTGACACTTTCTTTAACATTATTTTTTTATTATTATAATTATTATAATTAATATAATAATAATAATAATAATAATTAATATTATTATTATTATTATTATTATTATAAAGTCACATTATTATTATTATCATTATTATTATTGTATTAGCAATAATATTACATTGTAATAATAATAATTATTATTAATATTAATTATTATTATTCTTTCATTAAATTTTTCATAATTGAAGGGTACTTTTATGGCGATTCCGGGAATTCCTATGAGTTTTGTGGAAATTGCACGAAGTTTCATGAATTTTGCGCGAAATTAAAATCGGTGTCATTGAAATCCCGGAATTTAAAGGAATCTTCCGCGGACGTTCTGGAAAAAAAAAGAAAAGAAAGAAGAACAATTCCGCGCAGGGTAAATTAAATTGCAGGAATTCCAGAAATTCAAGGGAAAAAAATGAAGGGAAATTTCTAAGAAAAACGAAAAAACCAAAGGGAAACGGAAAACTCAAAATGGAATCAGTTTTTCTCGAAAATCATTATTATTATTATTATTGTTATTATTATTATTATTATTATTATTATTACCCTACGACTATTATTATTATTAATTTCAAAGAAAATGTTGGAATTTCATAAAACTAAGGAAATTTCTACCCACTGAAACACCTACGTACCCCCATACATACATACAGGTACATACATTTGCAAAGGAAGAAGCACTTGTTTGCTTCCTTTACGTTCCTTTTCCGAGTAAAGGTAAGAGTAAGAGGGTAAAAATCCCGAGTACCGCATTTTATTCGAGTCCCTTTTGATCGCAGCCAAAGGAATACACGGGGTTTGTAAAAGAAGGAGCCGGAGGAAGGGATGGTAGGAGGAGGGCAGGAGGGTTGGTTGGCTGCTCGGTTGGTCGGATGGTTGGATGGTTGGTTGGTTGGTCGGTCGGATGGTCGGATGGTCGGTCGGTCGGTTGGTCGGTTGGTCGGTTGGTCGGTTCTGCCGTTCAAACCAGCATTGTGTGTACATTCTACAGGACAAAAGGGCTTCGGACATTCATCACAAGGTAGGGTGCTGCTCCGAACGACGGACCGACGGACGGACAGGTACACACACATACATGTATACATATATATGTACGCGCATAAGTACATACGTATATATTATGTAGGTACATGATAAATAAATTAGATTCGCAGAATTTCATTTCATCCGAATTTCTATGGAAATTCTATAAAAACTATTTCAATTTTATGGGATTTCTAGAAAACTCTTTCAATTTTAGGGAATTTTTATAGAATTTCCTAGTAAATTTCTAAACTCTCTTTTGGTGTTTAATCGAATTCGTTTGTAAATTCGTGGAATTTAGTTTCGTCCCAGTTTCTAGGGAAATTCTATAAAAACTTTTTCAATTTTATGGGATTTCTAGAAAATCCTTTCAATTTTAGGGAATTTGTATAGAAATTTCTGTAAATTCCGAAATATGAGAAATTCGCAACAAAAAAAATTGGTAGAATCGCAAAGTCCATGAAATTATTTTAATTTTCGAAAATTTCAAATTCCGGATTTCTGAACATGAAGAATTCCAAAAAAAATCGATAAAATTGCAAATTCCATCAAATTCTTTTAATTCGAGATCATTTCGAATTCCGCAAATTGTTGCAATTGCAAATTCTATGCAATTATTTTCATTGCAACAAATGTGAAATTCCAATTTTGTAGAAAATTATTATTGCAACTGCAATAATTTCTGTGAAATTCTTTCAATTTTACAATTTCAAATTCCAAATTCCATATACATATAAGGCTGAATTTGGAGCGTCCGTGTACCTGCGTCTGTCTGCCTGTGTGTGTGTTTGCATGTGCATGCGTGTGAGTGCTTCTGTGTGTGTTTTATGTGAATGCGTGTGCGTGTGTGTTTAGATGTGTATGCGTGTGTCCATGTGTGTTTGTATGTGTATGCGTGCGTCTGTGTGTGTTTGTATGTTCACGTGCGTGCTTGGACTTGTGCGTGTGTGTGGCTCTTGAAGGTTGACGTCTTCGAAAAGTACCAAATCTACCTGAACCCAAAAGAAGAAGAAGAAGAAGAAGAAGAAAAAGGAAAAAAAGAGTCGGTACTCACCCATCGCAGTAAGAATCCAAAGTCATCCGAAGGATTCACCGAATGAGGTGCCTACCTGCTTGCCTGCCTGCCTGCCTGTATGCATGCCTGCTTGCCTGCCTGCCTGTCCGATACCCAAAGACATTTGGTCCTTTTTTCCCTGGTCCCGTCGTCTCCTTTATTTGGACCTCGGGTATTCTTCGACTGCATTGAAAAGAAAAAAAAAAGGAGGATTTAGAGAAGAATAGCAGAAAAGTAGTATACGGTACACGTATAATGTACTTTATGGTGAATCTCACCATACATATAGTAGTTTCACGCTGGAATTTAAAGGGACACAAAATTCAAAAACTTTCCTCGAGGTGTCAATTAAATTCCCGTAAATTCGAAAACGCGAGAAATTCGAGGAAAACAAAAATTGGTAGAATTGCAAATTCCATAAAAATTATTTGAATTTTCGAAAATTTCGAATTCCACATTTTCGGAAACGAGAAATTCGATACAAAAATTGGTAGAATTGCAAATTCCAGCGAATGATTTCAATTTCGGGTAATTTTAAAATTCCAAATTTCCCACAATGAGAAATTTAAAAAAAAAAGGAAATTGGTAGAATCCCAAGTTCCATGAAATTATTTCAATTTCGGATAATTTCAAATTCCAAGTGTAATGCCGTGCCCCCCTTGTGGTGAAATTCACCTAGTTATGCATATATGTATACACACACACGCACATATGTATGCGAAAAAAATGGGAATGCCAATTTTTTTTGTTGCGTTCTGCGGGATTTCGAAATAATAATAATAATAATAATAATAATAATAATAATAATAATAATAATAATAATAATAATAATAATAATAACAACAATAACAGCAACTAGAATAAAAAGAAAAAAAATATATATGGAGAAAGAAATTCAAATTCAGTGATTCGGCTGTGAAAGGAAATGATTCATTCCATGTTTCCACCAACGTAACATAACATTGCAAATGACTTTGCACACGCACGCACTTTGCATGTGTGCCACTGCTAGTATTTATATATACATACAGAATATACTATATCTGTGTGTATGCGCGTGTTCCTCAAATGCTACATGTACTATATATATATTTGAAAGTAGTAAATACATATATATTACATATATTTATATATGTGTAACGTTTATTCTATATACATATGTATAGATATATGTATGTATGTATAAATGTAAATATATATACTATATATTCAAACTAGGAAATACTAGAGACTTTGGAAATGCACATGAGGGATTACTGATCGATTCTCTCGCTGGTGTTTGGAAAAATATCGAGGGGTTTCTGGTGCCCCAACCATGCGCAGTGAGCCTTTTACCGACACACGTAGAACCCTACCTGTATCATTGATTTGCAGAGGTTGTTATAGTAATAGCAAGCAAGGCGTTCGGGCAGGCGAGGGTGCCTTTGCCTCTTTCCGACTCTCTTTCCCATTGAATTAGTCATTTATTCCAAAAACTTTGGAACGGTAAAATTAGACCCCACGTATATCATCTACATATACCTATACCCATGTATGCATACACATATACATACATACGTATGTATGTGTGTACATCGACACGCGCGCCCTAATGCATGGATACACGCTCTCCATTGCCGTTTTCTCTCCCCCGGTCGCTCCATGCCTGTATGTGTATGTGTATGTGTGGATGTATGTGTGTGTTATATGTGTGTATGTATGTATGTATGTTTTTGTATGCATGTATGTATGTGTGTACCTAAACAAGGGAGTTTGAAATGAAATATCTGAATTGAATTCCCACCGTGAAACGGCAAAATCGGGAGCGCTCGTTGAGCGACTCCTGCGAATTAATTCCTTTCGCGTTTCGCGGTCAGGTATAGGCGCAGCTGGATGGGGGTCCAGAAACAAACGCGCTCGGGATAAATCGAGGGGGAAAAATAGAAAAGAAAAACAAAAGGAATCGAGGAAATTACGAAAATTTATATGAGGAACGGTAAGTGTGTCCCAACAGTGACATAAGATCCCCCCCCACACACACATACACGCGCGCACGCGCGTATTATTACTATTACTTTTATTATTATTATTATTATTATTATTATTATTATTTCAATTTTCGAGAATTCGATTCAATTGTTTCAATTTCGATAAATTTCAAATTCCAATTCTCGAAAATTGTTATTATCATTATTATTATTATTATTATTATTATTATTATTGTGTGTGTGTGTGTGTGTGTGTGTGTGTGTGTGTGTGTGTGTGTGTGTGTGTGTGTGTTTAAATTTCAATATCGATACTTTCTATTGAGACGGAGGGGAGGAATTCAAAATCGAAGGCTGGAGAAAAATGGAAGATGCAAAATATGATTGACTGGAGAACAGGTTCCCCATTAATCGATATCTCGGAGCGATCATTCGATCTTCCGCGAGCTCGTTTTTGCGGCAACGGGAGAGACAGCGAGCGAGCGAGCGAGCGAGCGTGAGTTTCCTCGGTTGGTCGTTGGGTCGGTCGGTTGGTTGGTTGGAAATACTATGCATGTAACGTATTACGTATCGTACGTACGTAAGGTAAATAAGTATACGTACTTACGTGCGATGTAGGAAAGAGAGCAAAGAAATTGGTATAACGGAGGAGAAGCATTGGTTGGTTGGTTGGTTGGTACCAAGGGAGGGCAAAAATGACAAGGAAGGAAGTAAGTATGTGTGTAACGTGGAGGTCATACGACCGTTACGCGACGCCCGCATGCATTGCCGTTGAGTGAATGTACACACAAACACACACAGACCCACGCACATGCAGACGCACGCACATATTTGTGGTTTGATGTAAATATGCAAATATATACACTGATACTGACGATGAGGAAAAAATAATTAAATTGTTAAAAAAAAGGGAAAAAAATAATTAACCGTATAAAATTATTAATAATAATAATAATAATAAATTATTATTATTATTATTATTATTATTATTATTATTATTATTATTATTATTAACAACAAAAACAACAACATCAATAGTAATGATGATAATGATAATGATAATGATATTTCTTAGTTACTCCTACAATAATAATTTTTCCCCTATTGACAGTCTTTCGCTCTTTGATATTATTTTATTATTTTTATTATTATTATTATGCGTTTTGAAATTTGAAATTTCAAAATTTGAATGAATTTCATAGAATTCGCAATTCCGGTAATTTCTCGCGAATTTGGAATTTCTAATTTTCGAAAATTCAAACATATTACACGAATTTTCCAATTCCAATGTGCATATTTCGAGAATTCGGAATTTGAAATTTCTATCAAATCCAGCTATTTTTCTCCACACACTTATTATTTTCTTCGGGAAATCCACGTACGATTTTTCTCCGTATTTCGAAATTACCCAGGCACACGCGCAATTGCACACCTGCGGTATACGTATGCGTATGTATGTATGTATGTATGTATGTATGTATGTATGTATGTATGTATGTATGTATGTATGTATGAATGTATGAATGTATGAATGTATGTATGCATGTATGTATGTGTGTGTGTGTGTGTGTGTGTGTGTACCCGATGCATTTGCGGAAAATGCACGCGCGTATCGGATTAACGACCGCGGCTTTCTGGAAATTTCACATGAGAGATCAGACGAAGGCCAAGCGGTTCCCGTGGAAAGCGGTTCTTGGGGAAAATGCATTGATCTACCCCGGGTAGTATGGGGATGGCGGATGAGAAATCTTACCGGGTTCAAAAGTAAGGGGTAAAAATGACGGGTTGGCCCGCAATTGGCACGAAACTGGGTTACGAATTGACATCCTATGTACCCGTAATAGCTCATAGCCGCTGTTAAAACAGCTATTTACCTGTACAATAACAATAACACGCAGCCGTAATTAAAACGGAGCATCTAAATAATGGGATTTCATCCATATTTATTCCATTAGGTTGCGTACGTGTGCATGCGTGTGCGTGTGTCGGTGTGTGGGTGTTCATAATTGTTGAAATAAAATTATAATAGCCTCCTATCGCATACACACATGCATAAATACATGTATTTACAGATATCAGATATCGTGTGTGTGTGTGTTGCAAACTCGATGCAATGGTTTCAATTTTGAAAATTTCAAATTCCAAGAATTTTCGAATATTTGAAATTTTAACAAATTTCGAAAATTTGGAATTTGAAATTTTCTGGAACTGACAATGAGGTAATTTTAGGTGATTTGGAATGTGAAATTGGAAATTTTAAGAATTGCCAAAAATTTGGAATTTGAAATTTTCTAGAACTGAGGTAATTTTAGGCAATTTGCAATTTTTGAGAATTTGGAATTTGAAATTCCAAGAATTTTCGAGAATTTGGAATTTGAAATTCCAAGAATTTTCGGGTATTCGGAATTTCAAATTTTATGAAATTTAAATAACTTCCTTTCTTCGAGAATTCGAATTTTCAAATTCGGCGGATTTTCGAAAATTTGAAATTACAACATTTTCTCGAGAGTCATTATTACCCGTAACGTTACATCGCGTTATTGCGTTACCTCATTTTCATCGTGTTACGTCGCGAGCCATTATATCTGTTCCTTTTCGTTGGACTTTGAATGAAATGAGTCTTGAATGAAATAGCGCCTATAAATGACATTCTCGTCAATTGTTGACTACCTGTGCGTGCTCACACGAGGGCCAGACCCGGCCCGGTCCGGCCCGGCTCGGCCTCTTATCGCGAATCTCTCTGTAATTCGATATCAGCGCGAATGCACGTATCAATGCTCCCGTAGCTTTTGTCCGATAGGACGACACGCGTGTGCCGCTTCTTCCTTCATTTTTGTTGTTGTTGTTGTTGTTGTCGTTGCAAATATACGTTCGTACCATTATATCATCCGCGATACGGAGATCCGCTTACATCATTTAATGTAAAACACGGCCGGGCTGGACTGGGCTGGGCTGGGCTGGATGGACGTATGCACAATGCACGTTGCGCACATGTGAACGTACATGTGCATACATACGTAGCTCCCGTTGTTATTACAATAATTGTATGTGCATTCTTAAGTTCCATGTGCACGTCAACTTTCGAATCTTCCGTCACGGATCTCGCCGCTAAAATTGCCCTTACGAAATTTTAACGACGCAACGACGAGAAAACAAAAAGAAAAGAAAAGGAAGAAGATAGAAGATACCCGAGGATCGCGAATTTTGTCATCCCCCGTGGCAACATTTTTAGGTACTCGGTAAATAATTCTCGAGAATTCGGAAATTGGAATTTGGAATTTGGATTTTGAAATTTGAAATTTTCTACAGTTGGAATAATTTCCGAGAATTTGGAATTTTCATGATTTTGGGGCAATTTGGAATTTTCGAGAATTTGAACATTGAAATTCCAAGAACTTTCGAGAATTTGGGATTCGAAATTTTACGAATCTTCGAGAATTTGGAATTTGACATTTCCTAGAGTTGCAATGATTTTAGGGAATTTTCCCGATTTTTAGATAATTTGGAAATTGACATTTTCCGGAACTGACGTAATTTTAGGTAATTTGGAATTTTCGAGAATTTGAAAATTGAAATTCTAAGAATTTTCGAGAAATTCAAGTTCCAAGAATTTTCGAGAAATTGGAATTTTAAATTTCAAGAATTTTCGAATATTTGGAATTCGACATTTTTTGAAACCGAGATAATTTTAGGTCATTTGAAAATTGAAATTCCAAGAATTTTCGAAAATTGAAATTCGAAATTTTATGAAATTTATATCAATCTTCGAAAATTCGTAATTCGAAATCTCCGAGAATCGAAGATGTGACCATAGAGTATCAAAACGATAACCTTGATAAATGATAAAATATGAAAATTCTTCGACCCGGTGTGGCCTTTCGCTGCCGGTGCCTGAATACGGAAATTCGTCCCTTCTCATTTTTTATAGAAATCATTGCTAAAACGGTCTCCCCATCCCCATCCTCCTTCTCCTCCTCCTCCTTTCCCTTGTACCCAAAAATTGAAAGGGAATCTAAAGCAAATTGTCGAATCGAACCCCTCCCCTCTCTCTGCACTCCCCTACCTTTGTCGTTAATGTAATAAATGTTACAGTTTTACAAACACAAGCTTCTGAAACTAGTTTGATTGGAATTTACATTCTATATCAACTCTGTCCAATATATTGGTACGTACAATTGTACACACATACATACATACATATATTCCTAAACCTTGATGTTTACTCGCACAATTGTATTTCGTAAAAACAAGTTGTGCATATATTAAATATTAAATGTTTTGGAATTACCCAGTTTATGTATAAATTATACCTACAGTCTTATGTAAACACGTATTATTATTATTATTATTATTATTATTATTATTATTATTATTATTGTCATTATAATTATAGTTATAATAATAATGATAAAAATTCGATTCGGAAAAATCGAATTTTTCGCGAATAATCTCGAGAAAACCCGAAAACTGTATCGTAACAATTGCAATTGTTACCCCTCTGCGCCCCTTCCTTATCGCCGCCGCTACTGTACCGGTACCTCTCCCTCCCCCCCCACCCCTTCTTCTCACCCTGCATCACCTAAATCGTCGACCTTCCACCGAAAAGTATACATGTATGTATATGTGTGGTAGCTCCAACTGAAAAGTTGCCGAAGATAACACGTACGCGTACATACACAGTCGTACGATACATTATGCATACATACACCCATGCTAGGATCCACTGACACATACGCGTACACACATATAGGGCTTCGGTTTCACGTTAAGACCCTGAATAATATCATCGTGTGGCATTATTATGGGACGGATCTATCCATCCTCCTCTTCCTCCCCCCGCCCCTCATTCCTCCTCTTTCTCTTTTTTGGCATCTGCCCTTGCCGATAAGTGGCCCCGCGTTTGTAAGAAATTAATAATAACAAGAGTAACGACAATAATAATGATGATGATAATAACAGTAACAGTAGTGGCGATCCCCCCTCCCCTCTTCCTTTGGAATTTCGCGGCAGGTCTGCCATCTTCCTCTCCCCCCTCCCCGTTTCTCACTCTTTTCTTTTTCAAGTATTCGCTTCTTCCCGATAAATAGAATTTCAGGAATTAATAGTACTAATTCCAATACTACTACTACTACTACACTACTATTCAATAATAATAATAATAATAATAATACTGGTAATTATAATAACCCCCCTCCCCCCCCCCTTCAAATTTCGAAGCAATTTGCATCCTTCTCTTCCCCCTCCCTTCCATGACGTTTTTTAGCATTTGCTTTTTTTTCTTCATCGCAAATAGTGAACAAAAAAAACCAAAAACATAACACGACAACGGTAACGATCCCCTACCGGTGAAATTTCGCACTCGAACCTAACCTCCCTTTTTTCGGGCACGCACACTTCCCGATAAATACAATCCAAGAAGCTATCGTCGCCAATAATAACAATAACAACGAGTCCCAACTGTTGGAATTTCGAGGCAGCGCCGCCTGTTCTCTCTTTGGGTCCCCCCCTCTCTCTCCTATCCCCTCCTTCGATTTTTTTCTCTGAAGATTCGGCGTCACTTTACTTCAGTCATAATCTTCCTTTTCCTCCTTTCTCTCTCTTTTTCTTCTTGAGCATCGTCAGTCTCTCTCTCTCTCTCTCTCGTGCGTGGATCTTTCCCTTACTTCACTACACACACACACGCACACACACACATACACATGCATCTATGCATCGCTTATATATAAATATATATACATATCCCCTATATATTATACATAATACACATTACATACATCATATCCACATTTATATACGTAGCATATATATCATACATGTATATAGATATGTATACATATATACATATATACGGTATACACACACACGTAGCATCGCCATCGCGCTCGTGTGTTAGGTAGAGGATACCCCTTTTTGCTTCATTGTACGTTCGTCGGTAGGTTTTTATGCATCTCTTCCCCTGCCCCTAGCCCGTACTCATTCCCTGCGGGCCTAGAAGGGAAGGAGGAGGTGGAGGAGGACATGGGGGGAACCACCCTATGCCCGAGCCAACGTTCGCTTTTTCCTATTTTTTAACATTTTCTTTTCTTCAATGCCTTAAAATGCAAAAATAAACGAGACTCGGTCCGCGCGCCCTGCAAGGAATTGTCCAACCGCGCGGGTCGCGCAATTTCCTGGAATTTCGCGGACGGCGCGTAAAATTTCGAATTTTCTCTGAGAATCTCGGGAAGCCCGAGCGGCGGCTTTTCAGAGATAAGTTTTCATTTTGCCGATAGCCGCAAAAATCGAGGCTCGATCCGAACGCGACGGCACGCGGACAATTCCAAAGCCGTCCCGGAGCCTCCGAGCCATCGTCTCTGCCTGTTCGCCTGCTTCACCGTCTCCCTCTCTCCACTCGTTCCCTCTCTCGCTCTCTCCGACTATCCCTCTCTTTGTCGCGTGTCCATTGGCGCCTATTCCCGGGGACTCGGCTTTGCGTACCTACCCTGCCGCTATACCTATGTAGAAAACGAACCGTGTGTCTTTAAACAGACATTTATCATCTTTTTTCCTATCCCTTTTTCCTTCCCTTCCCTTCCCTTTCCTTTCCTTTTCTTCCCTTTCCTTTTTTTTGCTTTTAACTTCTATTGGGAAGCAATCAGAAAAGTTGTTGCAATTGTTTATTTTTGAATTTCAACGCGGATCGAAAATTATTCCACTCCCTTCCCTCCTCTTCTTACATGTCAAAGTCAATTCTTTCAACGTGTACGCGGGTGTATTTATATTTATGTGTGCGGTAAACCAATTGCGACTGTTTCCGGTAAAATGCGAAATTTTGGATTTCATTTGGATTCTAATTTTTTATGTAAATTCAATTTTAATGCAATTCTTTTCTTTCAATGTGTATATATTTATATTCATGTGTGCGATAACCGTACCAATTGCAACTTTTTCCGGGAAAATGGGAAATTTTGGATTTCTGAAATGCCATTTTTGGATTCCAATTTTTCAATTGAAATTTCGATTTAATTTTATTATCAAAGTTACCGTTATTTATTACAAATATTTATTCCTTCAGGATTTAGTAACTTTCTGGGTAAAATTTTAATTGGTTACTTTTTGTTCCCAAATTCGAGTAATTAATAAATAAGTAATAATATTTAGTAACAAAAACCGAAATATATTTTTGTAGCGCACGAGAATCGAACCCGGGACCTTGCGGGTATGAATCTAGCGTCTTACCCACTAGACCAACCCCTCCCTCCTTCAAACAGCTCCGATTCCAAATACTTGAAGCCCAAATTTTACAAACTCTTAATAAACTACACCACAGGCAGAATTTCTTTCTTTCTTTCCTTCTTTTTTTTTACCCAGAAATCGGAAAATTGACATTTCTTCGGAAAACTCACTGGGAGAAATGAAAAAGAAAAGAATATTTGTAACGGCATAGCACGGCCAAGCCTGGGCTGTCCCGCAATTTTGTATTCAGCGGAGAGACAAAAGGGTATTTAAAAAGTAAACCGAAGCAACCCGGGCTTCCATGGGTTTCTAATATTTCTCTTATCCTTTTTGGCATGTAAAAAAAAAAAAGGTATATAAAAATTCAGCCGCACGGTTGACTGCCCGTCGCTGTTTCCTTCTTTTCTCTTCCCGGCCGTATTTTCATTTAGGCATAAAAATGGTGTACACAAAAGTAGTAATAATAACGACAAGGCTTTGCTAACCAAGAACGAAACGCGGTATCGTAAAAGACGATACCGTTGGTTCTGCAATAATCGCAAATCTCAAAATCTCAAAATTTGCGATTTTCAATCTTGTCTAAATTTTTCGAAGGTTCAATGCCCCCCCCCCCCCCCCCCACCCAAAAATGAGAGAACAAGTAAACCATATACAAATATTTAAGTAAATATCGGGCATTTGCAACGCCATCTGCTGGTCAATATTTTCCGCGCGAAATTTGAATGCGACATAACCTACAAAAAAAAGGACTAACTAGCAGCTTGAGGCGAATTCTCAGCCAATGACGACGACCCGTGGGCGTGGTTTATTTTGTCGCTCGAGTGTGTATAAATCCCAACCCAAAATCCCAGATTTTCCAAATCCACGAAAAATACAACTCGCTCGAAAAATAGATACAACTAAAAATTGGACAATAATAATAATAATAATAGCGATCAAACATAACCTCAAAATAACAAAACGTTGAAATAAATAGTTTCTTGGGGAGAAGGGAAATTCCGTAAATTTGGAAAATTCTACAAATTCGCGCACACACACACACAACGCGCGTATCCACCCACACGCACGTCGTCGGCGAGAAGCGGACGCCCCGGCGGAAAAGCTGGTTGCTACACCCTTGGCGCCAACGACGGGCGCGGGCACAACTATTGACCAGTCCTGGCGGGGAAACGCGCGATCGGGTCGACGGGAGCGTCGAAACCGACGGGGTTCCCTCGCGGAAGAGTTGGGTCCGAGGAGGATCGGCCGCGAGCGGAAACGGGGCTCCGTCGAAAAGGCGAATTAACGGGCCAACGGCGGCGCCGGAGCCGCTCGCGGAGGGACAAAAATACGGCCGCCGGCGGCTCCGCTTCCCCACTCCACCGTGCCGGTGGAAGGGGGCGCCACCCTACCCCATCCTCCGTCGTTCTCCCTGCGACCCATCCTCCTTTGCCGCTCTATCTCACTCTTTCCTCCCTCCCTTCAGTCGCTTTATTCGTCGTGAAACTTTTTATGTTGTATATATACTAAAGGGAACCTACCGACTTCCATTCCGTTAAAGGGGATATCGTCAAATTAAGCCGACGGGATCTCGCCGAACTCCCGATCCCGAGACCCAAACTCCCGCTGGTTTCCGGTTCCACCGGAATATTTGCGTCCTTTTTTTCCCCACGAATCATCTATCGACGAATTTTTATTAATGATTTTTTTTTCACTATTTCGATACTTTGTATGCGTGCGTGTGTGTGTCCACGGCTTTCCGGTAGAATTCCGGATTTTCGAAATTCGATATTCAAACAATAAAATATGTAATTCCCGGTTTTCGAAATACGCGAAATTTTTTCCAAAAAAAGTAAACCTATATTTATGACTTTTTGGGGGGGGGGGGGGGGGACGTTTCGAAGATTCGGAAAATCTGAAAAAATCTGAAATTTCCCCTTTTTTTCCTTCATTTTGAAAATTGGGATTTGAATTTCCGAAATTTTCCCGAAACAATTCGCTTTTTTTCAGAGGGGGGTCCCCCCTTGAAACTAAAACTTCGAAAATGAAACTACGAATCCCCCTCCCTCCCCCACCCCTCCTGGGACACGTTAAAATTCGTCATTTGCCAACGTCCATCAATCATTTCCGGTGGAACCGGAAACTACCGAACATTTCCGATCACCCCCGTCAGGCCCATTTATGCAAATTTCTCCGACAATGGATTTTTACCCACAATTCCTTATTCCCTTTATTTAGACTTTGACCTGTCGACGCATGTACAATAAATATCCACAAATGCATTTTTTTTACCACGGGAGACCAATAAAAAAATAGATTTTTCGAAATGCAGCCGAAGCTCGGGTATCGGTGTTCGAACAATATCGAGATTCCCGATTTTGTCTCTGTGTTTTCATCCGCATACGATATTTCTAGCAATGTAGACATATATATATATTTAAATAGATACGAGTTGCGTTAAATTTCGATCGCATCCGATTCCGATGTATCCGGATGCAGGATGTGCAGAATACGACTTGAAGAGACTGGTCGTTACTAAAACTGCTCTCTGCCGCATCTACTTCCGGTGAACGTTCGGCGGAAGCCTGCTGCGACATCTGTGGTCGTTTTTCGGGACTTCGGTGGTGTCTCGTAACAATAAAAAAAGAAAAAGACATTTTCCGAGGCGGGAAAATTCGAATCTTAATCGAGGAATCGTTGAAATTATTGAATGCATGAAATATTATTAGCGTAAAATCGATAATCGATGGGTCACGAGTATCATTTAGAAATTCGAAAATAATAGAAATTTAAAAAATAATAAAAAAATAATAATAAAATTTAAACAAAAAATAAAATTAAAAAAAAATAATAAAATTTTGTAAATCGCCAGGTTTCAGCGAAATGACAAATGTTTATAATTAAAATTCGACATTTTCTCAAAATTTATTTCAGAATTTCAGTTTTTCTTTATTATTGGTCCCGTCCGGTACAAAATATTTCAATACCTGCAGTATTTTTTGAGCATTTTTTTTTGCGATCACGCAAATCTTGGGGGGATTTGATATTTTTTGGAAAAATATTTCTATATTTTAATCACGTCCATCGATTCGTTTCCCATTTTTTAAATCAAGGCTCGAACTTGATGAATCCCTTTCGAACTATATTTTTCTTTTTATATCGCTTAAAAACTATTTTTTAAAAATACTTCTTTTCAGCAAAATACATATTTTCAATTTTTCCAACCGTTTTCTTTTTTTTTTATCGGTTAGTCCATTATTTTCATATGAACACTTCCACTTTAGATACTTCTTCGACGATTTTTACGAAACGAAATTTCCTTCTGGGAATGCTCTGTACATTTGTAACTGAACGAATTCTGGCAGTTATTTTTGTTCCGTAATTTTTAAAAATTGGCATTTCGTACAAAATATGAAAATCAATAACAAAAAAAATTTTAAAAAAAATGCAATCGATTAACTCCAAAGTTCGTTCTGTTTTCGAAGGTCCTTTCGTTTCATTCTCGGTATTAATACTAATACTAATACTAATAGATACGTTTTGTACAATTGTACTTTAGGCTTAAGTAAAACAATTCTCAATTTCCGAAGCATTCGTGGATGGATTTAGTATCGGTTCTATTTTACAAAAAATCGATAAATTAAATTCCTTTATTTATAAAGAATATTTGATTTATTTATAAATAAGAAAATATTTCCTACCGAGTATTACGTTATTTCCCAATTTCTGGAAAAAAATTTGTTTGTACCAAAAAAAAAAAATTCCTACTCAGACTTTTACAGATCGAAGAACCGATACCAATCCGATTCCATGCAAAATGTGGAAGACGTACGATAGTACCGTTACCTAAAACTATCTGGAATTTTTCCTACACGTTCTCATTTTTTTTTTAAATTACCTGACGTGTGAAAATTCTAAATTTAATGACTAGCGCAGTATTTTGTATGTTTCCGTACTTGCCGAAGGAAACCAAGATATTTTGCTGTTACAAAAACCAACTTCCTTCTTTTTTGAAAAAAAAGTTGATTTCAAATATTGGCTAAAAATTCATTTACGGTTTTTGCTGTTTTTTTCATTTCCGAGATGGAGAATAGATTTTGAGAAAAATAATAGAAATCCACAATTGTCGCGACTCCGTTGCTTCAAATACTAAGTGCAGTTGCTTGATTGGAGTTTGTAAAAAAAAAAAAAACGAATTCATAAATAATTCTATCGGCGAAAAATAAATTAAAAAGACATTTTGTATACATATATATATATAATACAATTAAATATCGAAATCGAGTCGAACCCCGTTTACGTAGAAAAGTATAAAAACAGCACCCGTGGAGTTAAAAATCTTTAAAAATCAATTATAAAAAATAATTAAAAATCAAATATTACCGCATTCAAATCTTTTCTCCATTCGACATTTTCGAAAATACTGTCTCCCTCCCTTTCCTATCCTTAAATAAATTACAAAATTTCATCCGCACCCTTTTTAACCCATTCGAGACGATGATATATATATTTTTTTTCTTTTTCGAACACGGACCCCAGGTGCGAACTGATAAATTGAATGGGTCACCTGAAAAACTTTGCGAGGTGTTCAATGCAAATTGTCGAAAAACTCCCGAAAATGAGAAAAGAATAACCCGATGGCGCAATAATAATAATTGTTTAAACAAATGTCTACCTTACAACGTTTTTGAGGTGACTCATTCTATTATTGTACCATCAGGTTATTTTTTTTCCATTTTTGGAAGTTTTTTTCCATTTTCGGAAGTTTTTTTTCCATTTTTGGAAGTTTTTTTTTCCATTTTCGGAATTTTTTTGCAACAATTTGCAATTTTTACCCTACAACGTTTTTGAGGTGACCCATTCAAGTGCTCATTACCACTATTGCACACCTTGTGTGCAATCGGTCTCGAACGGGTTAAATAAATGCTTCCCGAGTGATCTCTGCCTAAAAGAAGAAAACAAAAAAATAATCAATTCCCAAGTTCCTCGACTTCGAATCACTAATTTTCAGCCTGGATTCGCGGTCGATTTTCGCCTCGTGGATTTCTTTCTATTTTTTTTTTAACAAAGATTTAACTCGATCGGGAAAGATTTTCCCTGGAATGCACAATTTTTGTCGATCTTGGAATGCATAAAAAAAAAACTTATTCCTTCCAGTTCGTGACATTTCGGGTGTCCTTGTTCTCCGGGACTTCGATACTAACTGGATTGACGATGAGACTTTTAACGTTGTCGTTGCTGCTTTTCGTGCCGAAATCGGTCCTGATTCGATTGTCCGCCTCCAAATTCTTTGTGCAACAATCGATATCGTCGATCGTGAATTTCCGACAGGGCGTGACAACGACGTACCACGCGAGGAAGGCTCCGAGTAAATCTCCCGCTAGGACGTCCCACCAGTGGTGCCTGTGATCGACGATTCTCGTTAGCGAGCACGTTATGCCCCATAACGTGAAAATACACTGGAACCACGGTTTCACCAGGAAGGTGCTGTTTGGTAGACGTATTTGCAGGTACCACTAAAAAGGAAAATAGAGGAATTCGATTATTATTGTCATAATTTTTTTCTGCCAAATGTGTCCCAAAAACGCAGAATTTCAATTTCGAATTATTTTAATTTAATCTTTCTTTTTTTTTAAATCCACAAAATGGGAGGTTTTGGAGATGCGAAATAAATACAAAAAATTATTAAGAGATAATTTTGAAATGGTGAAAAATTAAATTTAAAAAAAAAAGCAAAAGGATTACGTACGATTACGAAAACTGTGGTGAACATGGAAAATGCAGAGTGTCCCGAAGGGAAGGATTTACTGGAATCGGAGACGAACCAATTCGAGTCGTCCGTGTTCGTGCAGGTGTAAGATCCGATGTACCTGAAAAACGATTAAGTCTATTGATGAATTCGTATCGTTTGCTTTTTTCTAATTTCACGTAAAGGTTGAAAAAAGAAGAAGAAGAAAAATAAGTCAAAGACAAAAACCAAAGAAACTTACTCGTTGGTACAGTTGACAGATTCTCGTGGACGACAGGTGTCCAAAAAATGCGGCCTCGGTTCGCCGACGAGCAGTTTCGCGACCTCGCAAATGAACGTTAACACTACAAATCCAACTGTATATTGTCCGTACCAGTACCAGACCCTTCGTCCCTCGATTCCCGTGCATCTTATGGTACTTTTGTAACTGTTCGGACTGTGACAGAACCACTCGACCAGCCACATCTGAAAAGGAAGCGAAAGTTACGAATAAATATTTATTTTTTTCTTCGGAATCTCAAAATTTATTATTATTATTATTATTATTATTATTATGAGTGGAAAAATTGGTATTTCTCTATTTTCGATCGAGACGAAATACTCACGGCGAGCAAAGGCAGAATCGCAGAGCCCAGTATCAAAGTGACCAGGGAAACCGTGTCACCGGTGAACTTGAAGGCGATTTTCGGGTCGTTGCAGTAAAAACCGATCTGCTGATAAGGGACTATCCCGAATTCCAACACCGACAGCAGTATCATCACTGGAAAAACAAGGAACCATGCGTTACAAACAATTGCGACAATTTTTTTTATTTTAGTGAAATATTATAAATAAACAATTTTTGGAAATATTCCTGGGATCCGATTTTTTCCTGGAGGAGTAAAAAAAAAAGGGAAAGATTCTCATTCGGGAAATAACGAACATCGTCACTAGCTATCAGCTGACGTCTCGATGAGTTACGTAACGATTGGAGCAGCCAAAACGTATCTACCGAAAGTGTAATGTTTCCAGGTTCGAAATGCGCGTTTGCGATCGCGCGACCGATTTTTCCAGCGGTTGCCGATTTTGCGCTTGAAAAAATCGTGGTCCCGGTACCGAAGCGACGAAATTTCGGGCATCGCGGCAGGACGAAACCGACCACGCGGTGGCATTGCCTCGAAGCGACTCGTACGAGAATGAGTCACGACTCGTGACGTTTGATGGAAGAAATCGCGAAGGAAGCGCAGAAAAATTTCAATTTCAATTCAAAATGAATGATTTTTTTTTTCTTCGAATCGCAGTAAAATTGCAGATGGATTTTTTGAAACGAGTGAAAATTAATTATAAGTTTCGCGTGAAATTTCTAATTTATTTTAACTCATTTCAAAAAAATTGATCTGGAATTTCATTTATTTGCACTCATTTCAAAAAATTGATCTGGAATTTTATTTTTATTGAAATCGATCGAGTTGATTCAAAATTTCAATTCAAAATCAATTTTTCCTTCCAATCACAATAAAATTACCGATCAATTTTTTGAAATGACTGCAAATAAATTATAAATTTCACGTGAAATTTATAACTTTTTTAAATTCAAATCGATGAAATTGATGAAATTATCGCGAATAAATAAAATTTCGAATGAATCTAAATAAATAAGCAATTGCGTTTGGAATTTCGAGTCGATTCAAAATAAATTTTCAATATCAATTGAAAATCAATTTTTTTTTCTTCGAATCACAATAAAAATATCGATCAATTTTTTGAAACGAGTGCAAATAAATTCTAAATTTCACGTGAAATTTATAATGGATTCGAAAGAAAGGGGGATTTCGAAAGTTGGGTCGCTTTCGATGAAGAAATTTCGAATTTTTCCCGGTCGAACTGGTCCCCCTCCTCCCCCTGCGCCTCCTTTTCCTGGGGAATTTCCAATAAGCGCGTAAATTCGAACGTCCGTCCAGAGCAAAAATGTGGCAATTGTCGCGTTCTAAGGGATTTCTGTGGATGCTTCTGTTTCCTGCTCTCACGTCAGCGGGTGAGGATTCCTCGTTGCAATAACGAGCAATAAGTGGAAGGAAAGAAAAAAATGAAAGAAAAAAAAAGGAAAGAAAAATAGAATGTAGGTGTGGGCAGTAATCACGTAGATTGTGTTACATGGTTTGCGGTGTATCGTTGTCAGCTCGAATTATACCAACGGCGTTTCCCCAGTTTCTATATTTGAGATGACAACTGTCTCAACCACACCCTTGCAACGTTACTGCCTCTGTCGTAATTCGATGTGGCGATTTTTTTTTTTTTTTTTCGATCGGCCGCGGACGAGGTTCGTTATCCCTCGGATGGATCCGATTGCCGCTGTGGCCGAATGCAGCACGCGGTCGGGGCTGGAAAATGGAAATTTCATTTTATTCCCAGGCCAGAACCAAAGCGAGATCGAATATTGATTTCGAATATCGGATCACGATATGAATACAAAGTATTGGAATTATTTTGGATTTTATTGTTATTGATAATCAGAAAAAATAAATTGAATTGAAAATTCAAAATCGAATTTTTTTTCAATTACCAATTGCGTTTGGGATTTGTAATTTATCAAAAAGAAATTTTCAATTCCATTAAAAATTCAAAATTGAATTTTTTTTCAATTACCAATCGCGTTTGGGATTTGTAATTTATCAAAAAGAAATTTTCAATTCCATTGGAAATTCAAAATTGATTTTTTTTTTCAATTATCAATAGTTTTTGGGATTTCCAATTTATTAAAAAATAATTTTCAATTCCAGTGAAAATTCAAAATCGAATTTTTTTTCAATTACCAATCGTGTTTGGGATTTGTAATTTATCAAAAAGCAATTTTCAATTCCATTGGAAATTCAAAATCGATTTTTTTTTTCAATTATCAATAGTTTTTGGGATTTCTAATTTATTAAAAAATAATTTTCAATTCCATCGAAAATTCAAAATCGAATTTTTTTTCAATTACCAATCGTGTTTGGGATTTGTAATTTATCAAAAAGCAATTTTCAAATCCATTGAAAATTCAATTTACTTTCAATTACCGATCGCGTTTGCGATTTGTAATTGATTTTCTACAATTTGGATAAATTTCGCACGAATCCAAAAAAAAAAAATCACCGATTCCATTGGCAATTGCAAATAACCCCCCCCCCCCCCCCCCCCCCCAAAAAAATTCACGATTCCACTTTTTTGCCGATTTTCTTCTTCCCTTTTTTCTTTTTACCACCACAAAACCCGAAATTGGCCGATCCCCTGCTCCGATCTTGACGACCGATCTCCAGTTTCCGGGGGATAACGCGACTTCTCGAGAGGATACTCACTGAAGACGGCGATCGCGAGGTTCGGCAAAACGGTCCATCGCCTGGAAGATCGGCAGAAACCCATGGCGCTCTCCAGGCAGCGTCCGGCCGGTTCCGACGGTTTCTCCGCGGCGATCTCCTCCAGGGTCTCCAAGCTGTAGCTGGTGAGCTGCTCGGTGGATTTCTGGGGACACAGAACGGGACGAAAATTCGGTGATTACGATATTTCCGCGCGATCCGGCGAGGCTGTGGGTCGCGAGAGCGCACGAAGGGACGACGTTGCCGAGGCGGGCAACTCTATAATTCAATGAGCGTTTAATCCAAGGAAATCAGTCTTAATAACCAGGGCTTTGAAACGCGATAACACATCCGCATTAAAGGCGACCCGGGTCTGTCTTCTCTCTCTCTCTCTCTCTCTTTTTTTTTCCCCAACGCGACACACATTTAAACTGAACTGATGAAAATTGCCCGACGACTCCGTCTCTCTTCCGCCTTCCGGTGCGACCAAGGAAAATTAATTACGTCCCACTTCTTAAAAAAATATTTACAAAAAAACGAAAATTTGGTAAAAAATAAATCAATAAATAATAATAATAATAATTATTATTATTTATTTAATTTTTTTTTCGAAGAATAATAATATTATTTTTTGTTTTAAAAAAATAATAAAAAAAATTAGAAAAAAATTAATAAATAATAATAATAATAGTTACTATTATTTATATAATAGATAATTAATAGTAAAAATTATTATTATTATTATTATCGTCATCATCTATTTATTTACACTTTGGCCACGTCAAATTTACATGACTCTCCATTCACGCCGCGTGGGTCGCAACGGTATACACCACTGCACGTATAGTAATCGGCGCGGCGTGAACGGTTGGCCGAGAAAGTCACGCGTACGTGACAACGGCCGGCAAAGCGTTAATTTTTTTCAATTTTTTTTTCCTATTTTTTTTAAACGAAGAATAATATTATTATAACATATATAATTAACAACATCAACAACAACAACAACAACAACAACAACAACAACAACAACAACAACAACAACAACAATGATAATATAACAACAGTAATAGTAATGAGCACAACATTGAGTTAAATGCAATAAAAATGCAAGCAAAAAATTTATAAATTATAAATAAGTTATCACTTGATTTTGTTGTTGTTAATAATAATAATAATGTTAACAATAACAACGACAATAATAGTTTCCTTAGGAATTCCACTTGAATGCAAAAGAATCCGAATTACGAAACAAAAAAAAATAAAAAAAAATAAAAAAAAATAATAATTCCGCAGAAACGGAATCTACCTGAATTCCAAAAGCAACCGATCGGACCAAGTGCCCCGAATTGGGAGCTCGCAGATGCTACGGGGGACGATTCACTGACTAACTGACGGACTGCGCGCATTAAAAACGAAAATCCCGAGGCGAGTAACACGACAAATGCCGTCTAAACGCCAACAATCAACTACTTCCCTACGAACCCCGGTTAAGAGCGAGTCCCCCTCTCACTCTCTCTCTCTCTTTTTCTCTCTTTGCCAAGGATTTAACTGAGATATTAGTTGCAGCGGGCCTCGACTTCGTAACGCGTTACCACCATAAAAAGCAGAAAACCCTTATTGCGGGGGTCCCAAGGAGTGCACGCGCACCCACCAGCCTCGACCCCGTATTCCTGACCCCTCGACAACGGAGGATAGGGAGAAAGAAAGAAAGGAAGAGAGAGAGGATGATGGAGGACCGACGAGGAGAAAAAAGGGAGGTCGGCGATTGGGAAAGAGGTCAAAGGATTGGGGAGAAAAAAAGATGAAAGAAATAAAAAAAAATAATAATACTAATAATGATAAAAGGAGAAAAAAAGGAAGAAAAGGTTTCCCTTTGCCAGGATTCCAGCAGCTGGAAATCCATGGTTTTTCCTTCACCTGGAATTTCAGTTGAGAAACGCATTTGCAATTTTGAAGTAAATTAATTAGACATTTATTGCGACTGAAGGGAATTCCAAGAGAAAATAATAATAATAATAATATTATTATTATTATCATTAATGAAGGGAATTGGTAGTTTTTTTATAATTTATAAATATTCTGGTTTGCAATTTATTTTATTTAAGATTCGACTATCGCACGAATTTCAAATACTGAAAATCGATTGGACACACGGTAGCCGGTTGGAATATCCAATTGTTAATTAACGACAAATGAATTCCAGCCTATGGGTTCTACGACTCGACATCTTCCCTTGGAATCTTCTCGATTGCCCATATAATTTGGAAAATCCGTTATTTTGTTGAAAAAAAAAATTGGAAACCATAATGAAAATAACAATTCATAATTTGTTCCAAACATTCATCTTTGAGTGGACAAAAATTGCACTTTTTTGTCAAATTCTCCTTTTTCAAATTCATTCCTTTGACTTCAATTTTCAATCTGCTCAATTTTTGTACCTCCTTCTGCCACAGATGAGCACAGTTTCACCTTGAATTATTCTTATCAAAAATTGAGACGTAATAAGCTCGCATCTTTCCTTGGCTACAAAAATACACTTTTTCATTACAAAGCACCTTTTTTTTTATCTACGATTCAAAGGTAAACAAACACCTTCTCGGGACATAAACTGCAATTTCTGCTTACTAATTGCTTACAATGGCTTCCGAATATTTATCTATGATCTCCTTGGCTCCAAGCTGCGTTTGCTCTTCGTCGATCCACATTTTTCTACGAATCGGTAATAACAAATGATTCCCATTGTCATAGATTAGAAAAATACGATTAGATAAGGCAGGAAAACATATTCCGTGAGACACATTTCAGCGGCGTTACTAGGCGTAGGGTAATTTTAAGACCGTCAAGTACAGCCTGTAATACAAAATGGCCTACCGTAGGAATTACCCTATATCTGGCAACGCTGTAATTACAAAACATTATCTCAGAGAATATTATTTTTATTTTGCAATTTTTTCATGGAATCACTCGAGTGCCGTTTGATGAAATAAAAAAGAAAAAAATATTTCTATCGAAAATCAGACTTTGAATGAACCAATGTGCCTCGATGATGCGCTTTGTTTATTTTGCCCCAACCACGGGATGTGTATATATCATGGAAAAGCTCGGGAATAAATAGGGAATTTGTAACACAGCGATAACCGTTCTGTGTATTTCCGTCTTTGTTTTCACAGGCAAGGGACACTTTCGGTATCAAAGCGGTGCACTTACCGCGGGCATGGCGGTGGCAGTGAAATTTCAACTACATATTTGGTAGAAAGTCATAAAAGCGCACTTACAGGAGCATTAACGAGTCGTTAAGTCGAGTAAAATTTTCATAATGAGCTTTCTAAATATAGACACATGGATCGTTATGCACCAAATGTTCTATTGCAGCTTTATATACATGTGAGGCTTGTTAATACAATATTTAACCATGTGTGTTTGCGTGTGGTAACTTTGGAATTCCCTTGGACGATTTTTTGACATTTATTATCGTAATTCGTTTCCCTTTTCTTGGAATTTTCATTTTGTGCCCTACATTCAATTTCAAATTGGAAATGGAATTTATTTGAATCAACAATTCTATTTGGAATTTGGAATTTGTCTAAAAGCAATTTTCAATTCCATCTAAAATTCAAAATTGAACTTATAACGATTATCTATAGCGTTTGGGATTTGTAATTGATTCGCGTTTCAATTTTTATAATTTGGGTGAATTTATAATTTATCTCAATTTTGTTTTCAATTCCATTTGAAATTGAGTTTATATCAATTACGAATCCCACTTGAAATCTGTAAAAAATTAAAAAATCAAATTTCAATTCCATTTGACATTTGAAATAGAATTTATATAAATTATCGATCCTATTTATGATCGGCGACAGAGTCGAAATCAATTTTCGAGTCTACTCGAAAGTCGATACCGAATTTCTATAAATTACCAATCGCATCTAGAATTTGTAACGAATTAAAAATCAATTCTCGATTCCCTTTGAAATTCAAAATTGAATTTATATAAATTATCGATGCTTCTGAATTCGGAAATTGCAATCGATCGAACATTAATTTTCAACTCTTTTGAAATTCGCAACTGAATTTATATCCGGTTCCACTTCCATTAAAAGATTGGTCGACCTTCGATTCTACAATTGAACTTGAAATTCTACTACTTCGAAATACAATCCCTTTATTTTTAAAAATATATAAGGGTTTCAAAATTGT